>OU343220.1:28380510-28449509 GCA_910596185.1 Chrysanthemum makinoi
AAATACAAAAATATAAAACCATCAAAAACCAAAAAAGAAAAATATAAAACCAACAAAAACCCATAAAAATCAGAAAATTTAAAAATACCAAAAATATGTTTTTCACAAGACATGTCTTTTGGTATCGATAACATCTGCGGTCATAGAAATGTCATTCAACAATGGCACAGACCATAGATGAAGTTCGAAAGCAGAGGTGTAAATATTCTTTTCAAAACATGTCAAAATATGGCTTACAGTATTTTAGACAGAACCCGGGCTTCAAATAATGGCTTGCAGTTACGTCAGACTGTAACCCGTGCTTTATACTATGGATTGCTATTATTTCTGATAGCAACCCGCTCTTCAAAGAGGAAAGTGTTGCGCTAAACCAATTTTTCAAATATTTCGTGCACTTTTCCTAAAACAAATTGAGGAAAGTATGTTGAAGGACTGCTGTTCCCACACAAATGTTTTTCCGTCTAAAAATTCTTCAGAAAAATATTTGTTGTATTAAAAATTTGGTGGAAAATGAGTTGCCAAAACAATCGAGTCGAGTTTTTATAAATTTGTAATCTCAATCAATGACTTCAGCGCTTTTAAACTTTTCATAAATTGAGTCATTAATTGAGGGGGATAATGTTTTCAAATCTATATCATCTAACGGCTTTCTTAATTATCCTATATGCTTAATTAAAAATGATGTTAACCTACGTTGAAGGACTAGGTGCCTAGGATATGATTGTTAGGTTTAGATGATTAGAGTTTGATGAACACATTATTCACATGCCTTTACATGATCTGATTGAGATGTTGCATTGACTTTTATTAGTCGATTGTTGTGGGTGATGTCACCACCATATATCGATGTGTGTTCACTAACGTATGCAGGTATATTGGTATATAAGAATGTTCCCGATCCGATCCCACAATTGAAGATGATTGGATGCCGAATAGAAAGGGTAACTATATCTTGGGTTGACAAATGAAGAAACGGAGCTTAATTTGACTTCTATGGAAAGTTGGCATGAAATGCAACGTAAGAGGTCTCAATCGCATCACAGATGGTTTTCTTCATCATCAAATGAAGAAAAGGAGCTTAATTTGACCTCGGATGGCATTAAAAATGCAACGTAAAGAAGTTTCACACCGTGCACTTGCAGAGATGTTTTTCTTCCAAGCCCTACAAAGAACAAAGAAGCTTCCCAACCACCTAACGTATCTTTGGCAGACAAGTAGTGATGCATAATACCATTTTTAAACAATTTTTGAAATAATATTGTTTTGAAAAATGCAAAAATATTGTTTTGAAAATAAATTGGACTAAATTTTGAAAATCACCGGACTTCATGTTATCAAAACTTAAGTCACTCAATCATCGACTACGGTCATCGATTGAGGGGAGAGTGATTTAAAATAAAATATTTTCAAACGATATTTCTTCATAAAAAGTCCGTTTGTACAAAATAAAGTGGTGATCTAAAGATTTAATGTTATGTCATGGTATGATTTTCTTTAAAATCAAAGATCTTTCAAAATGAAATTTTTTCTGTTCTTGTTTGATTGTGAAATTGTTTTATTTTACTTAAAGATCTCTTAAAACTATCATACCGGACACTAACAATCTTTAATGTCTAAAATTGATCCGTATCAATCATTTTCAAAATTAAATCAAGCCACGTCTTTCCCAAAAATCTTTTAAATGATTTAAATCAATTGGGATCACAAATCTCAAAAGGTTTGAAATTTTTGATCGGGGTAGAGATCGTGATTTAAATCTCAAATTTGTTTAAATGGAATCGGTTTTAGTCCTTTAAAGGCACTCCTGCCTCCATGTGCCAAACGATTTCTAATACATAATGCACATGTTGAGGAGGAGCATTTATCCAAAAACAAGATGAGTATTTAAACAAGGCCACATTTTCTCCCATGTTTTCTAAACCTTATTAAATCACTTGGGATCCAAAATCTCAAAGGGTTTGATATTTTTGATCGGGGAGAATTTGTGATTTAATAATGAAATTTGATAAAAGGTGATCGTTTGATTCAAATGCATGTTGCTCTCCCTCAATGTGTAAGCAAACGCTTCAATCTCAAGCACATATTGAGGGGGAGCATTTAAAAAAAAATAAACTATCGAGGTACAAAAGCTTTTATGTTTTAACATAAAGTACCTTGATTGAGTTTTCAAATGGTTTTCTTATGGCATATGTAATATGATCGTGAATGTGCTTCTAAAGAACTCTTTCCTCTATGTGATAAAATGTTTTCAAATATCCTATGCACATATTGAGGGGGAATTTACCAAAGAAAATCAAATGGCTTTTTCTAAGGAAATTGTGATCAAGAAATTATTTCAAAGAACTTTTGCCTCCATGTGCTAAACAATTTCAAAATCATATGCACATGTTGAGGGGAGCATTTCTAAATGATCAAAACTATTAAGGTACAAAATGCTTTGATTCTATATCACAAGTACCTTGATTGATTTTCCAAATGATTTTTCAATTGGTTTCATGGAAGAATGAACAATACCAAAAGACCGACCAATTTACTTTATGCATGGTGTTATAAGGATGGTTAGGTTAGGTATTGTTCCCATCCCGCAGAGCCGGAGGGATCAACCCTGGGACAATCCACTAGATAGTGTAGAGTCCTTAGGTATGATGAAAAAAGGAGAAAAAGTGAGATATGGGAAGAGTGATCGGAGACAGAAGCTAGTAATGGAATAAACCCAACAAGGTTCTAGTTATGACGTCTCGGTAAGCACTAAAAGGGTTGAAGAATGAAAAAGAATTGAATGTAAAAAAGGGTGAAAAGAAATATCCCTCCATTAATTCAACCTTAGGGCAGAAACCGGGTTCAATACATATGCTACTGGTGGTTACCAAGGTAACGCCGGTATTGAAGACAAGACGTCATGGACCCAAAGGACGACCGACTGCACTAAACTTTCTAAGCTACTCAAGTTCCTCTTAAAAGGGCTTGTTTCATTCTCACGGGGAACCTACATAATCTATCGACTTTCTATTAGAGATTGTTGATATTGAAGTAGGAGACCCTCTCCCTAGTCTCCGGCATAGGAACCAAATGTGCACAATTGAGTCTAGAGCCAATAGATCATCCACAATATCTCATTAGGACACTAAATTAATGAAAACTTGCTGTTTCACACAATGTGGAAAGTAAGAATATATTAAGAGTCCTACGCATTATCCTTGTGGTATTGCCAGAACATCCGAGTGATATGAAAATATTCACGATAAAGATGGAAATCCTTCTAGAGCCATCATCAAACAAGCTCTTGGTGGGTGACATGTGAGATATTTTCAAAAGATCAAGCTTGTGACAACTGGATAGAAACGAGGGGGCGATTCACTCTTGAATCAACCTTGGTCCAGGAAAGGAATTGACAAATACTTTTGGAAACACCATTCAATGTGCAAATCGCTTATATGCTTTTCTCTAGCACATCGAATGTGTATTCATGTTTTCAAACACAAAAGTATCTCTGATTGAAAAAAAAAATACTTTTGGAAAAACCGTTCGATGTGCGAATCTCTTCTTTGATCTAGCACATTGAATGTGTACTCTTCTCAAATACAAAAAGTATTTTTGATTGAAAATTGATCTTTCTCATAAAACCTTCGTCGATTTGCAAAAACTCTTTCCTCCAAGCAATGCAGCGATTGTTTTTCAAACCAATTTTCATCAATCGAATCTCAATTACGGGTTCACTCATTCCGTGTTGTCTTCTTTGAGGCGTTCCGTTTGAAGCCTGGCTAGAACATCGAAACTGGCCAAGGAGATTCTAGGAATCCTACTTGTTCGCAGCAAGATTGCATGATCAACGGAACCGTGGGCCGTGTACCTCAATTTAACGAAAGTGATCAAAGACACTTTCGTGTGATTTATTGCTAACTTTTGTTTGCAGTACATTTGATCGCTGTAATGATCGAATTGAGGAGTCAATCCAAAGCCGCATGCTCACAAGATCCACACTTAATTGAAGAAATCATGACTTGTGCATTCTATAGAACCCGCTCGATATTTTTATACTATGTTTCCGCCACGCTGCTGCAAATATCATGAGCCAGAAAGCTTCGCTACTCTCAGTGAAAAGATGTCATGATCCGTAAAGTGTGAGCATGTCGGTCCAAAAAGTCACAACATCTCACATGATGGCAACACAACTATGGATGATCCAAAGAGATTTACCGTGGGTTGATGATCAAAGAATGCTCCAAGATCATCAAAGATGTGGATCAGTTAAAGGCCTCCACTAAAAGTACAAAAAATATAATCGGACTTGAAGTATCATGCTAAAGCACAAAGATGCTAAGTTAAAGAATTAAAGTCTACGAGCTCAAGATGAAGATTAAATAGAATGCTAGGATTCGAATGTAAACATGGGGTGACCTCCCTTAGGGGGAGATTGTTAGGAATTAGAAATCCATAGTGAAGTGTCGGTCACCCCATATATAATCTAGCATAAGTTAGCTCAGACATTACGCTATTTACTAGTTATTTAGTTTAGTGCAACACCCTGGAGGAAGGACTCGGTCCTACCCATCAGATTTTGATCCACAATCAAGGAGGACGTCAGCTTGTAACTATAAATACCCTCACCTCCCAAGGTAGAGTGGTTGACCTTTCTCATTCTAATCTAACCTTCCATGTTTTCTTTCACTTTCTCTCTAGAAAGGCTCCTAATTTCCTCTCTCTAAACCTTGCATAATTCGAACCATATACTGTTGTGTTATGTGTTTGTGAAATCCAATATGTTACAGCTTCAAACAGTCTGCTTTGACAACCTTGGTATTTTGTTGGTTGCAACCTTAAATCTTATGGTAAAGAACAATCAAAAGTTCGTCTTCTTTGACTACAGAATTATGGGTTTTATTACTAATGATAAAAATATCACATTTTGATATCACCCAACTTTTTAAATAAGATGCTTATATGTGTTGTAATTGATAGAAGGATGTCAAATATTACCAAGGTTGATGCATTAATTAAACAACTCCGCAAACTTGGACATGACGTGAATCATGTTGTGAACTAAAACTTCTTTGATGAAGATTAAATTTATAGGATGCTTTTACATTTACATGAAACTAGCCCGGCCATCGGCCGGGTCATGAGACTAGTGGTTAATATGGTGTGATAATAAGTGAAAATTTGGACTTTAAAACTCAAAGTTAATAAACTCACGAAACTTTTCACGACTACTTTGGACTATTGGACAAACAAGTGACGTTGGACTCTAACATCATCAACATAACATATTCAATAATTGGACAATAAAATCAAACTTTTACTAACGTAATGTCTTCGATATTTTGGTTCTTTTGGCTCAATATCTTCAGACGTATATATGGACGCCCAAATGGAAAACATTGATGCACCAAATGTTCTCTCATCGGAAGACATCTTCCCCAATCGGTTACACAATGAAGATCGGGAACAACCCAGAGTTGGTTTTGACAACTTCACGGTTCTCGAGTCGCCTTGTCAAGTTGTCAGGATATTCTCAAGACTCACTCTTACCGTAACATGCTTACTAATTCTCAAGCATCGACGAGATCTATGTTCACCAATTCTCGCACACCATACAAAAGGTCAAAGGTCAAAGTGTTGTGACCGGTGACACTTAACAAACAAGTCACCATTACTCCCTGCAGATTTAAGGGCTATTCTTCTTCCTATCATCGAGCCTACCGACATTACTGCTACTCCAACAAGAGGTCACTCTCCACTATGGTCGACGATCGGCCATGATGAATCGGAATCATCACGTAAACACTCATCAGTTGATCTTAAGAACATTCCCTAGCTATGGAGAACCCTACACTCATGATTGCCAACCGCTTTCTCGACGCGGACAAAGGGTCATGAGCATCCTGCTCATGGAACCGCAAATATTTGGGGCATGGTCAACATGAAACACATCGAATGGTACTCTCCGACCGATGACATGATGTCATACCTTAAAAAGCCCGCACCAAGATCCCTTATTATATAATACAAAACGCTGATCCAAGGATTCTTGTGAAATAACCAGATATTCCCGAGACTTGATGACCCCAACCATCACTGTGGTGCTTGAGCCCATACCACGTCAATGATGCAAAGGATCAAAACTAAGAAACAAGGTGAGGTATTGCCGATTGTTTCTATCTAGCCGCTATCAAGGAACTTCAATCGCATAAACGATAACTGGAAGTAGTTGAATCGTGCAAAGTGGGGTTCATGGATGAAAAGTCTTCCGTACACCCGTTAGGAAGACGAGAGGCAGCTACTGAAGTATCATGGTTAATCGAGAGCAATGGAAAGTATCCAAAGAGGACTCATACACTCAAAAAGAGAGTTCCATTAAAGGAGGCTGTCCCTATTCCCAAACCTCAACCAAAAACTAATGGACGAGGACCTGAGGACACCGAAACGTGACGTAAGAGATTATCTACTCAATCTCACGCACAAATGACACACTAACAGTTGCAAAACCTCTAAGTCCCAAGTCGATAAAGGTAAACCCATAGAGCAGAAGAAGAGAGATCCAAGAAGAGCCACTAGATGAAGACAAAGACTACGTAAAGAAGGTAAAGAATCTCATACTCCAACATGTTGCTCAGGAATTCAACCTACAACAAACTCGTGGCCAGGTTCAAGTGGGTGGTGCACTAACCACACCCAGCTTCGATGTTAATCAACCCAATAAGGGAACCGGTACCACCACCCACTTAATCAGTAACAAAAGTAACTAGAGGATGAGATTATATTTGACTTGAGGAACCAGCATAAAGAAGAATATCGGCGAAGATGTTGAGGTGCACGCAAAGAAAAGTAAAAGAAGCTCAAGCCCGCTGCATGAAGAAGTAGAAGGAGAAAGAAATGGCTAAAGCCGAAAAGGAGGCAGATGATTATCTTTTAGATAGTCCCGAACGCAGCAAGGAACAAAATTCTGAGCCTCCAAAGGACCCTGAGCCTCCTCATGTCTCATCTTCGTCTGAATCATCATCAAAGCCAAAGAAAAAGAAGAAGAAGACCGTTGTTTGTCTCATGGCCGATGAAGATACTACCAGAAGAATATGACCGTTTTCTAGACTTGTTGATGCTACCCCTTCATTACCGGAAGGTCAAGAAATGGTAGATGGTCGCACAATGGAGCATGTGAAGCTTATACAGGAAAAGTTCAAAGAAAAGAAAATGACCAAAGAAGAGTTGAGGCGAATCAAGAATGATGCATTTCAACTACTTAAAGACAACTCAGAAAGTGCAATTGAAGTCGAATATCATCTTGATAACATTGCACGAGCCATGTCTAATAACATTGATTGGCTCAACTCGAATCAAACATAGACTTCAACCGCACCGCACAAAGCTCCATACTACAATCGACCGGACCAAACCTCTACCTACCATTGGCCCCACCTGATCAACCCAAGATTCCATTCCGCTATTTCTTCAACAACGACCTAGAGTTTCTTCTACACTCCAGATATGTCTCTAAGAAATACGCTACATCACTCACACTCCCTTCCCTAAAGAATATACCCAACAACATAGCCAACGTGAGGAATAGGCCACATGTTTGCTAACAAAGTGGAAAAGTATGACCTCGATGCATTGGCGGGATTCATCATTGGCCCTAACGCCGAAGAATCTACTACAAAAACTCGCAAAGTTCTAAAGTCGAAAAGGAAGTGTTTAGTGATAAACTGATCGCGCTATTCAGATGTTTCCTTTGTCGTCGGCGGGACTATACATTCCTTAAGAAAATAGTGGTCAAACGACAAGACGAAGAGGAATATGACTTCGTGAAGCGAGATTTTCCGAGATTGTCTCTAAACGACATCAAGATATGTATCTTGCAAAGGTACGCGGACGCACGCGACAATTTCTACAACTATCCAACGCGAGTACATCAAGTCATTGCTTATCTTCATCAGAAGCATCGTGATCCAAGAACGTGTAGAAGATATTCAACTTACCGGAATCATACCGTAAGCGTTAATCTCTTACAAAACCACAGCTAGACCTTCCTATACAAACCAACGCCCGTAACCATCATCAGAAACCATTTGGGGTAGTCTAACGGTGAACTACACCACAATTTCTTCATGGCGCAAAGAGCTCACAAGTTTGGGGATCATACATTGAAGAAAGTCGGGATGGATTAGGCTTATCTATGGAAAGGAGATACATGACATAGGGTCACCGAGATGGAATTCAAGGGATAAAAAGGATGTAAAGAAGATCATCGCTGATTGATGAAAAGGTTGTTTAGCGGGATCGACGTAACATTGGAGAGTTTCGCTTGGTGGTTGTCCAAGCATTACCTCTCAGCTACCAACGCCCGTAACGCATTCCTAGAGTTATTGCCGACTATCTGACTCCGGTACCCTTTGATTTGTTTCTTATCATTATTTGGATGTGTGATTTATATTCAACAATGGCTTGTGCACAAATAACAATGCACAACCCGCTTGTAATGAAAGGACCTCACTGCCAAGCCCACAATCCTTATAAAAGGAGAGAAAGCTTTCTTACTTTGAGTAAAACTAATCAAAACTTTCATTTTCAAAGTTTTGCTCAAAAGAACAAGTACTTCCCTTATGATTTTCAAAACCTCAAAAGTTAATATCACTTGTTGAGGGGAGTTTTTACCCAAAATTGTTCTTCGTGGTAATCTTCCCACAAAACTCCTAAATGGACATATTCGACACCATTCTCGTAAAAATAACATTTATATGCCATTTTGTGGGGAGAAAAATTATGTGATAAGAAATGTTGTGAATTGCTAATGAATCACAGCTAAAAGACTTAACCAATGAATTGACGAGATCTTAAATGTTAGTAACTCTAAAAAGACTTTTCCTGAAGGGTAATAATTTCAAGCTAGTTCTAGTGATGTAAACGTGTTCCGCAAAGGACTTGTCTTAGTAGAATGTACCATTCGAGAAATTCTTGGTAGACATGAACTTTGACGGGTTTGACAATCTTCGAGGCTTGTCTAATAACTTCAAGGTAGTTATTAGATTAGTTGTCACCTAAAAGTCGACAATGTAACCTTTAACTATGCAATGTAACCGTTGTCTCGGGAATTATCTATCTTGAGTTGATCAATTCAAAAGTAAGGCTTACCTCACCGCAAAATTTCTGCCAAAAATACTTAAGCACGCAGGAGGGGGAGTCTCTAAAATATAAAACTCATATATGGTACTAAAGCTTTTATTCATAACCTCTTTGAGAGATTTTTCATGAAAATGGTTTACGGCAACATAGGTTAGTCATGGAGTTATAAGGTGACTAAGGTTAGGAATAACCGGCCTATGATCCGCCAGAGTCGGAGGGATCACCCAAGACACCACCAATAGCTAGAATTAGAAGTCCTTTGGTATGATTATAGAAAGGAGAAAATGAGAATCGGAGAAAGAAGGAGTTGAAGAATTAAAAAGAAAGTAAAGAAAAGTGGTGAAAAATAAATAGCCCTCCAAATTATTCAACTTAGGGCGCATACCGAGTTCAATTTATATGCTCTGGTTGTCACTGATGACACCGGATTGAAGATCAAAGTCGTCATGGACCCGTGGACGCATGCACTAAACCTTCTTAGCCACTCAATTTTCTCAATCAAGCTTGTTTCATTCTCACAGGGAACCCTACGTGAAACTATCGGCTTTCTTTTAGAGATTGTCATTGAAGCAAGGAGACCCTCTCCCTAGTTTCCGCCGTGAAAACCAAAGCGCATAATTGAGTCTAGAGCCACGAGATTCATCAAAAGATCTCTTAGGTACACTTGACATTTCATCACTTGTCGTTCAACATTAAGGACGCAAGTGATACATTATCGAGTCCTACATAGATCTTAGCAATCTGTCGAGAACATTTATGAGAGGTTCACAAATGTGATCCTTAGTGATTGAATGGAAACCGTGGTCAACATCAAACCGGTTACCGTGTCACTTGAACTCCTTGTGGATTACGCCATGTGTCCTCAACGGCTATAGTCGTAGGGTGATGCTTCGTGTACCTCAACAACTCACCGAACGAGGTGTACTTTGGTACATCGCTATCTCACTTGTGGGACTCCAGTTCAGAAACGTTCTTAGTGAGAATTAGAGACGGTTTTCACACTATGCGCTAACACACTCGGTTCAAACTTGTAGCCGGATTATTTCTAACCATGTTTTATGTTTTTCTTATGGATGCTCGTGGGAGGAAAAGATCGGCAGATTCTTCACATGCTCATACCAACAACAAACCGGTTCTTCAAAAGGCAACATAAAGTCGAATGATTTCGCCTAAGTCAAAGAATCTACAAAGTTTAAAGACTAAAGAGAACTACATCGACCAAATCCAACGCTAAAGAGCGCAGGAGCAAGTTGGAGAAAGACGTGGAGACACGGAGCAACGAAGCGACCTCATGCGCATAACCACAACATACTATCATCACAAAGAACAAAAGAATTAAAGAACAAAGAATACAAAGACGCCGTTCTAAAACTTCAAAGAAAAAAGATCCCTACACCGGGAGATTGTTAGTATCAAGGTACCTTCCTCATAAGAAAGAAGAATGTCAAGACGTCGAAGCTACTATTACATCAAAGACCACAACGCTCACTCCAATCATTAATCACAAACACTTAGTGGGAGATTGTTGGAATCACTCCTAAACTAGATTACAAGTGTTAGTAATTAATATGTAATAGTTAGCTTACTATGGCTTTTATAAAGTAATTAAGGCTAGGCTCATGTAGAAAGCCCACAAGCCTATGCAAAAGCCCAATAAGGAAAGGAAGGAACTTGCATGTTGCCCTAGTTCTTCCTACTAAATATCTTGTAAACTCCCATTTGGGAGTTGTTTGTTCACGTTTCTATTTCACTCTAAGCATAAACCTTCATTATTCATTCGTGTGTTTTGGTTAAGTGTTCATCCGATCCATCCTTCATCTATACTTCTTATATTGATACTTGTGTGTCACACCCTCGCCGGAGGCGGAAACACGAGGTGTAACGGAAGGGAACATAAGCACAAGATAATAGAACATACCAACATTAAGATTAAAAAGAAATAATACTCCATTACAATACTAGTTTAGCCATCATCGGCAAATATATTACAAAGTTTAGATTCCAAAATATTGCGTTCTATTACATAATGATTTGTAGTGACAAGTGAAAACTTCATTATGCAAGACCGTAGAAAAGCTACTAACGATCACCTGAAATGCATGAGAGAAAAACGGGTCAACTATGAAAATAGTTGGTGAGTAAACACGCTTAGCAAAAGAAAACTCGTGAAGAAATATCAAAGCTTTCGGTCAACGAAAATAGTTCTCAAAGCAAAGGCATTGTGTATCCACTCAGCCCAAATTCCCATACAAAACTTGCAACCCGTGGTGTACACAAACCCATTGCACAAAAAATATAGTGCGCCAAGTATCAAGTGTAAGCGTCATAATAGTTCCCAAAGCAAAGGCATTGTATATCCACTCAGCCCAAGTTCCTACCCATACAAAACTTGCAACATGTGTGTACACAACCCATTGCACAAAATATAGCGTATCAAGTGGTCAAAATAGTTCACAATATAGTACCAAGTATATAATAATTTAAAGATGTTCAACATGGGAGACTTTGCACCGCTCCAACAAGTGGAGACTCCTTTGTCACTCAACCACCTAGGCGAGATTTATTGAGACCGCTCCACCAATAAGGCGACTTTATAGTGATGTTCGAACATGAGACTTTGCAATCGCCCAACAAGGGAGACTCCTTGTCACCACCTAGGCGAGATTTATTGAGACCGCTCCACCAATAAGGCGTAGATTCTATAGTGATGTCAGGAATACTTTGTATCACCACCACCTTAGGTAGATTATTTAGAGATGCCCACCAATAAGGCGAGACTTTATAGTGATGTTCAACATGGGAGACTTTAGGTCAAGATCATAACACGTACGGTTCAATAAGTTCAAATAAGTCATAATTTCGTAATTAAGTTCAAGGATATGATTCGAGTTCACAAGTTCTAGTCAAAAGAGTTCACAATTGTAAGGATCAATTTAATTCAAGTATGGTTCATGCACTCAACCCCAAAATATAGTAAAACGGTAAAAAGGGGATTGTGAATACTCACTAGCATAAAATGTTCAATAAGTTCATAAAACATAATTAGTTTAGTTCAAGAATAAATCATGCATTCCACCCCAAAACAATTTAAAGCATTTAAAAAGGGGAGTCTGTGAATACTCACTTGATGAATAGATGCGTATTAAAAGTGGTTACAATCAAATGTAGCGTGAGTCTCAAACCTGACCTATTATGAATGATATGATATGAAATAAGTCATTTATGTAATGTTATGCACGCACCGATGATATTTATACCATTTGTGAGTTTTGAAAATAATACTTATCGTCGAAAAATACTCGCTTGACGCCTTGACCCTTCAAAATCACTTTACAAGTATTTTACGCCAAAATGTCATCCTACAATGGTTTTCAGAATGATTTATGGTGAAATTATCACTTTCGTCAGAAACAATGTCACAAAAATTTCATGAAATTGACAAAAATAGCTTTGAAAACTAGTCAGAATGATGTACGCCGATCGCAGAGAACTAAATCGACTTGGTTTTGGAAAGTTTGTATCGAAATCTAGAAGTTCAGTTCATGTGTTTTCGGCCAAAAAGGTCTCGAACATAAAGATAATAGGGGTTTAATATGGTGATTTTAGTTACCGTAACACTTATCTCGTAAAAATAATATAGTTTTTCTAAAAAATAATAGTTACGGCAAGTTTATGAAAACGTGTATATCTTAGTCGTTTCAAATCCGTTTTCTACGTATTATACGTCCTTAGCTTCGTATCAAAGTATACTAATATATTTTGATAAGTCGGGAAATAATTTGTAAAGCTTAGGACTCGTTTTGACTCGTACAAAACTAAAATAGGTTGCTGAAATTTCAGAAAAATATATTTCGTCGCAAACTTGAAAATTCATAACTTCTTGTTATAACTCCGTGTTTTTATCTCGCTTCAAGGCGCCGCCACGGATTCGTTTTTAAGTATATTTTATAAATATCAAGGCCAAAATTTCGTGCCTACTGTCGGATTTTCCAGAAAACAAAACAAGGACAGAACACTTTTATATACTTATCGAAAATAGATTTTCTCGTACTAAACCTATTCCAATCCCTTCAAATCAACTCCAAGCTAATCTAATCCTACCATACACCTTCTTAGGGTGTCATGGGTTCCTAATCACCATCAAGACCAAAGAATACCATGGGAATATTTATAGGATGACCAATATGTATATATAACTCAATAAATCATGAAAAATGGTATAAATCACATATCATGCATACTTGCTCCAAAAATGAAAAAAAATGAATATGAAATGATAAGGAAACATGAAAATGAAAGAAATATGCTTACAAGTGAAAAATGAGAGTGATAAGAACTAAGGTTACCTAAATACTCTAGATTTTATTTCAAAATCTTAGAAAGAGTATTAACTAGATTGTTATACCACTTGAACTTGGAAAAATTTTGATCCTTTGAAGACCCTCTTGTGACGCGTTTGAGGATGAAAAACCAAGAGAGAATGTTTATTTCTCTAACTTGTATTATTGGTGAATGAGATGAATGAGATGTGTTGAAAAAAAAACTACATGAAGTGTAGATCTATACTTTCAAAGACAAGAATTACCAACTCCATAAATGTCAATCCCATAGGACCGGATTTTTGGGGGGATTAATATCTCAAAATATATTTTTTTTTTTTTCTTTTTACTTGTATGAAATATATTTGTATGTAATTTGTTAAAAATGTATAAGTAAAGTGTGTAGTTAAATGTAACTTGTAAGGTAATTGGAAATTTTTGGTACAAGTAAGATTTTAATAGATCAAAATAGAATGTAATGAGATAATAAAAATTTTAAAAATACATTCCTTGTGAAAATTGAGTGATATAATAATTGTCGTGTAGTCTTTAAGAAAAAGTGTCGTAATAATATAACTTTAACAATTTATATACGAAATAAATTTAAAACACTAGGTAAACTCAAATTATAGTTTTATAAACTAAATGTAAGTATAAAAATATGTCGGGATCATTTTTGAAATTAACGGATTAAATATTCAAATAATAATAACTCACGCCGATAACGTTTATTAAATATAAAAATTACGCGTTAAATATGAAATGAAATGTCATGAATGAACTAATATGAAATGATGAATATGGAATATGAGAAATGACCGGAAAATGAGAATTGTGACATTCTTCCCATGTCAGCCGGAATCACGCCTCGTAGTGATTCGATTAACGATACTATAGTCCGAACCTCGACAAGAGTTCTAAAGTTCATGATCGCACGAACAGTCTAAATGATCATATCAATGCCCATGCGTACAGGTTTCCCATTCAACTAAGTACGTGCCCGTGATTAGATTTAATAGGGTAAACTTACCCAATATCGAACGTAGCCGTTCAATAAAAGCCTCAACCTTTATGTAGTCGATTCTAATTTAATCTCACAACTCATCATACAAGAACTGTCATGAGATTAAACTAAACCGACTTGAGTAAACTTGTCTCTTAACTTGATTTTCGCAACTCATCAAACAAGAACTGTCACTAGATCAAGCTAGGAAACAAGTTGTTAGAAAGGTAGGAATCAACATCCTTGAATGAAGTCTTTTGAAAGATTCGCTCGATATTCGATTTGCTTACACAATCAAATCCAATCAAAAAAATATATAACAACTAAGGTCGATATCAATAGGTCTCAAATTAATCAAGGTCGTGAACGTGGTAAAGATTGGAAGGAAGTTATGCACTCAAAATCATGTCGTACAGAAATAAGGTAGTTGTTCGAAAGAATGTACCCGTTAAGCGTTGCGGGCTTCCTCGGTACCCAGATAGAATGCCCGACCACGTGCGGGAGGAATTCAATGTTCTGATCTTGTGGCCTTCTATTGCCAATGCTCTGCCAAGTTTGGACGATTACCGCCTGAGCGGCATTGTCTGTTTCTTCAGCCATGATCTTTCAGATGGACTAAAACACGGGTTGAGTAAACGACATTCTAACGAAGTCAGATGAGGTGCAGAACGGTGGTAATGTGTTATAGTGATCGAAACATGACAAGAACAGAGACATGCTATGTCTAACAAGTCGAAAGATGGAAAAGAGAAGATATGAACAAGGTACGGTGATGTAGACGTGAACGTAAAAACATGCTATGCATACCCACCCGACCAATGCAACTTCAGGTGACCAGACTCAAAAGACTCGACTAAACATGATTTAAAATTACCCTTCTTATCATTGCATGGTTCTTCATAAATTAGACATAGTTGATCAGGCTATGTATAATTTATGAGTAACGATGCAACGATAGGACTAGTTGACTCGAATGGTGTTCAATGTTTAATAAAATAATATATAAAAAAAATTTATTCCGGTTATAGCTGTGATTTTTATTTTTATTTTTTTGAAAAATCTCGCATTCTCTATAACTTTGGCTCTGGTACCAATCTTCACACCCTCACGGAGGCGCGAAAACACGAGGTGTAACGGAAGGGAACATAAGCACAAGATAATAGAACATACCAACATTAAGATTAAAAAGAAATAATACTCCATTACAATACTAGTTTAGCCATCATCGGCAAATATATTACAAAGTTTAGATTCCAAAATATTGCGTTCTATTACATAATGATTTGTAGTGACAAGTGAAAACTTCATTATGCAAGACCTGGTAGAAAAAGCTTACTAACGATCACCTGAAATGCATGAGAGAAAAACGGGTCAACTATGAAAATAGTTGGTGAGTAAACACGTTTAGCAAAAAGAAAACTCGTAAGAAATATCAAAGCTTTCGGTCAACGAAAATAGTTCTCAAAGCAAAGGCATTGTGTATCCACTCAGTTCCAAATTCCGCCCATACAAAACTTGCAACCTGTGTTTACACAACCCATTGCACAAAAATATAGTGCGTCAAGTAGTCAAGTGTAAGCGGTCATAATAGTTCCCAAAGCAAAGGCATTGTATATCCACTCAGTTCCAAGTTCCGCCCATACAAAACTTGCAACCTGTGTGTACACAACCCATTGCACAAAATATAGCGTATCAAGTGGTCAAAATAGTTCACAATATAGTACCAAGTATATAATAATTTAAAGATGCTCCGAACATGGGAGACTTTGCACTGCTCCAACAAGGGAGACTCCTTTGTCACTCGACCACCTAGGCGAGATTTATTGAGACCGCTCCACCAATAAGGCGAGACTTATAGTGTGATGCTCCGAACATAGGAGACTTTGCACTGCTCCAACAAGGGAGACTCCTTTGTCACTCGACCACCTAGGCGAGATTTATTGAGACCGCTCCACCAATAAGGCGAGACTTTATAGTGATGCTCCGAACATGGGAGACTTTGCACTGCTCCAACAAGGGAGACTCCTTTGTCACTCGACCACCTAGGCGAGATTTATTGAGACCGCTCCACCAATAAGGCGAGACTTTATAGTGATGCTCCGAACATGGGAGACTTTAGGTCAAGATCATAACACGTACGGTTCAATAAGTTCAAATAAGTCATAATTTCGTAATTAAGTTCAAGGATATGATTCGAGTTCACAAGTTCTAGTCAAAAGAGTTCACAATTGTAAGGATCAATTTAATTCAAGTATGGTTCATGCACTCAGCCCCAAAATATAGTAAAACGGTAAAAAGGGGATTGTGAATACTCACTAGCATAAAATGTTCAATAAGTTCATAAAACATAATTAGTTTAGTTCAAGAATAAATCATGCATTCCACCCCAAAACAATTTAAAGCATTTAAAAAGGGGAGTCTGTGAATACTCACTTGATGAATAGATGCGACGACAAAAGTGGTTACACCGAAATGTAGCGTGAGTCTCGAAACTGACCTATTATGAATGATATGATATGAAATAAGTCACGATGTAATGTTATGCACGCAATTCGGATGATATTTATACCATTTGTGAGTTTTGAAAATAATACTTATCGTCGAAAAATACTCTTTTGACGTCTTGACCCTTCAAAAATCACTTTACAAGTATTTACGTCAAAATGTCATCCTACAATGGTTTCGTAATGATTTATGGTGAAATTATCACTTTTCGTCGTAAAACAATGTCGTCGAAAATTTCATGAAATTGACAAAAATAGCTTTGAAAACTAGTCGTAAAATGATGTACGTCGATCGTTAGAGAACGAAATCGACGGTTTTGGAAAGTTTGTATCGAAATCTAGAAGTTTCAGTTCATGTGTTTTCGTCAAAAAGGTCTCGAACATAAAGATAATAGGGGTTAAATATGGTGATTTTAGTTACCGTAACACTTATCTCGTAAAAATAATATAGTTTTTCTAAAAATAATAGTTACGGCAAGTTTATGAAAACGTGTATATCTTAGTCGTTTCAAATCCGTTTTCTACGTATTATACGTCCTTAGCTTCGTATCAAAGTATACTAATATATTTTTGATAAGTCGAAATAATTTGTAAAGCTTAGGACTCGTTTTTGACTCGTACAAAACTAAAATAGGTTGCTGAAATTTCAGAAAATATATATTTCGTCGTCAAAATTGAAAAATTCATAACTTCTTCGTTATAACTCCGTTTTAATCCGTTCAAGCGGCCACGGATTCGTTTTAAAGTATATTTTCTAAATATCAAGGCCAAAATTTCGTGCCTACTGTCGGATTTTCCAGAAAAACAAAACAAGGACAGAACACTTTTATATACTTATCGAAATTAGTTTTTCTCGTACTAAACCTATTCCAATCCCTTCAAATCAACTCCAAAGCTAATCTAATCCTACCATACACCTTCTTAGGGTGTCATGGGTTCCTAATCACCATCAAGACCAAAGAATACCATGGGAATATTTATAGGATGACCAATATGTATATATAACTCAATAAATCATGAAAAATGGTATAAATCACATATCATGCATACTTGCTCCAAAAATGAAAAAAAATGAATATGAAATGATAAGGAAACATGAAAATGAAAGAAATATGCTTACAAGTGAAAATGATGAGGTGATAAGAACCAAGGTTACCTAAATACTCTAGATTTTATTTCAAAATCTTAGAAAGAGTATTAACTAGATTGTTATACCACTTGAACTTGGAAAAAATTTTTGATCCCTTTGAAGACCCTCTTGTGACCGGTTTTGAGGATGAAAAACCAAGAGAGAATGTTTATTTCTCTAACTTGTATTATTGGTGAATGAGATGAATGAGATGTGTTGAAAAAAAAACTACATGAAGTGTAGATCTATACTTTCAAAGACAAGAATTACCAACTCCATAAATGTCAATCCCATAGGACCGGATTTTTGGGGGGATTAATATCTCAAAATATATTTTTTTTTTCTTTTTACTTGTATGAAATATATTTGTATGTAATTTGTTAAAAATGTATAAGTAAAGTGTGTAGTTAAATGTAACTTGTAAGGTAATTGGAAATTTTTGGTACAAGTAAGATTTTAATAGATCAAAATAGAATGTAATGAGATAATAAAAATTTTAAAAATACATTCCTTGTGAAAATTGAGTGATATAATAATTGTCGTGTAGTCTTTAAGAAAAAGTGTCGTAATAATATAACTTTAACAATTTATATACGAAATAAATTTAAAACACTAGGTAAACTCAAATTATAGTTTTATAAACTAAATGTAAGTATAAAAATATGTCGGGATCATTTTTGAAATTAACGGATTAAATATTCAAAATAATAACTCACGCGATAACGTTTATTAAATATAAAAATTACGCGTTAAATATGAAATGAAATGTCATGAATGAACTAATATGAAATGATGAATATGGAATATGAGAAATGACCGGAAAATGAGAATTGTGACATTGTGTTACAAACATGGTGACCTAACAGGTTCCACAAAGGATGTAGGGTTTTGTGGAGGTAAGTTTGATGAAGTAGGTAGTGATATATGTGTTGATGGAGGTAAAGAAGTATCCACTTCCATATGGTCCGGTTGTTGAGTTTGGATATTCATAATCCAAAATGGACCATTTGAGGGTGAAGGAGAGTAGGACACGGGTGCTAGTGAAGTTTCAACACCAAGGTTTTGGTGAGAAGGTTGTTGTGGTACCATTTTCTCAATTGATGAGAATGTGGGTAATGGTGGTGGATGAGAAGGCCTAGGTGGCAAGTATTCTAGAGAGTAAAGGTTTGGAGATGAAAGAGGTGTAGTGAAGGAGAGAGCTCTAGGCTCTAGAGGTGAGAGTTTGGTTGTTTTAGTGGAGTTAGGAGTGTTTGGCAAAGGTTGTTTGGTGGGAATAAGTCTTTTAGAAGTTGGTTTGATTAGTAGAGTTGGTTGGGAAGGAGCTTTAGTGTTTGGAGCTTTGATGGGTGATGACTCGGTTGAGGAAATTTCATGAACAACGCGAGCAATTTTCTTGGGAGGGCCTTTGGTTGATGAGTTTGCACTAGGTGCTTTTTTCATGGTGAAATGGAAGAAGTGAGAAATGAAGAAGGAAGTTTTAGCTACTGAGAATGAGTGTTTGAATGACGATTTTGGAAGCACAAACACAAGTGGTTTATAAAGGAAGAAATTAAGCAAGTGAATTAAAGCCTAAACCACTAAGGCTCTTCAAATTGCAATGATTTGCATGCACAAGAGTCAACTGCATTGTTTTTCTTTCCTAAGGGGTTATTTAAGATAATGTGGAGTGTTTAGATTAACAAATAGGATTTGAAATGATTATATCAAGTGATATTAAGCTTTCCGTGCAGACGATTCTCACAGATCCCTCCCTTGAGGGATCCAGCTAGCTTTAAGCTAGGGATCTGGCTCTCAAAAGCTAAGAAAAGGGTGATTGGGTTCATGCAAGGTCTAGCACATATATATCTTGAGTGATTTAGTCTACTAAGGTGTCTTAAATGGTAGAAGACTTAAATGACCAAGTATAATGAGTGAGGATAGCCAATGATGATTTTTATGGAAAGAATGGAGTTTTTAGAAACTCCAATAAGTGATCAAGGATGACACTAAGAGTTTTTAGGATGGCAACTGGTTATAGGAACCAGATGGTGATCAAAGAAAAATTTAGAAAATTCTTTAAAAATCACAAGAAATGAAAAACTAGATTTTAGAGCATTTTAAGCTCAAAATGACTAAAATCAATTTGTTAAAATTGTGAGAAATATCAAACTAGGTGTTTTGAGATGAGAGAAACAATGTGTAAACATTGGATCAGAAAGATGGTGAGTTTTGAAGTAATGATAAATCAAAAACACCTTGTATGTGGTCCTAAGTCATCCATGAGTGAATGTGAGATCAACTGAGCCTGAGAAAAGTTTAAGTGATCCTAATGTAGCATGTTTAACTAGCCCAATAAGGTCTGGAAGGTTGAAAATGATCTTCTTTTCACCCGGCTCCCACAGATCCTTCCCTTGAGGGATCCGCCTGGTTATAGTAAAGGGATCCGGCATCTGGGACAGAGTTCCTTAATAGAATGGTTGTGAGATTTTGTTCCACG
The DNA here is from genome assembly GCA_910596185.1 of Chrysanthemum makinoi. NCBI lineage: Eukaryota > Viridiplantae > Streptophyta > Magnoliopsida > Asterales > Asteraceae > Chrysanthemum > Chrysanthemum makinoi. The sequence goes on from OU343220.1 coordinate 28,401,059, forward strand.
CATCGAATTTTGAAACTATTGATCTCTACAGTAAGCATATATGCATATAAGTAAAACATAGTAAGTATAGCATGTAGAAACAACATATGGGCATGCAAATAAGATAACGACCCACTTTTGATATAAGATCAAAAGTGGAAAAATTCCTACTTAGTTGTTTCTTGTTAAACCATCCATGTTTTCATCAAGTTACGACATTAGTTTTGTTAGCCTTAATAGTTTTTATTAGAAGTGATGGTCATTCGCATTTAGGAACTTTATATCGTGTGTTAGACATCGTGATAGAATAGTCAACGGGCTCGTGGATTGGACTAAGCTAAATGGGTATTAGTTTAGTTAAGCTTGCCTTATATCCAATCCAACCCATGTCCAAGCCCACGAAAGCCCATAGAAAGCCTTTAGGGCATCAAGTCACTTGTACTATAAATACCCCTCAAATGACCATTTGAGGGGTGTGCTTGAAAGTGTGTGTGTGTGTGTGTGTTCTTTCTTTGGAATATACAACTTATTGTGTTTATCTTTTCTCTCCACATACACGGTTTTATAAACATCAAGTCACCAACATCTTAATCTTTCCTTCTTTATTTACGCATAGGTTTGTGTTTGGGTTGAACGTGTTATACGCATAACGTGTTGGTTTGTGATAAGGTTGATAAAAGTAAGGTCCTACAATTGGTATCAATCGCCTAACAATGGTTTAGGAGTGTTTTGGTTGATGTTTTTTTTAACGTGTTACGCGTAGTGTGTGTTCTCAAAGATTCACGCATAAAACTTTTATTTTTGCACTTAAATCTTCAAGATTCTTATGGTCTAAGGTTTATATAGTGTTAAAGATTCTAGTTTTGGCAAAAAGTTCGAAGCTTTACGTGTTTTAAATCATTTTTAAACTCGTTTTGATTTCGTTGTTCATTTCTACGCGTAAGCATAAAAAGCATTTTGGGTGTTTAAGGTCAATACTTTCCTGCTATTTGAGTGTTTTGGAAGCTATCTGTGCAAAAGAAATCGGTTGAATCATTGGAAATTTTTACGCGTAAGTCAAAACCCTAATCTTACGCGTAAGAAAGTCAAAACCCTAGTTTTCTACGCATAACTTTTTGGTAACGAATCTTCGTGCAACAAAGGTGACTCAGTGCTTCCCTCACTTGGATAAGTGTGTGGAACACTTCGACTTCTGGATATCTTTTACGCTGGACAGCGTAAAGGATTTTTGGTTTTAAACCAACTCTTACGCATAAGCAGAAAGCTTACGAGTAAGCACTCTAAGCATAAGTTAACTCTTACGCGTAAGGTACTCTACTTCTACGCTTAACGTTTACGCATAAGACTTACGTTTAACCTTAAGTTTACGCGTAACTTGGATTTCTACGCATAAGGATTTCTACGCCTAAGCTCTTTACGCATAAGGACTCCTACGCATAAGCATCCTACGCATAAGCACTCATCTCTACGCATAAGAACAGTTTTACGAGTAAGATTGTGACCAAAACTTCAAACGGCTATAACTTTTGAACCGTAACTCCGTTTTCAGCGTTCTACCCATCAAAACGACCGTAAGAACGAGAAGATTGTCACGCCGAATGAACTAGGTCAACCTTCAAGTCCTAAAAACGCTCAGAATAGAAGTTATTGAGGTTTTTAAGTTTTTTAGAGCATACTTTCACTACAACAACCGAGCTTAATCTTCATCAACCACAACTCTTTTATCGTTGAATCGATCCTACATCAACTTTATCATAACATACCTTCATCAATGGCAACTCAACAAGATATTCATGCAGCCGGTGCCGAAAACCGTCCTCCTATGTTGGAAAAAGGTGGTTATCTTCAATGGAAAAGTCGTATGCTTCGCTACATCAAGACCAAACCTAATGGAAAACTCATGATTAACTCCATTACGAATGGACCCTTCAAGCCTCGACAAATCCTAGACCCTGGAACTCCTGACGTCCCACCATCTTATCATACTCAAACTGAATCAGAATACACTGAAGAGGATAAGAAGCAAGTCGATGCAGATGACATGGCAATTCATATTGTCCAACTGGGTTTACAAGAGACATATTTGCTGTGGTAGACAGTTGTGAAACTGCTTCGATATGTGGGAACCTGTTGACGGCTTTGTTATGGAACATAAATTGGTCAACAAGACATGGAGAACAAGCTGCTAACTGAATGGGAAAAGTTTACTTCAACTCCAGGAGAATCCATTGAATCCTACTATGGAAGGTTTTGCACTTTGATGAATGAGCTAATCAGAAACAAGCTAGCACCCAGAACTATCGTTCAAAACATCAAGTTCCTGAACAATCTTCCAGAAGAATGGGGACGATATGTCACTATTGTCAACCAAACAAAAGACTTACATCAGGTGAACTTTGATCAACTAAACGATTTTCTGAAATAAAACCAAGCTGAAGTGAATGAAGTCAGGAAAGAAAGATTGGCAAAGAATCATGATCCATTGGCACTTATTGCAAAGACTCAACCTTTAGTGAATACACAACAACAAGCTTCATCATCTTCCAACAACAACTTGCAGCAATACATTCAACAACCACAATAACAATTCTATCCACCAGAACAACAAGTCATTCAACAACAGTATCCACAATACCAGGAACAAGGAATCACTGATCCTGAAACTGAACAAGAAGAAGCTTTGCGACAAGTATTTTCTTTATTGGGTAAAGCATTCAGCAGTCGCTATTCCACACCAACTAACAACAACCAAAGGATTTCATCAAACACTCGCAACAGGCAAATTGCACACCCGGGTGTGAATATGGGTAATCAAGGTCAAATGGTTGGAGTTATTGGGAATCAGCAGGGATATGCTACGGGATTTCGCATGGGTAATCAGGCGGTCCGTATCAGGGTATCAGTGGGTAATGTTGGAAATCGATGGGACAGAATGTTGGGAATAGAGAGGGGTAATCAGAATGGGAATGTTGCCACTCCAGTCGTTGGGAATTATGGAAATGTGAATCAGGGTAATCAGATTAAGTGTTATAATTGTCAAGGAATGGGTCACATGGCACGAAACTATCCCACTAAGCCGCACAAGAAGAATGCTGAGTTTCTTCGGAAAGCTATGCTGTTAGCACAGAAGCAAGAAGCAGGGATGCAGTTGAGTGCTGAGGAAAATGATTTCTTCGCTATTGTGGATGATTTGGAAGACCTCGAGGAACTCAATGCAAACTGCATCTTCATGGCAAATCTTCAGGAGACTAAGTACGACACTGACTCTGACGCACCTCCTGTCTATGACGCCAACGCAGTATCTGAGGTACCAATCATTGATCCATGCTATAACAATGTCATATCTGATGTGTTTACTCATGACGAACAACATTCTGTGACGCCAGCACCTACTTATGATACATACCTGGACAATCCGAGTTGTAGCAATACTAACTGAAACTCAGATGTGGATCCTATGGAGGTTGTGTGGCACAAAATACTGTGAATGATGAGGAAACACGTGCTTATTTTGAATCATTAATCAATAACTGTGGCATTGAAATTGAGAAAGTGAGTAAGGTCAATCGCGATGTTAAGGCGCGAAATGTTAAATTGACCAATGAGCTTGAGAGTTACAAAGAGAACGCCAGAGCCTATGAATTTCATACAAAAAAAATATCAAAATTAGAAATTGGTTACCGAGATTCTGTTTTAAGAGAAAAACAATTGCAAATCAAGTATGATACACTTGATGTGAATCTGAACTTGAAAATAAAATCTTTAAACAAGGAAATTTCTGAACTAAATGACCAACTTTCTAAACAAAAAGCACTGTTTTTTGATCTTGAAAAAGAGAAGAAACAGTCGATTGCTGATTTTTCAAAATGAGAAGATTCTCTTCTTGATGAAATTCTGGATAAAAATGAAACTATCAAAAAATTGGATAATTTACTTCTTACAACGGGTCATTCCGCTAAAACAAACAAGATGCTTTCTAATCAAATAAATCCGATTTTTCATACTACTCATAAAATGGCTCTTGGTAACTCACCTCCTTCGTTCCTCAAGAAAGCTCAGAAACAACGAAATGTGTTGAACAATGGAAAACCTTTGCATGAACCCATAATTGTGCATGATTCTCATGAAACGTTGGAACTATCTGAGGAGAGTAGATCAAGAATGAAACAAAAACATCCGGAAATCAAACCAATTGACTATAACAAATGGAACAAAATTAATGATATTTCGTTTGTTTCACATAAAGAACAATCAAAGTTTTCCATCACACCAGTTTCAAAACCAGTTGCAACTCCTGTAGTTGTCTCAAAATCCTTTACGAAAATCGAACAAATGTCTTCAAACAATCCTTTTAACACAAGTGATGCCAGAAGCATTTTAGACGATGTTAAAACTAGAATTGGGAGACTTCAAGAGAGGTTAAAACTAAAACTCATATTACAACAAACATCTGGTTTAATAGTTTTGATAATGAACAGAAAAGTTTTTTGAAACTGAAATTGCCCCTCAGCTGAATAACATCAACTCAAGGGTAATTTATTTAGAACAAGCCTTTTTGAAAGAAACAGCTGACTTTGTCAAGGACCATAAATACCTGGTAAAGCAAGCTAATGAAAGTGTTGAACACATCAAAGTTTTGGAATATTTAAATGATTCTCTCTTCGAATATGTTCTGACTACTGATATTATGTCCATCATTTTGCAAACATATTTTGTTGAAGATCATGAAAGACTCCAGTCTGAGACCTCCGAAATTGTTTCAAAATATGAAAAAGCTCTTGAAAAACTTGAAAAAGAAAATGTGTCATATTTTAAACAACTTGATCGAAAAACTGAGGAATGCAAATATGACAAACTGTCGTATGAGCGTGCCTACAATGACATGAAAGCGAAAAATGATCTTTTGAGGGCTCAGCTGGAACGTCAAAAAGGAAAGGCAGTGGATACTGTGATTACAAAACCATTGACTGCGGAGAAAGCAAATGTTCCCAAACCGGTTTCCAAACCAAAAATGTCTGTCTCTATGCCTCCTCTAAAAGTCAATGAGAAAAATGTTTCATCAAAACCAGTCACTCCACCTGCCCTACCTAAACAATATGTTGATAAAGGAAAAGTTTTAGCACCTAGCCTTTTTAAGATGAGTACCACTAATGCGTCTGCCTCCACATCTAAAACATATGGAACAAACGACATAAGTTTAGAAAAGCACTCTAAAGAGACTAGGACAGCTGAAACCACCTCCCTTGATAAAAATGTGAATCCTAATGCGTGTGCCTTACCTTCTACAGGACTAGAAAGCACCTCTAGGAGCAGTAGACTAAAGCCTAAGAGCAATACAAGGAACAATAGAGTCTCGACTGCCTCTAGGAGTAGTAGCTTGAATAAAGAGAAGAAAGTAGAAGAACACCCTAGGAATTTACCGCTTTTGAATAAGAAAGACATTTCATCTGAATGTACTGAACCTATGAAACTTGCTAAGTCTAATGAATGTGTTGAATCTCTTTGTTTAACTTGCAAGAAATCTTTAATTAATGTTCAAGATGATTGTGTTTCTAAGAATGTGAATGATAAGCCTCTTCAGAAGAATGTTCCTAAAAGAACTTATGCTAAAAGAGTAGGAAGACTAGTTGCAAGACTTATGCTTTACACTACTGATAGGAAGCTTAGCGTTTACTATAGGGAAGACATTTGGAAACCTACGGGTAGAACTTTCACACTCCAGAATGGTAGAATGAGTAATGAGCCTACTCTCCCAGTAGAGAACTTCTTTGAGTGTGATCAGGATTTTACCTCTAACCCAAAGGAACCAAAATCAAAACGGTTTCCAAAATCTTCTTCTTCTGTTATTGGCAGGTTATCGAAATATGTCTTGGATCGTCGACTGGGTTGCTCCAAGCACATGACGGAATCTGAAGCTGCAGATCAATTTCGTCTGGAAATTCATGGGAACCGTACGTTTTGGAAATGATCATGTAGCAGCTATCATGGGTTATGGAGATCTACCTTTTGGAAATTATTTGATCATCGGGTTACTATGTCAAAGGGTTGGGACAAAATTTGTTTTCAGTCGGGCAGTTCTGTGATGCAGATTTAGAGGTTGCTTTTAGGAAAAATGCTTGCTTCGTTAGAAACTTGGATGGCACTGATCTCTTAACTGGGAATCGGGAAACAAACTTGTATGCTATCGACATCAATCAAATGGCCTCTTCATCACCAATATGTCTTATGACACGAGCATCTGGAACACAGTCCTGGTTGTGGCATAGAAGGTTATCTCATCTCAATTTTGACACCATCAACAATCTTGCCAAAGACAACATCGTCAACGGACTTCCAAAGTTCAAATACACCAAGGATCACTTATGTCCATCATGCGAACAAGGAAAAAGCAAAAGAGCATCATATAAACCCAAATCCGTACCTAGTTCGGAAGCAAAGTTGCATATGTTGCACATGGACTTATGTGGCCCAATGAGAGTTGAAAGCATTAACGGGAAAAAGTATATTCTTGTTATCGTCGATGATTATTCGAGATATACACGGGTTAAGTTTCTGAGATCAAAAGACGAAGCACCGTGCATCATCATCATCTTTCTGAACGTATTCGGTACTTCTTCAAACTCCAGTAAGGGTTGTACGAACAGACAACGACAAAGAATTCACTAATCAGGAGTTAAGAACTTATTTTGAAGATATTGGAATCACACATCAGACATCAGTTGTTAGAACTCCACAGCAGAATGGGGTAGTTGAAAGAAGAAATAGAACTCTGTGGAAGCCGCTCGCACAATGCTAATCTATTCTTGTGCACGTTATTTCTATGGGCCGATGCTGTTGCATGCTGTTTCACTCGAAACCGATCCCTTATCCATCCAAGATTCAATAAAACCCCATATGAGCTTGTGAACAACAGGAAACCGGATATCTCTTACTTTCACGTGTTTGGCGCTTTGTGCTTTCCTACGAATGACAGAGAAGATCTTGGAAAACTGAAAGCAAAAGGTGATATTGGAATCTTCATGGATATTCGATAACTCGAGGGCATTCAGGGTGTTTAACAGAAGAACTAGGAGGATCACGGAGACGATGAATGTGAAATTTGATGAACTTTCACATATGGCTTTTGAGAGACTCGCTCTAGAACCCGCACTAAACCAGCAGACTTCTGGACACATCAGTTCAGGACTCGTACCTCAAAGAGCTCAATCAACTTCGTTTGACAATCCTAAAGAACAAGAATGGGAGAATTTCTTCGAGTTAATGTTCGATGAATACTATGGTGGAACTTCGACAAATGCATCAAACCATCATTCGCGCCCCGCTCAAAATCATCCACCACCACCAACAGAAGATGCATCCAACCGGTCGAAACCAATGCACCAACTCCATCAACATCATCAACATCTACTACAGTTATTACACCCGTTCTACCAGCAGTTGATGAGCAAAATCAAAACCATAACGATGCAACGTTAGATGAAGACTTATTTGAAAATCCGTTTGCTACGGAATCAGCTGAATCATCTTCATGCTTACGAGAACCATCTAACTCGCATACGTATAACCAACGGTATCCTTCTACTCTGAAGTGGACAAAAGACCACCCAATTGTACAAGTTATTGGTGAACCTTCAAGGCCAATTCAGACGAGACGCCAACTTGCCACCGATTGTGACTTGTGCATTTACCTTTGCTCAATTAGCAATATTGAACCGAAAAACATTCGGGAGGCAATGGCAGAACCCGCATGGATAGAAGCGATGCAGGAGGAACTTCTCTAATACCGTCTACATGAATCTTGGGATATGGTTCCAAGACCCATTGACGTTCGCGTCATTGATCTTAAATGGTTATGGAAGAACAAACGGGATGAAGAGATGACTGAATTGCACAACAAAGCTCGTCTTATGGCCAAAGGATACAGACAAGAGGAAGGGATAGACTTTGAAGAGTCATTAGAGCTGGTAGCTAGACTTGAAGCAGTCAGGATATTCTTAGCCTATGCAGCTCACAAAAACATCACGGTTTATCAGATGGACATTAAGACCGCGTCCTTGAATGGAACTCTGAAAGAAGAAGTGTACGTGAGTCAGCCAGAAGGCTTCATCGACTTGGAACATCCAGACTACGTCTACAAACTCAAAAAGGCAATCTATGGATTGAAACAAGCTCCGAGAGCGTGGTATGACAAACTGTCCTCTTTCCTTATCCAAAACAATTTCACCAAAGGCACAGTTGATCCTACCTTGTTTACACAAAAATGCAAAAACGACATTTTGATTGTTCAGATCTACGTGGACGACATCATCTTTGGGTCCACTAATCCGAATCTTTCAAAACATTTTGAAAATCTCATGCAAAGCAAATTTGAAATATCCATGATGGGGGAACTAAAATTCTTTCTTGGTTTACAAATACATCAATCCCCACGGGGAATTTTTATAAATCAAGCTAAATATACGACTGAGATTTTGAAAAATCATGGAATGGATAATTGTGATTCGGTCGGAACACCAATGGTAACTTCACCAAAATTTGGAGCTGATTTGTTTGGGAAACCTATTGATCCGAAGAAATATCGGAGCATGATTGGTTCTCTCATGTACATCACTGCTAGTCGACCCGATATTCATTTTGCTGTTTGCTTATTAGCACGTTTCAGGCAAAGCCTACCGAACTGCACCTCAAAGAGGTTAAAAGGATCTTTCGGTACCTGAGGACATCCATTCACATGGGACTTTGGTATCCGTAGGAATCCGGATTTGATCTAATTGCCTTTTCAGATGCGGACCACGCAGGTGATCAAGTTACAGCAAAAAGTACATCCGAGGAGCACAATTTTTGGGTGAAAAGTTAGTCAGCTGGTCTTCAAAGAAACAAGATTGCACTGCACTTTCAACCGCTGAAGCTGAGTATGTGTCTCTATCTGCGTGTTGTGCTCAAGTTCTATGGATGAGAACACAACTCACAAATTATGGCTTTACTTTCGATAAAATACCTATGTATTGTGACTCGAAAAGTGCCATAGCCATATCTTGCAATCCTGCTCATCACTCAAAGACTAAGCATATCCGTGTCCGCTACCACTTCATCAAAGAGTACGTAAAAAATGGTACTGTTGAATTATTCTTCGTGAAGACAGATTACCAACTCGCCGATCTATTAACTAAAGCCCTTCCAAAAGAAAGGTTTGACTATTTAGTTAGACGATTGGAATGCGAAAGCCTAACCCTGAGGAGTTAGAACGTCTTCTCGAATCTTCTTGAAAATGATTTTCCAAAAAGCTTCGCTGTAAATATTTTTGAAAAACAAAATACAAAATTTGAAAAACCAACAAAAGCAAAATATAAAAATATAAAATTTTTCAAAAAATTCAAAAACAATATAAAATCAAAAATCCAAAAATACTCTTCTCACGACATGTCTCTCGTATAATCGATATTCTGTACGTTTCTAGAAATGTCATTCAACAATGATACGGGTATGTACAGATGCTTGATCGAGAGTTCTTTATTGTTTTCTAAAACATGTCGTTTCTCAAAATTTCTTCATAAAATGGCTTTCGTATACATCAGTACGAAACCCGGACTGAAATGATGACTTTTGATTATTTTTCAAATCAAAACTCGTGCTTTTTAATGAAAATCAAGTGTACGCTTCAGTGCACTACATTTAAAACTGGTGAGAAATCATCATCATCTTGAGCACCTTTTCAAGATTGTTCAAAAATATTTTCAAAATCTTTCAAAATATTTTGTGCTCAAGATAACTCCCTCTAAAACCCTTTAATTGATTATGCTTTATTAAAGAGGGAGTATAAAACTAAAATGTTCCAAATTAATGCTTAAATCAAATCCGTTTGTCTCCCCAAAAGATTCTACAATGTTGTTTAATCCGTTGATATCAAAAATATCACGAATATGCTATTTTTGAGGGGGAGGAGACGTGATTAAAATGTGATAAAAATGTTTAATGATCGGTGTTTGAATCTCAAAATGAGCTCGACTCAGTCGGAACCAATGAATTGACTGGAATCAAAGTCAGTAAATGTACCATCTCGAGAAACTTGTGATAGATATGCACCTTCATGGGTCTAACCTCCTTTTCAAGGAGTGTTTACAACTTCAAGTTAGTTATTAGAGCTAGTTGTCACCTAAAAACTGACAATGGAACTCTTTAACTAGGCAACGTAACCGTGTCTCGTGGGGAATTGTCTATCATGAGCCGATCAATTCAAAAAGTGCAAACTCTACCCTCTATGTGCAGATTTCTGTCAAAACTTATAAGCACATATGAAGGGGGAGTGTTTCTGAAAATATAAAACTCTCGGAGTGTTTCAAACATGTTTTCCATCATAAACACTCTGAGAGATTTTCAAAGAAAAATGGTTTTATGGCAACATGGGACAGTCATGGAGTTATAAGGTGACTAAGGATAGGAAATTCGTCCTATGATCCGCCAGAGCCGAGGGGATCTACCCAAGGACAATACCTATAGTTAGTTTTAGAAGTCCTTAGGTATGATTGAAAAAAGGAGTAATGTGAGAAAGGAGAAAGAAGGGGTTGAAGAATTAAAAAGAAATGTAATGAAAAAGGGTGAAAAGAAATAGCCCTCCATATTCAACCTTAGGGCAGAAACCGGGTTCAACTCATCTGCTACTGGTTGTCACTAAATGACACTGGTATTGAAGACCAAGACGTCATGGACCCAGTGACGCACTGCACTAAACCTCCTAGCCACTCAATTCCTCTTAAAAGGATTTGTTTCATTCTCACTGGGAACCCTACATAATCTATCGACTTTCTCTTAGAGATTGTTGATATTGAAGAAGGAGACCCTCTCCCTAGTCTCCGCTTAGGAAAACCAAAATGCACTAATTGAGTCTAGAGCCACGAGATTCATCAAAAGATCTCATAGGAACACTTGACATGACATCGCTTGTTGTTCATCAAAAAGGACACATGTGATATATTCTAGAGTCCTACGCAGATCATAGCAATCTGCCAGAACATTTATGAGAAGTTTCACATCTGTGATCTTCAGTGATTGAATGGAAACTCCTACCAGGGTCAACATCAAGCAGCCCTGACAGCAGGTCACTTCGATAACTCCCCGTGGATTACGCTTAGTGTGTCTCAAACGGTCTACAGTCGTGGGGTGATGCTTCGGTGTACCTCAGCGACTCAACTGAACTGTAGGCGTACTTCGGTATATCGTGTTATCTCGCTTGTGGGACTCTAGTTCAGGAACGGCCCTTGTGAGAATTAGAGACGTGTTTCACACTATGCTGTTAACACCCTCGAAATTCAAACTTGTAAGTGCCGGAATCCGCTTATTACTAACCCGCTTTATATGTTTTCTTCTTATGGAAGCTCCGAAGTGGATGGATCGTGCAGACTCGCCACATGCTCATACCAACAACACATGAAAGTTCTCATCAAAATCAAAGGCAACTCAAAGTTAAAGATGATTCTTCATCAATGTCAAAGAATCTACAAAGTGTAAAGACTCGAGAACTTCATCATTGGAAACTCAAAGTCAAACAGAAGTGTGAGCATGGTGGAGAATGACGTGGAGACACCTAACCAACGAAGTTGACAATGGCAGACAACCACATTAACTGATCACAAAGCATGAAGGAACAAAGAATCAAGACTATTCTATATCTACACACAAAGTTCGAGCTCAAGAAAAGTAAAGACCTAATCAAGTGGAGCATCATGTGAGTGACCACCCCTTAGGGGGAGATTGTTAGCCTTAATAGTTTTTATTAGAAGTGATGGTCATTCACATTTAGGAACTTTGTATCGTGTGTTAGACATCGTGATAGAATAGTCAACGGGGCTCGTGGATTGGACTAAGCTAAATGGGTATTAGTTTAGTTAAGCTTGCCTTATATCCAATCCAACCCATGTCCAAGCCCACGAAAGCCCATAGAAAGCCTTTAGGGCATCAAGTCACTTGTACTATAAATACCCCTCAAATGACCATTTGAGGGGTGTACTTGAAAGTGTGTGTGTGTGTGTTCTTTCTTTGGAATATACAACTTATTGTGTTTATCTTTTCTCTCCACATACATGGTTTTATAAACATCAAGTCACCAACATCTTAATCTTTCCTTCTTTATTTACGCATAGGTTTGTGTTTGGGTTGAACATGTTATACGCATAACGTGTTGGTTTGTGATAAGGTTGATAAAAGTAAGGTCCTACAAGCTTTAGTTCTACCAAAAGACAACAACATTTTTTAAACATACATGACAAGTTTTAGATAGGACCATACATATCACCTCCAAATATCCATCTCATCTTCACTTCTTCTTCTTATCCATGAGGAAGTGAGCAATGCACTTGAACATTCCCTTCATTTATTGAAATTCTTGTAAAGGACTTGGAATGTTGGGTAATTGATCAATGTATGAGATGAGGTCAAGATGATAGTTGTGGATGGGATTGCTAGCTTCTCCTTCAGTTTCTTCGGATGAGTCGGTAGGAGGATGAGGCCTTTTTCCATCAACCATGAACCTTGTTGTTCGTCCCTCGGTGAGAGGCACCATGACCCGATTACAAAAGAAGTGGTCATCCGTCAAAGGAGATGGTTCCAAAGCATTCACAAAGTTTGTTAGACGTGTGAAAAGCATAGCATATGGAAGCAACATTTTATCTATCCTAAATACACTTGCCATTCTCTTGACCATGTATTAAGCTAGGTTGAAATGAGTTTCATTGATGAGACAATAGATCATGTAGACAAGACAAGCATTTGGATGATCCTTATTCTTGACCAAGTAAAGAACATTTTCTCTAAGGATTTGTTCCCATTTCTTATAAAGTGGGAACATCTCAAAGAGTTCCATTTGGAATGGGTCTCGGTGGATAACTTTGGAATTTCGAGTGACACGAGTTTGTAAGGTTCTTTGAATGAAGACGGCATCCCTTACCATGGCGGGTTCATGAAGAGGAGTGAGATAGACATTGTAATCGTCAACCATATCATTGAGTTTGGTAAAGGACAAATCATTTGAGTACATATACACACCTTGGCATGGGATGTGAAGGATTCGTGCAAGCTCGACAAGAGTTAGGGTGAAGCTTTGATTATTGATGACAAAAGCGATAGAGATGGTTCCATCATCATTTCTAATGATGCGGAGACTCTTGTAGAACTCTAGGACAAACACGGGACAAATTTGTTCATTGATATAGAGTAGACAACTGAAGTTGATCCTAGAGAATACTTGAAGGATATCGGTATCATCGATGAAAGATTGATCAATAACACGTCCTTCATAGAAGAACCGTTTTTGAAGCATTTTGAATGTTTTTCGGTCCTTGGGCATAAGACCATCCTTACGGTAATGCATTGGAATGTAGTGGGCGGTGTCTTGATAGTCTTGTTGAGTTGAGCTAGGCATGTTTTATCCTAAACAATAACGTTAGGATTACGAAAATCCATATGAAAGACTCGGTCACCCCAAGTTATGTCTAACATAAGTTATCTCGTAGGCTTATTAGTATTAGACTAGTTAGAGTAACACTCGTGGAGTCGAGTCGGGGCTTTCCCCACTGTCATATCGTTCAGCAGCCTAAGTCGGGGCATTTTATGTAAAGACTATATATGCCCTCTTCCACCAAGGAAGATGGTTGGAGCTTCTAATCATACAACAAGTTTCTCTTTCACTTTCTCTCTCTAGAACTCCCACTTCTCTCTCTCTCTCTAGAAATTCGGCCTAAACCACAAAGACCATACGATTTATGTTAGTTAGTATCCTATAATTGGTATCAAGAGCCATGGTTTGATCATTTAGTTTGTGGGTGCTTGGATTTTTAGAGTGGTTTTGTGGTTTTTCTTGGGTTCGAATAATATTTGATGAAAACGTCATGGTTTGATCTTTTTTGTGGTTAGATTTGATATATGGTTGTACTTTCATGTTTTGGAGTTGTTGTAGGAGCCTAGATTGGTGCTTGGTTAGGTTATTTCATTAGTGTATTGGTTAGTTTGGGTGAAATTCATGAGTTTATAATTATGTTCTACATTGCGGTTTGACATGTTATTGGTTAAGGTTTGAGGAGTTCTTGGCTGAGGTTTGAGGTTAGGTGTGTTAAAGTGTGTTGAGCTTTGATTAAAATACTCAGTTGCATTTTGATTAGAAGCCAAATAAAGATAAAATACAAAACTAGGTGAAAGTGACGTTTGTACTTTCATGAAAGTGACCTTGCGTTTTGTCCTTTAGCTCTGCGGTTTGAGGTTTGAGGTTTACGATTTGAGGTTTGAGGTTTGAGGTTTGAGGTTTGAGGTTTGAGGTTTGAGGTTTGAGGTTTTAGTGATCATGAGGTTTGAGGTTTGCGGTTTGGTAGTTCCTAAGTTTTGAAAGACTGCGTTTTGGTCTTTCATTTTGAACATGCGCTTTGATTAAGCTGCGTTTTGTGATCTCTTCGTTTTGCTCAAGGCTGCGATTTGAGGTCTGCATTTTGAAGATTCTATGATTTGACCCAAGTCCTGCCTTTTAAGGAAACTGCGATTTAACTCAAGATACTGCAATTTGAGTTCTGCGATTTGAGGTCACTGCGATTTGAGACCTGCATTTTGGGACACTGCGTTTTGAGCTTTGTGTTTTGTGGTAACTGCATTTTGCTCAAAACTGCATTTTAGTATTGCGTTTTGCCTAAGTGGTGTTGCGTTTTGCTATTGTGTTTTGGTCGTGCGTTTTGTATCAGCATTGACTGCGTTTTGCTCAAGCTTCTTCACTGCTTTTGTTGATTTTTTTGCAACTAAAAGTTGACTTTTTTACGTCAAAACTTCAAACGACCCGAACCTTTGAACCGTAACTCCGTTTTCAGTGTTCTACCCATCAAACGACTGTGAGAATGACACGCCGAATAGACGAAAGTCCATTCAGGTCAACCTTCAAGGCCTAAAACCGCTCCGAACAGAAGTTATTGAGGTTTTAAGTTTTAAGACCGAATTTCACTATAATAACATGCATCAACCAAACCAAATCACAACTAAACAACATATCACCTAGTCTATCAAATGATAATCACGTTTAACACACAATCACTAATCATTGTTCTGATCCAACTGTTATCATAACACATTCAATTAATCATTGTCTCACGTTTCGTATTGATTTTGTAAAATCCTGCGAAAGATTATATTTCTCGGTTTAAATCATAGATTTGTAAAGTCCCGTGCACTATCATATCATGCCAAACACTTTAGATTCGGTCATAACTAAGATACTCAAATTGTACGATATAATCGATGAACATAAGATTCCCAACAATGTACAGCTGATAAACATGGTTGAATCGGATAATGATAATATGATATCAGTTTGCTCGAATTCACACGAGAGATAGTTGCACCTGTTACAACAAATGCAAGATAATGTAAAGGATAGTTGCATGGAAAATTTTTAACTACTTCATTCACATCTCAAGGTACTTTTAGAAGGATCTGGATTCGAGAGAGGATTTGAACGAGCGTTTGCGTCGCTCTTCAGTCAAGATGTACAGACATTCAGAGGAACATTATTCTTGAACTTATAGCAACTCGAACAACAACTTAACAAAGATGAATTTCAAGAACTTGGATCCATGGCTGCACATCAAGTGATCAGTAAACAACTTCAATCGTTCATCAACTCCCAATACACTTGGGATTATGACTGTCAAATGACATAAATGTGCTTTGATAATTACACTGGAATGGAAGTTAGCATCTTCAAAAAAACATTACTCCAGTACATGGGTAATGTTAAGAAGCACATTGAGAAGAAAGCACAACACAAACTCAAGTATGACATCGAGATGAATGAGAGTCGGGTGCAATCAAGAGATATTAATGTTGATTCTAGTAAAGCATCGGATGCTGGATCAGATGTCATTAAATGCAATGGGACAAAGTCAGATAAGCATGATTCAAGTAGCAGTTCAGTGCCTCATATCGCACATGATATGGATGCAGATATCACACCAGTAAATGACAATGTGTCATGTGCAGAGGTATATTTAACTATTCAACATAATGTCCCTACTAATGACCATCAACATACTGATCAAGTTGAATCCAGTTATGACACATATGTGTTGGTAAAGGTTGATAGCAATATCACTCTTGATTCAACAAATATGGATCATAAGGGAGGATCAATTGATCAGGATGTTGAACATGATCGAGAGAAATGTTCTTCGCTTGAGGCTAAGTCTGAGGCTAAGCTTTTCAAAACAAATGATATGGTTGAAAAATAAGTTTATAATGAACTTTCAAACAGATTCTCATAACTTGAAAAACATTGCATTTCACTTAAAATTGCAATACAACATAAGGAGGAAAGTTTTCAAATTAATCAACCATGTAAGAATCTGGAATTTCATTAATTTTTTTGAAATAAATACTTTGAAGGCTCAGCTTCAAGCCACAATCAACAACTTGAAGAAACTGATTTCTGATATGCATGAGAAAAGTAATGTAGTCAAGACTAAACATGACATCGATGCTATTAAAAAAAGAAACATCGAATTGGAACTTTATGTGGCTAAATTACTTTAAAAAAATGAGACTTTGAAAAGACATTACAATGACCTGTGTGGCTTAAATCAAGAAACAAGGACTAAGAATATAGAACAAACAACTTCTTTGATGGCCAAACATGATGAACTCAAAGCTCAACTTCAGGATAAGGGTTGCACGATTACATCATTAAAGAACGAGCTAAGAAAAACTGCAGGGAAAAGTGTGAACACTAAATTTGCAAAACCATCAGTCTTGGGAAAACCAGTTGTACAACCACTTAGAAACCAATCAGTTGTTAGACAACCGACTGCATTTAGATCTGAACGACCAAAATTTTCAAAAACACGGTTTTCCTCCCAAGTTGATGCGAAACAAGTTTTGACAAAACCAGTCACTTCACCTTATTTGCCTAAGAAAAATGCTTCTGGTTCTGTTAAACCTCAACAGGTAGCTACACCTACACCTAGCTCTTCTAGAATTAGTTCGAAAACAATGTCTAAACCGAGCATTAAAATCCAGAATTCATATGATATGAATGACTTGTACAAGAACTATGATCTAGAAAAGGCTAGGAAAAAGGCACTACTTCAAAAGGATGGAATCTTAGGTTCACGACCTCTCATGATGCCTTCTAGTGTATTGCTGAACACGGCTAGTACCATCAAACCAAAACCTAGGAGCACTCAGCAAAAAAACAGGAATTGTCTAGTTTCCAAGACTAGTTGCGTATCGATTAAAGCGATTCCCGTAGCAGATCACTCTAAGAATTCTAGATCTTTTTCTGAATCCAAATAATCTATTTACTCGAATTATTAAAAATGTGTCTTTAATGTAAATTATGATAATTGTATAACAAATTTCCTGAAGAAAGTAAATACTCATGCTAAGGTTCAATCCCTTAAGACTAGAAACAACAAAAATCCCGTAGAATCAAAGAGTTATACTCAGAAACCTGGTAGGTAGATTGCTATAGGACAAAGGTCTTCTCTCATCAAGTCTTTCACTATGCATGAGAAACTAAACACTCGATCTTGTCTTAGGTGGATAACGACGGGTAGAATTTTTAAGATTGCTAGTCTTAGATGGAAACCTACTAGAAAAATGTTCATTGATTGCAAAAACAAGGTTGACAGAGAAACCCCAATTGGTTTAGATGCTGATATCACTAACCCATACAAATGCGATCAAACTCTTAATGTTACTGCAGGTAGTCTTCACTTAAGTGCAGGTACATCGTTCACTCCTATTAAGGAAAGACTCGGAGGTTGGTTGCCAAAAGGAGTGATATCTCATAAATCAGGGGTTCAAGACACTCAACCTTGATGAACATGAAAAATGACGTTTGAACACATCAGTTCAAGCCTCGTTCCTCAATGTCAACAAGATGGCGTCTGCAGGAAACTCTTCAGGCCCCGCTCCTCATAGAAAAGATAGGCGTACACTTCAGTGCACTTTATCTTCTGAAGAATAGAAATCTTCTTGTAAACAACCATTCTCATCAATAAGATTCATGCTTTTCCCATGCTCATTCAATCATCAAGTGGATCTACGTACATTGGAGTATATTCTTATTCACTTGTTCAATCAAAAATGGCAACCTCATATGCAATTTTTTAGGGGGAGAAGTGTGAATAAAATAAATGTCAGTCACCAAGTGGATCTACTTACCGTTGATTGTATTTTTATGCACTTGTGCAATCAAAAAAGGTAACCTCATATGCAATTTTTGAGGGGAATAAGTGTGAATAAACTACATGTTGATTGATGTTTGAAAACATGCTCAGTCAGTCATCAAGTGGATCTACATACATTATATTGTATTTCTATTCACATGTTGGGCCAATGGATCATTCACTTGTTTGGCATTTGACACTAATTGTGACTACGGAGTTGATCGGGTATCACTTATATGAGATTGAAGTTGATTTTCACAAAGGTGTGTTCTTATCTTATCTTTAAGTCTGGGTTGGTTGGATGCATGACTTTCAATGATAACTTGCTCATGCTTAAGATTTAAGTTGAAGCCTTGGTTTATCTAGTTACCATCTATCGGGGTGGATGCTTGAAGACCTGGTTAACTATCACTTAAAGGAGTTACGTTGTAGTACTTAGTGTCACACGCAGATTGCGTTGTGGATATTCACAATAGGTGTTAATGTCTCATACTTTTGTTGGGTATTGAGTACTTAGAGATTTGCTCGGAGCATAAATTCTCTACACCGTTCTTCCAAAATTAGTGCAAGCTTAAGTTAAAAGAATGAGGAATTCTACTTCAGCTTCAAGTTTGGTATATCGGGTTTTCTCCATCATTGGTCACTTCAAATTGCCTTCATAATGGTTGGTAGAGATGGCAGAGTAAAGTTCTGTAATGGTTCATTTTCACAGGATGCATTTGAGCTAATTTTGTTCTTCTCACAAGATTTCAAGTATATGTGTGTATAATGTGCTGATTTCGAGGTATCAAAACCAGCAAGGGGGAAGGAAACATACATCTGAACGCACAATGAGTACATGTGATGAACTTTATACTTCTTCTTAATTGAAGTTATTTCGGAAGACAAATGTCATAACCGCAGCGAAACTTAGTGTTTTAACTCGTGGCGTTTGGTGTATTATTCCAACTAAGTGGGGGAAGTGGTCTTTTGATACTTTTGGTATGCATTACTTCAGCCTTCAGTGGGAAGAATTATGAGAAGAGTTATTCAAGTGTGAGATGATACGCTTCTTTATTCAACCCTTTTTATTTTGATATTGTTTATCGACATCTTCTCATGAGCTGATATGATTTATGATAAAGTGCTTCTGGTTAATGCTTCATGTACACAATTTATGCTAATTCTGATAAGATCGCAACCATCAGGGGAGAGATATACGTACATCAGGTACGCACAACATGTTCACGTGATCAGGCTTAATCATGTATTCTGGAGTTGATCGAGTTTTGTTAACTCTCACAATTAGTGCTTCAACCTATTACTTTGATTTCATCGTTTCGACTTTTGTTGGGTAGATGTGTACATTATAGGCTGATTTGTTATATGTAAGATAACTGGAATGCATTTGGTGAAATGAAGATATTGATATATTGTTCCCCCGAATAGATAACTGCTCAAAAAAGCAGAGAAATGTGTACATCGGGGACTGTCACAATTATCAATTTCCAGTCATTTCTCAAATTTACTATTCATCTCGGGAATTTACTATTCATCGATTACTATTCATCGTTTATCGTAAACTAGGTTTACGAGTATCAAATTCGCGTAACCTTAATGGTTTAGCTGCGAATTCATGAGCAATCATCGAGGATATTTTATATAGACTATATTTAGTCTACATATCATTAGCAACATCATCGTCATATTAGTTCATGCATGGATTTGCATTTTTCATTAATCGTATAATTTCCTATTAAATAAACGCTATCGCGTAATCATTTATTTTGAACATTTGATCCGACACTTCCAAAAATTATCCTAATATATTTTTATACTCATATTAAGATTATAAAAATAATATTATTAGTTTACCCGGTGTTTTAAATTTATTTTGTATATAAATTGTTATATATAAATAATTACGACGGTTATCGTAAATTCGATTCGATAAAATATTTATTCACTCAATTTTAGTAAGAAATGTATTTTTATAATTTTTATGACTTTGATATATTTTATTTTGTTCCGTTAAAATTTATTTATAGCTAACGCTACCCTAAATACTTAATTGTATACACAAATTACCAACTATACTTAAACCTTTATACATTTACTAATAAAATTCATCAATTTATTTCCTTGTTTTGCTCTACATTTACTAATAAAATTCATCAATTTATTTCCTTGTTTTGCTCTTGTCGACATAACAACATGACACAACAAATTTTTGGACAAAAGTCTTAACTAGCTAATACACTAGACCTACACTTGTTCTATTTTAATTATATACAAAGTATATACACATACTAGCACATATCAAAGGTGAAAGTGATAGAAATATTCTCCATGTTCCTTGTGGTATTCGGCCAATATGAAGAAGAACAAGAAACATAAGATTTTTCATGATAAAGTGTTTATCAAGTTCATGTAGTGATCTATGTTAAGGTTTTGAAATAAAAACCTATAGATTAATAAGGTTTTCATCATCTTTTTCATATAATCATTCAAGTAAGCATTTCATGATCTTTATAACTCTTTCATATTCATATTTATGTTATTTCATTATTTTTGCAAGAAAACATGCAAGTTTCATGTGTATCTATACCACTTTTAGTGTTTTTATTACTTATTATGAATATATATCATCCTATAATTTTCCCTTGAAACATATCATTTTTGATGATGTCTAGGAACCCATGACACCATAATAAGGTGTATGGTACGTTTAGAATAGCTTTGCCGTTGGTTTGAAGTGGTTAGAATAAGTATTACGCGAGAAAAATCATTTTCGACAACAATAAATAGTTGTCTGATCTTAATTGTGAAATCTGGAAATTTAGACAGTTTGTAAAATATTTTGGGCTAGATATTCAGAAAATATACATTAAAATGAAAACGTGGTCGCTTGAACGGGTTAAAACGGAGTTATAACGAAGAAGTTATGATTTTTCCAAATTTAACGACGAAAAACTATTTTCTGAAAATATATGTGCTGTTGCACGAATTTCGACGGACAAAACGAGGCGTTAGACGTGATCTTAGGAGCGACCTACTGAAAATATATTAGTATATGTTATACGAAACCTTGGATATAAAGACGTAGAAAAAAGCTTATAACGACCAAGATATACACGTTTGAAACCCGACGAAACTCTATTTATTTTGACAGCTTCTAATAGCAAAATAAACCTAAGTCTAAAAACAGTTTTTGTAATACGTCATGTTAAGAGCCATTTTTCTCATTGATCGAGACCCGTATGGTCAAAAGTTAAATGATACGACTTCTAGACATTGTCTCAAGGTTTTCAAAAAACGCCGAGTTTCATCACTAACCCTTAACGTACAATATTTCACGACTAGTTTTGCGAGGCCAATTTGGGCATATTTTCAAAGTATGAAAAGTGTCATTTTAACCGAAAACATTATATTTACCAATAAAACCCCAAACGAGGATCGTGGATTACCGTTTCAACATATTTACATGAAAAGTGTTTATTAACTTAACGAGACGTCAAAAATGTATTTTTCGACGATAAACATTATTTTCAAATGTACAAGTGGTATGGATATCATATGAGTTTGCATGCACGACATTGTTTCATGGCTTACATTAGAACACATCATTCATATTAGGTTGCGGATAAGATGCACCTCATTTCAATGTATCTACTTTTGTCATCATAATCATTGCATCAGGTGAGTTCGTATCCCTTTTACTCGTTTAATTGCTTTATAAACTCTTCGGGGGAGATACATGCTCAACTACTTGCTTTTAGTTTACATTTATATGAACTTAAATATATTTTGTTTCACTCTATGTGCGCGTAAGTAGATTATGCCCGAACTAAATTGATCACTATGTTATGAACGCTATTAGTTGAAACACTTTCCTTGATTTTGAACCCTTCGACATGTATATTTGAGCTCTTTTAAATTGATTCGGACCCTTTAACATATAAGTGAACACTTTGGACTTGATTTGAACTTTTTGACATATAATCAATCTCTTTTAACTTAATATTGGATCTTTGACTATTTTGAACTTGTTTGACTTTATATTTAACTCTTTGACAATTTTGAACTTTTGAACTCAACTTAAACTCTTGAACTTAATTATGAACTTTTGAATGGAACCCTTTAAATACAAAACATGACTTGTTTGAACTTATTGAACCGGACGTGTTATGACCTTGACCTAAAGTCTCCTATGATCGGAGCATCACTATAAAGTCTCCCATGTTCGGAGCATCACTATAAAGTCTCGCCTTATTGGTTGAGCGTTCTCAATAATTCTCGCCTTATTGGTGGAGTGTGCAAAGTCTCCCATGTTCGGAGCATCACTATAAAGTCTCGCCTTATTGGTGGAGCGTTCTCAATAATTCTCGCCTTATTGGTGGAGTGTGCAAAGTCTCCCTATGTGAACGGAGCAATACTAATTCTCGCCTTATCGGTGGAGTGTGCAAAGTCTCGCCTTATTGGCGGAGCGTTCTCAATAATTCTCGCCTAGGTGGTCAAGTGACAAAGGAGTCTCCGTTGTTGGAGCAGTGCAAAGTCTCCATGTGGACATCCCTGAATTAATATATACGTGGTGCTATACTATGAACTATTATGACATCGTACACGACCACTAGACACTATATTTTGTGCAATGGGTTGTGAACACAGTTTGCAAGTTTTGTATGGGCAGAACTTGGAACTGAGTGGATTTACAATGCCTTTGCTTTGTGACCTCTTTTGACAACGTGTGCATGAACATAAACTAGACATATTTTGGCAGTGGGTTGTGAACACACAGGTTACAAGTTTTGTATGGGAACTTGGAACGAGTGATTACAATGCCTTTGCTTTGTGGACTATTCTAAATGACCAAAACTTTTCCTTTGCTGCATGAACATTCTTTAAAGGCTTTACAATTCAACCAAACTCAATGAACTCACTCAACCATTGTGTTGACACTTTTAGCATGTTTTATCTCAGGTATCTAAGGCATTCACTTCATGGAATGCATGTGGACTTAGCATAGAGTCGCGATGACGACGCGTCTCACATATATTTTATGCACTTAACTATCGTTTGATTGTAACAAACTCATTTTGTTATATTGGAAATATTTTAGGACCTATGTTTTGTAAACTCTGATTATTTTACTTAATCAAAAGATATTTTCAAAACGACACTTTAGGTCGTTCGATATAACTATAACTTTGATGCTATGACCGTCATCCCCGGGAATTCCATTCCGCTGCAAAACAAGTAATTTGGGGGTGTGACAGATTGGTATCAGAGCATCGGTTATAGAGAACTAGGTTGCATCATTGACCTAGACTATAACCCATCATCATAGCATCTCATCATATCACTATAAGTGCATACACATTATACATGCGGGTTTATGACTCAACACCAAACATCATATAAGTCGTTTAGTCCAAGCATTGCATAGTTACTCCTAAATTATACATAGCCTGATCACCTATGTCTAATTCAGGAAGAATCATGCAATGAAGGGACTAGTAGTCTCATATTTGTAAGCAATTCCGTAATCGAGCCGAATTTTCAAAAGATTTTCTTCAAACCACTTGTTTCCAGTTTGATTTGAGCGACAGTTCTTGTTTGATGAGTTGCAAAGATCAAGCTAGAAACAAGTTGTTGCTCAAACAGATTTAGCCTAATCTCATGACAGTTCTTGTTTGATGAGTTGTGAGATTAAGTAAAATCGTTACCTAAAATCTTTGAGGGTTTTGCTCGAAATGGAAACTTGCCTCACCCCTAAACCATAAGAGAGCATGTCTTTAGAATGGGAAATAGTCACGATAGCACAAGAACGTACCTAGTTGGATGAGGAACCCATATGCATGAGCATTGACATGATCATTTAGACTGTACATGAGCATGAACTTTTAGAACCTTTGCGAGTTCGGACCATAGTATCATTCGAATTCACGGGACGTGATTCCTCTAACCGGAAGAATGTCACAATTCTCAATTTCCAGTCATTTCTCAAATTTACTATTCATCTCGGGAATTTACTATTCATCGATTACTATTCATCGTTTATCGTAAACTAGGTTTACGAGTATCAAATTCGCGTAACCTTAATGGTTTAGCTGCGAATTCATGAGCAATCATCGAGGATATTTTATATAGACTATATTTAGTCTACATATCATTAGCAACATCATCGTCATATTAGTTCATGCATGGATTTGCATTTTTCATTAATCGTATAATTTCCTATTAAATAAACGCTATCGCGTAATCATTTATTTTGAACATTTGATCCGACACTTCCAAAAATTATCCTAATATATTTTTATACTCATATTAAGATTATAAAAATAATATTATTAGTTTACCGGTGTTTTAAATTTGTATATAAATTGTTATATATAAATAATTACGACGGTTATCGTAAATTCGATTCGATAAAATATTTATTCACTCAATTTTAGTAAGAAATGTATTTTTATAATTTTTATGACTTTGATATATTTTATTTTGTTCCGTTAAAATTTATTTATAGCTAACGCTACCCTAAATACTTAATTGTATACACAAATTACCAACTATACTTAAACCTTTATACATTTACTAATAAAATTCATCAATTTATTTCCTTGTTTTGCTCTTGTCGACATAACAACATGACACAACAAATTTTTGGACAAAAGTCTTAACTAGCTAATACACTAGACCTACACTTGTTCTATTTTAATTATATACAAAGTATATACACATACTAGCACATATCAAAGGTGAAAGTGATAGAAATATTCTCCATGTTCCTTGTGGTATTCGGCCAATATGAAGAAGAACAAGAAACATAAGATTTTTCATGATAAAGTGTTTATCAAGTTCATGTAGTGATCTATGTTAAGGTTTTGAAATAAAAACCTATAGATTAATAAGGTTTTCATCATCTTTTCATATAATCATTCAAGTAAGCATTTCATGATCTTTATAACTCTTTCATATTCATATTTATGTTATTTCATTATTTTTGCAAGAAAACATGCAAGTTTCATGTGTATCTATACCACTTTTAGTGTTTTTATTACTTATTATGAATATATATCATCCTATAATTTTCCCTTGAAACATATCATTTTTGATGATGTCTAGGAACCCATGACACCATAATAAGGTGTATGGTACGTTTAGAATAGCTTTGCCGTTGGTTTGAAGTGGTTAGAATAAGTATTACGCGAGAAAAATCATTTTCGACAACAATAAATAGTTGTCTGATCTTAATTGTGAAATCTGGAAATTTAGACAGTTTGTAAAATATTTTGGGCTAGATATTCAGAAAATATACATTAAAATGAAACGTGGTCGCTGAACGGGTTAAAACAGAGTTATAACGAAGAAGTTATGATTTTTCCAAATTTAACGACGAAAAACTATTTTCTGAAAATATATGTGCTGTTGCACGAATTTCGACGGACAAAACGAGGCGTTAGACGTGATCTGTAGGAGCCGACCTACTGAAAATATATTAGTATATGTTAATACGAAACCGTGGATATAAAGAACGTAGAAAACAAGCTTATAACGACCAAGATATACAAGTTTGAAACCCGACGAAACTCTATTTATTTTGACACAATAGCAAAATAAACCTAAGTCTAAAAAAAGTTTTTGTAATACGTCATGTTGAGAGCCATTTTTCTCATTGATCGAGACCCGTATGGTCAAAAGTTAAATGATACGACTTCTAGACATTGTCTCAAGGTTTTCAAAAAACGCCGAGTTTCATCACTAACCCTTAACGTACAATATTTCACGACTAGTTTTACGAGGCCAATTTGGGCATATTTTCAAAGTATGAAAAGTGTTATTTTACGACGAAAACATTATATTTACCAATAAAACCCCAAACGAGGATCGTGGATTACCGTTTCAACATATTTACATGAAAAGTGTTTATTAACTTAACGAGACGTCAAAAATGTATTTTTCGACGATAAACATTATTTTCAAATGTACAAGTGGTATGGATATCATATGAGTTTGCATGCACGACATTGTTTCATGGCTTACATTAGAACACATCATTCATATTAGGTTGCGGATAGAGATCGCACTTCATTTCAATGTATCTACTTTTGTCATCATAATCATTGCATCAGGTGAGTTCGTATCCCTACTTTTACTCCTTTAATTGTTTTATAAACTCTTCGGGGGAGATACATGCTCAACTACTTGCTTTTACTTTATATTTATATGAAGTTAAATATATTTTGTTTCACTCTATGTGCGCGTAAGTAGATTATGCCCGAACTAAATTGATCACTATGTTATGAACGCTATTAGTTGAAACACTTTCCTTGATTTTGAATCCTTCGACATGTATAATTGAGCTCTTTTAAATTGATTCGGACCCTTTAACATATAAGTGAACACTTTGGACTTGATTTGAACTTTTTGACATATAATCAATCTCTTTTAACTTAATATTGGATCTTTGACTATTTTGAACTTGTTTGACTTTATATTGAACTCTTTGATAGTTTTGAACTTTTGAACTCGACTTAAACTCTTGAACTTAATTATGAACTTTTGAATGGAACCCTTGAATTTAAATACAAACTTATGACTTGTTTGAACTTATTGAACCGGACGTGTTATGACCTTGACCTAAAGTCTCCTATGATCGGAGCATCACTATAAAGTCTCCCAAGTTCGAACATCACTATAAAGTCTTGCCTTATTGGTGGAGCGTTCTCAATAATTCTCGCCTTATTGGTGGAGTGTGCAAAGTCTCCCATGTTCGGAGCATCACTAAAAAGTCTCGCCTTATTGGTGGAGCGTTCTCAATAATTCTCGCCTTATTGGTGGAGTATGCAAAGTCTCCCTATGTGAACGGAGCAATACTAATTCTCGCCTTATCGGTGGAGTGTGCAAAGTCTCGCCTTATTGGTGGAGCGTTCTCAATAATTCTCGCCTAGGTGGTCGAGTGACAAAGGAGTCTCCCTTGTTGGAGCAGTGCAAAGTCTCCCATGTTCGGGCATCCACGATTATTATATACGTGGTGCTATACTATGAACTATTATGACATCATACACTTGACCACTAGACACACTATATTTTGTGCAATGGGTTGTGAACACACAGGTTGCAAGTTTTGTATGGGCGGGACTTGGAACGAGTGGATTTACATGCCTTTGCTTTGTGACCTCATTTGACAACGTGTGCATGAACATAAACTAGACATGTTTTGGCAGTGGGTTGTGAACACACATGTTACAAGTTTTGTATGGGCGGAACTTGGAACTGAGTGGATTTACAATGCCTTTGCTTTTGTGGACTATTCTATATGACCAAAAACTTTTCCTTTGCTGCATGAACATTCTTTAAAGGCTTTACAATTCAACCAAACTCTATGAACTCACTCAACCATTGTGTTGACACTTTTAGCATGTTTTATCTCAGGTATCCAAGGCATTCACTTCATGGCATGCATGTGGACTTATCATAGAGTCGCGATGACGACGCGTCTCACATATATTTTATGCACTTAACTATCGTTTGATTATAACAAACTCATTTTGGTATATTGGAAATATTTTGGGACCTATGTTTTGTAAACTCTGATTATTTTACTTAATCAAAAGATATTTTCAAAACGACACTTTAGGTCGTTCGATATAACTGTAACTTTGATGCTATGACCGTCATCCCCCAGGAATTCAATTCCGCTGCAAAACAGGTAATTTGGGGGTGTGACAGGGACGCACAACAGGTTCACATGATCGGGCTTAATCATTTATTCCGGAGTTGATAACCGCAGAGATGATCAGTGTTTCAACTTGATACTTTGGTGTTATCGTTTCCTTCTGGTTTTTGAGCTTCATACAATGAGACTGATTGCTTCACTTAAACTACTTGGAGGAATTGGTCTCAAAATGAAGATTGTCGATTTGGGGGGAAGCTACCAAAGCATCACATTGAGAAGGCTCAAGTTCAGAAGATTATTCAGGAGCCTCAAAAGCTTTGGTGGTAAATGATTAAGAAATGTTGACTACTGACTTCTACAACGTTCAGAACGATATCCTCATTTCGGTATCCATGTCAACATCTTCTTAAATTGAATAATATACTTTGTACATATCTTATACCAAAATGTAAATAGAAAAATATAAAACCAACAAAAACCATAAAAGTCAGAAAAATAGAAAATACCAAAAAAAAAGTTTTTCAAGGCATGTCTTCTGGCATCAATAACATTTACGGTCCTAGAAATGTCATTCAATAATGATAGGGGTCTTTAAATGAAGTTCGAGCATAAATTCAAAAAGTTTTCAAAACATGCCTAAATGGCTTGCTATTATTTTAGATATGCAACCCGCTTTTCAAAAAGGGAAAGTGCTACACAAAATCGATTTTCATAAATATCGAGCACTTATCCTAACACAAAATGAGGAAAGCACGTCGCCAAAAAGACGACTGTTCCTAAGCAAATGTTTTTCCTTCTATGATTTTTCATAAAAATATTTGTATTTCACATGGTGGTAACATATTGTTGGAAAATAAATCGGACTCAAAATTTTGAAAATCAATCCAACTCCATTTTGTCATAAAATTTGTCACTCAATCAATGACTTGGGTAATCGATTTAGGGGGAGAGTGATTTCAAATTTCATATTTTCAAACGTTACATCATCAAACGAGTCTATTTGTACATTATAAGTAGTGAATAAATGTTTTGTTGTTATGTGTCAGTGTATGATCTTTCGTATATTCTAAGATCTTTCAAAAAAAATTCTTATATTCAAAGATCTCTCAAAACTCTCATACCTGACACTAACATTCTCCCTCATAGATTGAGGGGGAGCGGTGGAATGTTCCTTTATCAGTATGTATTAAAACATACCACATTTGTAACATCCTGTAAAAATCCCCAGTTATTAATAAACGTTAATCAATGATTAATTACGTATTACTATTCACAAACCCATTTTTTAGGCAAAATTTTAAACTTTTTGCTTACACCGTGCAACAACGAATCAGTATATGTTGTATGATTCACATTTTCCTTGGAACGAGCTCACACGCATACCATGATATTTTAGATCATGTACAAATCAAACCTGAATATCGTTTTGATCACCAAAGACAAAACACTCACCCCGGAGTCCACATTTCTCTTATTAGGCCTACAACATCAACTTAAGCCCATTAACACCCCTTGGGCCCAACTAACAAACCTAGCCCAATGCTAAGCCCATTTATCACCAATCGGACCCAAATAACCTACAATTGGACTTAACCAAAACGCAAGCCTAACCCAAGGCCCATTTACGTTTATAAACTTAACATATACGCGAGACATACACATTCACTTTGAGTCTTTTATTCAAAATCCATACACGTAACGTATGAAGTAAAACGCACCACCTAATTCTACATACTCCAAAAAATCATGATCGACCAAAATACATCACATATACATATATATGAACAGTGAACCAAGGGCAAAGTAAAACGCATTCTCACAAATCCTAAAAAGGCCTAAGTTTACTAAACTCAACCCAAAACATTTCAAACTCATTCCTAAGTGATTTTAAATACTCAACATGTATTCACAACTATGCTATATGATCTTATGAGTATCTCTCGACTTCCATTTTACCCCATAACATAATGTGACACGTTAAACAAGTTGTGTGACCCTTTGAGTACTTCTAAACCAAACGACACTTTTACACCCTCTTCCTAGACAAACCTTGAACCCAAAAGTGCTAACCAAGACCTCAACCCCAATCATGTGACTAAGTATAACACAATAGAACACTTTTTGGTTCCTTAGCCCTCATGTATATGAAATAAAATGAGGTTCTAGAACCCCTTGCCTCGTCGCTCATCCCACACGAAACTACAAACACTTGGAACTCAATTTGACTAGCTCTCAAGTATCCTTACTCCCCCTAGCCTCCCTCCTACTTGTTATCTCCTTCCATATTCCTTTTACCCCCCCCCCCCCCCCCCCCCCCCCCCCCCCCCCCCCCCCACTTGATCCTATCTCTTGTTATAATAGTCCCATGCAAGCCATACAACACATACAAGCACTTAAACTCACATATAAACCCTTTTCTTCCTGTGAACTTAACGAGAAAATCAAGAAAGGTTCCAAGTGATCCGTAGTGAGAACAAGCCATCCAAGATACCCTCCCCAATCTTTGGTGCACGCTCTAATGGGTTACAAAGCTTCCTCACACTTACCTTGCCTCCCCCATCACTCCACGACCTAGTTCATACCCACCCTTGAGGTGTTGTAAGTTTCTCCAAAACTTAGTTAATTTTGGTGATACATGAAACATGTGATAACAAATTGAAAACACGTTAAGCTTTACATATTGTTTCATAATCTCTCGTTAAAACTAAAGCATATGAACTAGCTCACTTGAATCTCAATATGTCCATGAATGAGTCTAAACACTAGTTACAAACTCATAACAACATATGATCACTTAATATCACACGTTCCTTATGTACCTTAGAACGACTCACAAAACTGCCTAACTATATAAATGAAGTAAATATGTATATGTCGCTTAGAAACAGCCTCATAAAAACATTTTCCCACGTACAAAAATCCACACTAACTATTTGGATCAACTATTTGCACTATAAATAAACAGGATAAGCTTATAAACCACCTTTACAAGTTTTTTTGTTAGCTTTTACAAGCTCAAAGCTAGAGCTCCTCGCTCAGTTTTCGAAAACACCTAAACACCCTTAACTGGCCTAAAGCCCATAAGCTCTAAATGAGCAATTTCATTTTAAGCTATGCATAAGCTGATGTATAGATTGAAATAAGTCCATAATAAGCTCATAAATCAAACCCCAAAGCCCCACATCCATTGAGCCCATAAAACACTTAATGGGCCTTAACAGTTTGTTAACGCCCATTGAGCACAAAATAAGCTAAAAAGCTTACATTAAGCTTCTAAATGAGCACACTAAGCTTCTGGGAGTGTGATAAGCTAAAAGAAATGATAACATAAGCTAAATTTGTATTTTGGACCAAAAATTCAAATTTTACAAAGTTGAAGGGTCGAATGTGTCAATTTTGAAACTTAAGGGTTAAAACTACAAAATCAGGAAACTGAGGGTACAAACAGAATGTGTGAATGTTTTCTTTAGTAAAAATGAGAATTTGGAAGTACATGGACCTTAAATGTACATTTAAAAATGGAAAAAGAACTATTTTTGCAAAATATGTAAACACAAGGACTAAAACTGTCAATTTAATAAAGTTGAGTTTAAAAGGGTATTTTCAGTAAACTAAGGATGATTATTGACTATTTTGATACTATGAGTACAAAAATATCACATTTTATTAACAAAGGACTAAAAGTGTAAACTTGTAAAGTTAAAGGACTAATTTGTAAGTATTCATAAAAGGGTATCAAAAATGCCAAAATGGTAACTTAAGGATGGAAATTAAATATTTAACAACCAAGGGTGGTGAACTATCATTTTTGATAATTAAAGTTTAAAATGTAATTATGTTAAAGTTAAAGGACTAAATGTGTAACATTTTATAAACGTATATCAAAACTGTCATTTTGATAACTGAGGTTAAAAATGATAAATAATTAGAAATCATTTATGATAGTGAACACATTTGATTACTTGGGCCAAAAGTTTAAATATACCAAAGTACAAGGACTAAAAATGTGAATATTCCCCGTAAAGGTCAAGAATGTAAATTTTTCGTAACCTGAAAATACACCTAACAGTATTATGAAATTACACACCCACACAAATGATACATGAAGCCTACACTAAAGAGATCGCCAAACATTATTTTTACGCTTTAAGGCATTTAAAGCATATCGAACACCCATAAAGGAAAAACCTAAGTTATTCACTATTCTTCAGGTTGTGTGTTGGAGCTGTTTCCGAATTACACTTGATATAGTTTGCCTATCTACACTTACCCCCAACCAAGGTGAGTTCATAGTCCCACATTTTATATGTTTTACAAACCCGTGGGGATATACATGCTACAAACAGAACACAAGTAGTTTATGTATGCTATCCTGAATGTTATTGCATAAAACACACTGTTGCCCCCTTATAAAGCCCCTCTTATCATGAACCTTAGTCACTTGCGAGTGAACGCAAATACTGTGAATAAATCTATTGGAAGTTGACAACCCATTTGAGCTAGCTGGATAGATAACCTTGTATTAGCTAGATTGATAGCCAAATAAAAACTATTTGACTTACACTAGGAGAATGGCAAGCTCCTACCCCAAGGGTACCCTTATATTAACACACACGTTAATGTTGAGTTCATGAGACTTATGGCAATATACATATTGATTTATTTGAATAATTTCACCTTGTGTTCAAATGATTATTAATACAAACACTATGGATTCACTCAACAATTTTGTTGACTTTTAGCATGTTTACCTCAGGTAATTGAAGCAGGAAATGAAGGCACGGAGTGGGCATTTTGACCAAGAGTCATTGGTGTAAACAAATTTATCAGTCATCACAAACACTATTGTCATTTTATTTTGCTAAACATTGGAAACGCTTTTGCATTTGAATTAAATAATTAATGACTTTTAAAAACGTCTCTTTTGAGTCATTTTCTATAATTATGACTATGATCCTCCCCGTAATACCCAAATTAGTCTTTCGCTGTGATTATGAAATTTTGGGGTGTTACAGATTGGCACCAGAGCCAGAATTATAGAGAACCAAGTGTATTTTAACACTGGACTATAATTACGTTTTTCAAAACGGACCAGTTTACACCGCACCCCGCGAGCCCTTCGTGCCTACGTATTAACAACACCTTGTTAAGGATGTTGCACACACCACACCCCCGGATTATCTTTTAGCAAAGTTTACATGATTATATAAGTTTGGGAGGTGATACTCACACCACACTTTTTGATTCATGCACCACTGTGTGGTGTGAGTATCAATTCCCTATAAGTTTATATTTACTAATAACTGGGTTATTACATTACTATGTCTTCCCCACACCACACCTCCCCATCTGAGGCAGATGTTGAAGACACCCTATCCTCTACCATGGCCCTGATGCCCCATACTACATTAACCCCCGTGATGTCAAGAGTTTGGTCTAGTAAAACGGAACCCTTCGAGGAGGGCGAAGTAGCTCCTACTCCTGCAGTGTCATTCGCAGTGCCATCATATACACCCTCACCAAACGACCCATATGTGCAAGCTAGGCATGCACATATCTCATCCCCGTTGACACGTGATCAGTACCTAGAATCCCAACAATGGTTACCCGCACCTAGCATAGAGACTCTCCCTACTCCCCCAATATCACCGTAGTATCAACTGGCAACCCCAGTTCCCCATCTTCTGATTATCGGATTGCCCAAACTTGGGAATGGAACCCCGCACCAAGAGCAGAAACCTCTCCACCTACACTACCACCACCGAAGCTTTTTCGAGGCCATCGAGTCAGGGTCCTCCAGCCCTATGAACCCGAGCCGTTTATGAGGCCATTTCGGAGACATCCAAATGGTCTTGTCAGGATACACACTCCTCGCAGAATCATGCGAGCACCCCGAGTCCCTGTTGCACCATCATCACCCACCTCTCCTTTAGATCTGTTCAGAGCATCACCACCCTCTTCTCCTGATATATCGCCACCAACATCACCACCTTTGCCACCAGTTGGTCCAGATCACCTCTTCAATGCGTTTACTCAGGCTTATCCCCTGACACCTCGCCAGATCACTCCTACCGCCTCACCACCAGAAGATGTGATGTACCTCACTTCTTCTTACATGCCGTTCCCACCAGGAAGAATTTATGAGACTGGAGAGTCATCTAGAGCTGCGGTAGCCCCCGCACCTACTCCTACCATGACGCAGCTAGATTATCAAGCAGAGCGAATAGATGCCCTAGAAGCACTCATATCAGATGTTCGAGCCAAACAACAGGCCTTACAGGATCAGATGTCAGAGTTTAGGGAAAACACAGAGTAGACTCCTAGAAGTTAGACGTAGATCGCACCTTGTATAGTTTTGTGGCATTCAACCTACTGTATGTAACTTAATAAGAGACCTTGCATCACTTTGTTGTGTAACAAAAACAGATCAAGTTATTAATGTTATATTATGGTTGTGGTTTTTACTATATATTGATGTTGGTTTATACTTCTATGATTGTTATCTTACATTCATGTGTGTTGTGGATTGTATTCAGACATGTCGTGATGATACCCATGACTGTGATGGTTCTTTATGTGTTGTGTATGAATTATAATTGAGAAAATTTTAACAGTGAGTGTTTCGGTAGAGAACTTGATGAATGTAAAGAAAGTTGTTAAACTCAGATGAAAATTTTTAACAACGAGTGTTTCGGTAGAGAACTTGATGAATGTAGAGAAAGTTACTCAAACACAGCTGTTGTAGATGTTCCTTGGTAATCCCATACTAAGTGCTAATCACCCCATATACACATATAATGGTCCCTAAACATGCGGTGATTTTGAGCTTTATATAGACACTAATGGATACTATTATGGCATAAACTTTACTTGAGATATTCCAGCATGGTCCTAATATAACAATCTAAACTTGTGCTTTCTTGTTGTTGTATTGATAGAAATATGGCACGCACAAGGAGAGAAACTACCCCACCTACCCCGACACCAGCGCCAGCCATGACCCCGGAAGATATTTGGAAAATGATAGCAGATGGTGTGGCAGTTGCACTTGAAACTCAAGCAACTCCAATTGTCCGATCCAGCAGTATAAACAGGTCCACTGAAGAGAGCACGATTGTTACCCCACGGAAATGTACCTACAAAGATTTCATGAGCTGTCAACTAGCTTATTTTAAAGGTACGGAAGGAGTAACAGAGCTAACCCGATGGTTTGAGCCTTCGGAAACTGTGTTCATGCGAAGCAGTTGCCCGGATAATTGCAAGGTCACATATGCTACGAGAACACTACTGGACGAAGCCCAATCATGGTGGAAGTGGAATTCCATAACACAGACCATGGGTACTGAAGAAGCGCATCGGATCTCTTGGTCCGAACTTAAACAGAAAATGTTAAAGTCCATAACACAACCATTTCATCAAACAAAAAAAAATATGTATAAAAACAAAAGTGTCAACTTTGCTAAAAAAACTTAAAATAGAAAGAGATAATAAAAATTTAGTATATTTTTTGCACATATTTATGTCGATTGTTATTATATTTTAAATACAAATAGCATTGAAAATTTGATAATTAAATGGTGAAACTAAAAATTTGTGAACTACTCTAAAAAGATAAATTTTTAATTTTTTAATTATGTTTACATTCAATGTATTCGTTATATCCACGTTGTCATGATGTGTCACATATTTTGCCACGTCACATTTGACGTCATCATTTAAGGATATCTGTGATTGCAAATGCTAAAAAATGTGATTGCAACGAGATTTACAAATCAGACATACCTTAAGATTGTTGAATCTATGAGTACATCATGTAAAGATATATGAGATAAACACAGCTGGCCATTACATGTACTTTGCTGAAAAGTATGAAGCTGGGTGAATCTATCAAGTTTCATGCTAGACTACAAAGCGCATTCGCATTTTCAGTGGCAGATATATAAAAACCTGAATTAGGTTATTGACATCATGCATAATTGTTATGCATAAAAGATACAGCTAAGTTGGTGGGATATTTTTGCATAGCAAAAACAGTTAATCCTAACAGTAGTTACACTAGGCGACACGGTTTTACATTGAGCTAAATCAAGTTAAACTTGCCAAAATATGTTACCGGGGTGTGATTTCACAAAATATTTGTAATAACATCAAATTATCCTGATATTATAAGTGTTAATTTCCCCCTTTATTGTCATATTATGTTTAAAATTCTATTAGAATCATCCTTATTCCTTCTTATTTCATTTCAGGAACTATTTACTATGAAGAAGCGGTATTTGGACATTTGTGAGCTCAATGACGGATTTCTCTCGCATTTACTAAAGACCACGGCGTAACTAAGTGAAGAAGTTACGTCGTAATCATTTCCATGAAGAATACGGCGTAACTAAGTAATGAGGTTACGCCGTATTGTGACTACAGATCATGATATGGCATTTTATGAAGACTACTGTGTAACCATCAGCTCAGGTTATGCCGTAACCATGGATAAACATCAATTTTATGAAGACTACGCCGTAACCATCAGCTCAGGTTACACCGTAACTACGGATAAGCATCAAGTTATGAAGAGCTATGGCGTA
Source organism: Chrysanthemum makinoi (assembly GCA_910596185.1). Lineage (NCBI taxonomy): Eukaryota > Viridiplantae > Streptophyta > Magnoliopsida > Asterales > Asteraceae > Chrysanthemum > Chrysanthemum makinoi. The sequence continues at coordinate 28,437,469 of OU343220.1, forward strand.
ACTAGTTCATAAGTGTTACGCTGTAGCTAGGTTTTAAGCCTATAAATATTCGAAGATTCCAGCATTTCTAATTATCTGTCCTTTCCCAAACCTTTCTAGGGTTTGGGGAGATCAAACACAGAAGAAGAATTATGGCTTAGGAGCATGAAGAACGAAGTTCTCGTCTACGATTTCCTTTGTATTTGAGTTTGGATTCTTTTTATGTTTTTTCTAGAGATCATATTATGAATTCATGTTATTAATTCAACTTTATGTTTATGTTATTGATCTTCTCTATATTTCTTTATAGACATCTAATTAGTCTTATCATCGACCGCTAGTTTCGGTAATATTATAAGCTTGTTAGTATCTAGAGGGTTTGGAGAATTGACCAACTGACCTCGGCTCCCTAGGTTGCGAGGTATGGAAGGAATTGGCCATAGTACAACCGTTCTTCATGTGCGAACTGACAAAATGATCATCTATCAAGTGGAGGTATTTAAGAAGCTAGGGGAAACCCTAAGTTCCTAACGGTCAGGTTTCTATAGACTAGATCTAGTAGATTTGGCTCTAAATGACTGCTATTAGGTTACTGAATGATCCCAGGTGACCTGTTCATCTGGGTGAGGGATCCAAGAATCATAGGCTAAGACGAATTGACCAAAGGAGTCTGGCAATACTTAACCACTATATTGAACCTTAATATTGAGAATTAATTCTTATCTATAATCTTGGTTAAGCTTCACTCTTGTATCTCTTTTATCCTAAACTCTTATTTTTGTGTATTTAGAATAATTCTATCTACCTTATCATATCATTATCAAATTATGTTATTTCTAAACATCTTAGTTCTTTCAAGGTCACAACTCTCTTGGGACGACACTCGGATTTACCTAAGGCTTTACTTCATCTGATCGGGTTCTCTACCCGTTAGCATGTGTTTATCCTAGTTTATCTTAGTTCTTATAAATATTAAAAGCAGGATGAAATAGGACATCAATTGGAGCATCCCAATCTCCAAGTGTGTGCCCTTTGTGTAAATTCATCAATCATATGTTACTGTTACGGAATTTTCGATATGAAAACCAACCTCTCAAAAAATCTTTATCTTCACATTACCACAGCAATATGTTGGTTTCTCGGTCTTTAACAGAATCAAGGTTACTGGCATCAACTGGTTCTCTATCTTCATGAGCACTTGACCTAAACAAACATGATTGTAATCAGACCAACTATTTGGGATATTTAGGATGTTTGTGGTGTGTTTGTGCTTTAAGGTTGGGTGCGAAGCTTGAATGTGCCAAAAGAAAAAAGAAACTGGATTATAGAGAAACTTAAAAAACATAAAATAGGCAACAAAGTGTATTTGAAATTTAATGAGAAGTGATTTGTACACTGAACGACGTCTAAACTCATCATTTTGGTCCTTGATTTGTTGTTTTGCTGGTCGATAATTGATCTTAACATGGCGCACAAATCTAATCTGCATGTATTGAATGTCAAAATTTTAAAATCACATTAACTGCAGTTATGTGCAAGAGGCATATTCGGATCTAGTCGCACATAATTAGACTACTAGTAGTGATTAATTATAGAGAACAATAAGTTTACACAGGAGCAAACATGAAAGAGAGTGGAATAACATGTGTGCAACAAATAACTTGGGCTTCTAAGTTTGCCACACAAAAGCCACCTCACAGATTAACAAAACTTACTTTTTATATGTTCTGCGTAAAGAAAGATACTAAAGAACTACCATTTAAGAGTCTAATGTTTAGTGAGGTTATTGATTTACATTCATCATTCTGCAAGTATATTAGCCTGATAATTCTATATTGGTGCTGATGAATGCAGTTCAAGGAAAAATATATATCTCAATCATCTATATATAATAGTTGATCGACTTGATTTAAGTAATACTGTCCTTAAATACGTCAAACTTAATCAGAATAGAGCCTGCAATACCTTTTTGGTTTTCTGGACAAGTGGATCAAATGATAGACTAGCCTATTCTCCTATAGTTCATTTTTTTGCAAATAGATATTAGCACAAATTTCAAATTTTTAAAGAGGGTTTCAAAAGGAAGTATAGATTCATAATACCATCACAAAAAGTGTAACCGGTCATTATAACTATAGATCAGTTTAATATCCCAACTGATACACTGACATTTCAACTCAAGTAAGACATAACCTTATATTCACAATATCAGAAGGATATGAGTCGATTATGAAATAGCAACCTGATCACCATCCTTGATTCCAATTCTTCGTATACAAACTTTATCGTCAAGCAGCTTTTGGCCTTCGTAGCACAAACAAAAATGCCCCCATACATGTGACCTGACCTATCCAATACAAAGACAATCAAATTTAAAAAAGCCGGCCCTTCTCTCCCCATGGGGAGGGGCGATTTTTCTCTCTAGCATTCGATTTCCATGATCCCTAATCTAGGGTTTAATTCTTCCTACCTAATATCATGTAAATCTTATACATAATCCGAGTTGGGTTTGTATATTACCGGTTAGGTTTTTTGCGTTTTAATTAACCTGTTTGTAAAGGGTTTGGTATCCTTTTGGATTCGACCTTGTCTGGTTCATTCTTACATTTACATGGTTATTAAAAGCTTGCGATTTTGATTTGAAGTCGATAATAGAGATTGATGACTCTTAGATCCGTTTAGGGTTTTAAGATTCATCAGGTGCGGCTTTTCTTGGGTTCGGGGTGATCGTCCATGGGGTCGATCTAGCATTCCATGAGTGCTTTGTGTTGTTGGTCTTGTATTCTTACAATTCTTGACCGCTCATGGATGTGTTATGCGATTCAAGAAGGGATTATTGCTAGGGTTTCTGATGCTAGGGTTATCGTTTCTTGTTTTGCTGGTTTTTCGCTGGGTTGGGTTAAATCCGATTAGGGTTTCTTGGTCCAACTTTGTGATGCGACTCATGTTAGTGGAGCTTCTAGGGTTTTGAATTCTAGGGTTTCGTTTACTGAGTGGCTGGTTGGTCGCAGCTAGGTTTTGAGGAAGATAGTAGTGGTGGTTGCTGCTATTAGTTTTCGTGTGCCTAGTTGTGTTGGTGGATTAGGGTTACTGCTGCTGGTCGTGATTGCTGGTGGGGTAGCTTTGATCGTGGTTACGGGTGGTGCGAACTGAGATGAGTGTTCATAAGGGTTTGCCGGCATATTATGATGACAAGGTGGTCGCCTCATTAGGGTTCTCTACGTTCGTTGTCATTGCTTTTGGTTGATTCTGCATGGATGCCCATTTTTTGGTCGCTGGTTACTCCTGATCAGTGTTGGATGTTCTTACACTGGTGATTTTTCTTGGCTGAATTTGGTATCATTGGTGTTGAATTCAGTCGTGATGGTGGTAGTGCGACTTTGATGGCTTGTTTTTCATTCGTATGCATCATGATTCAATTTGGTCGTTGGAATGGTTTGTTTTTAGCTTGCTAAAGACTCTCGTACCTTTGCCGGGGGAGGTAAATGCTCTAGGGGTGTCATTGATTGGATATACAACTCTTGCGTGTTTTCTGCGGTTGCAGCTGGAAGTTGGTGTCACTCGCGGGTCAAGTAATGAAGACATTGAAGACAGGGTGCTCACTATGGAAGTGGTTCTTTGAACTGGTTCTTTTACATTTAGATTGTAATGTTTATTGTAATTTAAATGTAATTTGGTAGTTTGTTGTGGTTAGCAGCAGTGGTCATTCTGCGTTTAGCAGATGTAGGTAGCTTTGTTATCTAGGTTGAGTCATATCGCCTATGTAACGGGCAGAGGACATGGGGTGTACGCTCATGTTAATTGTACTTCATTGATTTTTGGATATATTTACCGGGGTTTTAAGGCCCTTTTACCCAAAAAAAAAAAAAAAAAAAAAAGACCTATCCAATACAAATTATGAGCTTCATGTCAGACATAGCTGTCCATTCAAATTATACATCAACTGCAACATAAACTACTACCACATTGCCTAAAATAATATACTATATATACACATTTCATGTATCTGTACATATTATTGAACATTTAAAGATCGATTTGGCATCGTTGCATGTTATCTAAGCAATTATCGAAATTCTCATAAGATAAAAGGAATGCTCTGTTTCTATTAATCTATATACAGATCAGTCTTCGTTACAACCGTTGATCAGGATAGAAGTCTATCTGAGGAATCACTTATTCAGTTTTACAAGTTGTCCGATAGCTTAAATTCCTTTTGTATTTAGTTCAAAATTTACACTAACTCACCAACGAGTGTTTATCCAAGCTTATTTCCCGGCTTATGGGCTTATACAACTTTTAAAAAGCTAATAAGAACAATATTTAGGGCTTATGAGCTTATTAGCTTATATATAAAAAATAAGCCCGCTGAAGTGTTTAAGCTTAGGCTTGTGAGTTTATTTAAACAGACTTTGATAAGCTCCATTTGTGCGGCTTATATACTTATATAACTTTTTTTCCACCTACTTATCATAAGCTACTCCAAACACTCAACCTAGTGTATGAGCTTATTAAGCATAAGCTGCTTATTAAACATAAGCTTAAGCTGATACACTAAGCTTAGACAAACACCCCCATAGATATTATGAGCTTATCAACTAGAGCTTATGACTTATCTAAGTTATAAGCTCAAGTAAAAGCTCGTTAGCCCACAAAATTGAGCTTATCAACTTTTCAAAAGTTAATGTAAGCCCATAAGCTACACACAAACACCCTCTCTAGGGCTTATGAGTTTATCAACTTGACCTTTGACTTATTAAGCTCCAAAAGTTGAGCTTATTAGCTTTTCAAAAGATCATTTAAGCCCATAAGCGAGATAAATAAGCCTAAACAAACACTCCCTAATTTTACACGCTATACGAAAGTACGAAACCATACCACGAGACAACATATCTCTCGTCTTTTGGTAAAAAAACCTCTAACGCGGACTTAACATCCACAACATTCATCGACACTTGAACACCTAAACCAATTAAACTATGCATTAAATTAAACCTAAATTAAAGGTTGATAATAACATGAAACAAAGCAGAAGGATGAACCGTCTAATTTGAGAAACGAAAGCTTAACACGCTTTTTCGATAAGCTGCAAAAAATGAGTACGGTGTCGAGGATTTGAATTAGGCAGTATGATTGTTTGTTTGTTTAAAGTGTGATGGACCCCTAATTAATAATAGAGTAAATTGCAAAAATCGTCCCTGTGGTTTGCTCAGATTGCAAACAACGTCCCTGTGGTTGGCTAATTGCAGGCGGCGTCCCTGTGGCGAAACTTTGTTATCGTTTTGGTCCCTGATTTTAACTAGCGTTAAATATTTTTTCGTTAGAAGTTACACATTTAGCCCTTTTGGCCAATAATCTGCAGCATCCATCCTTTAAACCACAGGGACGATTTATGCAATTACACCATTAGTCCTCAATACAAAAACAATTGCACATTTACTTCTTAATACATAATTTCAGTTAAAAATTGCAGTTTAGTCCTTTATACATAACCTAAGTTAGTCCACCACCCCTTACTCACCACTCGCCACCCCACGCAGCCACTACTACCACCAATACCCACCGCCATTCACCACCACCACCACACACCACCATCCACGGTTACCACCACCAATCACCGTCGCCACCCACATCTACCACCACCACAACCAATCACCACCGCCACCAACCACCACCACCACCCAACACCACCAATCACCACAAAAAAAAAATTACAAAAAATTGTAAAAAAAATCTTTAAAAAAAATTTTGATTAGTTTTTCAAAATTTTCAATATTTTGAAATAATTTTTTTTTCAAAAATAAAATTTCGAAATATTTTTTTCAAAATATTTTGTTTTCGAATTTATTTTCCACATTTTCAAAAAATTCTTTTTGGAAAGATAATTTCTAAGAAAAAAATTCAAAAAAAAAAATTAACTTTTAAAAAAAAAAAATTGCAATATGTCGAAATACCTTTTTTTCAAAAAAAAAAATGCATTTTTTTGTCTGATATTTTTTCCAGAATTTTTTTTTCAAAATTCTTATTCCAAAAATAATTTTTTAGAAATTCAGAAAAATAATTTCGAAAATAAAAAATATTTCGAATTCTTTTTTTGAAAAAAATTTATTTCGAAAATATTGAAAAAAAAATCAAAACATTTTTTTTGAAGATTTTTTTACATTTTTTTTTTTTATTATTATTTTTTTGGCTTTTTTTTAACTGAAATTATGTATTAAGGACTAACGGTGCAATTGTTTTTGTATTGAGGACTAATGGTGTAATTGCATAAGTCGTCCCTGTGGTTTAAAGGATGGGCCATTTTACGATTATTGGCTAAAAGGCTAAATGTGCTTAACTTCTAACGTAATTTATTTAACGCCAGTTAAAATCAAGGACCAAAACGATAACAAAGTTTTGCCACAGGGACACCGCCTGCAATTAGCCAACCACAGGACGTTTTTTGCAATCTGGGCAAACCATAGGGACGATTTTTGCAATTTAATCTTAATAATATTTGAATCGGATAAAATGGAGGGAGGGATTTTATTTTTTTATATAATTTGTTTGAGAAGAGGGAATGAATTGACGACCGTTGTAGAGGTCGTGTTGTTTCTGCTTATTGCTTTATTTGCTTTTCAACTTATCTTTTATATGCTAACGGTATAATTTTTGTGGTTACCTCTGACACCTCAGTGTCATCTCAGCTTTCTCTCTTCAAGACTACACATCAATCATAGTTTGCTAATAGTAACCCTTATAGCAAGCAGTAACCTTTTTAATTAAAACTTCATTCATATTTAAAAAACCATTACAATAATAATTCAACTAAAATAATTAAAAAAATTATGATAAAACTAAACAAATTTCTTATTTAAAGTCTTGATCAAGTCATAGATGCATTAATGTTTCCAATTCGATCAAATCATCTCTCTTTGTATTCATAACTTTCTTATTCTCAAATGTAAAGGTTATCAAACAAACTAAAACAAAATAAGTGTCATGCATGTCATATTTGCGTGTCAACATACAACTAATCAGATTAAATTAAATAAAAAGGAAAGCAAATAAAGGAATGAAAATATATCCAAAATGACAAACAACTCATACACATACCTTTTTCACCACTCTTCTTCTCCTTCTCTCTCATTTTTCTTCACCCATTCCCAACACTAAGTTTTGTATAATCTTTATTTTCTTAACATGTGACTTATACTTTACTTTATGCAAATAGGGTTGCAATAGATCTTCCAGTATTGTCTTTTGATGAAAGGTATTTTCAGTTATTTGGTGATGATAATATGATTGTGTTTAAAGATGGTAAATCTATTCATTGTCACTTGATGAAAGAACAACTATCTAATTTATGGTAATATTTATTTATGTTTGTGTGTGTTTTTTTTGGATGCAACGGTAAAAAAACAAGGGAAGATGTGCCAATTTAATCGGTTGCCAGGCAAACCGAAACATTGCAAATGTTGAGGGTTTGATCGGTCACACTCGGTTGGGCTAGTGGGCACAACTCGGTTGAGGTGGCAACCAACCGAGCCATTAGCATTGACCTAAGCTCATTTTTGCGGTTTACCTTTTGTTAGTACAAATTGTGTTTCGGGGGTTTGAGAGATGGGCTTAGATTGCTTAATGGGTTGGGCGCAAGTTAAGTATGGATGGATCTTGTACTAAACCAAGTGATGTAATGAATTCTGCACAAAGAAAGTAAACCTTAGCCTTACCGTGCTATGATTAGACTTTAGAGAAAGTATTGGTAATATGGGGATGTGTGAAAAACTGTACCTTGTCATAAAGTTAGGAGGTTTCTTTTTATAGGTGAACCAAATATTAGGGTTTCTTAATATTTCGCACATCTCGTTAGTGGCCAGAGTGGGACCTTTGTCGGCCAAGGGTACGCAGTAATCGTGATTGCGGACGTGAACCATCTTCCGCAACCATGTTGGGCCGCTGGGTGCTACGGAAGTACAGCTAACACCACTACAAAAAAGACTAAAAAGAGCGGTTAGAAAGCATTAAATAGATCGGTATCCAACCACTCTAATTAAGGGTGATCTATTTGAGGGTTCTATCATATAGATCGGTTCAGAACCGATCTTTTTGATAACTCAATCAGAACGGGCTAAATAAAGAAGCGATCTATTTAAGTGATTTGGGCGGGGTTGCCTTAGGAGCAGTTAGATCGGTTGTTCACCGATCTATATGATAACCGTAATTTAAAAATAATATATAGCTCTAAATTTGATTTTTCCAGAATTCAAAACAAAAGTGTGAGGCTTCTAAAATTTAAATCACACACAAAATGCATTTTTTTTCCATGTGCATTCATTACAATGCAAATTAGTATTCCCATACAGATAACTTAGTTAAAGATTCAACATTTAGGTTACAACCCAAAATAACTTTGGTTAAAATAACAACAATTGCAACATAAATCAACACCCTATAAATGAAAGCTTAACAAAGTGTGCTACTAAGTACTAACTACTAGCCAAAAATCCACAACTGAGTTGCAAATATAAAGGTAGAGATCCCACTCCCACCAAAATAAGAAAAGCAATCAAGGATGCAAAAAGAGAAAAGCTCGACGACCTTTAAATCCATTCCTATAGGGGCTGCGTTATTGTTGCTGTCGTTGTTACCTGCTCTCAACATAAACATAAACTAAATCATAATCTACAAGGATAGTTTAACATAAAGTGGTGTTTCGACCTTTAAATATTATCAGGATGATTAGCTTAAGATGCCCTAGTTGATACGTTGAGTTTCTTACAAGTGGTAAACCATAATCACCCTCATACCATACTTTTATTGAATCTATTTCAAACTTAAAACATACATCATTGTTTAACTATTTGCTATGATGTAAGCTTGTTAAAGAACCAAGTAGTTACATTTTAAACGCAAATAAGCTCTACAAGTAGAATCATTGTTAAAATATATAAAATACTATAACACTGAAAATACTTGAATCATTTACTGTATACATTTTCTTTTTCAAAGATTGCTTAGATTGGGTAGTAACATACCTCATTAGCTAAACACAATGAAAACCACGACGCATTGGCGTCTATCTCACTTATACTTAACGACTTCTCTTCACCCCAAGGGAGCTATATGCACCATAATAAATAATAAAAGATGTTATAGCATTTGCCATTTAGTATAAAAAAGAAAATACAAAGATGTTAAACAAGTACTTACTATATTCGGAAAATCATCATGTTGATATTTTAGCACAAAGTCAAGCACCCACTTCATGACATAGAATCCATCCCCAATCTCCTCTTGCGATTCATTGAAGCCAACTCCCAACTCAAATGACCAACAACCCTATAAAAAGAGAAAATAAGCAATTTCTATGTTAATGATTATAAAAATATAAGTGAACTTTGTTGGAATCACTCCTAAACAGTATTTCAAGTATTTATATTTCATATGTAATAGGTAGCTTTATTATGGCCTTTATGTTTGTTTAAGGTCAAGCTTATGTAGAAGGCCCATAAGCTTGACCCAAGCCCAATAAGGATAGGAAGGGAACTAGGAGTGTTGCCCTAGCTTCCCCTCATAAATACCTCTTGTAAATCTTCATTTGAAGGTTGGTTGTTCAAGTTTTCTTTTCACACATACTCTCTACGCATAACCGGTCTTTCTTATTAACGTGTGTGTGTGTGATACTTGTTCAATCGCCTCATCTCCTTTCTTATAAGCTTGTGTTGTAAAACTAGTGACCTAACAGTGGTATCAATCGCCAAATAGTTGGGTGTACTTTCGTTTGTTTTGAAGTTTTGATTTTGTGACTTACGCGTAAAGATAACGCAAACTTTGGTTATCTTAAAAACTCGTTTTTACACTTTTTAATCCAAGATTCTTGTACTTTCAATGTTTTGAGGTGTTAAAATACTTGTTTTGGCAAAAAGTTTCAAACTTTACGCGTGGATTTACGTTTTTAAGCTTGTTTTGTTAGGTGGGTGTCGTTCTACGCGTAACCCGTTTAGCGATATTGGTACATCAAAATTCTCACTTTTGTGTTCTTTTGGTACTATTGAAGCTATTCCATAACAAAAATCTGGTTTAGAAACACATTTGGGCAAAATCAAAGTTCGACAATCCTACGCGTATTGAAACCATAAAATTACGCGTAAGATTATCCTTGGTTTGATCTTCATTTTTCGGTTTATTCGTGTTTTCTTACTTGGATAAGTCTTAAAATACGTCGACTTTGGATATCTTTTGCACTGTGAAGTGTAAAAGATCATTTGGGCAAAAACCCTAAAATTAGCATAAGCATAAGCATAAGCTGCGCGTAGAAATCCCGCATAAGATTCACTTTCGCGCGACTTAGGTCTAGCATAAGGTAATCCTAAGCCTAACTTTCTCGCCTAACTTTTGTCGCATAACTTTAGTGCTTTTATCCTACTTGCGTAAGCTAAAACCTCGCGTAACTCCCATTGTTGTGGCGTAACTTTTGGTGCACATAAGTGCTACTTGGTACTTGTCTTTTCTACGCCTAAGGACACTTCATCAACAAAGGTTCATTCGACTACAAAGATCCATTTTTTACCACACAAGTTTTTCAACATGTCACAACCACCATACTCTAACTATTTCCCTTACACATATCCTCAACGACAACAACAACTAAGTCCACAACATCAGCAATGGAATCAACAACAAGCAATTTATCAACAACAATTTAATCAACAACATACTCCACAACTTGTCGCAATTCCACAACCTCAAATGGTTCAACCACCACCAAGTTCTCAAGTTCAACCGTACACAAATGAATTCAATCAACATCCATCAAGGAACACTATGAAGGAACCCACTTGGTTTGCAAAGATGTGTGAAGCTTTAAGCGGCCAACAATCAATTCATGAGGCTCGATCACTTGATAGACCTCCAATGCTCACTCCAGGAAACTACGATCAATGGGTGATAAGGTTCTTTAGGTTTTGTGATCTGAAGAAGCCACATGGAAAGTTCTTAAAGAAGGTTATCTTAGAAGGTCCATTTGAGATGCCTACTATCATTGTACCGGAGATCCAAATGCCATTCCACCAAGAGATGAACAAACCAACATTGCTACTTGTTGCGATTTAAATCCCACGAGAACTTCTACACTATGAAGCCGATGAACTTGCAATGGAATACATCCTCTTAGGATTACCAAACCCAATTCTTCGTAGTGTTGATGCTCAAAAGACGCACAAAATGTGGGATCATATTCGTCTTCTTATGGAAGGATCTGTACTCAATCGGGAGGATTTGGAATCCAAAATTTACTTGGCTTATGAACACTTCATGATTGAACCCGAGAGACACTAGAGTCCTATCATCATAGATTTTCGGACATCATCAATGATTTGGATAAACACAACATCATCATGCCAAGAATTGCATTGAATACTAAGTTCCTGAGTAGTCTTGGTCCTGAATGGGAGAAGTATGTCATTTTTCTCCGTCAAAGAAGAACATGCATCATTCTACCTACGGATTGTTGTACGATTACTTGAAACCTCATGAAAAGGAAGTTGATCGAGAAAGGATTCTCCGGGCTCAAATTGCTCCACCAACACATCCGGAAAATCAACAACAACTTGCCTTATATGCTCAAAACCGTTATTCTCCTCAACCAGCAACTCAACCAAATGCTTCAAACACACCTTCACAACAACAACCTCAACAAAATCAATTGGTTCCATACAACAACAATGCTCAAGCATATGTCGTGATGAAGCGGAGGAATCCGATCCGTTTAAAGCATTGCAACAAGGATTTGCTATGATTGCTAATGCCTTTAGCCGTTATACCAACAAATCCAACAATCGTATTCGTTCTCATCTAACACGGACTCAAGCTGTTGTGAACAATGGACGTGTTGAAGTTGAGAATGCATTGATTATAATGTGCGTCGGATGGAAGTGGTCAAGGGTTTATCTTTTGTGGGTAGGAATAACAACAGAGCTCAAGTGGTGGAACAAGGAAATGCTCATCATGGGTTGAATGGTCTTCGATGCTACAACTGCAATGAAGGGACACCTGGCTAATGCATGCCCAAAGCCAGGACC
>OU343220.1:28454445-28485917 GCA_910596185.1 Chrysanthemum makinoi
TGAAGATCTTCTGTGTGGTGTTTTACTCCCAGTTGACATTAATTTTTCGAGTCTTGTGCGGTACATCAAGAAAAAGTTCAAAGTTAATGATGTAAATTGGATAACTCTAACATACAACATTGCCTCAACCACAACGAACATACTTGACGACGATGACTTGGATTTTTTCAAAAGTATGGTTGATGGGTCGCAGTCAGAGGTGCAAACCATATGCATTAACCAAGTTAAAGAACCCGTTGTGGTAACCCAATCATCTTGTTCCCCACACTTACATTTGGATCTTAATGATATGTTGTTACCTGAGCAAGATGCGAATACATGGCAACGAAACAAGTTAACTCATATACCGCCCACACCCCAACCACCACCTATTGATAGCAGACTTGAAAGTAAAGATAGAGGTGTTATGAAAGTGAATGATAGATTTGATGATAAGGAAGAGTGCATATATGAGGTATCTTTGAAGTGCCTAAAAGAAGGGTATGAATTTTATGTTCATAAATCGTGCACTATTAGGTACGCAGTAAAATGCGTGCAGCCAAAATGTGATTGGCACATAAACTGTCGTAGGATTCCAAACTGTATCCAGTTTAGAATCACTAAAATTAATGACCGTCATGCATGTTCCAAAATCCAGTTCAATCCAAATCATCGAAATGCTACAGCAAAAACCCTGTCTAAATTAATACGTCCGAAAATCACAGATGTTACACGCGTTTATAAGCCAAGGGACATTATCCATGATCTGAATATGGAGTTGAATATAGATTTTTCATACACAAAAGCTTGGAGGGGGAAACAATTGGCAGTGGAATCAACCCAGGGCTGTCCAAAGGCATTGAGACAGACGATCAAAGACGTTTTAAGAACCTTTTTATATCTTTCGGTGATGCGGTAAGCTAATTGCCTTGAATGTTTTTAAATAAATCTAATATATGATATGGTTTTCATACAAGTGTGTTGGTGAATAGGCATTGTTTTTAGTTTAGCATGCGGCTGTTTAGTAGTATATCTGCAACATGAACACAAAATGGAATATAAAAAACTATACATACATAAAACCCGAAAATAGTTACATACAACTAGTTTTTACTTGTCTTATAAAAGTTGAGCATCTTAGCAAAGTATCTAACAATTTATGTCAGATAAGCACAAAAACATTCGGAATTGGATCTACTCATGCTGATACTATTGTTTGTTTCACAGCACACCTGTCAGTAGAAACATAAAACAAATTATTTGACATTAATTTACTTACCAATGCATTACAATAGTATACAAAGTTCACTTAAATACATGGTTTATGATGATTTTACCTTGATATACAATGTGTTTGTTATCCAGTATGTAATCGCATTTATATTTTACAGATTAAGAGTTTCCTATGCTATATGCGACCCCTTATCATAATCGACGCGGCACATCTTAAAGGGCCCTACGTAGGGACAAACCTGGTAGCCGTGGGAATGGACGGAAACAATCAAATTATACCGATTGCCACCGGTGTTTCTCAAGGTGAGAGTGGTGAAACATGGACATGGTTTTTGACAAACCTGAAAGAATCCATAGGGGAAGTTGCTAATTTGGCAATTATATCTGACAGACATCATGCAATAGCCCTAGCATGTAAAAATGTTTTTCCAAATGCCTTTCACGGGTATTGTTGTCGCCATTTGATGTTGAATACAGGTATGCAAAGTGATAGCCTAATGTGTTTATACTGGAAGACGTGCAAAGCTTACACAACGGAGGAATTTGCACACCTAATGTGTTAGATTCTTGCAGCACGACCGATAGCTCACAGAAAACTAGTTGCAGCAGGTATTGAAAAATGGTCAAGGGCACATTGCCCTGCAAACAGGTACAACTACCTGACCTCAAACAGTGTGGAATCGATCAATGCTTTAACAAAGGATGTGCGCAAGATCCCAATAACGATGTTGATGGAATGGTTTAGAGGTCTTCTTCAAAAATGGTATTACGAACGGCGAGAAAAACATGCAGGTAGAGCATATTTTGTTATTATTAGATAGTTTATTGAGCAATAATTAAGCAGTCTTATTCAGTAATATGTTAATATGTGTAAATGCTAGATGCACCGGATGACGAACTTACAGACTGGGCAACCGCCAAAGTGAAAGACAGAATGGAAAAAAGTGCAAACTGGAAGGTTTTGGGAATACTAAAGGACAAAGTGTATGAAGTACACGACAAAAAAAAACAGCATGTTGTTGATTTGGTAAACGGTGAATGCAGTTGTCGCAAATGGCAGCTTTCAGGCTTGCCGTGCGGACATGTTTGTGCTGTAGGTAGATTTGCAGGCCTGACCAGTGTTAAGAAGTTGGCAAAAGCTTGGTTTTATAATACAACTATTAAAGCGACGTACCAAGACATCATCTACCCATTAAAAGATATGACGCTGTGGGACACTGAAGTGAACTTAGAGGTTGTGTTGCCCCCTGTTATCGGTAAGCGTAATTCAGGCAGGCCTAAAAATAAAGACCGAATACCATCTCAAGGTGAGGCGCCTAAGAGCAACTATTGTGGAAGGTGTGGCACAAAAGGCCACAACCGCGTAACATGTAGAGTACCTTTGGTGAAAAGAAAAGTAAGTATTTGTTCAGCTTTACAAAAAACTTTAAGGTTATGTTGTTAAGTGGCAACTAACCTGTATTGGCACACTTGTACAGAGACTGGTTGGCTACAAACGAAAGGCTAAGCCAGGTACAACAGGTGAAAAAAAAGGCTCGTAAGATGGGTGAATCATCTCAGTTAACTAGCAACAGCCAAAGCGAGGCAAACGAAGACCCTAACCATTGGGTGATTAATGCGGCGAATCACATAAACTCAAGTCAAACCACTGAACAACCAAGCTCGTCCGCTCCACACATCAGTCTTCTATCCGATTTCCCTACTCCAAACAGCTTTTTAAAGTAAGCGGGAACATGGTTTTTAATAATGCATTCACTGCCTAAGTCCTACTATATTGTGTTTTGTGTAAGGTAAACGTTTGTGTGTATTTGGCTTTGTAATAACGGATGGATTGTAAAGTATTACTTATTTGTGTCATGCGGTTGCTAGCTAATAGGGGTCGTGCATCTGTGTGGTATGAACATGTTAATTGAATATAAAAACACACTCTATAAACGTACCAAAACCATCATTCAGGCATCCAGGACCTCCATCATAATCGCTTTCCCGTTCTGTATGGCCCGCCTGTAAGTGGTTATAGAAACCCTTTTCCCACTTCTTGACACACCCTCTTGATCAACAACTGGTTCTTTTCCCTTGGCAATCCCATGACCTGGCTTACTTTCATGTACATCCTCATAAAAGGGTATCTCTTTTCCCTTCGCGGAAGCATTTCCAGCTCGGAGTTCCACACCTTCCTCTTGCAACCATTTTTCAGTTTCTTGTGCACTACCCCCTTTTTCTCTGATCTCGAACCCTGTATCAGTTTTCCTTATAGAAACACGGGTTGTTAGCTTCCTTCTTTTGAACGGTGTTGCACTAGCGCATCGCATGCCAGCGTCCTCTTCTTGCCAAACCATGTTTTTTAAATAAAATTGTGACAAAGGCTGTTGCTTGTGCAGAACGTAGAGGTCCATTGATCGAGTCTCCTCCGCAATGTCATACATTCACCGAACGTCATTGTCTGTGTGCAACAAAGTTAAACCATCTTCGAGTGACTTGTTTGGTGCAACATAAAATAAAGCCCATTCCCCCCCCCCCCCAATATGATCGAAAACATGATCAAGCACCCTTGTAAATGCACCCCTGCTGGAGCTAAAACACCAGACATCAGCAAGGCGACCACCTACATAGCGGAGTGGCTGAAATTGAAACTTCCCGCTGTGGTGAACTTTAAATATGACTTCTTTGGTTTCCGCCATGTCCTATAAAACATAAATACTAATAAAAATTAGAAGCAACTACTACACTTAAAGGGGTATACTGACCATACCTATAAAACATAAACCCTAATAACAAATTCAATAACTTTGAATTAAATAAAAATTTAATAATAGAATATAATATATATGCCTGTGCACAGTTATTTATATTCATATATATATATATATATATATATATATATATATATATATATATATATAGATATATATATATATATATATATATATATATATATATCAACCAATATGAACGAATAAGGTAACAAATACATAAATATATCAACCAATATGAACGAATAAGGTAACAAAGTACATACTGGATAGTACAACAAACCTGGAGTTTTTCCTAAAATAAGATGAAAAGGACACCGATTATTTTTCAATGAAAGTGACCTAGGGTATAATAAAGCAGGAATGTTGGGATGTTGATGGTCGGGACCATAAGGATAAGTGATGTGTGGGGTAAAAAAGTTTAAGTGTTTGTCATGGTAGGTCCCTCTACTTTTTACAACAAATATAAGCTGAATATATGCCTTTATAAAGTTTTGTTTGGGAATAAACGATACAGTTATAAAAGCCTAAAAGGTACTTTTTGCAACTTTTATAAACTCCCCACCACCTAATTTGTCGGTCAACATTTTCCTACATTTCCACAAACTTGTTAATTAAAAACCTGTTTATCATGAGTTCCAGAACTTCAGCTACAACCCGACTAATTGGTGGCAAAGTTGAATACTTTTGCAGATGCAGTCTTCGTCTACCAGTCAAGACGTCAACAACAAGGGCAAACCCTGGGAAGCGTTTCGTAAAATGCTCTATTTGTGATGTGTATCAGTTTTTGGATGATGATCTGCCTAGCGAATACTATAAAGATCTGGTGTATGGGTTCTTTGAAAAGGAGAAAAGATCGAAGAAGTCGGTGGATATTGAACACTTGGTTGATACTCTTGCTTTGGACAAGTCAATCTTGGACAAAGAGTTGACTGATGCAAAGTCAAAGTTGAAGCTGTATGATAGGTTGTTTTTCATTATGTTAGGATCTTTGTCGGTTACTTGTGTTGGACTTGGTATGTTAATAGGCAAGTAATGTAATGGAATAGATATAAACGTTTAATTATATATGTAATTTACTTTTGGAGAAGTTGCAAGTTTTTATGTTCAGTGTTAAATTGTAAAGCACACCGGAACAGCAAAATATATACGGTACAAATTACCTTTACATAATGTAACCAACAACATAGATCACATAAAATGGATACCCCTAGAGTAACAGATTCATGTGTAGATCTTTTGAATACATAATCAAGACTATACAGTGTTGCATTTCATAAAGTAGAAACAATCTTAAACTAGTTTCCCGAATTGTGTGATTTGTTATAGTTGTTTCTGTAAGTATACAAAGGGGTTAATTGAATATGATCACGAGTGTTGCGAATAGCACAAATTCATGATAATGTTGTAACTGCTGCTCTCGTTGGTTGGTGCTGCTGTTTATAAAGGTAGTCATGGTGATGCAATATAATGCAAAACATATGACACGTATATTAGGCCGTGTGAATGAATACTTAAAACTGCTATTGCACGTTAGTACTGCTAGTGCTGAAGACCAACTAACATAAACATGTTGTTAGTAAATAGTGGGTAAATGCACACAGTTGATAAACAATATGAAAAAAATGTGTAATCAAGCTGTAAAACTGTCAAATACATTTTTTGGGTGCCTTTCTTTAAAGTCAAAGTGGGTAAACACAAACAAGTCTGGATAGAGCACTATACCAGGAAGAGATAGTTACAATGCACGTGGCCAATGCATAGACGTTGCCTTACAAAAACGCCTAGACTAGACTATCTTTTTCGACTTTAAAGTAATGTTAACACAAGTGCCTGTAATCGTTAACAACACAATTAGCATGCTGCATAACAATACCTACACTCCAACCTTCCGTTCCTTAAATACAAAGTTGGTTTTAATCCAGAACATCCTCGACGCCGATCTCTTGTTAGAGCCTTCAAATGCCTCAACATCTTGATCTTCCGTAAACCCGTTCTTGGTGTTTCAAAGCATAGCCTCCTTGCATACGGTTTCCTCGAAACCTTATGTCCATACCTGGGCTTGACACAACTCCCTACTTGACGTGGAACGGAAGAAGATCCTGCATCCAACAAAACCTGATTTGGAAGAGAATTTGTCGGTACATTCTTTAAAGTGGCATCATCGTATTCGATAACCCGTTGCACCCGTTTATATGGTGGGGAAGTAGACCACCCAACATCCATTGCTACACAACCCACAAATCCCCCATAGTACCATTCATCGTCACTGAACTCAATGGCGTCATCAACACTTTCGCTATGCAAAAAATCCATGAAAAGATTCTTTCCTTGGAATTCAATTCCTTTACGTCTAGGTTGGGAAGGAGGGGTTCTTAGGGGAGGTGAACGCCCTTCTTCCTCCTCCCATGCAAGAATATCAGAGTAAGACTTAGATGTAGCAAGTTGCACAAGTTTATCATGTATCGCAAGCTTTGCATGCGTTTCCTTATCAAGAAGATTAAAAGTTAGGTTAGGATAATAGAAACATGCTAAGTTAACAGGTTTATGTGAAATGTACAAGCCGATTAATCCATATTCCTCGGCAAGTTCATACATCCTTTTAACATCATTATCACATTCAACAATTGTCAAACCAGTTGAAAGAACAAATCTTGGTGTGCAAAAATATAAAGCCCGTATCTCACACTCAAGCTTGTAGGCCAACAAGTCAAGCATTTGCTTAAAGTTCATCCTTGTGGAGTTACTAAACCTTAGCGAAAGGGTTCGGCCAAACGCATAACTTAAATTGGGCAACCGAATGAAGGTACCATCGTAGTGAATCTCAAAAACAGGATACGCAGCTACAGACCCTGGCGTCCTGTAATAAAGGTATATTAAATGTACATAAAAAAGAATAGCAAGTATGGTAAAAAATATACTCAAGGCAAGTCAGAACCACGAGGTAACATATAAACATTTTTAGGAAGGGTGATGGTATTCATACCTTAGTTTGAGATCAAATAAGGCAACTGAAGGCTTAGAAGCATTTTTTGATGAAAGAGATTGTTTGGAGAAAGGCATCCTGACTAGTGTACAAATGTGATCTTGATGAACAATTGCTATATATTAGCAAAGGTAGTATTATTTTACTATTAACAATGTACTTATATATTATATGAGACTTATGATCCATTGATTTTGATACGGAAATAGTAATGGGGTAAATGTTATTTTATTTTGTTAAACGTTTTTATGTCTAGCGTGTTTGTGTAATAATGTTGGTGTTGTTAATGTGTGAATAAATATGCCAATGGATGAGGCATGATATATGTTTGATTGTAAAATGTATTTGATAGAATATCGTATATTGAAAACCGATAGTGCATGATAAAACAACGAAAGTGCTGTTGGAGATAAGTTAAAAACTGTTGACACAAAGGATAAAATCTAACTCTATAAAAAAACCGAATCATGTTCTCGCGATAAGCTAGCGCAACGTCAGCAGGATCATCAACTTGCAACCATTGACAATGTGCCAATCGACATAAAAATATACAAACCCACACACCACAATCACCAAAAATACACCCTTCACTACATGTAATCTTATAGTCGTTCGGACGTATTCCAGTCTTATCAAAAAACGTTTGCTTATTCTAGAAGAACTGGTAGTTTGGCCTGTCAATAACCGAGATTGTTAAAATACATACAGGGTTGATCTTGTTGGAGGGTTGTCAAAAATGTTAATATTGTATACTCGAAATAAGTAAGTTATACATAAACTACAGTTGTTTGTTCAAGAAGGATTAAAAATAATACGTCGTATATATAGTGTTGTTAACTGAATATTTGTCCAAAAGTATTATATGTTTGTTATGCGTGATACGTATAAATTCGACCATTTGACAATTGCTTCGCAATTAAAATAATACATTTCATTTCATTACATTAAGCGATAAAAAAAGAGAGTAACGAAGCAACAACATTGATGATGAGTCCAAAACAAAAAAAAGATTATTATGACAGAACTTGAGAGAGAGCACATAACAAGCTAGGAGTATAGGTTTAATATTTTTTGCGCATCATGGCCAGAAAGGAGCTTTTCTTGAGAACTTGCAGCTGCGTCTCAGTGATGAGCCTCATCAGCGTCCTGTTTTTCTCTAGCTCCTCATCCTGGATTCCACACAGCATTTCCATACAAGCACTGGCAACAGTGGACCCAACAAAACACTCCAACTGCTTGATCTGCTCACCCCGCACACTGCATCGACAAGTTAGCTCCATCACCGTTGCATGCATGTCACTAATGAACTTTAGATCACGTCCATTGTCACGCACAAAGACAGTGTTAGCCATGTCGTAAATATAGTTATCCATTTCTGTTGTAGTAAATGCTGTTGTGGGTAGTGTGTGTCACTTCACAAAAGTAGTTTCAAAATATATTAGATGGTGTCCATTTATATAAGCAAAATGGGGTGTGTGGGGTGACATGTATTTTATTTTCAATTAAAGTCAATATAAGTAAATGTGGATAGTCAACTGGTCAATAGTTGCGTCTTGTCAAGTAATTAGAAATGCACATTAAGCCAAATGCAATTAATGAAGCTTCTGTAGTACTCATACGCTTCGTGGCCCAAAGATAACAATTTTTGGGCAACTAAACCATTTGGGGGCAACTAAACTAGTTAGCCTGTTGTTTACTTGCAATTCAAACAAATGTTTTAGTAAGGTATGCCACGTGGTCCATAACATTATGATGTGTATGCCTTAGGAAAAATATTATTTACCCTTGTTGTTAACATACAAATGGTATTATTAGGTGTACATTTACTTTATATTTTTCTGTAACAATATACAATTATAATATAACTAACAATTTATGTCATGAACTCCAAGTATGTGTGCAGTTGCCTGTGGTTTCTTCAGTATTGCATGGTTATTTTGAAATAACCCAAATCGGGGATGCACAAAAGTAGGACAAACTTTAATAATGAGGAAAAGACGTACTAAAATGATGGTGCTGCCCAGTGTCATGTACTTGAACTGTTTATGTCCATTAATTATAAAGTTTACGTATTCCCATAAAAGGTGGAATTAAAGAAATCCTTCAAATCTATGCATCATCACATTCAGTTAACAACGACTTTGCAGCCGTAGCCTTGGTCAAAGGATGGGAGTGTTAGTGATGTTGCCACTGCTGGTTTGCGCTATCCACTGCCAGTATTGGTAAATACACTGCTAGTGCAGTTGTGGTGAATATGGAAACAACAGGGGCTTTTGTGAAACATTTTGCTTGTACCGTACTTATTCCCCAATTCACTGCCGATCAAATAATTGATCTTTTAAACACTCCCAATTGGCGCTGAACAGAAACCCTAACCGCTCCCAAGTATAATTTTCACAAATCCCATATCAAATTCACTTTCAACGTACAATGGCACCTAAATATTCCAAAACCCACAACTTAGTCGCATACCTAGTCAAGAACGACCATTCTGAAGGTTTTCATGAGATGATTGATTTCATCAAACATAGTCCCATACACTATGCATTAACTGTAGAACCCGTCATTGTTAAAGCTTATATACGGCAGTTTTGGAGGAATGCTGAAATTCAAGAAAGAGGTGGAAAAGAGGTTATTAGGGCGGTTGTTGATGAAACGGAGATTCTGATCACAGAGGAGGTGATTAGAGATGTTTTGAAGCTTGAGGATGCTGAAGGAGTTGTTAATCTGTCTGATGCTGAAATATTTGAAGGTTTAGAAAGAATGGGTTATGAGAGAAAAGGGGATCGTATAAAGTTTCACAAAGGTATGTTTTCTCCGCAATGGAAGTTTTTAATCCATACCTTGCTCAAGTGTGTAAGCAATAAAACAACTGGATTTGATGAGTTTCCCTCAAAGATTGCAACTGCTGTCATCTGTTTATCTCAAGAAAGGGTTTTTAACTGGTCTCGAATGATTTTTGAGGGTTTTCAAAAGAACATTAAAGAACAGGGCAAATACTACCTCTATCCTAGGTTTGTTCAATTGATAGCAGAAAGTCAAATAACAGAACCCATTCCCTATAATAAAAAATCCGACGTTTTACATATGCTTCATAGGGTGTTTGCCCATATGAGGAAAAAGAGTCGAAATTTTACAGGAACCATAACACCTTTGTTTCCTCACATGCTAAATCTGCCACAACTTATAGAGGAGGAAAATCCACAACCCATTCTATCCACTGATGAACCCCCTGCCACCACTTCCAAAACCAATTCCAAACCCTTACCTTCAACATCTGCTGAGGCTGGTTGTAGTGGTGAAGGACATGAGGGTGTAACAGGTGTGGTAGGTGACATGAGTGGAAGGGGTGAAAGACATGAGGGTGTAACTACTGTTTCAGGCGTAGGCGCTGACCAGGTAAGTGGAAACCTAAGTAAGACCCAACCACTGGCAACTCCTAATGTGGAGAGTTCGCTCGAGCTCAACACAGGTGGAGGAATCCCCAGGCAACTGGCTAACTTGGGGTCCATGGATACGGAGCCTCGGTCGGATGCCATGGTACTCACATCCTATGATTCACCTCTCGGAGCAGGTCACACAGATCGGAGTGATGAGGAAACACGTGAAACTGAACATGAATTGACGGGTAATGATACTTTTGTGCATAATCACAATTCCCAGTGTACACCTCTCGGACCAGTTAACACATGTCAAAGTTGTGAGGATAAAATGGAACTTTTAAAGGAATTGACGGATAAATGTAGCAACATGGAGTCTAAAATGTCTGGTCTTGACGAATTGACAACCTCTCTAGCTGGAACTATTAAAAGGTTGAAGCACAGGCTGAATGTTTTGGAGAGAATGAGGAGACCGGGGATTGCTGCATATAGAAGAGTCAAAAGGATGGGAAAGAAGGCTAGCACCTCAAAGGATCAGAGATTGGAGGATGAATCCAAACAGGGGAGGAGTAAAAGCATTGATTCAGGGGAGGATGTGAATTTCGATGTGGTTTTGGACTCGGATAGTCGTGCTAATCGGGAAGGTTATCTGGTGACTGACATGCAAGGAAAAGCTGCAGCGATAAATGATGCTTTGAAAGCTACTTGTGCAGAAAAAGAGAAGGCAGTGGTGCAGGCGACAACCACTGCGTATGTTGCTGCATCCACTGCTTCTAAAGAAGAAGCCACTGCTGGAACCACCTCTAAGGTAATTATAACAACTGTTACTTCAGATATTCCCATTGCTATCACAACCACTGCTAATACAATCACAACCACTGTTACATCACCACCAAAGACAAAAGAAGCTGAAAAGGAGGTTGCCAATCAAGTGCTAAACCAAAAGCAATCTTTACCAATCCCTGAACCTATCGTTGCACCCATTCCTGCTACAATTAAACCTTATGCACCTAAACCCTTGGGAAGTTTGAAGATTGGTGAGCCTGTCAAGTCAGTTGTTGGTCAACCAGATATTGGAAAGGGTAAAGGAATTGCAAATACAGTTTTGAAGTTTAATAGTAAACATGAGCAGGAAGCTTATGATAGAGAAAAAGCTCAGTTAGTACATCTGGAACTAAATGCTGATGTAATTAATAGGGAAAAGAAAAAGCAACAAGAGGAGGAAGCTTCTCAGAAACTGATTGAAAAATTGAAAAATGAAGGACAAGTGTTCCAAGGATCAGAGGGAGCTGATACGCAAGAAGAACTGGAGATTGTAAGCTTTATGGAGGGTAAAAGGCTGGATAGGATGGGAGATCAAATTTCCACTGTTCAACCTACAAGATTTAGAGAAAAGACTCCAGAGTTCAGCTATGTACCTAATGAAGAAGAAATTCAATTCTTGATTGCAAAAGATCCAGTGATCAAGAAGAAGGCAATTGACCTTATATCTGATGCATCTTTAACTGAAGAACAAAGAACTGCACAGTTAAAAGATTTCATACAGATGAAGAATAATCAAGCACTTAAAGAGGCTATTGTTTCAGTCAAGAAGGGTAAAAGGAAATCAAGACAACCGACTAAGGCACAAGTTATTGCATACATGAAGACTTACTGTTGCAATGTTGGTGGTTTTAAGAGACATCAATTCAAAGGAATGTCTGATGATAAAGTTGAAAGTATCTACTACAGAGTTCAAAGACAAAATAATTGTTTTATTCCAATGGACTCTGAAGAAGAATCAAGAAGGTATCCCAATTTGAAGAGAAAGGGCAAAGATAGTGAATCTCAGACATCTAAGAAGACAAAGTTTGGTGAAGAACAAGAAGTTCCAACTGAGAAGTTCACTGAGAAGCTCAAGTAAATATGTTAGAATGTATAGGATGGTGCAAAACTAAGCTTTAGCATAATCTGTAGTTATAAGTTCAAAGTTAAGGGATAAGGTCAACAACCTAGCATTTATTAGGCAGTTAATGTTTTTAAATGCGGTTAGGTAGAGGCTTTCTTTTATAGTGACAGGCAGTCATAAACAGACGCACATTAACATTGGTTTTACACACATATCAGCAAAACCCTTAAAAAATGACTAAAAAAAGGTAGTGGGTTTTTGGTTTCTGTAAATCTTATTTTTGTAATGCTAACCTTGGTTTCACGCATCTTTAAAGACTTCGTTTATTTTGCAGATATCATAACAATCTCTTCTGATTCAAGCATAACACTGCCCTCAAGCAGTTCAGGTACAATGCAGCCATGTAATCCATGGGCTTCATACTTCCCAAACGCTGAAACCTCTGAAAGTGATTCAAGCTCTATATCCAGCTATTTGTCTACCTACAGCTCAAGTGACTATTCTGACAGACCCGATGTGGTAGCTTACCGCGACAGTCTGTTGAAAAGGGCAACGTTTATGAGTTTCGAGGAAAAAAAGGCCTCAGTTAGTGATGCCGAAAGTCAGAACCTCCCGGGTAAAAGGATTCAGGTAATAGGACTTGCAAATAAACAAACATGGGCTGATATTAAAGAGAAGAAATTTGGCATAAATAATCCCTCCACAGTCGCAGGAGCGGCAGACAAAGGCAAAGGCAAAGGGAAAAGAAAAATGGCTTACAAGTAACATCTGGTTACCTTATCTACTGGTTTGTTGATGTACTAAAACAACTGGAATGGTTGTTATCTGTTTAATCTATAATATGTGCACCTGAAATCTGCTGTGACTATTTGTGCAGATCTTTTTAGTATTTATGCATATGCCTTGAGTTAAATAGGTGGAAATTGAAAATTCACTTTTCTGTGTATGTTTACTTTTTTACCTATAAACAAGTAATAAATAACCACAAAGTTTAACAGGGTTACCTTTGAAAAAAGGTTCAGGTTTGGATGTTTAACCCACCAAACATGACATTTTTAACAGGGCATTTTTTTATAACAATAAACAAAATTAAGGAGACCATAGAAGGAATCTATACCAACGTATTATAGACTACATAATTACGAATCAGACAGACATAAAAAAGAACAATGGATTGTAGAATGGAATTAAAACGTGTGTAACATAGGCATTAATCGAATAACAACAACGATTCATTATAACATGGATCGAATAACAATAATCGAATTAAAACGTACCATACTTTGCCACATTATTGGAACAAAAAGATTGAGCAATTGAAGGTGGTTTTCTTGTTGTACAAAAATGTAACGAACGGAAATAATCGGTTGCAATGAACATTGTACGTTAGGAGCAAGAGAGGTGCCGACGCAGCAGACTATTTCATTTGTGAAAAGATTAACTAGGAATGCTTTTATGCGAGAAGCAAAAAACATCGAGAGTGAAGAAGACGAATGCTGAAAACGAGTGAGTATTGGATTTTGAATTTAAATTCACTGTACTTTCACTATTCAAATGTGTACTTTTTATGCAACGTAAAATGACCAAAAAACCCTTTTTAAAAAATACGGTTGCCCACCGACTTTTGGTTGCCCAAAAAACAATACCTTACACATACGGGACACTTGTCGCACTGTGGTTGAGTTGCCCAATAACAGCGGTTGCCCTCGGTCTAGTTTCAACTTTAAAATAAAAGTGGTCCATAAAGTGATATGCATCAGGGCGCGCGGTCTATTTGTGTAATTTTCCCTTAATATAATCGTTGAAAGTTAAAAGTTATATTCTTCTTAGCTTTATTAAGTAAATTCCGCATACTTGATAAAGATTACTCAGTGTTTCATTGTTAATAACTTAGGATTTATCCGAGGTTATTAAACCTTAACAAGCTATTTAAGTTAGTTTGGTTAGAGTACATCGATCCAACAGAGTTTGTTAAGAAGTGACACATGTCATCTCATGATTGGAGCTCCTTATCTTAATTTTTGGTTAGAAAAACTCTTTCCATAATAAACAAGTAAAAAAGTCTGAATTTTTAAGCCTTCTAATTTTAGAAGGCCTAAATGCATTATAAAGTAGTATAGATTAGGGGTGAAAGTGTGTTTTATATAAGCCCCAAATTTTTCCGCTTATTTTAAGACTTGTTGGTTATTAAAAAAACTTATATAAGCCAACAAGTTTCAAAATATGCTAGAAAATTGGGGCTTATGAAATATAGGCTCAAATGGGCTTATGTTTCATAAGCTTAGCCAAACAGGCTCTGAAATTGATACTGTTTTGTCGGCGACAAATTTTTAAGGAGTGACTTAGGGGTGTTTCTTTTCTTTTTTTTAGAATAAGGTAGTGTTTGATTTTAACTTAAAAATAAGTGTTTGTTTGTGTGATTAAGACGACACCCTCCCTATTTATATTTATTGGGGGTCAAAGTGTGTTTTCGGTATTTTTATAAGCCCCAAATTATTTTTATGGCTTATTTTGAGACTTGTTGTCTCAAAATTGATATTGTTGTCGGCAACGAATTTTTAAGGAGTGACTTGGGGGTATTTCTTTTCTTTTTTTAGAATAAGGTGGTGTTTGATTTGAACTTAATAGAAAAACAACTGGATTTACTAAGTCATATAAAAACCGTTTGTTTGTGACTTACTAAAAAAGACGACTTAAAATATTAATTAATAAAGTATGCATTAAGTCATTTGTTAATTAACACGACTTAATGAATTTTTTTAAACAAACATGCCCTTAATATATGCGGGGTCCACGTTTATATGAGCCTTTTATTTGAGATGCCTTAATATTTCATGCCTTGGGGATATAGATTAAGTACGAGGAAATAAGTGGGTCATATACTTAATAAGAAATACTTTGTTGACCCAATCACTTAGCTAAGGATAAAAATAAACAACACCTTAGTCATGTTCTGCATCTGAAAAAGGCTATTAGATCAAATCCAGATTCTTTCGGATACCAAAGTTTCATGTGAATGCTTTTCTTTAGGAGTCGAAAGATCCTTTAACCTCTTGGAGGTGCAGTTCGGTAGGCCTTGCTTGAAACCGTGCTAATAAGCAAAAAAATTATTGAATATCATGTCTACTAGCAGTAAGATACATGAGAGAACCAATCATTCTCCGATATTTCTTCGGATCGATGGGTTTCCCGCACAAATCAGGTCCATTTTTTGGTGTAGTGACCATTGGTGTACCAACGTTGTCTAGTTTTTCATGCCATGTTTTTTCAAGATTTCAAAGCAATATTTAGACTGGTTAATGGAGATACCACGAGGGGATTGGTGTATTTGTAAATCAATAAAGAATTTTAATTCCCCTATCATAGACATCTCGAATTTGCTCTTCATTAGTTTTGCAAATTGAGTTAAAAGGTCGGAATTAGTGGATCCAAAATAATGTCATCCACATAAATCTGAACAATCAAGATGTCATTGTTGCATCTCTGTGTGAACAGTGTATGATCGACAGTACCTTTGGTGAAATGATTTTTTATAAGGAAAGATGATAATTCATTATACGTCGCCCTTGGTCCCTGTTTGAGACCATAAATTGATTTCTTGAGCCTGTATACGCGATCTGGATGTTCGAAATCAACGAAGCCTTCCAGCTGACTCACATACACTTCTTCTTTGATGGTACCATTCAAGAACGTCGTCTTGATGTCTATCTGATATACAATGATGTTCTTGTTGCGAATGAAAATCGTTTATTCATCCAGTTTGTTATTCCATATTGACTTGAGATCAAAGACATGTTTTTCAATTGGTCTTTCAACTCCTTCACAAGTGTCATGTATTTCATGCTTAAGAAGTTCTTCCTGCATTGCCTATATCCAAGCATTGTCTACCATTGACTCCCGAATGTTCTTAGGTTATTTAGTGCATACAAAGCAAATGTAAATGCACAAGTCGGGATCTGTGACAAATTATGTTATCGTATGAACTGGTCTTGAAGGTTCACCGATCACTCATTCGATAGGATGGTATTTACTTCATTTGAGTGTAGAAGTGTACCGTGGGTTTAATGATTGCATGTTAGATGGTTCATGTAACCTTGAAGATGATTCAGCATGTTCCATTGCAAACGGGTTTTCGAATACTTCTTCTTCTAACATTTCGTTGTTTCGGTTATGTGTTTTTTCTTCTTGAATTGTATTTTGGATTTGTTCAATTCTTGGTAACTTGATTTCAAGTATTGGAGTTGTTGAAGTTGATGAGTTTGTTGGAGTAGATGCTTCAACTTCGACTGTAGTTGATGTATCTTGTGGTGGTGGTAGTGGTAGATGGTTTTGAGCTGGTGCAGCTGAATGAATTTTTGATGCATTAGTCGATGGTCCACTAAAATATTCATCATACATTAACTCAAAGAAAAATTTCAATTCTTGTTCTAAAGGTTTGTCATTGGTTGTTGATTGAGCTCCTTGAGCTACGAGTCCTGAACTGATGTCAGAAGTCTGATTGTTAAGCGCGGGTTCTAGAGCGCAGTCCTCGAAGACGTATGCGGGCAGTGGCATTTTGTGAATTTGTAGATTTCGTCAAACTAAACATTCATCATCCATTATCCTTTGAGTTCTTTATTATACACCATGAAAGCCCCTCGAGTTGTTTAAGTCCAATGAAGATCCCAATTCACCTTAGCTTTTATTTTCCCGAGATCTTCTCTGTCATTCATTGGATAACACAAGGTGTCAAACATGCGAAGATAATGGATATCCAGTTTTCTGTTGTTCACAAGCTCATACGGTGTTTTGTTGAATCTTGGATAACGGTGTACTGGAATAAATTAGCATTGTGCGAGCAACTTCAACAATAGTGCGATTTCTTCTTTCAATTACCCCATTCTGCTATGGAGTTCTAACCACTGATGTCTGATGTGTTATACGAACATCTTTAAAGTAAGTTCTTAACTCCTAATTTGTGAATATTGTGACGTTATTAGTTCTTACAATTCTGACTATGGCTATTTGAAGGATTTGAATTCGCTTCAAAAAATTGATGATGATGTCTGGTGCTTCGTCTTTTGATCTCATGAATTTAACTCAAATATATCTTGAATAGTCATCAACAATAATAAGAATATACTTCTTTCCGTTTATGCTTTCGACTCTCATCGGGTCACATAAGTCCATATGCAACATATGTAATTTATCATCCTAACTTGGTACGTTTTTTGGTTTATATGACGCCTTTTTGCTTTTTCCTTACTCGCATGATGGACATAAGATATTTTTGGTGTATTTGAACTTAGAAAGATCGGTGACGATGTTGTCTCTAGCAAGCTTGTTGATAGTATCGAAATTGAGATGGGATAATCTTTTATGCCACAACCAGGATTTAGTTTCAGATGCTCTTGTCATAAGATAAATTGGTGATGATGAGGCCATTTTGTTGATGTAGATGGCATATAAGTTGGTGCCGTGATCCAAAATCATGAGGTCATCGCCTACTAAATTACGAATAAAGCATGTGTTTCTTAGAAATGCAACCTCTAAATCAGCACAGGATAACTGCCCGACTGAAAACAAGTTGTGTCCCAATCTTTCGACGTAGTAAACTTAAGTGATCAAATAATTCCCAAATTGAAGATCTACATAACCTATAATAGCTACGACATGATCATTTCCAAAGCGTACAGTTCCCATGAACTTCCAGACAAAATTGATCAGCAGCTTTAGATTCCCGGTCATATGCTTGGAGCAACCCGAGTCGGCAATCCAAAGACAGATTTCGATAACCTGCGAAGAACAAAAGATTTTTTCTGTGGAAACCGTTTTGACTTTGGCTTCGTTTCGTTAGTGGAAAAAATAGGTTCACATTCATAGAATATATCATCTGATTAACTACTAATTGCTTTCCACCTTCCGTTAATGCATGTAAACATTCTACCAGTATACCGTAAACACTGGACTTCTTATCACTATGGGGTGACCTAGATGGTGCAACTAGAATTTCGTTTGCTTTCACTTGTGTTCCTTTTGGAACGAATATCTTTTGTTTAGGCATAGCATTCACATTTTTCGAAACACAATCACCATGAACAACATCAATTAAACGTTTCTTACACGTAAAACATACAGATTCAACACATTCATTAAACATAGAAAGTTTAACAGATTCAGTACATTCAGATGAATTATGTTTCTTATTACAAAGCTGTAAGTTCACAGGGTGTTCTTCTACTTCTTCAACTTTATTCATGCATCTACTGATGCAGGTTTCACTGACCAGGTTTTAATATTTCTAAAGTCTCGTTATACCTATGGTCTACCCTAATGCACTAATGGGCAGTGTACCCGGTCGTGTGTAGTGTAGTATTCGGTAAAACGAGGTCGTCCCAAGAGCTATGTGTGTTGGATTATTACTAAGTCTAGATGTCACAGATTTTAATATGATTTCGATTAGGAATTAATTATTAAACTACTAAAGCAGATAAAAGGTAAAGGATAAATCAATAGAGTAGAGTGGTGCTAACCTAGTTATTCCTCCTAGCTAGTAAAGTCTATGTCTACTTACTTCCAATTACTTTAGGTGGGGTCAAAGTCGAGAGGACAACATTTGGTCAATTAGCCCTAACCTATCATCAAAGATGCCACCACATGAGAAGTCAGGTGTCCCCTCATAAGTCCTGTTGTCCGGTCCCTAAGCCAAGTCATTAAGTGACCGCTACATGCTAGATTTTAATAGTGAGTGCCCAGGCGTTGCAACTTAAAACACTCACCCCCTAATTCTTAAGTTCATCCAAATGGTAGGTGATCAGTTGGTCAAATCGCACCTAGTATAAAGGGTCGTCAGTTGGTCATATTTACCCTCCTGTCTCAGTCCGCTCACCTAGGGTCAGTTGGTCATATCTCCTAGGCAATTGGCCTCTACGCCATTCAAAACTACCGAAACAAGGGTAGATACCAATAAACTATGCATGCATACACTTAGAAATAATTATACGGAGAAGTAATGTAACACAGACAAACAATTAAGGAATTATAACTAGGCCAACACCAAGAGGTGCTTAGCCGCTCATATTAACCATACAAATCAATTCAATATTCAATGTTACGAAATACATTAATTGAAAGTAAAGAAAAGATAAAATGCTAATGCTTATCGTAGGGGAGTGATTTCTCCCTTGGAGACAGCTCCGTATGTCCTCTAGAATGACTTGGCTTCTTCCCACGTTCTTTGGTTGTTGTGTGTGGAATGGGATGATTAGAAATGCTGGAAATCGTGGGGTATTTATAGGCTAGATCTGGGTTACAGCGTAACTAATATAGGAGTTACGCCGTAACCTTCAATTCCTACGTATTTTGCACTAGATCTGCTGGTTACGGCGTAACCTTATGAGTGGTTACGCCGTAGTCTTCAATATTACTTGGTTACGCCGTAGTTGGTAGAATAGTTACGGCGTAGTTATCAGCGGCATGGAACCTCATTTGACCTAATAGAGTTACGTCATAGTCCTTGGGGAGAGTTACGCCGTAACCTTCTGATGAGTTGGTTTTCTGAGTCATGCTTTAGTTATGGCGTAATGTGAGAGATGAGTTACGCCGTAACTTCTTCAAAGTCAGCATACTATGATAAATCTTTTGATATTTCTCCAATTTCGCGTCTCTTTAGCTTCAATGCTCGTAATTTACCTGAAAGTGGAAAACAATGGAAAACAAGCGTAAATCCATATAAATGATATAAATTACAAGCATTATCGGGGAAAATTGACACTTAATAATCAGGACTATTTGATCTTATCAAATATCCCCCCACTTGAACTCTACTTGCCCTCAACTAGACCTTATTAGAAAGATTCCTAAAAAGATATCTCCCAAAACCTGGAAAATATAAGTTTACAAATCCCTTATGCTAGAATAAAACAAAGCCGAACACCTCACGAAATGGGAACGAAACACTCAAATCTCTTAACTATTCTAAGTGTCAATTTCGGGGTGATCACTCAATAGCACAGTTATAGCATGTATTCTATCATAAGCTTGGCGGTTACACAAATCTCCACCACTAGAGTTAAGGGCTAAACAATTCTCGAAGGCAATATGGGTAGACACGACAAAGGTTAAGGGGTGACTCGTCATTACTAACATGTCACAGCGAAGTGGAAAAAATCAATGATACATGACCAAATCCATGGCCAAGACACCAAAGATTTCTCGTTGCATCATCTAGACACGCTTCATGACTAAAGGGTAGGATAAGACATGGGATGTATAAATGGTGTAAAATAAAAAACAAGCAGGTAGTCAAAATCTTTAACCAAGTCATCACCACTTACCGTCTACCCAAAGTTCAAGCTTTGAAGTCAAGAAATTGGATCATGAAATACAAGGCAGATGTGTCATTAGAGGACGTCGTGATGGGCACACTACCTTTTCTCCAACTGTTGGTAAATTAACCAACTCCAATCTTCGAATGTGACCGAGGTGGCCTTTCTCGATACTAAATCAATCAAGCTCATAACATAGTGCTTATAACATCGCACTTTAAAATAACTAAATAACATAACAACTATTTTTTTTTCTTTTTTCGAATCACTTTTTTTTCAACATAACAATAATAACTAAACATAATATCCCCCCACTTGAGATGAACAAAGGGAATTCGAGGGGTCTTTAATGATCTTCAGGAATATGTTGTCGATGAAAGCGTGATTTCCGAACCTTTCCACTTGAACCTTGAACTTAGGCAAACGATGACTTCCCACTCACAAATAAAGACTACAGGGTAGGCTAAGGTGTATAGGTGTAGCGAAACAATATATTGGGTTAACAAAATGAAAGGAATGGCTGAGATGGGTGTATCTAGGGGTATCTTGCACTAAAGGTGAGTGCAACAAAAGGGTTTCACATGGGGGTCGAGAAGTCGAGGTGACTAATCGATAGACACACAATGGTAGGCTATTTGGGTGATAATCCTATAATATTGCCTTCTAAAACTGAAAAGTCCAAATACATCGAGCTAACTCAACATACCTCGTCTATGGTCTCGAAATGATGCAAAGCCCAAGTTGTAAAGTTTGCAAGCTACCGGCACACTCATAATTTGGTGGATTTAAGGTAAAATATTGGAAACGGATAAGGCTAATCTCACCATATAATATCAAGGGTTGTATGTGCTCGGCTAAGGTCTAATCTAATTAGGTTAAGAAAAATATGTCAGAATTTAAAAATGGCATAATTTTTCAAAATAAACTAGAAAAAAGAGGGCAAGATAATGTTCAAGAGATAATTCTACTCTCGTCCCCCCACTTAGAATTGTACAAAGTCCCTTTTGTACTAAGCATTAAATAAAGGTGAAGAGAAAAGTAGAATTAGAGCGAGAACTTCCCTGAAATTTGCTCCAAAAAGAGAGAAGTCCCACGAAAAAGAGACGTGCCTTCGAATAAGCATCATGAACAAACTTCAGTCCCTGAAATCACACTACCGACAAGCATAATTCTAAAAAAGAAAAATAAAAATGAAAAAACAAACCTAACTCACTTTCGTAGGAATCACAGTTGCATTTAGCGTATGCAACAAGCCTTTTAAACCAATTGGTGTCCCAAGGGGACAGTGAAGTCTCGTGAGGGTTTACATGAACACCCCATAAAGTTCATTTAAAATACTAATACAAGGTTATTGTATTTTAAAATGAAAGAATTAGAGCAGGAAGTTACGTCGTAACTCTCTTGAAGGAGTTACGCCGTAACTGGCAAAACCTGACATAAGCTGCAAAGCGAGTGGTTACGGTGTAACCACTGAGATGGTATTACGCCGTAGTTAGTAATGCTTCAAAAATTCTGCTGCAAAAGGTAGGTTACGGCGTAATCACATAGATGAGTTACGTCGTAACTATGATCAGATCAGCAAACTGCAGCAGTAATTACTTCCTCGTTTCCTGCAAAAATGGTTAGAAAACACAAAACCCTACATAAATGGAAACAAAACAAAAGAAAGGGATAATTCGGGTTGTCTCCCGAAAGATGTAACACCCCCAAATTTTGTTTAGCGGAAGCATACGTGTTATTTGGGAGTGTTACGGGATCGGTGAATCATAACACAAGTAGTAAAGAACGGAATACACACTCTGTTTAATTCCATAAAATATTTTAAAATAATATCTTACAACGTTGTTTAGGTAAATGGGCACATCCCATTAGTTTTAGTGGTCCCAAAGTAAAAACATCATTTTTGTGTAAAAACACTTCTTTAATACTACTACGACCATTTGTCCGCTCCTTGCCTTGCCTTCATGAACATAACTTAAACACCTGAGAAAATATGCTAAAAGGTCAGCTAAAAGCTGGTGAGTTCATAGGTTTAAGTTAAAATAGTAAGTTTGGACCATAAGCAAAGTCATATAATCATTACAACGAATATAATGTTATATGGATGAAAGTCTATTACGTTAGCTCTAAGTTCATGCAACCGATACTACGACAGTTCTGTATGCTAAAAGATGTCATACAATATAGGGCCCATGGCAAGTGTTTTGTCCCTCAACACTTGGTTCCGACATGGTATACGTTTCGCTTTGTCCTAAGCATGGCCAACCGAACGGAGGAGTCGCCCTCAATAGATCTATTTATAACATTCGCGTTTCCCAATGGGGAATTGACGGTTCATGAAAAAGGGCATTCTCTGGGGACATAAGGGCTTAGGCTAAACCACGTAATAGTAATCATGTGATTGTCTTGGTCCATAAAATGTTTTGCATATTTCTCACCCCAAAATGTATAAAACAGTTTATCAAGTAAAAGTGGGGCTATGAAAACTCACCTTAGCAAATGTGCAATCCAAATGTGAGATTAGTGTTGGTTGTGGAGCGGCACCGACACGCGACCTAGATAAGGAGGGCAATGTTTTAGCTCATCGTTTTTAAGTATTGCTTACTCAAAATAGTTTAATTGTATTAAAACTAAACCTTAGTTTGTAAAAAGTTCTAAAAATGATCTTACTATTAAGTATACGAAGTATATATATACTCTTCATGTTGACATTAATATGGTTTTAATATCCAAAGTTTGATATGAAAAATAATTATAACATTCCACTAGTAAGTATATAAATGTGTATATACTTATTTAAGTTGACACAAAATGGTGTTGCCAAAATATATATATAATTTATTTATTTTCTAATTGTATTTAGAAAACACTCAAGTCACATTTGAAGACTTTCGAATTTAATATATCACAAAATGACATAGTGGTCTCTATTTATTTATTGTAACTTGTTCTATATATATATATATATATATATGTATAGTTCCATTAAGAAGTTTACTTGACATCCATGCATTTGTAAAATGCCGTTAAATTTTGACGTACATCATTACGGGAATCGTGTTTTTAGAATATTTTTTGTTTATACTAACTTTCATACATTTTGCTAAGTTATGACTTGTACACATAATTGACGTTAAGACTATATGTTACGAGATGAAAAGAAAGAATAGACGGGGACGGTTTAAGCTTATACTTTGCCTTCCGGTTATATGTTACATGTTTTATTTCGTGAGGTAGTTTAAACCGTTTGACGAGCACCCCGAGCCACCATGGGCTGCGGCCTGGTGTTGATCACGACTAAGGACCCAATATGGGCCGAGGCCCACAAAATAAACAGATTCCTATGCAACTTAATTCATTAGTTGGGCTGTGACCCAGTACTTGATGTCTACACATTAGTTAGTACTTGGTAGTGCACTGTTTGTGCCAAATTCTTTGTGGGTAGATTACACGAGAGGAAAAAAAAGAATTGATATAGCAAGTGTTTATTTAAGTGAATAAGGTACTAACATTTCGAAGCTAGACTCGAACCGAGGGTGTCACAGTTGACGTGCTCCAAGGTATACTCGACTACCCGATGTTTCTAAAGTGCCTAGAATATTACTCAAGTTTGATACATTAACGGAAAGGTTAGAGCAACGATGTGACGAAACCATGTGTTTGGTCGAGTACTACTCAACTCGGTTCCTTTTTGTAAACTTGAGACATAAGACAATAAGACACTAGTATGTTTCTCATGTTTAAACAAGGTAAAAATCAAAGTTTGACATACTTTTAAACAACATAAATGTCGACTGAAAAGAATGAGCATCGACATGGGTTACTTGTAGGCTTCGCAAACTTGACTCGTATACCTTATTTTCTTTGTTCCCTAGTCTCGATAGAAAACCAAACGGACTCTAGTGCAAATGACCACACAAGTACATGTAACCAAGTTTGTTTACTAAACACAAGGAGTATCATTTGTAAAAACTAAATATCTCAAATTCTTGTTTATGCAATTCGACAAGACCCAAACCATTATTTGACCTCATAACTTTGATGTACATTTCCCTTATACAACTAAGTTAACTTCAAACCAAAGATGTGATAAATCATGACTAGCTCCATTTTTACAAATCGACTTTCGCCTCGACTAACCACTGTGGTTAACCCACCGTAGGTCTCGTCCTCTATATTTTTGACGCCAAGACAAGATAGATAAACCAAAACATTCCTTTTGACTAGAAGTTCATGTGGTTAACGATATGACAAGATTTGTAAACCCATAAACTAAATGAATGACCAACTTCAAAACTTGACATGGTAACCAAGAACAATAAGAAAATCGATATGACCTAATTCGTATAACAATTTCATTGATAAATTTTTCCAAGCTTAATATCATAAAACAATACAAATATTACAACAAGAAAGGTAAATAACCTCAAATCCGAAAATGGTGGATGACGAACGAAAGGTTGTTTCTTGGATTCGGACCAAATAAGACTTGGATTAGCACCAAAATACCTCCAATTGCAAAACCCCCAAATCAATTTTAGAAAACCCTAACTTTCACAAACCCTAGTTTTTAGGTAAAATTAATTGAAAACTGAGTTTGGGGGTTTTGCATCTCCACAAGAGATATAGAAGTATTTTGGGAAGGAGCTTGACCTCTCTCTCTTCTTGGTGTTTGGATTGAAGCCGAATTTGGCTAACTTCCAACCCTTAGAACGTTTTGGACTTTAGCTCAAGGTAGACACAAGTGAGGATATGATTCTCTTGAGTGATATTGCCTTGATTCCTTCTTGGATTCGTACGAGAGGTAGCAGGCGCATCTAGGAGAGATTTGAGAAGTAAACCTTTCATGGTTTTGGGTATGAGAGAGATGGATATGTTGGATTAATATGTTGGGTTATCTTCTTTTAGAGAGATTTGACCTAGGAGAGATGTGCAGGGCTAGAGGAGGAAGAAGATATGATATCTTGATGTTCTGCTTTTGCTTTGGTCTTTGTCGTGAGTGGGATAAGAAAGACAAGGGAGACCTTATCTCAATATTTAAAAAAAAAGGTTTACTTTTAATTGTGGTTGTATATATGTATTATACTTATATTACAAGTTGTGAAAGTGTATGTATAGTTATTACATTTAGGTATTAATTGTACTTGAGTCTCATAATAGTTATTGTTTAAATGACAGTGTGTTAAATATTTTGTGTCTCGCGAAGTCATATTGTGACCAAAGTATCATTGTTTGATAACTCTTAGATGTAATATCTTATAGTTACGTATCGGAGATATTATTATTTTTGTAATATTGTTCTTTACGGGTGTTTGTCATTTGTTTTATCAAATCCTTATCTCAGTGTCGGTACGCGTGCAGTGTCGGTCACTGGGGAAAACGAGATAACCTCTCGTCTTACAATTTAAATCATAAGACAAAATGAAATATTCATAAAATGATATCGATGCACGAGTGGTGAAATCTTTATTGTATGCGAGTTATCTATTCAAATGATCAGACAAAGCTTATGCATGCTTAATGAATTTGGCTTAGTAATAATAAATTATTAATCATCAGTTAAATTTTAGTGAAAATTTACCGTGTGTCACATCCTCCCCGCCTTGGAAGAGGAAACCGTCTCGGTTTTCAGTTAGGATTACTTGGTGAAGTATAGAAAGGTGTGGGTATTTGCACTTGAATTGATCTTCACGCTCCCATGTGTATTCTGGACCTCTTTGAGAGTTCCAACGGACTTTGACGATCGGGATTCGGCTTTGCTTAAGCCGTTTGATTTCTCTATCCATAATTTCAATGGGTTCCTCGACAAAATTTAATCTTTCGTCAACTTGGATTTCTTCCAAAGGAATGGCAAGAGTTTCGTCGGAAAGGCATTTCTTCAAGTTGCACACGTGAAAAACAGTTGTGCACAGAGCTGGTTCTTGTGGTAATTCAAGTCGGTATGCTACCGGACCGATTCTCGCGAGAATTTTGAATGGTCCAATGTAACGAGGATTTAACTTTCCACGTTTTCCGAAACGGATTACGCCCTTCCATGGCGCAACTTGAGCATAACTTATCTCCCACTTGAAACTCAAGTGTTTCCTCCTTTATCCGCGTAGCTCTTTTGACGGTCACGAGCGCTTGCAGTCGGTTTTTGATTTGTACATTTTCTCGGTAGTTTCTTGGATTAACTCCGGCCAGTAAGTTGACTTTCCAACTTCGCCCAACACACAGGTTATCTACACTTCCGACCATAGAGTGCTTCATATGGTGCGGCTTTGATGCTTGTGTGATAGATGTTGTTGTAAGAAAACTCGGCTAATGGCAAGTGCTTATCCCAGCCATTTCCAAAGTCTATCACACATGCTCTTAGCATATCCTCTAGTGTTTGAATGGTTCTCTCGCTTTGTCCATCAGTCTGAGGATGATAAGCAGTGCTCATGTCGAGGTTAGACCCTAAAGCATCTTGAAGTGATTTCCAGAAATTCGAGGTGAAACGGCTATCCCTGTCTGAAATGATGGAAATTGGTACACCATGGCGGCGATGATTCCTTCGGTATAGTTGTGCAAGTTTGTCCATTCCATCACTTTCTTTCATCGGTAGAAAATGTGCTGACTTGGTGAGGCGATCAACTATTACCCAAATAGTGTCGTAGCCTTTAGAGGTTTTAGGTAACTTAGTGATAAAGTCCATTGTTATACGTTCCCATTTCACTGGGGATTTCGGGTTGTACTAGTAGACTGAGGGTCTCTGATGTTAAGCTTTAACCTTTGACAAGTTAAACACCGGCTGACATATGTTGCAATGTCGGTTTCATGTTTGGCCACCAGTACAATTTCTTCAGATCAAGGTACATCTTGTTGGATCCTGGGTGGATGGAGTATTTAGACTTGTGGGATTCGTGCATAATAATGTCGCGAATTTCTCCGTAGAGTGGTATCCAACTTCGCTCTTTGAAACACAAAATTCCATCGAACCTTTTACGAATCCATTTTAACTTTCTGGCATTCCGTAAAGGTTCTCATTCGGACGATTTTCCTCTTTGAGTGCTTCTGATTGTGCCTCCAAAATCTTGGATGGAAGAGGTGAACTAATTGTCATACCAAGGATCGACTCTAAGAGGTTTTGGTCGCTCTTTTCTACTCAGGAGCATCGGTAAACTACATTCGCTTTACCGGGATGGTAACGAATCTCGCAGTCATAATCAATGGTAATTCCAACCATCGGCGTTGTCTCATGTTCAGCTCTTTTTGATCCAAATGTGTTGTATATTTTGTGATCGGTGTATATGACACACTTCGTGCCATACAAGTAGTGTCTCCAAATTCTGAGTGCGAACACAACTGATATACTCAAGTCCGTGCGGGTGTAGTTCTTCTCATGAGTCTTCACGGCGAGAGGCGTATGCTATTACCTTCTCTCTTTGCATTAACACCACTCCTAGCCCCTTGTGTGAAGCGTCGCAATAAACAACAAAGTCTTCACTACCTTCAGGTAAGGCCAGAATGGGTGCACTACACAACTTTTCTTTAAGGAGTTGAAAAGCTTCTTTCTTGCTTTTTCTCCCAGTCAAACTTGGTGTTTTTATGGGTTAGCTTGGTTAAAGATTTGGCAATCTTTGAGAAACCTTCAATGAATCTTCTGTAGTATCCAGCGAGTCCTAAGAATGGCGTATTTCAGTAGGAGTTGTGGGTGTCGCCCAATCCTTTATTAACTCGATCTTAGCGGGATCTATGAATACCCTGGACTGTCGATTACATGACTAGAATTGTACATTAGATATCCAAAATTCACACTTCGAGAACTTTGCATACAGTTCTTCCTTCTCAACAATTCAAGATCAATCTAAGATGCTCTTCGTGTTTTTCACACTCTTGGAATAAATTAGGATATCGGTAAAGATACGATCACAAATTTATCCAAGTAGGTTTACACACTCGGTCATGAGGTCCATGAACAGCTGAGTGCGTTGGTTAACCCAAAAGGCATGACTTGGAACTTGTAATGTCCATAACGAGTTCTGAAGGCGGTTTTGGGAATGTCTTCTTCCCGAACTCTTAGCCGATGGTATAGGACCTTAAGTCGATTTTCGAATAAACGCTTGAACCTTGAAGTTGATCGAATAAGTCATCGATTCTCGGTAGTGGGTAGCGGTTTTAATGGTAGTTTATTCAACTCACGTAGTCGATACACATTCTGAAAGTTCCGTCCTTCTTTTGACGAATAAGACCGGTGTCCCATGGATGAGCTTGGTCTAATGAACCCTTTTTCCGCAAGTTCCAACAACTGGTTTGATAACTCCTGGAGTTCCGTTGGAGCTAATCGATAAGGTGCTCTTGCCACTGGCGCTGCACCGGGCACTAAATCGATCTGAAATTCAACCTGTCGGGTCGGCGGGAGTCCTGGTAAATCTTCGGAAAGACTCAGGAAATTCTTTACTATTGGCACGTCCTCAGAAGTTTTTCTCCCCTTTCTTTTTGTCCTTTCAGTGACTTGTGCTAGGAAGATGTGACATCCTTCCTCGACACACCTTAACACCTTGGTACAGGAAATGACATGCAGTCTTGAAACGCTTTTCGTCATTCTGCCCTTCATTGTTAGGACTTCATTTCCATAGGTAATTGGACTAGTTTCTCATCACAAATGATGCAGCATGATATTTGCTAACCAATCCATTCCGACGATGACATCGAAATTACCCAATGCTACGGGTATTAAGTCGATATTGAATGGGTGGTTTAATAGGTTAAGGGTGCAACCTCTTATGATGGTGTCACCCCTTTCTACGCTACCGTTAGCTAGTTCCACGTTGTATGCATTCCCTAATGCAGTTGGGGCAATGTCGAGTAGTGGACTAAATGTATTAGAAACAAAACTCCTATCGGCTCCCGTATCAAACAATATGGATGCATAACGGTTATTTATAAGGAACGTACCCGTCACAACATTCGGTTCTTCCTGAGCTTCCACTTGGTTACGGCATAGATCTCCAACGAGCTCCTTCGCCATTTCCCTGATTACTCGTCTGTCAACATTTCCTTGAATCCTACCATTCCCATGGCTTCCTGGATTTCCTCGGTTTCCTTGGTTTCCTCCATGGCCTTAGTTTCTGGTCTTCGCATTCATTCTTATAATGCCCTTTCTCACCACAACCAAAGCAAGTTATATTAGCTTTGGGTCTGAAATGAGCTGTTTGAACGTCGCCAATGATTTGACCTGCAGTTCTGTTAGTGTCCGATTTTGACAGATTACGGCACTTGACTGTACACTGCCCCCTTGTGATGCAGGTGCATCGATTACACAATGGTGCAGTCCTGAGTACGGTTTCCTTTCCCCACACCGCCTGCATAAGCTCTAGCAACATTTTGCCTCTTGCTTTGATTGTTCTGTTGTTTCTACATTGTTGCCACGGTATTTATTGTTGTTGTAGCCTTGAGAATGGTCGTCCCATTTCCTCTTATTGTCAACCACTTTGTCCATGGAATCCTCGATCACTTGGTCCATGAGTTTGTTGGCTACTTCGATAGTTTCATGAAGATCAGCAGCCTTATAAGTGGTTACATTGCCCTTGATAGGTTGGGGCAGTC
Organism: Chrysanthemum makinoi; assembly: GCA_910596185.1. NCBI lineage: Eukaryota > Viridiplantae > Streptophyta > Magnoliopsida > Asterales > Asteraceae > Chrysanthemum > Chrysanthemum makinoi. The sequence continues at coordinate 28,484,541 of OU343220.1, forward strand.
CTCCGATGTATCTCTCCAACAATCGGGTCTCAGTGGGAACCATTCAGAACACAATAAGGCTAGTTCTTGAAATCGCTGATTATAAGCACCATATTGGTGCCTGAACCTTGAGGTTCCAACATCATGCTCGAGCTTCTCGATCTCATTACGAGGACAGTACTTTCGAAGTACCATTTCCTTGAAGTTCTCCCATGGCATGGCATAGGCAACATCGAAACCAGCAGATTCAGAAATTGTTCCACAGGTCAAGGCATCATCTGTGAAAGTGAATGATGCATACTTAACCTTAGACTCTTCTTCACAATTGCAGTTGGAACCACAGTCTCGAGCTTTCGATCCATCGGTCAGACCGACAGCTCCTTCGGGTTCCACTAAAACCTCCAGTCATGGTTTCACGAAAGTCTTGATAAGTACAAGTGCGGGCTGTGAGTGGGTGGTCTCGAAGTTCCAGATTAGTAGATGAGTGGTTTGCTGCAGCTAAAGCGGCGTTCACTCGCTCATTGACTAATTGGTCAATCATGGCTTGATTCATGATAGGTTGGATTGGAGTAGCCCTAGCGAGGAGTAGTTTTCAGCAGTTGATGCGTTGTGACTATGTTTGGAATAGTAGCGTTTGCAGCTTGTGCGGTACACCCTCGTGTGAATAGGAGCATTGGAAGCTCCACCGGGTTGGTACGTTCGATCTTCGTTTTTGGCGGGCATTTCGCAGTAGAAAGGTAATGAGATACGTAACCTTTTAAACAAAGTAAGTACCAAATAACAGTGTGATTGTCGCAGATAGATCATATGAGCAATCTATAAAAGAAAAGACAATAGGATAGGAAAATAAGTTTGACATAGATAGAATTTCGGTTACAAGGTTTCTAAAGTACATGATGAGATACTAGATGGAGTACAACCGAAATACAACGAATTACAATGGAAATACAAACTGAAGTACCAGAGTGATAACTAACACTAACTGTTATAATCTAGTTTAGTGTGATAATCATGAAATCATATCTAAGGATGTCATGCCGGTATGGAGTCGCTCAATGTAGCAATCAAACTCTCGTTGCGTATCCTCCAAAACGCGATACGTCTCATCTGAGATGCTAACATAGACTCTAAACCGGTAGTCCTCTGCCACTCCTCTATGGCAGTATCTACCGTCCCCGATCTAATCCCACTGGAAGCGCTCTAGCCTCCTAATCGTCCGCATATGGGTTGGACCTGTGCCCAAAGCTCGGGTCATGTATCCAACTCTAAACATCCTCGGACCCGAGTCTCACCTAAAACCCGGTCGAATCCGCTCGTGTCTACTCCGAGCTCCATGTCTCTCGAACAATACATCGTAACTCGGTCCAACACCAACACGTTGCTCGCAAGCCTTGCAAG
>OU343220.1:28486017-28741859 GCA_910596185.1 Chrysanthemum makinoi
AATTTTAAGTTTTCAACTTTATGTTTCAGCTTTTACCAATACTTAGGTGGTTTGAAATGAAAATGGAAATTAGGTGTGTTCCCTAAATTAGATAGAATTTGTTTGAAAGTCAATAAAGTAAACATGTACTCTTTATAATTTGAATTAGTTTAAATTTTCCTTCAATAAGTTACCCGTGCATTATATTGGCAAGTATATGATTTGTTTTTTAATTTAATAAAATAATGAAAACATGTATCATTTCCATATTATCTTTGTCAACCATGAAAACTTGTATCCTTTCAATTTTGTCATTGTCAATCATGAAATGTTGTATCCTTTCCAAATAATTTTTGTCAACCGTGAAAGCTTGTTTCCTTTCCATATTGTTTTTGTCAATCATGAAAGCTTGTATCATTTCTAAATAATATTTGTCAACCAAGAAAGATTGTATCATTTCCATTTTATATTTGTTAACCATGAAATAAGTTATGTTGATTTAGGGCGTGTATATGATGTATCCGATTATGAGTTATGTTGATTTTAATATTATTTGCTAAAGAATGAATTAGGCGTGTATATTCAGCCCATTTTGAGTTTCGTAGGCCAAAATGGCAATCATATTATCTTTGTCCCCCCAAGTTAATATGACATGAGCAAGTTGACTTTAAAGAATCTTGCATACTTTAGTCATGATTTTGTCATTTTAATAAGTTTGTGGTTACTGAACTTTTGAGTAGATTTGATTTTGTAATGGAAATAAAACAAAATAATTTAATCGGTCAATGAAAGGTAGACATAGTCGAAAAACATACGCAACATGATAGGTAACGCTATATATGAATATGTTTAATAAATTTACTGGCTAAAATATGGTTCCAATTGTTCAATCCATTCAGCAGTATCTTTCATTTTCTGTAAAAACAAGCTTCATCAAACCTTCAACACTACCGGTGTCGCTTTCAATTCTATGTTTCACCGAGTCTATTATATGCAACAATGCAGTGATCTCTTTATGAACCAAATCTACCCAAATCCGATCTATTTTAGCTTTGTAGCTTCAAAAGTTGTCCGACATCAACATGAACATCAATTGTAATGAGTTTGTGTTTGTTTCAGAATTTATCTTATAAAAGGAGAAAAAAGATAATACGTTATCTATCATAAAAATAGTAAAAAAAACCGATAGAATGACTTTAGGTATCGTCCAATATCACATAACACAAATATAAAAAAGGTACAACATATTTACCGTCACATTTGGATCACTTTGGTCAAGCATGGCCGCATCTTGATTTTCAAAAAATTTGGTTCATGCATTTCTGTTTTAATAGAATTCATATTTGCTAGCCTAATGATCAATTTGCTCCCAAAGTTCATTTTAATGGAAAACGTCATGTGTATATATATAAATTTCATGATACGAAGATTTTGTATATATAATAGGTAATAGAGATAGTCATTAATTGGCTGTGACTATTTGTTGTTGGCATGTTTGTGTTTCGGTTAGTAGAGGAAGAGCACAATAATTTCCTTTATTAGTGTAAATTCAACATTGTAAATTAGTTAACTTACTTGCAAACCGGACCACCTTGTGTTTGTAAATTCATCCTTCTTTCTTTTTCATGTCCATGATTAAACATGTTTTGTAGATCAAACATTCAAACATCTAATCTAGTTTCGTTACACTCTTTGATATAGCTTTTGTGGTCGCGGTATCTTATGCCTCTAACCGGTTGTCTCTTCTCTCGCTTCCTTCATTTCCATGGCTATGGAGATGGACTTCTTCTTCTTTGAAATTTTCTATTTCTTTGGTGAATATCCTTGCTATATTTAGTTTTATAAGTTTCACCTCATGAAATTATATAAGTTTCTAACTCCAGTTATACGAATGAACATGCCTAGTTATATTGCCATATTTGTTTTATGAAACCATATAAGTTTCTCATGAATAATAACAAAGTCAACCGTGTGATTATATACATTTACTTTGTTCCCTAAATTGGTTTCAATTCCCATAGATAGATTAAGTCAACCATGTAGTAAATTGAATTTGAACCATGTACTGATTAGCGTTTGTAGTATTTGTAGTATAGAATTACTAGACGAGTACCCGCGCCTAGCGGCAGCGATGTCTAGTTTTCTGCAAAGTTTCGATGACCCATAAGTTTCTTTCAACAAACTGTATTTGTAGCATTAGAGAATCGTTTTAGAATAACTACAATTCTGATGCGTGGTTGCATAACAGATAAATATATAGTTTTTTAAAAAATTATATAGAGTCGATCTAAGTGTGTGAGTATATTTTCTAATAGGATTGTTTTAAGTTATTAAGATTTTTAGTAATAATAGATTCAAGCATTACAAAAGCAACGGTATTATGTAGTTGGCAATATTATATTGTAGTTTAGAGGTATAGCAACATGTGTGACCGTTTTTCTTATTTTGTCAGTAATTTAGGCAAAGGATAACTATTTTTACATGTGTAACTTTTATCATTTGGTATGTGGCTTTTAAAATTGTAACTTTGCAAATTGGATATCACCATATAAGATTATTTTGTACTATCAATTTGTATAGATATTTATGCATTGTTCAAAGCTATTTGTTTGAGGTACAAATAATTATCGCTAAAGATAACAATACTATTTATTTTTTGTGATTTTAATAAACTTACATAACATTATTGATACACTGGACAAAGGGCTATACAATATATATTAACTTTTAAACGACGATTCATATATGCTAGTCCCTTAAATGGTGCAAGAGCAACATTTTTTAAAATATCATTATACAAATGACAAATTACATGTGTCAAAGCAAAATAAACCAAAAACTACAATTAATTGGTCTTTCCTTTCAAAAAAAATGTCACGGGTTCCACAACTACTTCATCATTTCTCATATAATTTTGTCAAATTTGAAACCCGATTTCACCCGGTGGTTCAACTGTTGAACCGTCCGATAAAAAACAAGTCGATTTAAACCGAGTCAAACCGATAGGTTGGGTCGAAAAAATGTCAAATTAAACCCGGTCACCGCGGGTTTAGAAGCCCCGTCAACCCGTATCGGTTTCAACAGGTCAACCCGGTATCGGTTTCAACGGGTCAACCCAGTATTGGTTTCAATTGGTTGTTTTTAATTTGGTAGATGTGCTTTTAATTGGGTGTACAATGTGAATAAATTATTGTACTTTTAAGTAATTGGGTGTTTTAATAAGAGTATTAATTATATTATTTATTTCTCTCTCCATTGACCATGTTTTCAACATTCAACTTTAAATATTTTTCACTTTTTCCACTTTGACCATTTTTCCATTTTATATAGTATAGATAGATTCAATATTGCCATGTTTGCCTAATTTGTCTATTTGTCGTACAATGATTGGGGTTGAAAAAAGGAAGAGGATGGGGATGTGGAGGAGGGGGATGAAGCTCGTAGGAAAAACAACAAGTGTTAATTCACGTTACAAACAACAAACAAGAGCATAAAAAAAATCGATTACTAATCTCGAGATCATCATCAACGTTTCTTTCATTTTGCATATCCATTATTTATTTTTCCTTTACAAACCTCAAGTTGTTGTGAAATAAAAACTTGTGTTGGGATTGTTAATATAGGCATGGTAACAAAATGTTTAAATTAATTTTTCCCTCCAATGAAATAATGAATGGTGTAGCAAATTTGAAAATTAAAAATACATTCAAATCAAGTTTTAATACTTACCATGCAAACTTACAATGCAAAATAATACATTGCAAACTTACTAATGGGATAAAGGCTGGCAAACTTACGAATACAAAATAATACATTGCAAACTTACCATGCAATTCGGAATTGATATTCCACTTTCCATGCAAATCTTTAACAATTCAATGGGATGACTAATTAGAAAAGTTGACTAATTGATATTCCACTTTCCATGCAAATCTTAAACCATGCAATCGGATAAAGGCTGGCGTCAAATCTTAAACCATTTCCACTATTTCATTTTTTCCACTTTTCACTTTTCCAACATTGACTATATTGACCATTTTTCCTTTTAATGTAGTATAGATACTAAAATTTATAAGTTTCGACCCAAAAATTCATTTTGACCTATTATCCAACCAACCCGAGCACCACCCATCATGCCACATGTAATATTTTTAACTTATCGTTTAATGCAAAAAAATTATAAACTAGCGTTTAGACGTTTTTTTTCCGGATATGATATACCATAAACTCTCTGAAGACTCTCACGGTCTTTGTTTCCCTTCCAGTAACCCGTCGAAACCTAAAAAGATTTGAAAAGCATTAATGAATAAACAGATATGCAAGAAATTCTGTCTCAGTGCATCATAATATACCTTACCTTTTGTTGGAAAGTTTTAGTGAAAGAAATAAGTTTTGACTAATCTTTGGACATAGATTACTATTAGTAAATATAGTTTTATGATTAAAGTCTTATATGGTTACGTTGTCTCTCGTGAAAGCTTCGTAACAAGATTTATATGTCCAAAACGGAGTTAGTGTGAATGAGATATCGAGTCTCAAAGTAGGGTATTTGGAATGAAGCTTAAGGAAAATAAATGGATTCATGTTTATCCCACATTGGTGGGTGAACAAATTGTTATCAGCAATCACTGGATTTGTTGACCCAAAGTTTGACCCATTTATTTTCGACAAGCGAATGTGCAAAGATGTGTTACAGGTTTATTTTGAACTTTGTAACAGCCCATTGAATGGTATTTAACAGGTTAAATGTGTATCAATACACCTGTTACTTTTTGCTGTACAAGTAATAGAATTTTCAGCCATTCTAAGTACCAACAACTTCACAGCTTCTCTTAATAATAGCATACTCACAATAATTCACGAAAGTTTCAGGCAATTTGTCAATTCCGGCAGTACTCCTGCTCCGGCCGTTGTACCCTGGGAAACAACCGTGTTGTTGTACACAATCTTAAAACAATCTTAAGACAAGTACCAAGTTGGTAATATCATCTTAAGATTTCTGGTAATATCACATCGAATCTTAAGATGACATCGAATCTGAGTATCATTTTGTGATAATCTGAGACTATCATTTCGTTGTAATCATACAACATTGATATTCATCCCAAAACTTTATTCATAAAACTGTCTTAAGATTGTAGTATATATCACGTGTATTGCTATTAGAGACAAACAAACCATAAAACATAAAAGTGTAGAGAAACGATACCGTGAATCTTTGAATTGTTGAGACACAAAAACACAAGTAAGGAAAATGTTGAGGCCTGTGATGCTCACGGTTTCCTTAAGACAGATTCGTCCTCTCCACGGTGCTTGAGAATCATGAACGTCTATCTCCCAGGATACAACAACAACGGATAACTCCGTTAGCACGAATGGGTTATCAAGGCGAACCAAAATCGTGCCTTCCCTCTATTACAAACCGGATACAAAAGAATTCAATATGAGAGACAACAAAAGGAGAGGAGTAATTGACTTGTGTTTCGGGTGTTTTTTGACAAATGAGAAAAGCTCTCATATATAGGGAAAAGAAATGAAAGAAAACGGTCAAATAATTATCACAATAAATCCTACTAATGGCTCATGAACATAGAATTAAATTGATCATTACATATGACCATACATTAATCTTGCTCTAAAACCCCATTAGTATATTTGATGACCATCAATTGTCATTCAAACCTAATAATTGACCATGCTTTTCCAACAATCCCCCACATGAATGAAATTGATAAAGGAAACAAATTTCAACGACTCGATGTTGTAATAGAGTTTTGCAGTTGATATTTGCATAGGATAGGTAGGTGTTACCCTTTGAACCTTCCCTCGTGAAATATACTTAGCCTCCTTGCAGCCAGTAGAACATGATGTCTTTGAACTGTCCGCTGTTTGTGGAGACGACAATATATATTCACACAAATATCTCCTTGACACATTTTGGTTCTCATAGTTATGTTCGTTATGGTCATGAACATTAGCCTGGCTCATGAGTGTTAAGAATTGTGCCCTACAATTCCCTTAGAAGTTTGACCCCACTTCTCTCTCACATAGGTGATTCTCGATTAATCATTAAAAGCCATATGCTTAGCCTCATATTGTCACTGTTATAGGAATGGACTAGGAAGTTTACTAACTCCCTTAAATAAATGTAGAGTTTATTACTCCCCACAAAGGACCTCAGTTTATACAAGTAGGTTGTCCTATGAACCCAGATCTTGGGATCTCCAAATACTGGGTTAGGTTTTCCTTCATATAAACCCAGATCTTGGGATCTCCAGTCAGCTGGGTTAGGTTTTCCTTCATATAAACTTTTCAAGGGCTTTAATCCCATTCCTCTTCATGACTTGCTAACTAACTCTCACATTTTAGCATTTCACAAGCGGATCCACAGTGTTATTCTATGACTTCACATTGTCAATAAGGATAACTCATGCTGAGAGTAGTTGTCGTATCGATATAATATGTCTGTGCAAATTCAAGTCATGTTCAACTCTTTAAATATATCATGCTACAAGAAATTCTTGATTATTCCAACTGGGCAAGAACTTCACCTTTGTTGGTGTCCTTTTGAACTCTAGCTAGGCCCGAATCCCCCACATGGAATTTATCTCAAGAATTTTGTAGAAAGATTATCTCATTCGATGTATTATTCTTGTTTATAAGATTTTTCCTCACATGGATATGACATCAAGATCCTTAGTAATTTGTCACTTCACAGGTTTCATACTAGTGTATGCAAACTTTTTGAATGTCTTATGTTAATTATTTTCCGTGTCATAATTAACGGATTCCAAATCTAGCATGCTATAGACCAAGGAATCAAGCGTATGAAAGAAGATGCATCATTCTGATTACTCATAGCTTCATCTACTAACATTCTTCTTTTAGACAAATCACCACCTTAAACCACACGTGTTTTAGGAGGATCCCATAAGTTATATGTGTAAGTCCTACACTTATAACATGTCATTCCAATTCACTTGTGTGATTATATAATCACATTTAATCTCTTATCATTATATGATTATCACAATTTATTATGTGATTATAATCACATAAAATCAATGTGTAATCATTTTACACAATCAAAATATGTCCAACTTAGCGAATGGATAATAGCTCACATTGGATGACAATCACACAGTTCAAGTTAGTTACATAAACCAACATAATTCGTTGTCATCTATATGTGTGTTCTTTCTTGACATTTCAAAATGTCCTACACGGTTATATTCAACACATAGTCATTTCTTACGTATGACAAACCGTTCAATTATTAGCAATATGAGTTATAACAAGTCTTGACGATTTTTCATCTTTCTAGAATAACAAGTAGTTTGATTATTCGCAACAATATTCACAACAGAATAAACATCCAAACTTCCAATACTCGATACAAAATCGAGTGACTTGTATATTCTCATGTTACAAAATTAGTTGTACAAAACCGCACCAAACAACTTTAAATAGGCACTACTTTGCCACAAATGTTTTGCACCAAACAAAACAAATAATTTTTGCGTTGAACATTGTACAAAATATCACATAATTTTGTATTATAACAAAAAAAAAAATGTTGTACCAAACAACTCAAATGTATGCATCCAAACAACCCAAATTTCAGCACAAGAAAAAAGAAAAACAAAACCACTTAGTGAAAAAACTGTTGTACTAAATTACAAACTGCGATCCAAATGAATTTTTTTTTTTTTTTTTTTTTTTCCGTTTAAGCTCTTTTTTTTCTTTTTAAACCACTTTTAAGATGTTAGATAATCACTGGAAAAAAAATGCAAAACTCGTTTTGTTTACTATGCAAACAACATTTTCTTTTTACTACGCATTATGTGACAACAATTTGTCCAAAATGAATTGTTGTATTAAAATACAAACTTTGACCAAACGGTTCATCTATTTAAAATCAAACTTTCCAGAAATTAAGTTTGACGTTTTAGCTACACACAAAAAATTGGGCCCAAAACGCATTTGTTTAATATGCACACAATGCGTTTCCCACAAATTTGTAGCTGAGACAACAAGTATTTTGGATTCCAAATAACATGAGAATTAACATTCCGAACGAATGAGGTTAATCTCAACATCTGGTCATGAAACATATACTAGTTACACAAACATATACTAGTTACACAAACCAGTATCATAACGATATTTCAAATTGTCAAACATGATACTTTGAACAGTAGGTTGTTATGTTTATTCATTTGTTAAACTAAACAAAACTTTCTTAAACAGGTTGGAACACCAAGTAGTTCTCTATCATGCATGAAATATGATTTCACAAAATTACTAATTTTTTCTAACATGAAATTAAAACCATGTTAAATGGTTCAAAAGGTTAATCATTGAATTTTTCATTTGACTAAAGCAACTCTTTCAAGCAAAATAAAGGTTCATTTTCACACGACCGCATAGCAGTGACAACAAATATTTTGGAATCCAAATAACTTCAAAATTCGTATTTCGCAAGAATGGGTTTAATCATGAAACCATTATTAAACCCATTCTTAAACTGTGTATTCATTGTGAGTCTGATATATCAGTAGAATATCACTAAGTGTTTCACTAAAACAATTCCATTCGAATAGATGTTGGTACAATCTTAAGACAAGATATTACAATCTTAAAACAGACTACTTGTGTAAAGCAGACTGTCCCTTGTGAATATGGATTCTTAATGAATAGATGTTGGTACAATCTTAAGACAAGATATTACAATCTTAAAACAGACTATTCACCTTAGTTTAATCATGAAAGCAGAGATACAATACTTGCAACATATTTTGAAATAATCGTGTCTGTACAAAGTTTATCTTATAAATTTTGTTCAGTTTATTCCTTGACAGTCAAGAATTCCATCTTGGTTTTTTGCCAAGGTTCTTTAAATTATATCATGGAAATTGTTTTTTTAAAGTATTTATACTGTGAGTGTTATTTTATGCATAATTACTTGTTGTGTTAACATTAGTTGTGAATCATTTATTTGCTGAAATAAAGAATCATGGCGAATTATTAAAGACATTTGTTTGCTTTTGATTGTGCGGAATTCGGTTTTGGGTTGCTTGTTTAATTAATTATCACTTGTACAGATGCTTGTATGTTGTTGATACCTGTAGTGGGTTGATAATTTTCCTTATTCAGTTTTCTGTTCAAAAGCAAAACGGAGGTGTTTGTTTACTAAGATGTGCATAAAATTCTTTGATGAATTATATAAACCTGATTTGAAAAGTCACTAAATAGGGCTGTTTGGATTGCTGATTTTTGTGCAGAATAAGGGACTTTGGCTGCTGAATTTTTATGCAGAAAAAAGCCTTTTTTAGTTGCTGATTTTTATGCAGAAAATTGGCATATTGGGTGCTGAATTTTATGGAAAAAAAAATAATTGGTTGGTCACTTGCTGAATTTTGTACAGGAAAGTACCACTAAAGGGCTGGTTGGTACTATTTTTTTATGCAGAAATAAATTGCATTTTAGTTGCTGAATTTTATGCAGAAATTTGGTTATTTGGTTGCTGAATTTTGTGCAGAAAAGTATCTTTGAAAGGCTGTTTGGTTCTAAAACTTTCACGCAGAAAATAAGGAGACTATATGATACTCAGAATTGTTTTAAGGAGTAAAATAGTCTGTTGTACACAAAATGATTTCTGGTTTAACGTTGTCTGTAATATCATAATCGGGACAGTTTTATGATTACAGGTACCCTTATACACGTGATATATTACTATTTTTCTAAATAGTTTTGCTGATTTTTTCTGCACATATTATATATTGCGCATCCACTTTCAGTTTCTGTTTTTTTTTTTCTTCTTTGTGCAAGATTAGTACACTTCATGTGGTTTTTTCGTCTAAATAATTTTTTTGTTCTTGAAATTGTTTATGCAAAATAGATTGCATATGTTGCATTAATACATAATTTTAATAGATTATAAAACTTGTGCGGAGTACGTTTCTGCCTAGTTTATTTTGAGCAGAAAAGTGTTGTTTTTCTGGATCGGGTTTGACCATACAATCAATTGTTTGTGTGAACTATTTTCAGAATGGTTTCTGATTTCATTGCAATGATTTCAGAAGTAAACCAAGCGGGTTCAAACACAAACGAATGGTGGATTGATACGAGTGCCACCCGTCATGTGTGCTTAAACAAAAGTCTCTTTAGTTCGTTTAAAGAGGTTAACAATGGTGGAAAAATTTTCATGGGAAATTCCATCACCGCTGACATTAAAGGTGAGGGTGATGTGATTTTGAAATGGACATCCGGAAAAGAGTTAAAACTCAAAAACGTTTTGTACGTTCCGGAGATTCGAAAGAATCTTGTGTCTGGGTGGTTGCTCAACAAGTATGGGTTTTGCCTTGCATTTGAGTGTAACACATTTGAGTTAACCAAGAGTAAAATGGTTGTAGGTACGGGCTACGCCCGTGATGGAATGTTCAAGTTGGATTTGATTGATAAGGAAAACAATCTTTCTAAAATAAACACTAATTCAACTTGTGTAGTTGAGACTTCGAATGTGTGGCATGGCCGACTTGCTCATGTCAATTATAATTCCATCCGTCGTTTAATGAAATTAAATTGTATACCTACATTCCATATTGACTCAAATCACAAGTGCGAAACTTGTGTTGAAGCGAAAATGACAAGATCGTCTTTTCACTCGGTTGAAAGAAAAACCGACCCTCTTGATCTAATTCACACAGATGTGTGTGATTTAAAATCGGTGCCAACAAGAGGAGATAATAAGTACTTCATTACTTTCATTGATGATAGTACGAAATATTGCTATGTGTATTTACTTAAAAGTAAAGATGAAGCAATAGATAAGTTCATTCTATACAAGAATTGTTGGAATTATATAACATGACTAATCATAAATATAAACAATAAACATCAAAGTATTCAAGCGGAAGCGTATAGGAAAGATTAACGAATAATTAATTAACATAAAAGAATATGCGTACCTTTTCTTGATTCTAGCCGAACAAGAATCAAATCCACAAACTAGCAATTGAGATAAACCCTAATTAGGGTTGGAGTGCTAGTCGACTTAATAAAGTCGAATAGTGTAAATCACCAAAATCCAAAGTAGGATTTCTCTACGATCATGTACGCGCGTATTGTTAGCGATTTAATTAGAATGCTAGTTCAAGTCACGATTAAAGCATACAACAAACAAGGTTTAGCTTTAATATAATAAATAGTCAAAACCTTTTTTTACTTGCATCTGTCGAACATGTATATGCAATATGTAAAAAAAACATGAAATCATGCACATGACATGATATCATATACAGTAAAGATATTCATATCATATGCGTATGAATGCACATGATTCGCTGTAAAGATATACAGTAAAGATATCAAGAGGAAAAGTTAGTGTCGATCGTTTGTACCAATTCCACCAAAAGACCAAAAGGGTGTGTATATATATAGCATTAAACCTTGTCTAACAAGTCATTGCAAGTACCTCCTTAAGTTTCAAAACTCGACACTTAACCCCCTCGTTTTTCTTAGTTCGACCATATAAATATTTCGTGATATAATTAAATCTCATACGCAACGCGTGCAATCTCATAGGTCTCGAGTTCGATCCTAACACACATCTATTAATATTTTGTCCATTAAACTAACAGCTCCCACTTGGACATATCTTAATAATGTGATCACATCGGTTAGCGTCTAGCAACACTTCGATGCCTCTAGCACGACTCGAGTAAAGTCTCCTGGAAAAAACCTTTTAATGATTTCTCATTATTATTATCCTTTTGTTTCTAATACCATGTTAAATAAAGATATGGAATTAAGTCATTCTTTATTCAACTATTCTGTTTCTCGTTATTATTGATTGAACAAGATTACCAAATCTTCTAAACATAATTAGGGGAGATTTTGGGCGTGGCCACGCAAACATCTTGTCAACCCTACGAGGGGCCCAGCAGTATTAAACTCCAAAATAAATTTGAAGGAACAAATTCTATCTTGACTACGAGAATAACCCATGAACTTTGCAACACTTCAGGAAACAACCCTTATGACTACCAGTTACGTATAGCGTTAAGTTGTTCCACAGAAGTGCACTACATTCATGACACTTATCTGGTATCTCAAGTCTGAGGATAACTATTCATAATTTACTTATAACAATATCCACAAAGTAAATTATGTAGTTGGGATAAGTCCTATATTCAATTCATTGAATATCATCTGAAATTGGTATGCATTCTCATCAATATACTTTCAAGTATATTCTACCATATCTCTCAGATTTGTCTTAGTTTAATGATACTCCCATATCATTAATTGACAACGGACGATTTAGAATAAATAAATTTATTCATGGATTAAACATGCAAATATAGGATACAATATATTATAAAATCAATCATACCAAGTATTTGATTTATTATAACAATTGTTTAACATCCCTTATCCAAATACCAAATAGATCAATGCATGAAAATTCCTGTTGATGAATTATGCCTCAAGTAATGACAATCATACTTGTTGACAAGGCATAAATCAACCAACTTGATCTATAGTAATTTTGAGAATACTTATTTCAAGAATTCAATTAATGAAGTCCTTGTATGTGTGCTTTCAACAATCCACATAATAATTCATAAAGTGTGTGACATCCTCTTTCATCAATTTATGACAATTTAAACTTTCAAACATTTTAAAGTTTAAAGTATTCTTATTCTTTTAATGTATAATGCAACTGTGCTTTTAGTAGCACTACTAGTTCACATGGCCATTAACAAGGATGAAATCCTACCATGACTAGTATTGAGTGTCATCTCAATTAAACCAAATCATTGTATACAAACAACAATATGCTTATTAAAACTCCGTAAACTTTAATATCTCATTGTGTAATGTTTGATGCTTTCCTAACTTTCAAGTTTAAAGCTGATGACAATTTTCACAACATTTGACATATTGTTCATCCATAGAATCTAGGAGCAATTCCAGGCTGAGGATGTAATTCTTTTAGGATATTCATTACACAAGTTATCTAATAACTTTTAGTTAGATATCAATGTTGTCAAATCACTTCTTATTCAAGAATGATACAACAATTTTAATACACAACATGATGTACATGATGAATCTACAGGTCAACCTTAGAATTCATTCACGTTCTATCTTGTCAAAAGATATTTATCAATTTCCCAAATGATATATCATGTTTTATTAGAATCATTTATTTTACTGCACATGTTTATTAACAATAAACATATATTTCAAGGTTGTATGTTTTAATTCTTAAATCTTACAAGTGAAGTTTCATTCCAATCTAAGACTTAACATTTAGCTTACATGGAATGTTACTTACTATATGTTATACAACATATAAGATTTAAGAAATTTAACATAATACCCCCACTAGCTTTCAGGAATACTTAAAATTTATCTTATTTCAATTATAAATCAAAACTATGATTTAATATTTAAACATAAGAATAATTTCATAGATGCATGCATTTATCCATTCTTGAATTATTGCACTTTGTACACTATCAAAGATTATATGAATTCAAAAAAACCTTTCAATTACTTACCGTCCTCGCTCAAGTAATTTTTCAAGAAAGAGTTTTGATATTCCATTTTCATATTTCATATTAATGAAAACAATTATGACAATTATCATCTTTATATATTTAATGTGTCTAGGAAAGAATATTCAATCACAATTAATTGCTTAAGTATGATTAATAATCTTGTCATAAAACAAGCATTAAATATGTGTACAATTTTTGTCCATATGATTTCTACATAGAAATTCAAACCACTAGGGTTTTTCATCTCTTTGAAGAAACTCATTTCCATTCTCTAGTCTAACTATTAAGATAAACCAAATTTCCAAAATTGATTATCTTTATGGACAGCATCTTTAACATTCATAGTATGAGTAATTTACCCAATTCAATATTTGGTAATCCATCATAATGATTATCAGGATTACTATAATCCTGTAACTCATATTTTTCAGCATATATGTCAAATATCTGAGATATCCTTGCAGATCTATGAATGAAAATTCCATCATTATGAGGTCTATCAATTTACATGTCTAACCTCATCATGATATTTACTAGTGTGTTTTAGAAGATTATGTATCTTGTAATTTTATCTTTCAAGATAAAAAAAAACTCCCACTTGCCTTTTGTAATATATAGACTATCTATATATACTTAGCAGTTAGAACAAAACTACATTGTTCTCTTTTTGGGACATTACAAATACACATTGATAATTCATGATTTTACTTTGTTAATAACCTATTCATAAATAGTTTAACAAATTCAGAATCTTCAATTTTAAAACTTAATGTGATTCATCACATTCCATAATAAAATGGTGTTTTAACAATCTTCTAGGTTGGAGTCATATTGAGTATATTCAATCAATACTCAATTTCTAACCTTGTTACTTTTTAAGAAAGAAGTTATGGTTATCATGAATCAAACAAATCAAATAGAGTTTGATTCTCCTAACTGAACATGGTATTCATTAGAATTAATATTGCAAGAGAATCTAACAATATATAAGATAAACATATTCTTTTTGGCTTACCTATTTACCAACTAAATCAACTTAATGGTATAATAGACTTTTCAAACCAATTACATGCTTTATAACACAAGTACCTTTTAACCAAGTCACTTCATATCCATGTCTCAACAAGAAACATAAACTGTTATAATCCCATTATACGTTATAAATCATTGATCAATTCAATGACTTCTTGTATATGTCTTAATTAAAAAACATAACAAATTAACGTCTTACTTTATTATAAGTCTTAAAAGACTTTATTTTTATGTCTTTACAATGAATCATAAACATGTTTAACTAAAGTAATTATGAACACAACTCTTGGTTTCAATAGTAATTTCAAGTTAATTTATTTTACTTCATAATAATGTAGGACTACATTATTTTTCATTTATGTCATTCCAAAATACATAAATAAACAAATTGAAGTAGTATTAGATTAGTTCATTTATGTCATTCTAATAATACATAAATATTTAATTTAAAGTAATCTTATATATCATTTTGACACATGTTCTAAATACTTGTCTAATTAAGAAACTGTAAATATGTCCATGCAAGGTCTGACTTCACATAGAGATTTACTTTGTTGTTGCAATCTCGCCAAGTTCTCACATGACGTAAATTACAACACCAAGTGTTTCTTGAATTAGATATGTACAAGTTATATTAGAATGTTGGTCTCTTACCTTGCAGTCAAGAGAATCCTTTAAATCATATACCTATATGTTGTACCTTGCACACAATATAGATTTCTCCCACTTGTGCATTGAACAACATCATGTAGCAGATAAACAACACGACATATGTTTGTTTATGTGACTAATATGATTGTGTCATTGATATTAGCATAACTAGTAGATGTAGAACCACTTCATTGTCTAATAAGGAAACGTACATGACTATCCTTGAAAACATAAGTGTCTACAAGTGGAAAGTAATTATCTTAAGACATTCTAGAGATAATCTGAGTTACTACCAATATGACAAAGCTTGTAACTCCCACTGAATTAGAGATCATTACATTAATTCCCTATTCAGTAATAAGAACACAACACTCCCACTGGATTTGACAACATTGAAAGTGTTTCATTAACCAGTGAAAGAAAATAGCGTTCTATTTACTTTCCTACACCTTTGAGAAAGTCCATACATAACAATTACTTATGTACTTAAAAGAATGTATTCTACTATGTTGATGATGAATTATTCATCAATGCTATTAACTTGAAATAATTGGGCATGCAATTTCTTTCTTAATAGTTCTACTATTCCAACAATTTGTAAGTAGTACTTTTAAATGGTCAAAACAAAACAACTAGGTAAAATATGCTAGTTTGTCTTTTACCAATTATACAGTAATTAGTCTTGCTTCTAATTTAATAACTCAGAACATATGCAATTTTCTTAACTATTAAAATATGCTTACGAGTTATGTATTTAGAATTTAGACAATTCTAATTGTCCTATCATACCTTTCTTCATTCATGTAAAGGA
Source organism: Chrysanthemum makinoi (assembly GCA_910596185.1). Lineage (NCBI taxonomy): Eukaryota > Viridiplantae > Streptophyta > Magnoliopsida > Asterales > Asteraceae > Chrysanthemum > Chrysanthemum makinoi. Next base: position 28,502,062 of record OU343220.1, read on the forward strand.
ATAGGATTGAATCTCACTCTTTCTTATATAAAGAGGACTAGGTTTATCCTTTTAGCAAAGTTGACTCTACCAAAAAACCCTTACAGGTGTAGATCAATTTACCAATACAGGAATAACCTTCGTTTACGGTTTAATATTGCATTAATACATTTAAAGAATTAGCAAAATTCAATTTTAGTATTTTCGATAATTAAACTTTTCAAGAAAATAAAATACCCAAGGTAATATTCATATAACCATAGAATTTTCTCGAAAACTAGGATCCAAATTATCGTAGTTCCATTACATCAGTTGATCTGCTAGTAACGAAAGCACATAATAGGGTAATCTGTCGAACAATAATTGGCAAACAATTTCCAATTCCTAGATCATTATGGGATTTATATTTTCCAACGCTATTGCAAATATAAACATGTTTCATCCCATCTTATGCCATTGAGTCCAAGTCTCACTTCCTACTCAACTTAAGTGTCTAACTTAAAGAACTGCAAATATGTCCATGTAAGGTCTCACTTTACATAGAGATTTACCTCTCCATCACAATCTAGCCAAGTACTCTCATGACATAAATTGCAACTTCAAGTGTTCCTTTTAATTAGATGGCATATAACTTAATTTAAAAGGGTAGTAGTTTTGATTTTATGTGGTCAAATCAAAGATGTACAAAGATGTCATGCATTCATCTTGTAACATAAATTTAATAAAAAAAACTTTTTATTACCAATTCATAAAGATCAAATTATCAAAGTTTTGATTGAGGTATTGGGTTCACCAATCAAAGAATTTAGCGTTAATTATCATCTATTATACCGTACTTTTGCATAAGTGTAAACACTTAGTGTTTCGGATAATTACCACCGAAGTGGCGCATGGAATTAAAACTAATTCGCCCTTAAGATGAGCTTGTACATATTATGGCTTACTAAGTAGCTCCATTCGAACATACAGGGGGCAGAGGACCAGGTAAGCGCAAACGCATAACCTTAGACATCCATTCAGTGTGACTGTGCGCACTTCTTAAATAACCCCTTTATAGTTCATTCGAATGGGTGAGCCGTTCAGTCATTGTACCAAAGTCACCAATCAATTAAACTATAGAAAACTTAACTATTCCAAAACAATTAAATTTCTCCATTGTTTAGTCCGTATTATTTTTCTATTCAAAATTACCCTTTGCTTAAAACTGTCTAACATAATAAACAAACAAGTAATAAATAAAAAATAAACTACTAAAAACAATGCGCACATAATAAACAATTTATACGTGTAAACAAGTAGCCACATGCAACTTATTCGATAAAACCATATTAATAATCAATATCTAGGTTAAATTAATGTATATATTAATTAGGGCTTTCACTCTCTCAATTGAGAGTGAGCCACATACATCGACGAATCGATTGCGTAAACCCATAATTAATGATATACCAAATTGCACATAATTGATTCATTAATGTATATAATTGGAGTTTTCCCCAATTCAAGATTTATCATAAATATACATGTGTATAAAACTTAACAATTAATACAAGCATAACCAATCTTAACAATTAAATATTCAAAGCAACTTATCCATGACTAACATGCATGTATAATCATGGATACATCATAACAATTATACAAATAGTCACAAGATCGCATACAATTCCATGTCACATAACACTTTATTCATGAATTTATCACGTAACAAATATATTAAATCTAGGTTTCGATATAGATAACATAACAATTAATATAAACCCTAAAAAATTTAAGAAAATCGATTAAAAAAATTTAGGGTTTCCACCCATAAAAATTTTTCGATCCATAATAGATTTTTAAAAACAAATTAGGGCAAAAGCCCTAACCCTAAAATTAGGGTTTATATAATCATAACCAAAACCCTAGAATAATCATATCTAACACAATACAATATCCGTTTTTTACGTGTTTAGTAATTAATTACTCATTAAAACCAATGACTCGTGATGCCACTGTTGGAATTATATAACATGACTAATCATAAATATAAACAATAAACATCAAAGTATTCAAGCGGAAGCGTATAGGAAAGATTAACGAATAATTAATTAACATAAAAGAATATGCGTACCTTTTCTTGATTCTAGCCGAACAAGAATCAAATCCACAAACTAGCAATTGAGATAAACCCTAATTAGGGTTGGAGTGCTAGTCGACTTAATAAAGTCGAATAGTGTAAATCACCAAAATCCAAAGTAGGATTTCTCTACGATCATGTACGCGCGTATTGTTAGCGATTTAATTAGAATGCTAGTTCAAGTCACGATTAAAGCATACAACAAACAAGGTTTAGCTTTAATATAATAAATAGTCAAAACCTTTTTTTACTTGCATCTGTCGAACATGTATATGCAATATGTAAAAAAAAACATGAAATCATGCACATGACATGATATCATATACAGTAAAGATATTCATATCATATGCGTATGAATGCACATGATTCGCTGTAAAGATATACAGTAAAGATATCAAGAGGAAAAGTTAGTGTCGATCGTTTGTACCAATTCCACCAAAAGACCAAAAGGGTGTGTATATATATAGCATTAAACCTTGTCTAACAAGTCATTGCAAGTACCTCCTTAAGTTTCAAAACTCGACACTTAACCCCCTCGTTTTTCTTAGTTCGACCATATAAATATTTCGTGATATAATTAAATCTCATACGCAACGCGTGCAATCCCATAGGTCTCGAGTTCGATCCTAACACACATCTATTAATATTTTGTCCATTAAACTAACAAGAATGAGGTTGAGAATCAACTAAATAAAAAGATCAAGGTAGTAAGGAGTGATAGGGGAGGTGAATATGTATCTCCATTTGCTGAATTTTGTTCACAACATGGAATTAGACATGAGTTCACCGCACCCTATTCACCTCAGCAGAATGGGATTGCTGAAAGAAAAAATCGTACCTTGAAAGAAATGGCAAATGCCATGTTAATAAGTTCGGGTTTAAATCAGAACATGTGGGGGGAAGCCATTTTATCGGCTACTTATCTTTTGAATAAGATACCTCGTAAGGAAAAAGAAGAGACCCCCTATGAGCTATGGATGGGACGAAAACCATCTTATAAATACTTACGAGTGTGGGGGTGCCTGGCTAAAGTGGCAATTCCGACACCTAAAGCTCAAAAGATAGGACCCAAAACAGTTGATTGTGTATTCATTGGGTATGCTCATAATAGTAGTGATTATCCATTCCTTGTGCACGAGTCAAAAAATCCCGAGATACACAAGAATACGATAATGGAATCAAGGAATGCTTCATTCTTTGAAACCGTGTTCCCTTGTTTGACCAAGGAGAATGAAAGGTCATCTAGACGAGATGACGTAGTTGTCCACGAAAAGAGACAACAAAATGATAACATCGTTCACGATGAGAGACAACATCAATCTGAGGAAGAAGATGTTGAACCTAGAAGAAGCAAAAGGCCAAGAATCGAGAAATCGTTTGGACCCGATTATGCTTCTTTTATGGTAGAAAGTGAACCAAACTCTTACCGAGAGGCGCACGTCCTCGAAGGGCCTCAATGGAAAGAAGCCATTAAGAGTGAGATAGATTCTATCTTGCATAACCATACATGGGAGGTTGTAGATCTACCTCCGGGTTGCAAAACATTAGGCTATCGATGGATCTTCAAGAAGAAGATGAAAGCTAATGGCACCATAGATAAGTACAAAGCAAGATTGGTGATCAAAGGTCACGAAAACGAGAAGGTCGGACTACTTTGACACTTATTCGCCTCGTAACGTGAATAACATCCATAAGGATGGTACTTGCTATTGCGCCATAAGAAATCTGAAGTTCATCAAATGGATGTAAAAACCGCTTTTCTAAATGGAGATTTAGATGAAGAGATTTACATGGAACAACCTGAGGGATTCACCTGCCCGGACAAGAGGGAAAAGTATGTAAACTTGTCAAGTCACTGTATGGACTGAAACAAGCTCCTAAGCAGTGGCATCAAAAGTTTGACCACGTCATGATCGAATTTGGATTCAAAATTAATGAATGTGACAAGTGTGTCTACGTGAAAGACACAAAAAATGGATATGTCATCCTATGTCTATATGTAGACGATATGCTAATCGTTGGAAGCAACGATAAGATGATACGATCTACGAAAGACATGTTAAAATCAAGGTTTGACATGAAAGACATGGGTTTGGCAGATGTGATACATGGAATCAAAATCATACGAAATGTGTTTTAAGATTGTTTTAAACCAGAAAATAAGGAGACAACGTTAAACCAGAAATCATACACTTTTATGTTTTATGGTTTGTAAATATCACTAAATACGAAATGTAAGAAAGATTTAAGATCCTATTTTACACAAGGGAAAGGCCGTTGTTTCCCATTGTTATACAATCTTAAAACAATTCCGTGTAACCGTTTATAAGGAAGAAAACGTTTTGAATTCTACTAAGTGTTTCATTTTAACCTACTGTTAGATCTTTACGTGTTAACTTGTTTGATATTGTTCCAATCGGGGTATTATTTCAAAACAGATTATGATATTTCTTTCAAACTGCTCATGTTCAATCCAATTTATATAGATTCTGTGTTGATTTTATTTAACTAACTATCCAGATTTTATATAAGGTGTGGTACTTTATAATCCTTTCTGTTTAGATTGTTCTAACCACGTTCTATGCAGATTCTCTAAAACAAGTTTGTCTAGAGTTTCAGCCTTGTTCTTTATTTCTAACAGCCCCTAAACCAGTTTCATATTGGTTTTTACTGCATATTTTTCCTGCTGTCAAAACAGCCCGTAAAAAGACGTGTCCAAACAGCCCCCAAACCAGGTTTTAACGTATTTTCCTGCACTTATTTGTGTTTGAACCTGCTTGGTTTACTTCTGAAATCATTGCAACAAAATCAAGCACCATTCTGAAACTTTAACACAGAAAATTTGATAGTAGGTTGTAACTCGAGGTTGTACACAAAGTGATTTGTTTCTTACACAAATAAGTTATTAGGAAACTCACTCCTCTGCACAAATAAGTTTTGGGATGAATATCAATGTTTTAAGATTTCTGGTAATATCATATTACCAAGTTGGAATACACAATCAACAACACCATATGATACTCAGACTCGATGTAAGACAAGTACCAACTTAGTGATATTTATGTTGGTACGTTAAACGGTCACCACCTTAAACCAGAAACGTTGGTACTTGTGTAAAGCCTACACATACAACATGTCTTTCATATTCACTTGAGATCATATAAACATATGTAATCCCAATTTTAGTGAAGAGACTATGCATTCTTAAACAGATTCCCTTGTGAGTCTGATTATGGATATCGAATGGAAACTCACATAATTCTGAGAAAATCTCAGCAGTTGAGTCTTGCATAGGATAGGTAGGTGTTACCCTTTGAACCTTCCCTTGTGAAATATACTTAGCCTCCTAGTTGCCAGTAGAACGCGATGTCTTTGAACTGATCTGCTGTTTGTGTAGACGACAATATATGTTCACACAGGACTCTTCCTGACGCTGTCAACTCCTCATAGTCGTGTTCGTTATGGTCATGAACACTAGCCTGGTTCTGCAAGAGCTCTTAGGAAATGCGCCCTAACATTTCCCTTCGAAGCGACCCCACTTCTCTCTCACATAGGTGATTTCTAATTAAATCATTAAAAGCTCTAGGCTTAATCAGATTATTTTATGCAGAAAAAAACTTTTTTTTGATTGCTGAAAATTTTGTGCCAAAAAGGACGTTTAAAAGGGTGTTTGGTAGCTGAAATTTTAAGCTTTTTGGTGCTGATTTTCTACGCAGAAAATAAGCCGTTTGGTTGTTGAAAATGGCAGCTTTGTTGCTGAAATTTTAAGCTTGTTGGTGCTGATTTTCTACGCAGAAAATAAGCCGTTTGGTTGTTGAAAATGGCAGCTTTGTTGCTGAAATTTTAAGCTTGTTGGTGCTGATTTTCTACGCAGAAAATAAGCCGTTTGGTTGTCGAAAATGGCAGCTTTGTTGCTGAAATTTTAAGCTTGTTGGTGCTGATTTTCTACGCAGAAAATAAGCCGTTTGGTTGTCGAAAATGGCAGCTTTGTTGCTGAAATTTTAAGCTTGTTGGTGCTGATTTTCTACGCAGAAAATAAGCCGTTTGGTTGTCGAAAATGGCAGCTTTGTTGCTGAAATTTTAAGCTTGTTGGTGTTGATTTTCTACGCAGAAGATAAGCCGTTTGGTTGCTGAAAATGGCAGCTTTTGTTGCTGAAATTTTAAGCATTTTGGTGCTGATTTTTCACGCAGAAAATAAGCCTTTTGGTTGCTGAAATTTTAAGGTTTTAGGTGCTAATTTTTTAGGCAGGAAATAAGCCTTTTGGTTGCTGAATTTAATGTAGAAAATTGGCATATTGGTTGCTGAATTTTTGGCGTAAAACTTGGTTATTTGGTTGCTGAATTTTGTGAGAAAAAAATACCTTTAAAAAAGGCTATTTGGTTATAAAACTTTTATGCAGAAAATTGGCATTTTGGTGATCAAGTTTTTATGCAGAAAATTGATTTCTTGGCTGCTAAAATTATGTGCAAGAAAGTGATGTTAAAGGGCTGTTTGGTTTTAAGTAATTTTTGGTGTGCAGACAAATGTGGTAGCGATTGTTTGGACACAAAAACTTTTAAGTTTTGGTTGCACATAATCACTTTTTGGGACTTTAGCACATAAATAGTCTTGGTGTTGTTTGGTTCAATGGTACTGGCTTAGTACTATGACAATATACAAGTCACTTGATTTTGTATCAAGTATTGAGAGAGTTTGGATGTTGCAAATATTCGGTTGTGAATATTTTTGCAAATAATCAAACGAGTTGCTATACTAAAAGAAATAAATACTTACGAGATGTTGCAACTATTGTTGAAATTAATCTAAGTTTGTCATTAAGGAAGAAATGCCGAAATGCCACGGATTATTGGTATCGACATTGTGTCGAAAAAGTTCGCATATGTGTAGAATAAAAGATGGCAGCAAATTACATTGTTTTGCAACTAATGTAATTGTAGTAATGTTCATCAAAGTTTGCTATATAATGTTCATTCGTTTATGAGACGTATATTTATTGGATGTAATTATTACAAATTCATAATATGTGATTATATTCACATGATTACATGTAATCATATGCGATTATATAATCACAAATGAATATGGATGACGTGTGTGTGAGACTTACACAAACACCGTTTTGAGATACACCTAAAACATGTGGTTTAAGGTGGTGATTGAATCTCATAACTAATTTGTCTTATAAAAGAATGTGGGTAGAGGAAGCAATGAATAGTCAGAATGATGCATCTTCTGCTCATGTGCTTGATTCCTTGGTCTATAGCATGCTAGACATGGAATTTGTTAATTATGATATGGAGAATAATTAACGTGAAACATTCAAAGAGTGTATACACAAATATGAAACTTGTGTGGTGACAAATTACTAATGTTATTGATATCTTACACTAAAAAGAGTATCTTTTAAACGAGATAAAAGTTGAAAAAGGAGAACTTTTCTACAATATTCTTGAGATAGGTTCAATGTGGGGGATTCCGGCCCAGCTAGAGTTCAAATGACACCAATCAAAATCTATTCAAAATAGAGATGGAGGTGTTACCCATTTGAAATACTCATGAATTATTGGTAGAACCACAATTACAGTTTAGAGCAAAACGTAACAACTATTTGATGGGTAATTAATGTTATTAATGACCATTTTTGAGTGGCTATGTATACACTCTTGAAATGACCACTATATTTTGGATGTCTTCTAGACATAAAATATAGCTAGGTCCACGATGGAATATAATTTTATTGCGATAGATAAATTTGGATAAGAGACAAAATATCTACGTTTAATATGAGATGACGCACCAACATCGCCTATAATGGTAGTTGTATACATTGTGATAACCATTAAATAATTGGCAAAGCTTATATCACAATGTATAATGGTGAGTCAAGACATTATGTCGATACGACAACTACTCTCAACATGAGTTATTATTTTGATAATGTGAAGTCAAATGTTAACAATGCGAATCCGCTTATTAAAGGCTTAAGCAGAGAGTGAGTTAGCAAGTCGTGTGGAGGAATGGGACTAAAGCCCTGGAAAAGTTTATATGAAGGAAAACCTAACCCAGCTGACTGGAGATCCCAAGATTTGGGTTCAATAGGACAACCTAATTGTATAAACCGAGGGAGGTCACTGTGGGGGAGTAATCAATTCTCCATCCATATAAGGGAGTTTGTAAACTTCCTAGTCCATTCCTATAACATGTGACAAAATGAGGATAAGCTTGTCGCTTTTAATGATTTGATTGGAATCACCTATGTGAGAGAGAAGTGGGGTCGCCAAGGGAAATGTGTGGGCGCAATTCCTAAAAGCTTTCGCAGAACAGGGCTAGTGTTCATGACCATAACGAACACAACTATGAGGATTTGACTATGTCGGAGAGAGTCCTGTGTGAACTTATATTGTCGTCTATATAAATAGCAGATCAGTTCAAAGACATCGCGTTCTACTGGCAGCTAGTAGGTTAAGTATATTTCATAAGGGAAGGTTCAAAGGGTTACACCTACCTATCCTATGCAGGATTCAACTGTTGAGAATTTCATTTGAAATTTTTGTGTTTTCGAGTCGATCTTTATTCATGTGGGGGATTGTTGGAAAACTTGTGAATAAGATATCGAGTCTCGAAATACAGGGACTGGAATGGAACATGTTGGAAGAGAAATGGCTTGCTTGAACCAAGATACAAAAGCCTGAGTTACATCCTTAGTTGTAACATACTTTTGGTTCTTATTAGTATGTTAATGACAATTAATAAATTTAATGGTGGTCATTGCATCAGTTACAAAATATACAATATAAATTGTAACCTTCTCTAGTGTTCAATATGCGAGATATAACATATAGTCTCGATTCCTTGTTCAAACACATCACACACAAACGCAGATGGAAATTTCAGGCATGGATGTCATATCCGGCAGTACAACATACTGTTTCCGATCGTTGTACCCTAGGAAATAGACGCCTAATGGACGGCGAATGTTTTAAGGAAGCGTGTCAAACACGTGCCTCGATCACGTTCTTGAATCGGTGATATCTTCTCTCATTTTTCCTTTGATTATTATTTATGTTCGTCACTCTAAGTTGTTATCTCTGATTATGGTTATTTATCCCTACAATCTTACAGCAACAATGAATACACAATCAACAACACCATATGATACTAATATGGTAGAAAAAGGAATTCCGTGTTGATACATAATCTTAAAACAATTCTGAGGACGTAATAGTCTGTTGTACAAGGGAAAGGCCGTTGTACACAAAATGATACTCAGATTCGATGTCATCTTAAGATTTCGTATGATTTTGAACAAGTACAGAAAATAAGGAGACAACGTTAAACCAGAAATCATTTTGTGTACAACAGACTATTCCAGTAACATAAATATCTCTTCCTTAATCGAATGCATAGTCTCTTCACTAAAATATCACTAAAAATATGCACAAAATTTTCATCACACGGAATTATAAAATCTGCACAGTTATAAACGGAATTGTTTCAACAGCCCTTAAACCAGGTTTTTAGAACGTCTTTTATGTACTTTTTGCTGTCCTAACAGCCCCGTAACAAGGTGTGTTCAAACAGCCCTTTTTTGGTCACATCCTGTCCTAACAACCTACTATTTTTCTGCATAGTTTTGCTGATTTTTTCTGCACATAATATATATTGCGCATCCACTTTCAGTTTCTGTTTTTTTTTTCTTCTTTGTGCAAGATTAGTACACTTCATGTGGTTTTTTCGTCTAAATAATTTTTTTGTTCTTGAAATTGTTTATGCAAAATAGATTGCATCTGTTGCATTAATACATAATTTTAATAGATTATAAAACTTGTGCGGAGTACGTTTCTGCCTAGTTTATTTTGAGGAGAAAAGTGTTGTTTTTCTTGATCGGGTTTGACCATACAATCAATTGTTTGTGTGAACTATTTTCAGAATGGTTTCTGATTTCATTGCAATGATTTCAGAAGTAAACCAAGCGGGTTCAAACACAAACGAATGGTGGATTGATACGAGTGCCACCCGTCATGTGTGCTTAAACAAAAGTCTCTTTAGTTCGTTTAAAGAGGTTAACAATGGTGGAAAAATTTTCATGGGAAATTCCATCACCGCTGACATTAAAGGTGAGGGTGATGTGATTTTGAAATGGACATCCGAAAAAGAGTTAAAACTCAAAAACGTTTTGTACGTTCCGGAGATTCGAAAGAATCTTGTGTCTGGGTGATTGCTCAACAAGTATGGGTTTTGCCTTGCATTTGAGTGTAACACATTTGAGTTAACCAAGAGTAAAATGGTTGTAGGTACTGGGCTACGCGTGATGGAATGTTCAAGTTGGATTTGATTGATAAGGAAAACAATCTTTCTAAAATAAACACTAATTCAACTTGTGTAGTTGAGACTTCGAATGTGTGGCATGGCCGACTTGCTCATGTCAATTATAATTCCATCCGTCGTTTAATGAAATTAAATTGTATACCTACATTCCATATTGACTCAAATCACAAGTGCGAAACTTGTGTTGAAGCGAAAATGACAAGATCGTCTTTTCACTCGGTTGAAAGAAAAACCGACCCTCTTGATCTAATTCACACAGATGTGTGTGATTTAAAATCGGTGCCAACAAGAGGAGATAATAAGTACTTCATTACTTTCATTGATGATAGTACGAAATATTGCTATGTGTATTTACATAAAAGTAAAGATGAAGCAATAGATAAGTTCATTCTATACAAGAATGAGGTTGAGAATCAACTAAATAAAAAGATCAAGGTAGTAAGGAGTGATAGGGGAGGTGAATATGTATCTCCATTTGCTGAATTTTGTTCACAACATGGAATTAGACATGAGTTCACCGCACCCTATTCACCTCAGCAGAATGGGATTGCTGAAAGAAAAAATTGTACCTTGAAAGAAATGGCAAATGCCATGTTAATAAGTTCGGCTTTAAATCAGAACATGTGGGGGGAAGCCATTTTATCGGCTACTTATCTTTTGAATAAGATACCTCGTAAGGAAAAAGAAGAGACCCCCTATGAGCTATGGATGGGACGAAAACCATCTTATAAATACTTACGAGTGTGGGGGTGCCTGGCTAAAGTGGCAATTCCGGCACCTAAAGCTCAAAAGATAAGACCCAAAACAGTTGATTGTGTATTCATTGGGTATGCTCATAATAGTAGCGCTTATCGATTCCTTGTGCACGAGTCAAAAAATCCCGAGATACAAAATAATTAAACACACTAATATAAAATAATTATATTAATTAAAAACACTAATTAATGTTATTTTTTAAACACCCAAAAATTAAAAGTAAATGTTATACACATTGTACATATTAATAAAATACGCAAAGCTTCATACAAGCTAAAAAGTTGATGGTATATATAGTTTTGAAAATCGGACAAGACCGGACCAACGTGTTCAACTGGAACCGGTGTCACCACCGGTTCGGCTAACCAATTAAAATCATCCGAAAACGAACCAGAGATGACCCGTTGAAACCTATACCGGGTTGACCCGGGACTCTTCAAACCCGACGGACTTGCCCAGTTTAATTTGACCTGTTTTCGACCCAACCTATCGGTTTGACTCAGTTTTAATCGACATGTTTTTTGATCGGAACGGTTCAACCGGTTGAACCACCCGGGTCAAATCGGGTTTCAAATTTGACAAAATTATATGGGAAATGATGAAGTAGTTGTGGAACCCGTGAGATTTGTTTTAAAGGAGAGACCAAGTAATTATAGTTTTTTGTTTATTTTGCTTTGACACATGTAATTTGTCATTTGTATAACGTTATTTTAAAAAATGTTGTTCTTGCACCACTTAAGGAACTAGCATATATGAATCGTCTTTTAAAAGTTAATATATATTGTATAACCCGTTGTCCAGTATATCAATAATGTTATGTAAATTTATTAAAATCACAAAAATTAAATAGTATTGTTATCTTTAGCGATAATTATTTGTACCTGAAACAAATAGCTTTGAACAATGCATAAATATCTATGCAAATTGATAGTACAAAATAATCTTATTATTGTGATATCAAATTTGCAAAGTTACAATTTTAAAAGCCACACACCAAATGATAAACGCTACACATGTAAAAAAAATAGTTATCACTGTCTAAATTACTGACAAAAGAAGAAAAAGCGGTCACACATGTTGACTATACCTCTAAACTACAATATAATATTGCCAACTACATAATACCGTTGCTTTTTGTTATGCTTGAATCTATTATTACTAAAAATCTTAATAACTTAAAACAATCCTATTAGAAAATATACTTTCACACTTATATCGACTCCACATAATTTTTTTGAAAACTATATATTTCTGCTGCTATGCAACCACACATCAGAATTGTAGTTATTCGAAAATGATTCTTTGATGCTACAAATACAGTTTGTTGAAAGAAACTTATGGGTCGTCGGAATTTTGCAGAAATTAGACATCGCTGCCGCTAGGCGCGGGTACTCGTCTAGTTATATAAAAGATATAGATACAACACTTGAAAAAGACATGAAATACCCTTTGAAAAAATAAATGCTAAATTTTTAGAGCGTCTAGCTTGATCATTTTGCATAAAAATATTTAAATTAACCAATAATAAAGGAAACTATCAACTAATACAAGAATTTTTCAACACAAAACTCACCCACACCCGAACCACACCCATGACTAAACAAAAAAACAAAAACCCTAACACCCGCCTAGGGTTAATTAACGGGTTTCTGACCCGGATTAATAAGTTTTAATTACTTGTTACACAAGATAGAAAAGAAGATAAATTGACCCCAAAATCCCATCACGCTTGCTTTCATTCTCAGCCAGTCGCGCACGAAACGAAAGGTAGGGATGAATCTTATTTGGTTACATACATACATATATATGCTTTGATTCTTGTTACTCTTTGTTTCGATTTGGTCTCAAAACTTAGGGTTTCGATTTGGTGTTTATGTACCTAATCAAAACTTATTAATTATTAGCAAGATCCTGTTTGTTTCTTTCTTTAGGGTTTGATCGGATCATTTTTATTTAGGTTACATATGCTTTGATTCTCGTTTCGATTTGTTGTTTATGTACCTAATCAAAACTTATTAATTGTTATTATTATTATTATTATTATTATTATTTTGGTTTTGAATCTTGTTACCTTTTTTTATTTCTTTTCAATACAGGGTCGCAATGCCTGGTGGTTCCAATCCTCAAGAGGGCGACGACCGCGACAAGCTTGATTTTCTGGAATGGAAGAAAAAGTGGAACAAAAAGTCAAAAACTACTCTTCAGATGATGAGGACAATGCTAAATTCACAAACTTTAAACAAAGTCTCATTGATGCGCTTGATACCGCTCCTGCTCCTAAAAACGTACCACTTTGGACTGTTTTGAACAAATTTGCGGACCTGACTATCGAGGAGCACCGCGGATACCTCCGTCTGGATCTCAGCATGATTGATGATGATTTAGATTTTGATTTAGATGAGTATCCCGATCGCCCCCATGTGTATTGTACAGTAGTCGTGCAGGAGGATGGTACACGTGTTTTTCAGAGATTCTACCCACCCAGGCTTGGTATTGATATTGAAAAATTTGTCCAAGAGGAGATCAAACGCCAACGTAAGTTCCTCTAGCTAATTTTACTCTTTCAAGCCTTCTTTTCTTTCTTTCTTTGTACATAATAATAATGAATAAATAAATGTTAGGTGCTGAAAGAGAAGATACCAAAGTCAAACCCCAAAGTACCGTGCCACCCGTCAAACGCACTAGTAAGTTCCTCTAGCTCATTCAAGCCTCCTAATGATACAAGATTCAGTAATTCTCTCTTTGCACATAATAATACATAAATAAATGTTAGGTGATGACAAAGATGATACCAAAGAGGAGGACACTGTCAAACGCCAAAAAATAGGCTGTAAGTAGTTTTACCTGTTCAAGCCAAATGCTAGATTCACCAATGTTAACGTATCTTTTCTCTGTAAATAACATATATGTTAGGTGGTGGCCAAAAACAAGGATGTGTGGAAAATGAAGAATCATAGGAAGCATTTTCCAAGTATGTGACTATGCGTATGCTGTCTTTATGGCTAATAATCTTCCAACTTTCTTTTTCCATAAAGTGTAGATGAAATTAGACATTGTTGAAAGTTAATGTGCGTGGCAAAATGAATGATGATAATAAATATAAAACAAATCAGGGGCATTCAGTTAAGTAGACCTTAAAACTGTCTTTTCCTTATTGCGGCAGTATCTATATTAGGCAAGTTTTATATTTTATGATGAATGATGATATTATTGTGGAGATGTTTTCTTTTCTGCAAGTGGTTTAGTTTGTATATCTTCTGCTTTGATACTAACACTTGCACTTCAAAAATCACATCTTTTTAGTAGGTTAATAATACCCAAGAACCAGTTTTTTTTTCACTTTCTTGTTGTATGTTCTGTAATTTTAATTTGATGTTTTAGTTGGTATTATTGTACTAGTGGTGTTTGGGTTAGGGTTTATGATAGTGTCAAAGATAGGGGAAAAAGTAATGAACCCAGATTCCACATTGCTTTAGTCCATACCCGACCCGACTTGACCCATGTTTAATCTTGGGCTTTTAGCCTCTAGAAACACTTTATTTTATACCCTTTTGACTATTTTATATTCTTAAACACATAGTTTGGTTGTTAGTACTTAGTACAGATGTTTCTACAAGGTTTTGAGGGTCAAAGATTGTGAAAAATCTCATTAAACAAGAGTGGCATTGTGTTTGTGAGCCACAAACCTTAATTTTTAAAAACTTCTGTTTAATGCATATGAGTAAGGTTTTGATTTCTACTGTAATAGAGGAAGAAGGTTCTGGATTTCATATACATTTTGATGGTTGAACATTAAAGAAGTAATACAAAGGACTGAAAGATTCCATCTAAGTCAATTTTGAAGGGCATTTTTCTTAGCTTATAGAGAGTTAGAGACATAAGATCTTAGTTCAAGTTATTTGTTTTTCATATGATATTGTCAAACCCATCCTTGCCCCTGAACATTTGCATTTGCCCATTCCAGTTGTAAATTTGTAATAATATGCACATTATTTTTCACTGGTAATTAAGATGGTTCAATTCTTTTTGTATGTATGTGTTGCTTGGGAGATTAGTTGTCTGTTAATAGCATGCAGCTTCAAAAGTCAACACAATATATATATATATATATATATATATATATATATATATATATATATATATATATGTGAGACTTGGATCAAGTGTTTAGAATATCTTTTCCTGAAATGTTCATACATGGATTAGTTATAGTTAGTATGATTAATAGAAGAAAACATGTATGAAACACCATCACATCTTGATTGTAGTATTCTAACCCAATAAACGGGCATTATTGTTTTAACCAAAATTTTACCCATAATTGTTGCTTTCGATTCTCGTAATTTATATATACATATCACATTTCTTGTCTTGGTTGTTTTCGTTTAATTATGATATATTCATATATTTCCATTTGTTTAATGCAGAAAGCTTTCCCCTGGAAGATGCAACTTGGCCTCAACAGCTTACCTTAATGTTCCCTTAATTAAGTATTTGACTATCTTAATTTTTTTTTGTCTATCTAATGAATTTGACTAGCTTATGGACTATTAAAAATATTTGGCTTGTGTATGGGCTATTTTAAAAACTAGCTTATGGTCATTAAGTGTACCCATCTTATATTAGCAAGTTTTATAAATATGACTTGTTTTACCTGGCTTGTTAGTATAAATTTACTTAGCTAAACCTATTTGTGAAACTTTTTTGGTGTTTGAATCAACTGCTTTTTTAAGGAACCAGGAGCATTGCCCTGCGTGCTACTGCGGTTGAACGTGTATATTAGAAATTGATATTTTTTCTTTTTTTTATTAAAATGCGTTTAATAACTCAAAGGTGTACGTTGTGTGTAACAAAAGATAAATGTGTAAATAATGGTAATTCAAGTGCAGAAAAACTGACTTCAAAAGTCAAATGAACACAAGAATAACAAGATTTTCTTATTTAAAGTTGCACAACTAATGCTCTATTTACACATATTTAAGGATCTCCATGACCAACGTTAACAAAATACACAACCCAAAAACATTTTGATCCTAAATCTGTAATTTCGATACAAACTAAACAAAACAAACTATAGTTAATAACGAAGAATTATGTGTTTATGTTTGTTCCGTTGTCTTCAGTGGAATCCATTCGTTTATTTTAGTTACTTGATTTGAGAACGCGAAAAAACCACTCCACAGATAAAAATATGAAAAAATCAACTAGTCTAGTAAGTGGAAAATTGTCATTTAATTTGAAGTCTTGTTAACTACAGGCATGTTTCTTTGATGTTTTATGTGTTTTATATATGATTGTCATGTTATATAATTCCAACAGTGGTACAGCCCTGTAGTTAACGTGTTTAACATAGTTGTACATCAGGGCTGTCTTTAGTATTATCCAAATTTTATTATGACAAATCCTAATAAAGCCATTTATGATTTATGTGGACACTACAACAAAAACCTTGATATCTACGCATTTTTAAATGCATAGATTTACATTCTTCGCACTTCATCCTTATGTGAAGAAATCGGCCGCGAAGAATTACTACACACTTTAAAGTGTGTACAAATTTAACCAAGTCCACACATCTTTAAGTGCGAAAAAATTGCTCAAGTGTACACACTTTAAAGTGTGTAAAAATTGGTCAAGTCTACACATCTTTAAGTGTGAAAAACTGCTAATTGTACGTGCGAAAACTTCTAAAAAATGTACAAACTTAAATGTGAGAAAACTTTCTTAATTCAACAAGCATAATAAGTGCGAACAAATCGCAAAATATAATCACAAAATACTGATATAGTACCCCTAAATGATCAGATTATCCAAATAACAATACACAATATCCCAACAGAAATTTAATCCACGTCTCCTATACGCAAATGCAAATCCATCTAATCCAAGTCTTCACTGCTAATCTGCAAGACAAAAAATAAAGCATTTAGTGTTAAAATAATCAAGAATGAGCAAAACCAATGATGTGCAAAACCAAGTCTCTGATCTATTGATATCACAAATATAAAACTACATATTGTGCGTATAACCTTTACAGGAATAGGACATTTAACAGCAAAGACGGAATATAAGATTTCAAACAGTAGCATGAATAGGCAAAACTGCAGCATTTTATCAGATTTGAAGTCTACTGGTCAACCAGAGGGTCAAATAAACCCCATATATCTTAAAGAAGAATAGAAGATCCTGGTAAAGAGCTAATCACAGATTATTAATAATAAATATCTCAGTATTGTTTACTAAGGAAATAACAAAGAGTATCAACCTACAGTAGTAAATATCAAAAATTCAGTCATTGTCGTGAGACAAGAGAGTGAGCAAGTAACAATTAATCATCTTTCGCATCATTCATGACTATTTCGGTCACCAATCAAAAAGGTAAGGTGAAGCTTTAACCAGCGATAGCCCAATTATCTCAAGAAAAAACTGGACTTAATTATCAAATGGAAAGCTACTATGTTATTGCATCACAAACAGAGGCTAGCACGTAAACGACTACATTTCCTGGGATAATGACAATTAATACCTCTTTGTATTGCAACGATAAGGTTGATTCTCATATTTACAGAAACCGAAACTTTCATGAATGTATAAATTTATATAAATTGCTGCTTTGTGAATGAGAACCTAGTTGGTAAGCTTATCTTTTAGGTTTATCCCATGTAAGTATGTAACCTGTATATCTATGTGTAATTTAGTCATAACTTTAAGTGAACATAGTGAGATTACTCCACTAAAAACTTTCATCAAATACTATGTTTTAATTGTCCAAGAACTGTGAGAAGACATCTAGGATAACATTAACAAGAAGGCATATATACCGACTATATGTTGGGCACTTCAGTATAAGAAAATTGGGCAAAAATGCGTTACTATAGTCGTAGGAATAGGCAAAGTTTGTTGGATCAGAGGGCGCTACACTGGGTAAGATATTAAGAGTTAAAGTTATAGTCACAACTTAACAGACTACATATGTTCTAACTAATGACATACATACATAAAGAGTCCCCAAAAGTACTTGCAAACAAGTACTTGCAATCTAAATACAGAACTCACGTCTCATCAAAAGTAGTTGCATAAACAACATATCTAAAGAGTCCTCATCACATTTAGTGTCAATAGAAAACATCTCAGACAAATAATATCATCATTCATCATAAAATACAAAACTTGCCTAATATAGATACTGCCGCAATAAGGAAAAGATAGTTTTAAGGTCTAGTTAACTGAATGCCCCTGATTTGTTTTATATTTAATTATCATCATTCATTTTGCCATGCACATTAACTTTCAACAATTTCTAATTTCATCTACACTTTATGGAAAAAGAAAGTAGGAAGTTTATTAGCCATAAAGACAGCATACGCATAGTCACATACTTGGAAAATGCTTCCTATGATTCTTCATTTTCCACACATCCTTGTTTTTGGCCACCACTTAACATATATGTTATTTTACAGAGACAAGATACATTAACATTGGTGAATCTAGCATTTGGCTTGAACAGGTAAAACTACTTACAGCCTATTTTTTGGCGTTTGACAGTGTCCTCCTCTTTGGTATCATCTTTGTCATCACCTAACATTTAATTATGTATTATTATGTGCAAAGAGAGAATTACTGAATCTTGTATCATTAGGAGGCTTGAATGAGCTAGAGGAACTTACTAGTGCGTTTGACGGGTGGCACGGTACTTTGGGGTTTGACTTTGGTATCTTCTTTTTCAGCACCTAACATTTATTTATTCATTATTATTATGTACAAAGAAAGAAAGAAAAGAAGGCTTGAAAGAGTAAAATTAGCTAGAGGAACTTACGTTGGCGTTGGATCTCCTCTTGGACAAATTTTTCAATATCAATACCAAGCCTGGGTGGGTAGAATTTCTGAAAAACACGTGTACCATCCTCCTGCTCGACGTATTGATAATACACATGGGGGCGATCGGGATGCTCATCTATATCAGAATCAGAATCTTCATCAGAAAAGTTGAAATCCAGACGGAGGCATCCGCGGTGCTCCTCGAAAGTCAGGTCCGCAAATTTGCTCAAAACAGTCCAAAGTGGTACGTTTTTAGGAGCAGGAGTGACAAAAACCGCAGAACTGAGATTTTCTTTAAAGTTTGTGAATTTAACATTTTCCTCATCAGGTGTAGGGTAGAATTTGTTCCACTTTTTCTTCCATTCCTGAAAAGCAAGCTTGTCGGGGTCGTCGTCCTCTTGAGGATTGAAACCACCAGGCATTGCGACCCTGTATTGAAAAGAAATAAAAAAAAAAAGTAATAATAATAATAATAATAATAATAATAATAATAATAATAATAATAATAATAATAATAATTAATAAGTTTTGATTAGATACATAAACAACAAATCGAAACGAGAATCAAAGCATATGTAACCTAAATAAAAATGATCCGATCAAACCCTAAAGAAAGAAACAAACAGGATCTTGCTAATAATTAATAAGTTTTGATTAGGTACATAAACACCAAATCGAAACCCTAAGTTTTGAGACCAAATCGAAACAAAGACTAACAAGAATCAAAGCATATATATGTATGTAACCAAATAAGATTCATCCCTACCTTTCGTTTCGTGCGCGGCTGGCTGAGAATGAAAGCAAGCGTGATGGGATTTTGGGGTCAATTTATCTTCTTTTCTATCTTGTGTAACAAGTAATTAAAACTTATTAATCCGGGTCAGAAACCCGTTAATTAACCCTAGGCGGGTGTTAGGGTTTTTGATTTTTTGGTTAGTAATGGGTGTGGTTCGGGTGTGGGTGAGTTTTGTGTTGCCCGAGAAAAGAGAGGCTTCCCGAGAAGCCTTGAAAAATTCTTGTATTGGTCGATAGTTTCTTTTATTATTGGTTAACTTAAAGATTTTTATGCAATATGACCAATCTAGACACTCTAAGGGCCCGTTTGGTATATAGGTAGGTTTAGGATTAGGATTTGGATTTAGATTTGTATTTGGTTTAGGAGAGAGAAATTATATTTTTATAATAAATTTTGTAAAAGTAATATTTATTTTGTATATAAATAAAGTATATAAATTTGAAAATTTAATAATTTTGTTATAATAAAATGAATTAAAAAGGAGAATGAGTGGATGATAAAAAATATGGGCCCACAGTTTTTAAAAAAAGAAGCAAACCCCACCTACTTAGTAGGATTTACGTAATCCTTTAAATGTGGGCATGGTTCCAAATTTTAAAACCCTACTTTGCTACCAAACACACATTTTCTACTTTAAGCCCAAACCCCAAGAGCTAACCCCTAATACCAAACGGGCCCTAATAATTCAACATTCATTTTTTCAAAAGGTATTTAATGTCTTTTTCAGGTGTTGTATATTAGTAAGTACTAGACGAGTATTCGCACTTAGTGGCAGCGGTGTATAGTCTTCGAAAAATTCCGGTTAGATCAATTATTTTGCGTGTTCTTTTATCCTTGTTTTGAGGCTTAGAGACAACGGTTTTGTGTAGCAAATTTTAGATAAATCGATATTTCTGCGTGTTCTTTTTAAGGCTCAAATAACAATTAATAAGTTTTGATTAGGTACATAAACACCAAATCGAAACAAAGACTAACAAGAATCAAAGCATATGTATGTATGTAACCAAATAAGATTCATCCCTACCTTTCGTTTCTTGCTGGCTGAATGAAAGCAAGCGTGATGGGATTTTGGGGTCAATTTATCTTCTTTTCTTTCTTGTGTAAGAAGTTATATATATATATATATATATAGGGAAGGGATCGGGTGCGGATTAGATTTTAAGTAGGGATGGTGCGGATAATATCACAGTAACATTCAAAAAAAAAATTCAAAAAAATCTGAAAAAATTAAAAAAAGAAAGAGGACAACAATTTATTAAGAATCGCTGAAAAAAAATTCAGAAAAAAAATCATTCTCATGGTTAAAAGGTATAATGATATTATGAATTTTGTTAATATCACCGTAATTATCAAGCTTTCTTAATATCACTATTAACTAAGGCTAGCAGTAGTTTCACTAAGGCTAGCAGTAGTTTCATTAAGGCTAGCAGTAGTTTCTAAACTAGCAGTGATATTAAGTTTTTTTCTAATATCAAAGTAACTTTTTAAGTAAAATTGTTAATATCACAGTTACTTTTTAGATATTTTCTTAATATCAAAGTTAATTTTTTTAATATCACCGTAACTTTTTTTAATATCGTAATAAAAAAGGCAGTGATATTAAGTAAAATTGTTAATATCACAGTAGAACTCATAATATCGTTAATATCACGGTAGGACTCATAATCAGAAAAACAAAAAGTGCTCATAAAAATCTGAAAAAATAAAAAAAATGAAAGAATATAGCAATAGTAAGGATCACTCAAAAGGAAAAAAATTAAAAAAATCGTTTACATGGTCAATTGGTACCGTGAAGGTTAGCGCAGATCTTGACTTTTTTACAAAAAGTCAAGATCAGATCTGAAATGGGCGGTCCAGATCAATCCGCACCTGATCCTCACTATATATATATATATATATATATATATATATATATATATATATAGGGGAAATTTTAGCTACCCCAAGGGTGTAGCCAACTTAGCTACACCGCACTATAAACCTCGGGTACATAGTAAAAAATAAGATAAAACCCCCACACACGTTGACAGTTGCATATAAAGTCATCATGTGTAGAATCAACTTTTATTTTTCACTATGTACCCGAGGGGGTTTATAGTGCGGTGTAGCTAAGTTGGCTACACCTTGGTGTAGCTAAAATTTCCCCTATATATATATATATATATATATATATATATGATAAAGATCAAATAAAAAGACAAATATCCGTAAAAAGATAAAAAAAAAAATTCAAAAAAAGTTCTCGAAAAATTCTAAAAAAATTTCACAGGATCTGGTATGATGGTGCATGAAAAAGTTGTGAAAAACTTTTTTCTAAAAGTGGATTTTTTTTCGAACAAAAATTTATAAAAAAATACGTTTGCGCATTACATCTTTTTTTGTGCATCAAAAATTGGTTTTTGCACCCAACTTCTTTTGACTTTTTTCATCAAAATAACATTGCGCATCTAACTAAAACAAGTTGAAAATTTTGTGCATCAAAATTTTTTTGCGCATCAAAATTCGTTTTTTGTCCATTAAAAAAAATGTATCAAAACTCAAAATTATAAAAAATGTTTTCACAAAAGTTTTATGCACCAACACACCCGATCTTGTGGAATTTTTTCGGAATTTTTAAAGAATTTAAAAAAAAAACAAATATTTTTATTCTTTTTACGGATATTTATCTTTTTATTTTAACTTTACCCTATATATATAATTTAGATCAAATAAGATCAAACTTAAAGTTGTTAAAATGAGATCCAACTAAAATTTGACAAGCGACACTCTCTTTGAAGCAAAAATAAATTTTTTTATTAACTACAACAAAAATTGTTAAAGTTTCGATACATTTCTTTTTAAAAATTACGAAACCTAGGTGATACACTTTGATTAAAAGTGTAATGTGTATCAGGTTTTGGTATGTGTATCAGGTTTTGGAATATTTATTAATGTAATGTGTATCAGGTGTATTACTAATCCAAACTCATGTATCATTTGGTTATTAGTTGCTAAAATGTTAATTTGTGTTAAAATATTATTTTTATGTATATTATTGCTAAAATTGTTATTTATAAATATTTTAGTGATTTTTTAGACTTGATCTTATTTTTACAACTTTAAGTTTGATCTCACGTTAACTCTCCCCTATATATATATATATATATATATATATATATATATATATATATATATATATATATATATATATATATATATATATATATATATATATATGTATATATATATATATATGTATATATATATATATATATATATAACGAGTTAGAGTATCTCTCGTGATCAGCTTGTAATGAAGCTTTTTTCATAAAAAAAACCCCTCCTCTAAATTGCAAAAATAATAATAAAAATAAAAAATAAAATACGAGAAGTTTTTTAATCGGAAACGAGAGTGATTTTATGTGTTAGGGTTTTTCAATTTGGGGCAAAATTTGGAGATGGCGGTGATTTATGTGTGTGTTTGATTTAAGTTTTTGTTTTAGGTTTTATTAGGGGTGGAAATGAGCCGAGCCGCTCGTGAAAAGCTCGATATCGGATAAGTAAAAAGCTCGAATCAGCCGAGCCTAAATGAGCACGAGCCTAAATTGCAGCTCGTTTATTAATCGAGCTCGAGCCCGAGCTTTACATACAAAGCTTGTTTGGGCTCGCGAGCCTAAACGACATTATTATTATAAATATAATGAACAATAATATGAACACAAGAACAAGAGAGGAGGAAGATAGAATTCTTATTAAGTTGCAATCCAAGAAGTTACAAGAGTGTATCTACTTATAGGGTAGATGATTACATGTAAACCCTAATGGGCCGGGCTAGTAAGCTAAGAGTGAATAGACATAAGCCCATAATATTAAATTACAACACTCCTCCTTGGATATTCACCGTTTATAATACGCTATATACCGCCTCATTAAAAACCTTATCAAAAAAAACCCAGTGGGATAAAAAAAACTTGATGAAGGTGAAAAAGAGTGCAGTGCGCATAATGCTCCTCCTCAATGTATATCTTTCAAGCGCCAAATATTAATCTTCTGAAGCAGTTTCTCAAACACTTTTGTTGGCAAAGATTTTGTAATAAAATCCACCGAATCATTGATGTTAAGAATATGTTCTGCAAAGATGACAAATTATATGTGTAGTTTCCAACCCAATATCAATGCATTGGTTGGAAAACATATTGTTAATACAAAAATCAAGAGAGAAAAATACACTCTCTTAACGCATATTAATTATCAAAGCCTCAGTTGCATTTATGTATGGTACTTAAGGACCAATCATTTTATAAAGACATGTGCAAAAATAATTCATATAATATACGTCCAAATGATTTTTATCCGTATAAGGATTCATTCAATTTGATCAAGTAGAGTTCATGAGAACTTTAATAATTAGTTCGAGAAGTTAAAGTTGTGAGACAAATTAAATGCTTCTAATAAAAATTCATTTAGAGCAAATTAAACGCTTCTAGAACGTATGTCTCATAAAATATCAATAAGATATTTACATCCACCATAGGACAATATTTCTTTTAATAATCAACTTCATGTTTTTGTGAATTTATTTATTCATAATTCATGCCTTAAAAGACATAACTTCAGAACTTTTGTGCACAAAATCTGATGTATAACCAATAGATTTTACACAATCATGTGTATGGACTTCCTGTCCCAATACTTCTCGTATTTTCACGAGATTGCATTTTTTCATGTTGGCCATTCATTTCGTTGAGCACACTTTGAATTATTATTGATTTATTATCCTCATTATGCATAATACCAAGCGCTATATTATATGCAAACAAATTCATCGATGTCGTTTTTGTTTCGATTACATATGATTTTAGACATCATAGAATTAGTGAGATCTCATTAGCTATTTGAGGCTCGTTTGGAACCTTCATGTCTAGTGTCTCCTTATGAGACTATCATGGGATCTTTTATACCTCGAACAACCATCATGTTTTCATGATCCATATTTTTCATCGAGGATTTTATTTGGAATCGATTTGTCTACCATGCTTGAGGCATGTCATAATAACATAATGTCCTTGAGGGACAACTTCTAAATAGAGCATGAGTAGCTGAAATATTATTTTCGGCCAATGTTTATTTATGGTTATTAGATTATCCATTGAATAATCAATTCCTAAAAAAAATTTCTTTCGTGGATCAACAGAATATGATAATTCATTCTGAATTTGCAGCTACTTCTCTCCTCCTGAAGGAATTATCCATCTTCTATATCCCATATCTATGCATTTAGGTGGAGTAATTTGCACACAAAAAACAATAATGGGATATGTTTGGTTTATAACCAAAGCCAATTATAAAATGGATGATTTATAATAACATATTGGCATGATGCTAATTTTGTTGTTGTGCATATTATAATATGGCCCCATACAACAACACAAGTTTTTCTCTCAGTTTCATTTCATAATTTAGAAGTAATGCATCGCATTTTCATGATGAAATACTTACTCTAGAATGTTAGGCTCGCATTGAGCTATTAATCATGCAAACTTGAGGTTGCGATTTAATGACCATTTAGATGATGCATCGATTTTAAACTCTAAATGGTTTATACAATGGATTTGTATACTTACATATATCCATTTGTTTTCTTTCCTATTAAAATTGAGGAATTTAATCCCCTTTTTAGTTGATAGAATAATAATCAACTTTCTTTGAGAGATTATAACATTAGATTGAAGAATCGTATTCTTACATAGCTTTCGCATCATTAATGACCCAGGATGGTATAACTGGTCATGTCAAACATATTATAACTATTATTTCTCATAAACTTAAGTTTGTGGCAGTGATTAGCTTTTACTAATCTTTATATAATGCATGTCGAGGAAGATATAAAAGAATATAATGTATCTTTAATACTTAACTTCGTTTCCCATGACAATTTTATATTTCTTTTGAGGACCAAAATGCGCTAGCATAGATTTCTAAATCTATGAATATAGTGTGTAATATCATTGACACACTTGTATTTCATATACATCACATTGCATTTTGCATAAATAGCATTTTTTGTGCTCATTTCTTATTGTATTTTTGCCACTACTAGTGGTTTGTCATTGTCATACTTTCTCGACCATATCATTTACCATGATAAATGATCTTTAACCATATATCGTTATATTATCACATTCACATGAGGGAATAAGGATCTCATATTGATCATTTTATCTCATTCACTTGAGGGAATGAATATCTTTATGTTGCAACTTGAGGTTGCCAACCAGTTTCTTTTAACACGACAATATGGGGCAAATTTAGTAAACGGGTTTATCGTGTTTGTTCAAACATTCCCATTTCTTTTATATCAAAGCATCGTTCTCGATATATAAGTATATTCGAGGCATTAACAATTTCATCACATTTTTTTTCTTTTCATCATTCAGATGTACTACTTAATATTGCAAAAATGTGCTCACATTTGCAAGAATCTCTTGCTTATGATGGTCAAATATTTCTTTTAGATTTTGACATACATTTAATGGATCTTTCATCATTATATATTTTCTTTTTAGTTCAGATCTAACACTTAAATTGTGAGTCCGAACTCGCATATGTTTTTTTTTAATGCAGCTTGAGGTGCATACAATCATAGAGAGATTTTTGAGAATATTACTTGCTTTTGTGTGGTAATGTATCCTTGAGATCTTACCATAATTTAACAAATCTTTCATCGTTAAGTATTCCCGTTTGAGGTCCTCATGAAAAAGACGGGGTTCTCTTAAAAAAAAATTACAGTTAAAATAGATCTTAACATCAAAAGTCCACACAAATATTAGGAACAAAAAAAATGATATTTGAGAACTTCAAATCGGACATGTGAACAAAATCAATATTTCTAACGTTTCATTTTAACTTATTGAAAAATTAGTACTAACTAAATTTAATCAAGTAACCCATAACAGAAGGCATATCAACTTGGAGCATTCATGTATATCTCACAATTTATTAGCATAGATTCTAACATCTATGAAGATAGTGTGTAATACATTTGACACACTTATTTTTTTTATACATGACATTTTTATATGCTTCGTTCTTATTTTACCACTTGTAGTGATTGGTCATTTTTCATATTACTTCGACCATATCCATGACCATGATAAATGATCGATAAGCGTGGATCGTTAGATTATCACATTCATTTAGGAGAATGAAAATATTATGTTGATCAATTCATCACATTCACTTAAGGGAATGGAGAGTTATATGTTGATCAATTCATCATATTCACTTAAGGGAATAGAGATCTTTATGTCGATTATTTAATCGACCACGTCCATGATAAATATCATCATCATTGTCACATTCATTTTAAGGAATGGACGAATAGTTGAACTACTTTTATATTTTGAGTAGTAAAAGAGGGGTGATAAAGTTGAGAGATAAAAAGACATAAACGCCCTCACTAAAAGGACACGTGTAAAGGATAACTCTGATAAACATAAAAAAAATGCACCGTTTTTGGGTAAAAGGGATTCACTCTGGTAAAAAAAATGCACCGTTCGTTCTTGAGGATGTATATTGGTTAACTTTTACTAACGGAGTGATGTGGTTTTTGTAATTTTTTTGAAAGAAATGTATGGTGTGAATCGTGGTAAACCTCAGTGATGTATTTTGGAGTTTTACTCTTTTAATTTAAAGATACTACCCATTTTCTATGATACTTTTTAAGTTTCTCGAATAAGCCTAATGTTAGGGCTAATAAGCTTTTAAAGCATTAATGTTGACATTTTTGTCTTTCTTTAAGTATTATGATCATATTATGACCATTTTACCCTTTTTGAATTTTTTTTGAATTTTTTTTTCAAAATACTTTTTTTTCAAAATTTTTGTTCCAATTTTTTTTTTTCTGAATTTTTTTTTCGAAATACTTTTTTTTCAATTTTTTTTTTCTGAAATGTGTTTTTTTAGAATTTTTTTTGTGACACACGATAAAATTTTGATTTTTTTTTTGTAATATTTTGTAATAAAAAAATTTCGATAAAAAAAATTCACATGTGACAAAAAAAATCAAAAGTGAATAAAAACAGGTGAAAAAGAAGTAAAACGTATAAAAAAAATTTATGAAATTTTTTTTCGAAATTCATTTTTTTTTGAAATTTTTTTCTGAAATAATTTTTTTTGTGACATGCTATTTTTTTTTTTTTAGATTAAAAAATTTTTCTGAATTTTTTTCAAAATTCTTTTAAAATTTTTTTTTTCCGAAATTTTTTTTTTAGAATAATTTTTCGTGACATGCGATTTTTTATTTTTATTTTTTAGATTAAAAAATTTTATGGAATTTTTTTTCGAAATTCTTTTTTTTTTGAATTTTTTTCAAAAGGTAAAATGGTCATAATACTTAAAGAAAGACAAAATATCAACATTAACGTCTAAAAAAGTTATTTTTTTAGTTTGCTACACAGAACTGTCATTCCTGACAACTATATTGCTTTAATAGGTTATTAGCCCCAAATGTTAAGTCTAATGTTAGCATAATTACATAGCTATCACAAGTCATTGAAAAGATTATACATATTACGAGAATGTTGTTCTTGCATTGTCAAGCAGTGACGAAATCAGACCAAAATGTGATCGGGTATAAAAAAAATAAACCGTAACACATTTCAATAAACCGGATGCATTTAAGATAAATTTAAAAAAAACATTTTTTTTTAAATTAACACTCCATAAAAAAAATCCGTAAAATAACTATTATGAATGTAGCACACTTGTGTGAAATAGTCTAACGCTATCCGTAAAAGATGGTTATAAGGGCTATTTTCAGAAGTGTTGCAAAGTTCATGAGTAGTCAAGAGAATTTGCTCATTTGAATTTGTTTCAAAGCATAATACTGTTTGGGCCCCTCGTAGGATTGGCAAGATGTTTGTAAGGCCTTACCCAAGATCTATCTGAATACGCTAGATGATTTGGTAATATTGTTCAATCAGATATAACGAGAAACAAAATATTAACTTGTGAAATGAATCGATCCATATTCACAGTTAACGAAGTATTAGAAGTAAAAGGATAAGTATTAATGATGAATCATTAAATTGGTTTTTCCAGGGAAACCACACTCGGTTCAAATCTGGGGGCATTGGCGTGTTAAGCTAGACTAAACCAATGTCATTACTATATTAAGATATATCCAAGTGGGATCTGAAAGGTTATGTATATATTTTAATATGCGTATGTCCGGATTCGAACTTGAGACTTCGGGATTGCACACATTACGTATGAGAATCAATGTTTAGATTAATTAATATATAAATGTTATTATTAATTATTTAGTCATGAAATAAACACTTTACGAATGTTAATATTTAACGAGTTTGGACTAACGGTCGTTAAATATAACATTAAAGGACTAAGGATGAAAATAGAAGACGAGAAGGATCTAGAACCCCTCTTGGGAGTCCTAGACCGGTCATGGGTCTCAAAAGCCCAAGGGGATCCCTAACTTGGTCATCAAGTTTAGATTAGTATAAAAACAAACCCCTTGTATTCATTAATTCTAATCTTGGATCACCAAAGAACCCTAACTCCTTCTCCTCTCCTCCCCTTGTGCTTTGGCCGATCATCCCACATCCCTAACCCCTAGGGATTCGATTTTCCATATCTCAAGTATTAGTGTTTGGTTTATTTGTGATTCAAAAACCTAGCTTTTCTCATTGATTCGCTACTAATACGTGTGTACAAGAACGAAGGGCCAATGCACTTGTGTTGGTGATAACATCAAATAGTCCTGAATGTTAAGTGTCAATTTCCCCCGATAATGCTCGTTATATATATCATTTATATGGATTTACGCTTGTTTTCCATTGTTTTTCACTTTCAGGTGAATTACGAGCATTGGAGCTAAAGAGACGCGGAAATGAAAACATTACTAAAGATTTATCACAGTATGCTTATTTTGAGGAAGTTACGGCGTAACTCATCTCTCACATTACGCCGTAACTATTGCGTGACCCAGAAGTCCAACTCTTCCCAAAGGTTATGACGTAACTCAATTAGGTCAAAAGAGGTTCCACGCCGCTGATACTTACGCCGTAACTACTGCATCACTTACGACGTAACCAAGTTTATTGAAGACTACGGCGTAACCACTTATTAGGTTAAGCCGTAACTAGCAGATCTAGTGTATTTACTAAGAAATGGAAGGTTACGGCGTAACTCCTTTACTGGTTACGCCGTAACCCAGACCTGGCCTATAAATACCCCACGAATTACAGCATTTTAAAGCATCCCATTCCACACACAACACTCTAAGAACGTGGGAAAAAGCTCAAGGCAGGTCTAGAGAAGCATACAGAGCTGTTTCCAAAGGAGAAGTCACACCATTACGATAAGCTTTAGCGTTTATTATTTCTTTTATTTTCAATTCATGTATTTCGTAACTTTGAATATTGAATTGATTTGCATGATCAATATGAGCGGCTAAGCACCCTTTGGTGCTAGCCTAGTTATGATTCCTTAATTGTTTTGTTTACGTTTACCTTTACTTCCGTATAATTATTTCTAAGTGTATGCATGCATAGTTCTTTGGTAGTCACCCTTGGTTCGGTAGTTTTAAATGGCGATAGAGGCCAATTGCCTAGGAGATATGACCAACTGACCCTAGGTGAGCGGACTGAGACGGGAAGGGTAAGATATGACCAACTGACGACCTTTTCTACTTGTGCGATTTGACCAACTGATCACCTATCGTTTGGATGAACTTAAGAATTGGGGGGTGTAGTATCTAAGTTCCTAACGGCCGTACACTCACTATTTAGAATCTAGCATGTAGCGGTACTTAATGACTTGGTTTAGGGGACCAGGAACAGCAGGAGTTATGATGGTGCGCCTGATTTCTCCTGTGGTGGCATCTTTGCTGATAGGTTAGGACGAATTGACCAAATGCTGTCATCTCGAATTTGACCCCACCTGAAGTAATTGGAAATAGGTAGACGTAGACATAACTAGCTAGGAGGATTAACTAGGTTAGCACCACTACTTCTCTATTGATTTCCTCTACCATTTATTTGCTTTTATTTTATATTCTGCATTACTAGTTTAATTAATTAAATACCTATTAAAACTATTATTATTCTGTGACAATTAGACTTAGTAAGAATCCAACGCACATAGCTCTTGGGACGACCTTGGCTTTACCGTTTACTACACTACACACGATCGGGTACACTGCCCGTTAGTGAATTACGGTAGACCATAGGTATAGCAAGACACTATAAATATTAAGACCTGGTCAGTAAAACCTGCATCAGTTGGTAACTTGGGTGTTTGACTTTTGGTGTAGTCGAATGTATGAAACCCTAATTTATTAGGGTTTAGGGTTTCTTGGTTCTTGATCTTTATTTGAGGTTTTTCATGAACCCTAATTGCATTGATTCGCAAAAGGTACGCATATACTTTTAATTCGTTTAATTAATTTACAAGTATTATTCTTATTACTTCCGTTGCATGCTTTGATGATGTTTATATGTTTTTTATAATTGTTATGATTAGTAAAACCCAACAAGTCCTATTTGTCTTAAAATTTTCAATTTGTGATGTTTCTTTATTTTTCTATATCAAGTTTAATGAATTTTGTTATTATTACAGGTTTGTGATCTGCCTCCATCCCATCTCAAATTGGAGCTCTCATCAGTACCGGAAGTTATTCCTCCACGAGCACATGTGTCGTGTAGAATAATAGGTATGCTTTTACCTTATATCATTTTAGGAATCATAAATACTTATAAGTGTCACTCAACTCTTTAAAACATGAGCAAGAACACATATGTTCATAACACGGCCTGAATGTGATGCATTACATTTGTATAAAGTTTGTTTGTATATACTAACTAAATTCGTGATTATGATTTTAGGGTCGTGCAGCTTATAAGCGTACATTGGTAAGATTTCACCCCGATCAAGCTTCACATATATGGTAACATTTGTCAACAGGTTGAAGTTGACAAAAATTCTAAGCTTCTTTTTCGCATGTAAATATTTTACAGACGATAATAGTTTACTTGCGTTTAATGGTTGTGGGAAAGCAACTCTTCTTAACACAACTGGAATACCAAAAATTCCCATCCCTAAACACAAGGATATATTCCATCTCATATGAGAAATTGAGGCTTTTGACCTGTCCTCATTCTAGGCTGTCATATACTTTTTATCAATCATGAGATATGTAATTACTCACTTAAATATTCCTCTGCAGCCTTCAATTGCTGGCTTGCTATGCCCTACCTTAAACGCCCCATCATCTATGGCATCTGCTTTGGAACGTGAAAGAAACACTCCATTATCCATTGGCAATCTGGTAAGTTATTGTCTTCAAATATTGAGCATCAACCATAATTTATGGTTTTGCTTATATTCTATTGTATGTGTATCGCAGGCTAATGCAGAAAGCAGTATAGTTGTGGATATTAAACCGATAATTGTCGATAATGCTAACAAAACTAAAAGCTGGAAGCTTCTTGAAATAGTTGATTCCTCTAACCTTAGAACCTTACGGTTACCTGATCAAGTGGCTTCCAGAAAGATGTGTTGCATATATCTTTGTTTGCCTTATTCATTGCAAACCGTGTTCTGGATTATGCTTTTTAGAGAATTTTATGATCTTAATATAAGTAGAATCCTTATTAGCACACTTCATCATTTTTAAAGTCTGATTGGTCATTGTACGTGTGTTCAGTCAACTGCATCAATCTTCCCACAATTATGGCAACCTGAAATGGGGCCCTCATGTCTAACGATGTAAATGAGAGTAAACCTGCTAAAGAGTTGGCTACATGCATTGCTTTGTCAAATAATGATTCTTATGTTATGTCTGCCTCTTATGGCAAAGTGTCCCTTTTCAACATGATGCCTTTGGTGTTTTGTACATTGCTTCTTCCTCATGTTATAAGCATGAATGTTTGGGCATGCATATGCCATAACAGTTGTATTTGTTACTGATTAATGCACCACGATTTAGTTTGAATTAATAAAAGATTTATGCAAAAAAAAAGTGAAACCAAGTTCACAAAAATTAAATTCAAGTTTCACTTTTGCATACCGTCCGTTCTACTTAATTTCATTTTTTGTATAAGAAGAAGTAGAACTGGGTTGCATTATAAGTTAGTTGCTTTTTTATTTAGTCTCATCTGAACAATTATTTCATAAGTAGGTTCTGAATTTTTACACTCACTTTGAGCATATTAAGTTGTCTAAACCATTATTGAGATGGTATTTTAATTTAGTAGGATTAGTGAGGATGAATATCTTGATCCTAGGACTAGACAAGTGGAATATGTTGATCATGTTTAACAAGTTTGATAAAACACCGGATGGTCTTTAATGCGTCTTACTTGCACAAACTCTTTTATAGCACAGACAATGACTACTTAGATATCATCTTATGGTAGGTAATTTATATGGGAAATTGTATTAGCAACAAAAACGTTATATGCCGTTCTTTAGGAGTCTGTATGTTCACCAAATGTGATTTTAGTTAATGCAGACAATGTCGATGTGAGCTCTAACTTGAGATGGGATGGAGGTAGAATCTCAAGAAGAGGTATGCTTCTACTTGACTCTTTTGCATAAAAAGCCCTTGACGTTCATCACATAATTAAGGGGTATGTTGGATTTCTAATTTTGCTCTATTCGTGATCATAAAGTTGGGACAGTCTGCACTCTTCCTAATCCAACAAAACATAAAGACCAGTACATTCCAGCGACCCCTGCTAAATGACACACTCCTACAATGGCTACCAATCTGTTCAGTGGTAGATAAAGATATGAAAGATATATGTAGTCATCGAAGTCAAAGCAATAACAACGGAAAGGGATTGCTTGGACTGAAAGGAACATAGGTTCGTTATTGAATCTCTTTTAGCTGTTTGGAGTATATTTATATATGTTTGAGTTATGTGAGTGTGCCAATCCTTTTCTAATTTTTTTTGACTTTGTTATTGAATCTGTTTTCCATCTTATGCAACTAATCTCCGTAGATCAGAAGCCCATTAAAAAAAATCGTACAACTAGAAAAGAGCCTAGCACTAGCCTAGGCAAAAAATTCAATGACCCAAATGTGACCCGATAATCTTCATCTTTTGCTTATTATGTATTAGTTTAAAACACTAAGGACTAGACATGTCAAAGTCAAAGTTAATAACTAACCTTGGTAGTTATTTCTGTTAGAAAACAAGGAAGGGATGCATCGGTTCAATGGTACCGATTCATAACCTATTTATATGTAAAACATACATCATTTACAAGGTTAATCAATATAGATAATATTTACTTATTCAATACATTGCAACTTATAATCGATCAAGAAGAAAGTTGGGACAACAATTGGCATCAAGGGTAAGGATTTACACATCGAAACAATTTTTTCTGTTTCTACATAAAATTCATTAACGAGAGGCCAAGAGACGCAAAAAAAAAGAAGAAAAGAACACCGATGTTCTTTCCTTTGGCAAGGGACGTTTGTTTTTAATCTTCCAAGAAAAACGAACGAGTTTTGGATAAGGAGAAACGTAGAAGAGATAGTGCACAATCTGTTTTACGTTAAAGTTGCAAGCGTTACGTCAAACGATATTGGTGAAGAGAACTTTTATTGATAAACAACGAAAGACCAGGAAGAAAATTGGAGACTTTGTGTAATAACCGGTTAGAAACAAGACACAAAGCAAGACGTTGTTGTAGAGGAAAACGTATACGTAGAACGAAAGAAGTACTCAAGGAAAGTGTGTGGAGTTTTGTGTTGTTACGACACAACAACAACAACGAGAGACAAGAAACAAGACGAAGGACTGTTTTGTTTCATTGAAACGAATTCAGAAACGAAGCGACGTTTGGTTCGGTATAATTACCAAGTTGTGGTAACAAGTTTGTGCGTTAGGAGACTTAGTGATTTTTCAAAACAAGATCAAGTACAACGTACACAAAAGAAAAGTAGAGAACGTGTAGTGTGGCAAAAGATTATTTTGTTTTGTTTGTGTCAAAGCAACGACAACAACAAGAACAAAAAGGAGTCGAGATCCTCTTGAATCAAGAAAGGATTTGGACAAAGCAAGGAGGCAGTGAAAATTTTTGGTTTATACTCGTTGGCAAAAAAAAATCCGAGACACTGTTCAAAATTTGAAGTCGAATTGGATTTGAAAACAAGTAACGAGGCAAAAGGACCAAAAGAAATAAAGTGGGAACAAGATCAAACGTTGGTGAACGACTTTTCACTAACGAGGCAAAACAAATACATCTCGTATTCATCAAAATTAACGTGGTCACAAGTTTCATTTCTTTGGATTTCAATTCATATTAGAATTGTATATATCTTATTAGTTTATACTATTAGGAAATCCCGAAAACTAATTATTGATCCCGTAGTACTAAGATTCCCGGAAACTATAATTTTCACGTTAGAAAAGGATACCATACTAAGATAAGTAATCCCATTAAACTAGAAAGTGAAAATAATAAACACTTTCAAAATGACAACCGATGATATAGTAACCACATCAACTACAATAAAACCCGTAACACCTGTTGCACAATACCAATGCCCTAAGTTGAAAAACATAAACTACACAGTTTGGGCTATATAAATTAAAGTTATATTAGAAGCACATGGCTTATGAGAAACAATAGAACCGAAGTTAGGTACACCAGTTGATGACAAAAAGGATAAGGCAACAATTGCCTTCCTATATCAAGCGTTGACGGAAGATATGATCTTACAAGTAGCGGGTTGTAAGACGGCAAAGGATTTATGGGATTCGCTAAAGAAAAGACACGTAGGACAAGATAAAGTGCAGCAAGCACGCTTACAACCATTGATGATTGGATTTAACTCACTTCAGATGAAAGAAGATGAGACGGTGGATGCATTTGCAGACAAGTTAAACGGCTATGTCACGAAGGCAAAAGAACTAGGGAAAGCATTAGATGAATCACTTATAGTTAGAAAACTATTAGACTCCACACCCGATAGGTTCATTCAGATAGTAGCATCCATAGAACAAACAAGTGATCTAGACGACATTACCCTAGATGAGATCACAGGAAAACTCAAAGCGTTTGAGGAAAGAATAAAACTCCGGAAGGGAGGACAAGTTGAAAGCCAGGAGAATCTACTGTTTACGCACGGTGAACACTCAGATAAAGGGAAACGTTTTAACAAACGTGGAGGTAGATCAAATTACTCAAGAGGAAACTGGCGGAATAATAACGACAAAAACAACTCACAAAAGGGAAAATCAAATAATAAAGGAAATCAAAATAATTCAAGTAAGAAGGATTTGAGTAACATAAGATGTTTCAAGTGCAATAAACTTGGAAACTATATGAGTAAATGTAGAGCAACATCAACAACCCAGGAACAATCAAACCTTATCTTAGAAGAAGATGAACCAACACTATTAATGACTATGCACGAAACCGAACACAAGGAAGTGTTGTTGAATGAAGAACAAATTCAACCAAAGAAATATGCTACAGCAGATGCAAGCATATGGTATTTAGATAATGGTGCAAGTAACCACATGACTGGTATAAAGAGTCATTTTAGAGATATTGATGAAAGCATAACAGGACGAGTACGTTTTGGAGATGGATAGTATGTACAGATAATGGGTAGAGGGTCTATACTGTTAGGTTGTAAGAACCAGGAACAGAAGGTAGTATCCGAAGTATACTACATACCAAACCTCAAGAGCAACATACTTAGTCTAGGACAACTTACTGAAATAGGTTGTAAGGTCATTATGGATGGAAACAAGCTGACTTTGTATGATAAGAACAAGAAATTGTTGATGAAGGTAGAAAGATCTAAGAATCGACTCTACAAAATTCAGTTACAGATAGAAGCACCTATATGTCTCTTAGCAAACATAGATAACCAAGCATGGTTATGACAAGCTAGATTAGGTCATCTAAACTTTGATGATATAAACAAGATGACTAGAAAAGGTCTAGTAGAAGGAATTCCTAGAATAAACCATGCATGACAGATTTGTGACGCATGTTTATTAGGAAAACACAGTAGAACACCATTTCCAAACCGAGCCAAATTCAGATCAAAGAACCCGTTGGACTTAGTATATGGAGACCTTTGCGGTCATATTGGTCCAGCAACACACTCAGGCAAGAAACTCATTTTCCTGTTAGTAGATGATTGTACACGTTTTATGTGGGCATACTTTCTTACATCGAAAGATGAGGCATTTAGTACATTCAAGGAATTTAGGCAGAAAATAGAAATGGAAATGAAGTTGAAAATTAGGATGCTAAGAACGGATAGAGGTGGTGAATTCACATCAAATGAATTCACAAGGTACTGTAAGGAAAACGGAATAGGACGACAGTTGACAGCACCGTACTCCCCACAGCAGAATGGAGTAGTGGAGAGAAGGAATAGGACAGTGATATCAACTACAAGGAGTATGATGAAAGCAATGAAGTTACCTTTAACTTTTGGGGAAGCAGTTAAGCATGCCCTTTACATACTCAATAGGGTACCTACGATGGCCCTGACAGATAAAACTCCATATGAAGCACTCTACAACAGAAAACCAAACCTAGAAAACCTAAAAATATTCGGATGCACAACTTATGCAAAAATAACGATACCTCACTTAAAGAAGCTGGACGACAGAAGCATACCATTGGTTTACTTAGGAGTAGAGGAAAGATCAAAAGCATGTAGGCTATATGACCCCATAGCCAAGAAGAAACATGTTAGTAGGGACGTAAAATTTATGGAAACCAAACCGTGGGATTGGAACGAAGATGAAGGAGATACGAACACACAAGACACCTTTTGGGCTAGTTTTGTAGTAGACGGAGTTGACAATGAAAACCTTACACCAATCAACACAGAAAACGATGACAACACGTATCATGTACAAGATCGATTCCGATCCGGTTTCCACCAATCACACCAGCAGCATACCATTACGACCCACACTCAGAAGAGGAAGAAGAAGCTACTACTAGTTCTGTAGAGAACTCAAGAGATAAATTTGATGATACACCAGTACGTGAATATAGAAACATGTCAGACATATATAGACATGCACGTAGAGTTGAACCATAAAGCTTGCTATTTACGGAAGAAGAACCCCGTAACTACAAGGAAGCATCAGCAGATGAGAAATGGATTGAGGCCATGGAGATTGAATTGGATTCTATCAACAAGAATAATACATGGACTCTTACAACATTGCTAGAAAATCAGAAGGCAATAGGACTGAAATGGGTCTACAAGACCAAGAGGGATGCAAAAGGGAACATCATCAAATACAAAGCACGTTTAGTAGCAAAAGGTTATGTACAAGAACAAGGGATAGACTTCGATGAAGTATTTGCACCAGTTGCTCGGATAGAGACAGTTTGATTGATATTAGCATTAGCGGCATATCATGGATGGCAAGTACATCATTTGGATGTAAAATCAGCATTCTTACATGGAGATTTAAAGGAAGAAGTCTACGTTACACAACCTGAAGGATTTATTCAACAAGGAAACTCTAGAAAAGTCTATAAGCTTACTAAAGCTTTATATGGCTTAAGGCAAGCACCAAGAGCTTGGAATGTGAAGCTTGATCAAACATTAAAGTCCTTAGACTTTAAGAAATGTAATCTCGAACAAGCAGTCTACACAAAACGAAACAAGAACTCTACACTTATTGTTGGAGTTTATGTAGATGACCTGATAATCACGGGCACCCCAAGAAAGGAATTGGAAGTATTTAAATCCCAGATGGAAGAAAAGTTTGAAATGAGCGACTTAGGATTGTTAGCTTATTACCTTGGGATAGAAGTTTCACAGACATGAGGAGAGATCACAATCAAACAAACAGGCTATATTAACAAGATCATAAAGGAGACAAGTATGACAGATAGTAATGATACGAAGATACCAATGGATCCGGGTACTAAGTTGGTCAAGGCGGAAGATGGTAACTCAGTTGACGCAACTTACTACAGAAGTTTAATTGGAAGTCTCAGGTACTTACTACATACAAGACCAGATCTTAGTTATTCAATCGGACTACTCAGCAGATTTATGCAAGACCCGAAGGATCATCACCTAAAGGCAAAAGCAAGTAATCGATATATCAAAGGAACACAGGAGCATGGCATAATTTACAAGAAATAAGGCGGTCGCAAGATTACATGTTACAAAGAACAGAGTTATGGAATCAACACTGATCAAGGAAAAGGAACTACTGGAATAGTATATTACTTTGGAGAGTCACCCATTACCTGGTGTACTCAGAAGCAACCAACAGTGGCGCTATCATCATGTGAATCAGAATTTATGGCGGCTACTGCAGCAGCATGTCAAGCCTTATGGTTAAAGAGACTACTTAGTGAATTAACTGGAGATGAAGAAAAGAAGATAACGCTGAGGGTAGATAACATTTCAGCAATAGCACTAGTCAAGAACCCAGTTTTTCATGGAAGAAGTAAACAAATCGACATTCGATATCATTTCATTCGAGAATGTGTAGAGAATGGACACATTAACGTGGAGCACGTCAGCGGAGAACTACAAAGAGCAGATATACTAACAAAGGCTCTACCAAGATTAAAGTTCACGACGATGCGACAAATGCTCGGAGTTCAAGATTTAGCAAGAAGCAACGATCAAGATTAAGGAGGAGAATGTGACCCGATAATCTTCATCTTTTGCTTATTATGTATTAGTTTAAAACACTAAGGACTAGACATGTCAAAGCCAAAGTTAATAACTAACCTTGGCAGTTATTTCTGTTAGAAAACAAGGAAGGGATGCATCGGTTCAATGGTACCGATTCATAACCTATTTATATGTAAAACATACATCATTTACAAGGTTAATCAATATAGATAATATTTACGTATTCAATACATTGCAACTTATAATCGATCAAGAAGAAAGTTGGGACAACACCAAATTCACCATAGCGTTGATGGACTATACTTAATTTTTATCATGTACTATATTTTTGTACGTTTTACAGGCAATCTATTGAAAAGTATGCGGAAAAACCAAGAAAAGTACTTGATGTGTTGCTTGAAGACCTTGCCAAATCTCTGCCACTAGATAAAAAGGCATTCGTGAATTATTTTGAGCCACAACAAAGTGAGATAAAGGTTAGGGTGAATTACTACCCACCATGTCGAAGAGCCGAACAGATAATAAGCTTTGTTTTCACTACATTGAACAATAATTTAAGGTAAGTTGTTTCGTAGTTCTCTAGAATTTATTATTGGAATGATGTTACATTCAGTGCTTCATGTTTTCTTTTTGTGCAGCCGCGCCCCGGTTATTAGACATACCAAGAAGGTGCTAATACGTAATTGTCTTTTCAGTCTAATTTTTGATTATAGGTTTATAGTTTTATGTTGATGATGAATAATTATATTTATATTACCAGGTATAGTACAAATGTTCCTTAAAAGGCGGAAGATGAGGTTAGATAATATCCCACTTATTCCTGTCATATTTCATTTGTCTGACCAATGCAGTCTTTCACAGGGACTGCTGAAAACACCCATTTACTTAAACGTGTGTATTACACAGTAATGATATTGGTGCAGCCATTGCTCCATCAGTTTGAGGACAGATAATTGTTTCCTTTATACGTCACTACGAGATTGAATTCCGTGGTAAAAAAGAGACAGAAATACATGTTGTAAAGGCGTACAAACCAATAGACACATCACCTCTTACACTACCATCTGAAGTTGGGTCAGCCTTGTTGGATCGTAAACTTGATTTAGTCCGAGCCCATATAGTAGAAGCTTCTAGAAAGTCGTAGAATGGTATGGAAGCTTCTAGAACGACAAAGAATAATCCTAGAAAATATCCATAGATATGTCTAGAATATTGTAGCTAAATGTAATAGAAATATCTAGAATTAGGATAAGGATGATGATGTATTAGGAATGATCAAGAAGATGTAGGAAGTATCTAGATCGTAGTAGAATATCCATGGAAATATCTCATCTCTAGAACATTCCATGGAGTAGTATAAATAGGGGTTGTGGTGATGCATATGAAAGGATGAAGCAAATGAAGCAAAGCTTAAGCAATCAATAATATTCCATACCTTTCACAAGTATTCCTCTCTTCCTAAATTTCACTTACAACCTCTTCATCAAATATAAGCCTAAAAGGCCTTCGAGTTTCTAACAAATTGGTATCAGAGTTAGAAGATCACGATGTCAAGCATGATGAACTTGTTCCAATTTTCTCGTCTTACCAAAGAAAACTACGGTAGTTGGTGCATTCGAATGAAGGCGTTACTAGGTTCACATGATGTATGGGAGATGGTAGAGAAAGGTGTTGAGAAAGTAGATGATGAAAGTTCCATGAATGCCGCCCAAAGGGTGGAGTTGCAAAAGGAAAGAAAGAAGGATCAAAGTGCTCTTACACTCATCTATCAATGTCTTGATGATGCGATGTTTGAGAAAGTTGCAAACGCAACTACTTCCAAGGAAGCGTGGGAGATCCTTCAAAATGCTTTCAAAGGAATCGACAAGGTGAAAAAGGTACGTCTTCAAACTCTTAGAGGAGAGTTCAAAAAACTCCAAATGGAGGAATCCGAAACCATTTCGGATTATTTCACTCGTGTCTTGACCATTTCAAATGAAATGAAGAGAAATGGTGAAAGCTTGAGTGACACAAGGGTGATAGAAAAGATTCTTCGCTCTTTGCCCCTAAGCTTTGATTACATTGTCGTGGCCATAGAGGAGTCAAAAGACATAGACTCAATGACCATTGATCAACTCATGGGATCTTTACAAGCTCATGAAGAGAAGTTGAAGAAAAGAATAGGGAAAGAACCCTTGGAGCAAGCTTTATACTCAAAGGTCTCTTTCAAAGAAAGAGAAAAGAGCTTTCTACATGGAAAGGAGCAAGGACGAGGACGCGATATTTTTTGAGGTCGTGGTGGTTTCCAAGGCCGAGGACGAGGAAGAGGAAGAGAAAATGTCAACAAAGAAGATGAAAACCAATGGTCTTCATATCGAAGAGGTCGTGGGAGAGGCTTTCAATCTCAAAGAGGAGGTAAGCCCCAAACACAATGTTACAACTGTCGTAAATATGGTCATTATGCCAATGAGTGTACTAGCTCAAGACAAGTGGAAGAAAAAGCTAATCTTGTGGAGGTAGAAGACGGAGATGAGCTTACCTTGCTAATGGCAAGACATGACGAACAAGAAGAGAGGATAGAGCCATGGCATATAGATTCCGCTGCAAGTAACCATATGACGGGTGAAGAAGACTTGTTCGTGGAGATGGAGAAAAGTAAAGGTAACGTCACCTTTGGAGACGAATCAAAGGCACCGGTGAAAGGAAAAGGTAAGATACTTATCCGAGCTAAAGATGGAAGTCACCAATATATTTCGGACGTATACAATGTGCCCAATCTTAAAAGTAATATTTTAAGCGTGGGACAACTTTTAGAGAAAAATTACGATATTCATTTCAAGGATCGTAGTGCTACAATAAGGAATCCTAAAGGAAAGCTCATAGCAAAAGTGCCTATGACCAAAAACCGAATGTTCCTTCTAAACATTCAACATGATGAAGCTAAGTGCTTAAAGAGTTGTTTGAAGGATCATTCGTGGCTTTGGCACATGAGATACGGGCACTTAAACTTTGGTGACTTAAAGTTATTATCCTCAAAGGGAATGGTGAAAGGGTTAGATCAAATTGATCATCCCAA
This sequence comes from Chrysanthemum makinoi, assembly GCA_910596185.1. Taxonomy (NCBI): domain Eukaryota; kingdom Viridiplantae; phylum Streptophyta; class Magnoliopsida; order Asterales; family Asteraceae; genus Chrysanthemum; species Chrysanthemum makinoi. The sequence continues at coordinate 28,544,577 of OU343220.1, forward strand.
TCAACTGTGTGAAGGATGCCTTCTTGGGAAGCATGCTAGGAGTTCGTTCCCGAAAGAAGCGACATCAAGAGCTAAGGATCCTTTACATCTAATTCACACGAATTTGTGTGGTCCCATTACTCCACCATCTTATAGTAAGAATCTTTACTTTATGCTCTTTATTGATGACTTTTCAAGAAAAACTTGGGTATATTTTCTAAAAGAAAAATCCCAAGCTTTTGAAACTTTTAAAACATTTAAAACTGTGGTTGAAAAAGAGAAAGGTTTAAAAATTAAATCAATGAGATCCGATAGAGGTGGAGAATTTTTATCAAAAGAATTTAACAAATTTTGTGAGGATAATGGGATCCGGAGATTTCTAACGGCTCCTTACTCCCCACAACAAAATGGAGTGGTTGAGAGAAAGAATAGAACCATTCTCAATATGGTCCGAAGCATGTTGAAAAGTAAGAAGATGCCAAAGGAGTTTTGGGCCTAGGCGGTTGATTGTGCAGTATATCTATTGAACCGGTGTCCGTCAAGGAGTTTAGATAACAAGACTCCACAAGAAGCATGGAATGGGATGAAGCCTACCGTCTCTCACCTAAGGGTATTCGGAAGCATAGCATATGTCCACGTTCCCAGCCAAAGGCGATTAAAGCTTGATGATAGAAGTGAGAAGCATGTGTTTGTTGGCTACGACAAGAAGTCGAAAGGTTATAAGCTCTATAATCCAATCACAAGGAAGGTGGTAGTGAGTAGAGACGTGGATTTCGATGAAGAAGAGACATGGGATTGGAGCATCAAGGAAAATGAAAGGTATGACTTTCTTCCTATGACTGATGAAGAAGAGACGGGTGAATCAAGTGAAGAAGTCCAACAACCTCAAAGTCCAACTCCAACCCAAGAATCACCTTCAAGTTCAAGTGAAGGAGAACCGAAGACAAGAAGTTTGCAGGAGCTCTACGAGGTAACTGACGAAATACCCCTTACTTGTTTATACGTTGATTGTGAACCTTTAGTTTTTGAGGAGGCTATGAAAAGCAAGAAATGGAGACAAGCCATGGACGAGGAGATAAAGTCAATAGTGAAGAATGATACGTGGGAGTTGAAGACCCTTCCGAAAGGCCAAAAGGCTATTGGAGTCAAGTGGGTATACAAGACCAAGAAAAACGCCAAAGGCGAAGTGGAAAAGTACAAGGCAAGACTTGTGGCAAAAGGTTACAAGCAGAAGCATGGTATCGACTACGAAGAGGTATTTGCTCCTGTTGCTCGCTTAGAAACTATTAGAATGATTATTGCTATTGCTGCTCAATATAGATGGAAAATCCACCAAATGGATGTAAAGTCTGCATTTCTAAATGGACTTCTTGAAGAAGAAGTTTATGTGGAGCAACCAGAGGGATATGTTGCCAAAGGGCAAGAAGGTAAAGTGCTAAGGTTGAAGAAGGCCTTATATGGTCTAAAGCAGGCACCACGTGCTTGGAATACTAGAATTGACAAGTATTTCCAAGAACATGGTTTTACTAAATGCCTAAGTGAATATGCACTTTACGTGAAATTTGCAAATGGAAGTATGCTGCTCGTCTGCTTGTACGTGGATGATTTGATCTTTACAGGAAACTCTCAGAGTATGATTGATGAGCTCAAAAAGTCAATGACGAAAGAGTTCGAGATGACAGACATAGGACTTATGTCTTATTATCTTGGCATTGATGTGAAGCAGACGGATGATGGAATGTTCATAAGTCAAGAAGGATATGCCAAGGAGATATTAAAGAAGTTTGGCATGGATAAGTGCAATCCCGTTGGCACCCCCATAGAACATAAGACAAAGCCTTCTAAGCATGACGGAGGAGAAGCGGTAGACTCAACTCAATTCAAGAGTCTCGTTGGAAGTTTGCGCTATTTGACATGTACAAGACCTGACATACTCTTTGCGGTTGGTTTAATTAGTCGTTTCATGGAAGAGCCTACGACAAAGCATTTGGAGATTGCAAAGAGGATCCTCCGTTATATCAAAGGTACCTTAGACTACGGAATGTTTTATTCAACAAGTGAAGACTTCAAGCTGGTTGGATATAGCGACAGTGACTGGGCTGGAGACAAAGACGATGGAAGAAGTACAACATGATTCATATTCTTCCTAGGTAACAATGCTTTTACATGGTCTTCAAAGAAGCAACCTATTGTTACTTTGTCTAGTTGTGAAGCGGAGTACATAGCTGCAACATCATGTGTATGTCACGCAATTTGGCTTAGAAGTATGCTAAAGGAGCTACACATGGAACAAGAAGATGCGACTGAGATCTATGTGGATAACAAGTCGGCCATTGACTTAGCTAAAAATCCAGTATACCATGATCGAAGTAAGCATATCAACACTCGTTATCACTTCATTCGAGAGTGCATTGCAAGGAAAGATGTCCAAGTGATACATACGAGGTCCGAAAACCAAGTTGCAGATATCCTCACCAAGCCGCACAACGAGAACGATTTTTCAAGACAACGAATGATGCTTGGAGTCGGTAAATCAAGTTTAAAGGGGGGTGTTGGATCGTAAACTTGATTTAGTCCGAGCCCATATAGTGGAAGCTTCTAGAAAGTCGTAGAATGGTATGGAAACTTCTAGAACGACAAAGAATAATCCTAGAAAATATCCATAGATATGTCTAGAATATTGTAGCTAAATGTAATAGAAATATCTAGAATTAGGATAAGGATAATGATGTATTAGGAATGATCAAGATGATGTAGGAAGTATCTAGATCGTAGTAGAACATTCCATGGAGTAGTATAAATAGGTGTTGTGGTGATGCATATGAAAGGATGAAGCAAATGAAGCAAAGCTTAAGCAATCAATAATATTCCATACCTTTCACAAGTATTCCTCGCTTCCTAAATTTCACTTACAACCTCTTCATCAAATATAAGCCTAAAAGGCCTTCGAGTTTCTAACAAGCCTGCACTCTTCCAAATCCATCAAAACATAAAGACCAATACATTTCAGCAACCCCTGCTAAATGAAACACTCCTACAATGGCTAACAACCTGTTCAGTGGTAGATAAAGATACGAAAGATATCTATAGTTATTCATTTTTTTAACTCGCCCATTGGACGGGTTATGGAGGTATTTCTTTTACATGTTTATTATTAGTTTAGTCTCTTTTGATATAATGATTGCGGTTATTGTATGCACATACATACCCGTCTATAAATTTAGTTATACAATGCCCCAATTATTAATTCTAAAAAGGAAGATAAAGATAAGCAATTCCAAACACATTCTTGGTATCAAGTTTTAGCTCGACTTGGTTTTGCAATTAGCAACCTCTTCTTCTAAGAGACTGATGATATTCTTATCCAAACAACCCCTTAAAATATTTTTTGCCCAAACAGCCCCTAAAGTCGTTTTTATGTCCAAACAGTCTTTAAAAGCAGTTTTATGTTAAATATACCATAGAGCATCTTTTCGTAATTTCATATGGTTAATATAATTTTATGTATATTTTTAAGTTAAATAATTTTATGTTTGTAAAATTACCGTATATCATTTTTAGTTTTTAATTTATACACATATCAAAAAATTTGGATTAAATGGTAGATATTGCTTTTATTGATTAGTTACATTATAATATTTTAATATGGGAAAATTTTTGATAAGATCCTAATATCGTTCGTAATCTTGTTTTCAGTTGAGAGGTGTCTTCTTTGCCAGAGAACAGAAAACAATGAGACCGCTACCCATTGCTTCAGCTGGATAAAGACCTGTAAATAAATAAGATGAGAGGCTGCTGCTGCTGCTTTTCTAAAGGAGCAGAACTCAACAGTTCACCCCGATTCTATCATGTTAGTACAATGTACATTAACTCTATAAGTCTATCTTTGATGCTTTGCTATTTGAGTTGGACCATTATATGTCTTTGATTATATAAGTCGGCTTTTAATTTGGAGGTTTGCCCATAAATGATATTGAGTTTCGGTTTTTCAGTTTTAAGTTTATAACTGAGGTGGACACACGGTCCATAGTTAGTTGTTTTGCTTTAGTTATCTAATAAAGAGAGAAAATCATTTATCATGATATAACAAGGGTCTGAAATAGCGAAGCTAAAATCAGATGACTCTTTAGTAAGACTGAAAGAATATGAAATTTATTAATTTTGAGTTCTTCGTGTTCTTCTGTCAGATGAAGTAACTATTAAATCATCAACGAATGTTCCCAACATTACGTTAATTAATAAAAACAAATGCTTAATTAGGGATTAGAGTTCCACAGTATTTTTAGTTACATCACTTTCAGTTTTACGTGTTCAGGTCGTTGGAGTGTTTACATTCAGGCTTACATTTTTACTCGTCTTAATGGCTATTACCTACAGCATATTAAGCATATTTGACCATAAGCATTCAAAACTGAGATCATAGACTTTCTTCTTGCACCTTTTTTTACTTTCACCTGCGATCATGTTTTGCTTTATTTGGCTGGAGTATAGTGAGTTCATAATTGAAATGCTAAAAACTGCAGCTGTCAGTAAAATTGGTACAAGAAACTGAGATCATAGACTTTCTTCTTGCACCTTTTTTTACTTTCACCTGCGATCATGTTTTGCTTTATTTGGCTGGAGTATAGTGAGTTCATAATTGAAATGCTAAACACTCCATCACTTTGATATCTCTCAGTTTTGAATAGAATCGTTGGTCCCAAAGTTTTGAATCGCATTGTTCAACCATAGACAGTTGCTCGGTTATCACTAAAGGGATCTCATGTGGTGCCAGGCATTATAGCACTAAGTTTTCAAGATAAAAAATGATTAAGATAAAGTACCTAATGCATCCTTATTTAGTAGATATCTGACTCTCTTAGATAAAACAAAGGTAAATTCCTGATAACTATAACGTTGTCTATGTCAATAATGAACGAAAGTTAACATTTTTCTCAACGCTTAGATATTTCCTTATAATACGAAAATTTGAGGTACTATATAATGCTAATTAATATACATTATTAGGATGTCCTGCAACCTTTTCAACATATTAGTTTGCATGTAGAATGAAATGTTTCAAGTCGATCTTGTGAGATACAAATACACTATTTTAGACTTTATTATGTCTCCAGTATTACTTGTAGTTGCATTTAACCTCTTAAAATTTGAATTAAAATCCGATTCACTATGCAATATCCAATAGCAGAGGAGCGCCAACCCTTATCATCAAACAGTGGTGTAGCTTCTGCCCTCTCAACAGGGCTTTTAGTCGATACTAATCTTGAAACATCTATACCCGACACTTATAGACCTCCTCCTGCACCTATACCATATGATGTCACTACTAATAATCCTCGAAGTCCACTTAACAATCGAGAAACTTCTGGTATCAAGCGCATTTGGACTAAAAAACATATACTTTGTCATGGCGGATAATTTATTAAGTTTTATTTCATTTTATCGTATTACCATTCATTTCTTTTTGTTCTTTATTCACTGTATAAATTTGCGATGTTCGTAATTCATCAACCATGTCAATGATATTTATAAGTCAACCACCGTAGGAGTGTGTAGAGAAAGAATGCACAAGGAAAAGGTGCTTTTATTTAGGTTTGATTTAGTTCTCAATTTTTAAGTGTTTACTTTATTTCGCATTTGAACTAAAAGCATATACTTTGCAATGGCAGATAATTTATTACGATGTTGGTACATCATTTACCGTTGCTTAATTTATTCCTTTGTCACTTTTTCAACTATTTTTACCCGCATTCTTTCGCTATAGTCAAATATATCAACAATATTCATAAGCTTACCAAAAAAAAATGTACATCAAGCTTGCCTTTTCTTAACATTTTTTAAAAGTAACCTAATACCATAAAAAAATTAAATAACCTCGACGTTTTTAAAAATAATTTTTCGTTAACTAACACCATAAAAATTACTAAAAATTTAAAAATAACAAAACAAATCTTCTTTTTTTGTAAATACAAAAAAAACAATTAAAATGTACGTCAAGCTCCCCTTTCCTTAAATTTTTTTAAACGTAAACTAATACCATAACAAAATTAAATAAAATCGACAGCCTTAAAAATAATTTTCACCAGTTAGGGTATCTCTAGATCAGCTTGTAATGAAGCTTTTCTCATAAAACAAACCCCTCCTCTAATAATAATAATAATAGAAAAGTAAAAAATAAAATACCAGAAGTTTTTTTAATCGGAAAGGAGAGTGATTTTCTGTGTTAGGGTTTTTCAATTTGGGGCAAAATTTGGAGAGGGTGGTGATTTATGTGTGTATTTGATTTAAGTTTGTGTTTTAGGTTTTACTAGGGGTGGAAATGAGCGAGCCGTTCGTGAAAAGCTCGAGATCGGATCGGTAAAAAGCTCAAACGAGCCGAGCCTAAATTGCAGCTCGTTTATTAATCGAGCCCGAGCCCGAGCTTTACATACAAAGCTCGTTTGGGCTCGCGAGCCTAAACGACATTATGATATTTTAAGTATTTAACATATATACGAGCTGAGCTCGAGCTTATTAACAAGAATAAAGATATATTACGAGCCGAGCTTGAGCTCGAGCTAAGCTTTAACTTTTCATGGCCAAATCTTATAAACGAGCCGAGCCTGAGCCTATATAACTTACCACGAGCCGAGTTCGAGCTTAAAATTTAATGCTCGAAACGAGCCGATCTCGAGCTCGAGCCTTTTAAAACTTAAACGAGCCGAGCTTGAGCTCTGGCAGGCTTGAGCTCGGCTCAGCTCGTTTTCACCCCTAGGTTTTATGTTTGACTAAAATGAGTGGTGATAAAGTTGAGAGATAAAAAGACATAAACGCCCTCACTAAAAGGACACGTGTAAAGGATAACTGTGATAAACATCAAAAAATGCACCGTTCGTCCTTGAGGATGTATATTGATTAACTTTTACTAACGGAGTGATGTGTTTTTTGTAATTTTTTTTGAAAGGAATGTATGGTGTGAATCGTGGTAAACCACAAGGATGTATTTTGGAGTTTTACTCTTTTAATTTAACGATACTACCCATTTTCTATGATATTTTTTAAGTTTCTTGAATAAGCCTAATGTTAAGTCTAATGTTAGCATAATTACATAGCTATCACAAGTCATTGAAAAGATTATACATATTACGAGTTCTTGCATTGTCAAGCAGTGACGAAATCAGAACCAAATATAATCGGGTATAAAAAAATGAACCGTAATATAATATTAATACTAGAAACACATTTCGATAAACCGGATGCATTTAAGATAAATTTAAAAAAAAAATCATTTTTTTTTCAAAAATTAACACTAAATAAAAAAATCCGTAAGAGTAAGCATCAATAATAGCAACTACATGACACACTACATCAATACACCATGCGCATGTCAAATTTTATGAAACGATGTATTCCAAGCAAATATATTGCGAGACTTACTTCCATCTTGCCATGCATCCTATTAATTAATGCTGCGTTCCCGAGTTTTATTTTTGAAAGAGGAGAAAAGAAGTGAGTAGAAAACAAAATAAATTCGTGTTCCTGAGTTTTTTTAGGAGAGGAGAAAAGAAGATGAGAGTAATTTTGGCTAAACTTCTTTCCAAAACTTTCTCTCCAAAAGTGGGATGATTTAGAGAGAAGTTATATTAGGAAGCTTTAAATAAATAAATTTACTTAAATTACCTAATATAAAACATAACTTTTATATATAACCAAGGGTATAATTGTAAAATCATCTTTTATCTCCTAACTCAAGAAGAGGAGTTGAGTGGGCTAAGAATTAAGTTTGCTTCATCTTTTGAAGGAGTGGTGGGGGATGATAGAGGTCTAGGTTTTGGGTAGATAGTTTGATTGGTGATTTAAGATTACGTGGTAGGTACCACTCAGATACGAGCAAGGGAGGTGGGATGGCGGATAAAGGGTGTTGGGCGAATAATGCGTGGAGTTGGAAGTGGGATTGGAAACTGTTGCTATTTCTAATTTTTGTAGGGATAGGCATTGGCATAGATTGTGGAGAAAAAGATTTTACATTCTGGGTTTGGCGCTTAAGAAACTTTTTGGAACAAGTGAGTGTTAAAAAAGTCAATATCTTCATTTGGGGAGCTTTAAAAGTAAGACTTCCAATTCGTGAAGAGTTACATGAAAAAGATATTGATTTGGACACTTTACTTTGTCCATTTTGCAACAATGAGATCTAGTAATCATGGTTTGGTTTTGTATGACCTTGCTATGAGTGTATGGGAAAATATCTTTGATGATGGATGCTTGGGAACGTTAGTGCTTTCTCATTCAAAGAAAATTATTCGGCTAATACAAGTGTTAATGATCCTAACTCTTCAATAAGGGTTTGGCAACTAGTTATTTGGATGTCCGGTTGTTACATTTGAAAGAGAGAAGCTTATATATCTTTAAAGGGAAATGTTTCAAGTACAAATATAATAGTGCAATGTATTCTAGATTGAATGCGTGATCCAATAAAATATCTGAGTTTAGAATTAAAGGTAAATGCTATAGAGTTTTAATTAAGCTATCCGCTATTTATGACATAATTTAAAAGTATAAATATAGTATCTACATTAAGATAATTCTCTTTTTTTTAATGCGTTTATGTCTTTGCTCGTTTGTAGGTTTTTGTTTTATGTACTTTTGTTTATGCCATTGTCTCTATTTCCCCGCACACACCTTATATATTGTCTATTTGCTTGCACACACGCACTTGTCGGAGATCTTTTTGAAAGCAATCCCTTTACCCTTGGGTAGGAGTGTGACTGACTACATCTCTAATCCCCATACCTCGCTCCGGCGAGATTGGGTATTGTTGTTGTTGTTGTCGTCTTTGTTTTATGGCCAAAATGGCAATATATATTAGGGTTTATCGTTTACGAGAGTGAGTTTTTGGTTCTTCTCCAATGCAGTTTAGATAGGAAAAATATATTGTAATACTTGAAAGAAGAAGAAGAGAGCCTATTGTCTCATATTAGCATAACCGTGCCGTGATTGTATGTGTTATCCTTTGTTTTAAAACATAGAAAAGACCAAATGCTTATAAATGAATCTGTTGATGGCCAAAAAGATTCAGTTCAACTTCTGGTTCTAGTTATTTTCTATGCTAGCTATTTCTTCAGTTCCGGCTAGATCATATTTTAAACCGATTAGGAGATCAACAACCATCCATACAAGATCCATTACGTTAGACATATGAGAAACGAGAAACCCATGTAAGACTAAAACATAATACATGTGATCAAAGAAGCACAAACTTATCAACACAACAAAGGCACTACGCTTTTCACTCTTGCTTCTCCAGTTCTCTCTATGATTGCCTCAAGGTGGATAGTTGAATACGTTCATAATCCAAAGTACACTCAATGAAACGAGAAATTCAGTAAATGCTTATAAAAAAAAATGCAATTTCAACGTGGGTCGTGTTTTAACTCAAACGGGTCAAATATATATTTAGATAAAAGGAGAATAGGCCGAACTGTCCAAATGGGTTAAACGTCGTCCAAGTCTATGCAAGCATACGAAACTGTCTTGATTCATTGTTGTAATAATATTGTTTTAGTATTTACCAAATATAAAATGGAGAAACAAGTGTTTGTGGATTAATACTAATGGTTCCCATTTTGACTTGTACTAAAAAGTGAGTTGAATTCACATGTTACCCAGCCTGTCCGACTACCATATAGTTTGAAATTTAACATGCCTGGAAACTCATCCGAGTCGACTGGGTCCCACGTCCCACCAGCTTGGAACCTCGTTTGATTTCGGTGTTGTCCATTTCGTGTATTTATCTACGGAAACAAATTTTCTAAAAGGGAGTGAACAATACGAGTTTTTAAAGAAGGATTTGGAGTCGGTTGACCGGGTCAAAATGCCGTTTGTCGTGGTCCAGGGTCATAGACCAATGTACACCACGAGCAATGAGGTTAGGGACCGGAATCATGGAAAAGATGCTCGAGCATTTATAACAGTTGCTGGTGGACAACAAGGTGAACCTTGCCCTTTAGGGGCACCTTCACACATACGAACATTTTTGTCCAATAAATAATTATAAATGTGGGAGTGGGTCGGTACATGTGGTAATTGGGATGGCTGGTGCGGACTGGCAACCCATGTGGGAACCCAGATCTAACCACCCAGACATGCCAGTCTACCCACAACCGGCTCACTCCATATACAGAGGCGATGAGTTTGTGTACACCAAACTCTTCGCCAACAAAGAGAGGCTAACACTTAACATATAATGATGGCGAGATGCATGACAGTGTAGAGATTCTAGCCACTGACAAAGTCGTAAATGGTAAAATTACGAGTATACCCTCTATCGAGGGTATTGACCGCTATGATAAAAAGGGTAAAAAAGGAAAAACAACAATTTTGTTGTATGTTCAGGGTGCATGAGTCCTCTTATTTGGTCTTGTAGTGGGATATCTTGTTGGATTGATGTCACTGAAGACAACGGAACAAACATAAACATATAATTCTTCGTTATTAACTATAGTTTGCTTTGTTTAGTTTGTATCGAAATTACAGATTTAGGATCAAAATGTTTTTGGTTTGTGTATTTTGTTAACGTTGGTCATGGAGATCATTATGTGTAAATAGAGGATTAGTTGTGCAACTTTAAATAAGAAAATCTTGTTATTCTTGTGTTCATTTGACTTTTGAAGTCAGTTTTTCTGCACTTGAATAGTTACCATTATTTACACATTTATCTTTTGTTACACACAACACCTTTGAGTTATTAAACGCATTTTAATTATAAAAAAATCAACTTCTAATATCACGTTCAACCGCAGTAGCACGCAGGGCAATGCTCCTAGTTCCTTAAAAAGCAGTTGATTCAAACACCAAAAAAGTTTCACAAATAGGTTTAGCTAAGTAAATTTATACTAACAAGCCAGGTAAAACAAGTCATATTTATAAAACTTGATAATATAAGATGGGTACACTTAATGACCATAAGCTAGTTTTTAATATAGTCCATACACAAACCAAATATTTTTAATAGTCCATAAGCTAGTCAAATTCATTAGATAGACAAAAAAATTTAAGATAGTCAAATACTTGATGAAGGGAACATTAAGGTAAGCTGTTGAGGCCAAGTTGCATCTTCCATGCAGTAGCGGAGCTAGAAAATTTTCCGTGGGAGGGCCGAAACAAAATTTTTTCGGGAAATACATCAAATGGGAGGGCCGAAGTAAAATTTTTTCCGGAAATACACATGAAATCGCAAATAAATACACTAACGGGTTTAGACCTAGGGGGGCGGGACCCTCCCCGGTCCTCACATAGCTGGGCCCCTGCTTCCAGGGGAAAGCTTTATGCATTAAACAAATGGAAATATATGAATATATCATAATTAAACGAAAACAACCAAGACAAGAAATGTGATATTGTATATATAAATTACGAGAATCGGAAGCAACAATTATGGGTAAGATTTTGGTTAAAATTAAGGTTTATGGCTCACAAACACAATGCCACTCTGGTTTAATGAGATTTTGCACAATCTTTGACCCTCAAAACCTTGTAGAAACATCTGTACTAAGTACTAACAACCAAACTATGTGTTTAAGAATATAAAATAGTCAAAAGGGTATAAAATAAAGTGATTTTAGAGACTAAAAGCCGAAGATTAAACATGGGTCAAGTCGGGTCGGGTATGGACTAAAGCAATGTGGAATCTGGGTTCATTACTTTTTCCCCTATCTTTAACACTATCATAAACCCTAACCCAAACACCACTAGTATAATAATACTACCAACTAAAACATCAGATTAAAATTACAAACATACAACAAGAAAGTGAAAAAAACTGTTTCTTGGGTATCATTAACCTACTAAAAAGATGTGATTTTTGGAGTGCAAGTGTTAGTATCAAAGCAGAAGTAAATCACTTGCAGAAAAGAAAACATCTCAGACAAATAATATCATCATTCATCATAAAATATAAAACTTGCCTAATATAGATACTGCCGCAATAAGGAAAAGACAGTTTTAAGGTCTACTTAACTGAATGCCCCTGATTTGTTTTATATTTAATTATCATCATTCATTTTGCCATGCACATTAACTTTCAACAATGTCTAATTTCATCTACACTTTATGGAAAAAGAAAGTAGGAAGTTTATTAGCCATAAAGACAGCATACGCATAGTCACATACTTGGAAAATGCTTCCTATGATTCTTCAGTCACTGCAACATCCTTGTTTTTGGCCACCACCTAACATATATGTTATTTACAGAGAAAAGATACATTAACATTGGTGAATCTACCATTTGGCTTGAACAGGTAAAACTGCTTACAGCCTAGTGTTAACATTGGTGAATCTAGCATTAACATCCTTTCATGGGTCTCTCCTAGTGGTTCGGGTCCAGGGCCTTGCCCGTTTGAATTTTTTCACTTTTCACATTCCACTTTTTCAATTCTTGACTTGTTGACCATTTTTGTATTTTTTGTAATATAGATATAGATATAGATATTCGAAATTAAGTCTTAAGTTTTATTCAATTATTCGCTATTTATAATATAGTACAAAACTATAAATACAGTATCGATATTGATATAATTTCATTTGAGATGTTCATTTTAATGTAAGCGAGCATCATAGTTCAATTGTCCATGTTTCACCCTTTTCAAATATAATATTTTCTTTGTTTTATGGAATTATGGCTAAATAGCAAAATATATTTTGGGTTTCATCTATGTGTAATTTAGTCATAACTTTAAGTGAACATAGTGAGATTACTCTACTAAAAACTTTCATCAAATACTATGTTTTAATTGTCCAAGAACTGTGAGAAGACATCTAGGATAACATTAACAAGAAGGCATATATACCGACTATATGTTGGGTACTTCAGTATAAGAAAATTGGGCAAATTGGCAAATTGCGTTACTATATTCGTAGGAATAGGCAAAGTTTGTTGGATCAGAGGGCTCTACACTAGGTAAGATATTAAGAGTTAAAGTTATAGTCACAACTTAACAGACTACTTATGTTCTAACTAATGACGTACATACATAAGAATCACCACAAGTACTTGCAAACAAGGAAAAGACAGTTTTAAGGTCTACTTAACTGGATGCCCCTGATTTGTTTTATATTTAATTATCATCATTCATTTTGCCACGCACATTAACTTTCAACAATGTCTAATTTCATCTACACTTTATGGAAAAAGAAAGTAGGAAGTTTATTAGCCATAAAGACAGCATACGCATAGTCACATACTTGGAAAATGCTTCCTATGATTCTTCATTTTCCACAGTCACCGCAACATCCTTGTTTTTGGCCACCACCTAACATATATGTTATTTACAGAGAAAATATACGTTAACATTGGTGAATCTAGCATTTGGCTTGAACAGGTAAAACTACTTACAGCCTATTTTTTGGCGTTTGACAGTGTCCTCCTCTTTGGTATCATCTTTGTCATCACCTAACATTTATTTATGTATTATTATGTGCAAAGAGAGAATTACTGAATCTTTTATCATTAGGAGGCTTGAATGAGCTAGAGGAACTTACGAGTGCGTTTGACGGGTGGCACGGTACTTTGGGGTTTGACTTTGGTATCTTCTTTTTCAGCACACATACGAACATTTTTGTCCAATAAATAATTATAAATGTGGGAGTGGTTCGGTACATGTGGTAATTGGGATGGCTAGTGCGGACTGGCAACCCATGTGGGAACCCATATCTAACCACCCAGACATGCCAGGCTACCCACAACCGGCTCACTCCATATACAGAGGCGATGAGTTTGGGTAAACCAAACTCTTCGCCAACAAAGAGAGGCTAACACTTAACATATAATGATGGCGAGATGCATGACAGTGTAGAGATTCTAGCCACTGGCAAAGTCGTAAATGGTAAAATTACGTGTATACCCTCTATCGAGGGTATTGACCGCTATGTAAAAAAAGGTAAAAAAGGAAAAACAACAATTTTGTTGTATGTTCAGGGTGCATGTGTCCTCTTATTTGGTCTTGTGGTGGGATATCTTGTTGGATTGATGTCACGTGCAAAGAAGGAATAAGGAATGGATTCCACTGAAGACAACGGAACAAACATAAACACATAATTCTTTGTTGTTAACTATAGTTTGTTTTGTTTAGTTTGTATCGAAATTACAGATTTAGGATCAAAATGTTTTTGGTTTGTGTATTTTGTTAACGTTGGTCATGGAGATCCTTAAATATGTGTAAATAGAGTATTAGTTGTGCAACTTTAAATAAGAAAATCTTGTTATTCTTGTGTTCATTTGACTTTTGAAGTCAGTTTTTCTGCACTTGAATTACCATTATTTACACATTTATCTTTTGTTACACACAACACCTTTGAGTTATTAAATGCATTTTAATTAAAAAAAATCAATTTCTAATATACACGTTCAACCGCAGTAGCACGCAGGGCAATGCTCCTAGTTCCTCAAAAAAGCAGTTGATTCAAACACCAAAAAAGTTTCACAAATAGGTTTAGCTAAGTAAATTTATACTAACAAGCCAGGTAAAATAAGTCATATTTATAAAACTTGCTAATATAAGATGGGTACACTTAATGACCATAAGCTAGTTTCTAAAATAGTCCATACACAAGCCAAATATTTTTAATAGTCCATAAGCTAGTCAAATTCATTAGATAGACAAAAAAAAATTTAAGATAGTCAAATACTTGATGAAGGGAACATCAAGGTAAGCTGTTGAGACCAAGTTGCATCTTCCAGGGGAAAGCTTTCTGCATTAAACAAATGGAAATATATGAATATATCATAATTAAACGAAAACAACCAAGACAAGAAATGTGATATGTATATATAAATTACGAGAATCCGAAGCAACAATTATGGGTAAGATTTTGGTTTAAATTAAGGTTTCTGGCTCACAAACACAATGCCACTCTCGTTTAATGAGATTTTTCGCAATCTTTGACCCTCAAAACCTTGTAGAAACATCTGTACTAAGTACTAACAACCAAACTATGTGTTTAAGAATATAAAATGGTCAAAAGGGTATAACATAAAGTGTTTTTAGAGGCTAAATGCTCAAGATTGAACATGGGTCAAGTCGGGTCGGGTATGGACTAATAGCAAACTCAGTATCAAGAAATTTCCTCACTTTAATGAGGAAGACTGTAAGATTACTGAAGGAGGTCATCAATTTGGAGAGTTTGCTTTTAAACGAAAACATCCGACCTATACTATAAGTCGTCCGCCTACCTTTCTGATCTCCTTTCCTTATATTCATCATTTGCCTTTGACCAATTCAAGGTGACAAATGAAGTTGATGGTGTTGAATAAGAATAAGAGTTACGTAAGTTACAGGGGATCGCAAATCCAAAGTTTGTCTATGAAGAGGAATCTGGGTTCATTACTTTTTCCCCTATCTTTGACACTATCATAAACCCTAACCCAAACACCACTGGTACAATAATACCAACTAAAACATCAAATTAAAATTACAGAACATACAACAAGAAAGTGATTAAAAACTGTTTCTTGGGTATTATTAACCTACTAAAAAGATGTGATTTTGGAAGTGCAAGTGTTAGTATCAAGGCAGAAGTAAATCACTTACAGAAAAGAAAACATCTCGACAATAATATCATCATTCATCATAAAATATAAAACTTGCCTAATATAGATACTGCCGCGATAAGGAAAAGACAGTTTTAAGGTCTACTTAACTGAATGCCCCTGATTTGTTTTATATTTAATTATCATCATTCATTTTGCCTCGCACATTAACTTTCAACAATGTCTAATTTCATCTACACTTTATGGAAAAAGAAAGTAGGAAGTTTATTAGCCATAAAGACAGCATACGCATAGTCACATACTTGGAAAATGCTTCCTATGATTCTTCATTTTCCACACATCCTTGTTTTTGGCCACCACTTAACATATATGTTATTTTACAGAGACAAGATACATTAACATTGGTGAATCTAGCATTTGGCTTGAACAGGTAAAACTACTTACAGCCTATTTTTTGGCGTTTGACAGTGTCCTCCTCTTTGGTATCATCTTTGTCATCACCTAACATTTAATTATGTATTATTATGTGCAAAGAGAGAATTACTGAATCTTGTATCATTAGGAGGCTTGAATGAGCTAGAGGAACTTACTAGTGCGTTTGACGGGTGGCACGGTACTTTGGGGTTTGACTTTGGTATCTTCTTTTTCAGCACCTAACATTTATTTATTCATTATTATTATGTACAAAGAAAGAAAGAAAAGAAGGCTTGAAAGAGTAAAATTAGCTAGAGGAACTTACGTTGGCGTTGGATCTCCTCTTGGACAAATTTTTCAATATCAATACCAAGCCTGGGTGGGTAGAATCTCTGAAAAACACGTGTACCATCCTCCTGCACAACTACTGTACAATACACATGGGGGCGATCGGGATACTCATCTAAATCAAAATCTAAATCATCATCAATCATGCTGAGATCCAGACGGAGGAATCCGTGGTGCTCCTCGATAGTCAGGTCCGCAAATTTGTTCAAAACAGTCCAAAGTGGTACGTTTTTAGGAGCAGGAGCGGGATCAAGCGCAGCACTGAGACTTTGTTTAAAGTTTGTGAATTTAACATTTTCCTCCTCAGGTGAGTAGTTTTTGTTCCACTTTTTCTTCCATTCCTGAAAAGCAAGCTTGTCGTCGTCGTCCTCATTGAAACCAGGCATTGCGACCCTGTATTGAAAAGAAATAAAAAAAGCAACAAGATTCAAAACCAAAATAATAATAATAATAATACTAGTAATAATAATAATAATAATAATAATAATAATAATAATAATAATAAAATAATAATAAATAAGTCTTGATTAGGTACATAAACAACAAATCGAAACGAGAATCAAAGCATATGTAACCTAAATAAAAATGATCCGATCAAACCCTAAAGAAAGAAACAAACAGGATCTTGCTAATAATTAATAAGTTTTCGTCCGTTTTTTTACGTTTTCATGCGATTTTTTACGTTTTCGTGTGTTTTTTTACGTTTTCGCCCGTTTTCTTACGTTTTCGTCCATTTTTTTACGTTTTCGTCCGATTTTTTACGTTTTCGTCTGATTTTTTACGTTTTCGTCCGTTTTTTTACGTTTTCGTCAGATTTTTGACGTTTTCGTCTGATTATTTACGTTTTTGTCCGTTTTTTACGTTTTCATCCGATTTTTTACGTTTTCGTGCGATTTTTTACTTTTTCGTCCGTTTTTTTACGTTTTCGACCATTTTTTTACGTTTTCGTAAGATTTTTTACGTTTTCATCCGATTTTTTACGTTTTTGTCATGTTTTTTATGTTTTCGTCTGTTTTTTTACGTTTTCGTTCCGATTTTTTACGTTTTCGTCCGACGTTTTACGTTTTCATCCGATTTTTTACATTTCCGTCTGATTTTTTTACGTTTTCGTCTGTTTTTTATGTAAAAAATGGGACAAAAACGTAAAAAATCGGACGAAAACGTAAAAAACAGGACGAAAACGTAAAAAACAGACTAAAACGTAAAACAATCAGACGGAAACGTAAAAATGGACGAAACGAAAAAATCGGACAAAACGTAAAATCGACGAAAACGTAAAAAAACAGCGAAAACGTAAAAAGCGGAAGAAAACGTAAAAAAGCGGACGAAACGCTAAAAACGATGAAAACGTTAAAAACGACGAGCGTAAAACGAGAATGTAAAATCGGACGAAAACGTAAAATCGACGAAAAAAAAATCAGACGAAACAAAAAATGGACGGCGTAAAAAATCGAGCAACGTAAAAAACGGACGAAAACGTAAAAAACAGACGAAAACGTAAAAATACGGACGAAAACGTTATAAATCGGACGAAAACGTAAAAAACATACGAAAACGTAAGAAAACCAAGTTTTAAGTTATTTACTAACGGCCGTTAGTATAAAGGACTAACGATGCAAATATGAGAGATGAAGATGTGAAGAAATTACCCATTATTGCACATATTTGATCTTTGGTTTAGCATATTGATACGTAAATGACTATGTTTATCATATTGATACATTTGAGAAAGTATGTTTATCATTTTTGACTTTTACCCTAATAATAATAATAATAATAATAATAATAATAATAATAATAATAATAAATAAGTCTTGATGAGGTACATAAACAACAAATCGAAACGAGAATCAAAGCATATGTAACCTAAATAAAAATGATCCGATCAAACCCTAAAGAAAGAAACAAACAGGATCTTGCTAATAATTAATAAGTTTTGATTAGGTACATAAACACAAAATCGAAACCCTAAGTTTTGAGACCAAATCGAAACAAAGAGTAACAAGAATCAAAGCATATGTATGTATGTAACCAAATAAGATTCAAACACCTCTTGGACAAATTTTTCAATATCAATACCAAGACTGGGTGGGTAGAATTTCTGAAAAACACTTGTACCATCCTCCTGCACGACTACTGTACAATACACATGGGGGAGATCGGAATACTCATCTGAATCATCATCAATCATCTTTGAGATCCATACGGAGGTATCCGTGGTGCTCCTCGATAGTCAGGTCCGCAAATTTGTTCAAAACAGTCCAAAGTGGTACGTTTTTAGGAGCAGGAGCGGTACCAAGCGCATCAATGAGACTTTGTTTAAAGTTTGTGAATTTAGCATTGTCCTCATCATCTGAAGAGTAGTTTTTGTTCAACTTTGACCACTAATATTTTTTTTGTGTTATATAATATTTGATGAAACTTATACCAAATGAAAATAAATTTAAAACCCAATCTATTCATATATTTTTCATCAAATATTATATTACACAAATAAAAATATTTATGGTCAAAGTTTAATAAAAAAGACTTAGAAAAGTCAAAATGGACAATTATTATAGGACGGAGGTAGTATATATATAACGAGTTAGGGGGTATCTCTGGATCAGCTTGTAATGAAGCTTTTTTCATAAAAAAAACCCCTCCTCTAAATTGCAAAAATAATAATAATAATAAAATAAAAAATAAAATACGAGAAGTTTTTTTAAACGACATTATGATATTTTAAGTATTTAACATATATACGAGCCGAGCTCGAGCTTATTAACGAGAATAAAGATATATTACGAGCCGAGCTCGAGCTCGAGCTAAGCTTTAACTTTTCATGGCCAAATCTTATAAACGAGCCGAGCTCGGGCCGATCTTGAGCCTATATAATTTACCAGGGGCCGAGTTCGAGCTTAAAATTTAAAGGTCGAAACGAGCCGAGCTCGAGCTCTAACCTTTTAAAACTTAAACGAGCCGAGCTCGAACTCTGACAGGCTCGGACTCGGCTCGACTCGTTTTCACCCCTAGGTTTTATGTTTAACTAGAATGAGTAGTAAAAGAGGGGTGATAAAGTTGAGAGATAAAAAGACATAAACACCCTCACTAAAAGGACACGTGTAAAGGATAACTGTTATAAACATTAAAAAAATGCACCATTCGTTCTTGAGGATGTATATTGGTTAACTTCTACTAACGGAGTGATGTGTTTTTTGTATTTTTTTTTTAAAGAAATGTATGGTGTGAATCGTGGTAAACCACAGCGATGTATTATGGAGTTTTACTCTTTTAATTTAAAGATACTACCCATTTTCTATGATACTTTTTAAGTTTCTCGAATAAGCCTAATGTTAGGGCTAATAACCTTTTAAAACACTATACTTGTCAAGAATGGCAGTTCTGCGTAGCGAACTAAAAAAAATAACTTTTTTAAACATTAATGTTAACATTGTTGTCTTTCTTTAAGTATTATGATCATATTATGACCATTCTACCCTCTCTGATTTTTTTTTTCAAAAAATATTTTTGTTTCGAATTTTTTTTTTCAATTTTTTTTTCGAAATACTTTCTTTTCGAATTTTTTGTTCCAATTTTTTTTTCTGATTTTTTTTTCGAAATACTTTTTTTTCAATTTTTTTTTCTTCTTAAATGTGTTTTTTAGAAATTTCTTTTGTGACACACGAAAAAAAATAGAATTTCTTTTTTGTAATAAAAAATGATTTCGACAAAAAAATTCACTTGTGACAAAAAAAAACCAAAAGTGAATAAAAAACATGTGAAAACGGAGTAAAACGTATAAAAAAATTTCTGAATTTTTTTTTCGAAATTCATTTTTTTTTTTTTGAAATTTTTTTTCTGAAATAAACTTTTTTTTTGTGACATGCGATTTTGTCTATTTTATTTTTTAGATTAAACAAAATTTCTGAATTTTTTTTGAAATTCTTTATTTTTAAATTTTTTTTTCCTAAATAATTTTCTTTAGAAATTTTTTTGTGACATGCGATTTTTTATTTTTATTTTTTAGATTAAAAAAATTTTATGGGATTTTTTTTCGAAATTCTTCTTTTTTTTTTTTTTTTTGAAATTTTTTTTATAGAGTAAAATGGTTATAATACTTAATGAAAAACAAAAATGTCAACATTAATGTTTAAAAAAATTATTTTTTTAGTTCACTACGCAGAACTGTCATTCTTGACAACTATAGTGCTTTAATAGGTTATTAGCCCCTTAATGTTAAGTCTAATGTTAGCATAATTACATAGCTATCACAAGTCATTGAAAAGATTATACATATTACGAGAATATTGTTCTTGCATTGTCAAGCAGTGATGAAATCAGAACCAAATGTGATCGGGTATAAAAAAAATGAACCGTAATATAATATTAATACTAGAAACACATTTTGATAAACCGGATGCATTTAAAATAAAGTTTAAAAAAAATCATTTTTTTTCAAAAAATTAACACTAAATAAAAAAAAAATCCGTAAGAGTAAGCATCAATAATAGCAACTACACAATGTTTTGAAAACCGGGTTTATAATCGACCCGGTCGAGTCACCGGTCACCGGGTCAACCGGTTCGACCGACGGGTCAACCCGGTTTTCCATTTAAAAAATAAAAAATAAAAATAACCGGGTCAACCGGTTCGACCGCCGGGTCAACCGGTTCAACCGCCGGGTCAACCGGTTTTATAAAATATTTTGAAAAAAACCAAACCCGGCCGGGTTTCGAGAACCGGGTTGACCCGGGTCACTCAAAAACCGGCGGGTCTAACCGGTTAACCCGGGTTTTTTTGACCCGTTTTTTTGCCCGGAACTGGTCCAACCGGTTAACCCGGCCGGGTCGACCCGGATTTCAAAACATTGCAACTACATGACACACTACATCAATACACCATGCGCATGTCAAATTTCATGAAACGATGTATTCCAAGCAAATATATTGCGAGACTTACTTCCATCTTGCCATGCATCCTATTACTTAACGCTGCGTTCTCGAGTTTTATTTTTGAAAGAGGATAAAAGAAGTGAGTAGAAAACAAAATAAATTCGTGTTCTTGAGTTTTTTTAGGAGAGAAGAGAAAAGAAGAGGAAAGTAATTTTGGCTAAACTTCTCTCCAAAACTTTCTCTTCAAAAGTGAGATGATTTAGAGAGAAGTTATATTAGGAAGCTTTAAATAAATAAATTTACTTAAATTACCTAATATAAAACATAACTTTTATATATAACCAAGGGTATAATTGTAAAATAATCTTTTATCTTTTCTTTTCTCTTCTAACTCAGGAACAAAATATAAAAAGTTTAATTTCATTTATCTCCTCTTTTTTTCTGCCAATTTTAACTCTTCTATTTTTTTCTTTCAGTTAAAAAAACTACGAGCAACTGATGCATCTAGAAAACGAAATATAAATTTAACATGGATCGCGACAATTACAAATGGCGGAATTAAAATGCTCCCTAGACTAGCCATTCCACGTAGATTGTTCGAAAACACACTTTTATCATTCACTTTGACATAGCAAATCATTCAAAAAGATGAAATTATACAAATTAAAATAATTGTATTTAAACTTGGCATGAGTTATCCTAGTACCTTCAGTTCGTCAAAGTATAAAAATGAATAAGTACACATAAATGGTATCGAATACTAAAGGAGCATGAGTCGTCATTTAGGTAGTTTACTAAAGTTATATGATAAAAACTACACCCCACATTGATTGAAGAAGATAAATGTTCTTGGCTTATATATCAGAGTGTTTTCACACTGGTGCTAAGAATTGTTGAATAGAAAATTTTAACGATTCATAGTCTCGAAAATCTATAAAAACTTTTCGGTGCAAAAATGTTTAGGTTTGACCAGAGAAAGGCAAATTCAAATTAACCTTATTTTCCCATATTTATCACTGGGAAACAACAACAATATAAGCATTCCATGAATCTTGCTGTTGAAAACTTGTAACTTCTTCATATTTGATATATCGAGCTGAACCAAACCCTTCCATGCTTTTAATATTCTCACTGTCTGGCATTTGGCGGATCCAAAAATGAACAGATCGAAATCCCGCTTCTTCCATACAATCTTTAATCTCTGGTAACGACCACCTGGACACAAAAATTAGTAACTATTAGATCAATAGTAATATATCTAAAATACCCGTCAAAATAATCCAAATCCATAAAGCATAAGGATTTAATAAAAGAAAAAGATAACTCACAATCTCCAACTATATGAAAACGCGTGGCGAAGTTTCTTCTTCTGGTGATTTAGCAGAGTATAATGCAGACTGATTCTTGTTTTCCGTTGAACGATATCAAATCCAACTTGCACCCATGTATACTGGCAAATTATAACCGAAATCCGTCAAGTATATAACATTTGTGAATGGCAGTTTTGCAACAGTGTCAAAGTGCCTATAATAGCCAATATTGAATAACTAATTACCGTGAAATTTGGGAATTTCCTTTGCATCTTAAGTTCACATTCGGATGATGTACCACCATAAAGATCCATAACGAAAATCCCGCCTTTCTTAGACAATGCATTAAGAGCATGTTTGAAATATGTAACTAGCTCATGATGACTATGGAGACAACAACTAAAGTTAGACGCACATACTATGTCTCGAGGTGGAAGTGCTTCATAATCATGTTCGGTTTCTTCAAGTGTTATGTTATCCATGGTGTTTGGAAGACTGTTTTTTACCAGCTTAGCTTCTTGTGGTTGTAAGACGTTACCATGGTAGAGAAAGATTCTAGAAGATAAATCAGCCCCGACTTTGTTAACATTGTTCTCCATGCACCAAGCGAGAGCCTCTAGATCAAAATCTAGACCTACAGAAGTTCTTCGCGAGTCACTTCTGAGCTACTCTGTACTGTAAATCTGTAATTATATCATGTGATTTAAAGATTAAGGTTTTAAACATCTTCATTACTTTAGTTTATTGAATTTCAAATAAAAGTACATTGATTACAATAGCATAGTACAAAAGTAAAAAGAATATAGTTGTTTCATAATCCAGACTAAACATATGCCCTTCTATTACTATGGTTTCTAGGCATAACGTTTCAAATATAACTTGTAACAACGCAAGAGATAGTGATTAGATGTGGATCTACTGTTTTAAGGTTGTGAAAAACCAGTAAAGTATTTTCAAAAAGGCAATGCAAAACACCCTTGATTATCTAAAACTTCTTAGTTGTCCACTAAATAATTGGATGATCAGAATCAAACTCATCACCATGTACAATATATCAACTATCGAGATACTGTAAAGTTATAATCATATGTCAAAAAGAGACATAAAAGTACCTGAGCAAGGCAGTGATGATGATAAACTTCTTTACAAATTAACTAAAACCAAGTTCTGTGTATATAAATACTATGCATTATAAAGTTTATCATTGTTGTTGAATTTATTCAATTACCATAAGAACTTTATGTTTAATTTGAAGATTGCAGTTACTCTGTTTGACCTTTAAAGTCAAGCTTTAATGTTTCCATAAAAGTCAAGGTTTAATGTTTAATTTGAAAAAAGCATCTGTCATTGTTAGGTGTTGGTTGCCGTATCTATAGATCATCCTAAATATTTTGTTGGTTTTGATATTGTGAGTGGGTATGAAGATGAAGAATGAAGATTGGTGTTAGACTTTTTTTTTTTTTTTTTTTAGTGGATCGATGAGATTTGAGAATGGTTTTTGTGTTAATTTTAGAGAGACAAGCAGAAATTTAGAGAGAGAAGTAGGAAAAGAGATAACATTAGGATGGTGGTAGTGATGGTATAACTTTTTTATTAAGTGCACCATTCGTCCCAAGGGTTGTACCACCAAAATAATCAACCAAAACGATAAAATGACCATTTTGCCCTCATATGCAAGGCACATGAGAAAAGATAACAGACGTTGACTAACAGAAAATGGGTCAAGGTACTCATTTAGCCTATAAAAAGCTTGTTTTGGACTCCTGACAATAAAGGCAAGTTTTGTCCCAACGTGATATTTGAGGACAAGTTTAAGGACCAGTGTATTTTAGTCTAAGTTTAATCTATATACATTCTTGACTTTTAATATTTAACCTTAAAAATAGCATACGTTTTAGACTTTTAATAATTTTAATTGCAAAACTAACTTTAAAAAAATATGCATACATTCTTGGCTTTTAATACTTATTCCTTCCAACAAAATATCTTCTTAACATATAAATCCCGTATTTCATTCACTAAGTCTCATCGGAATCCGGCTATTTGTGACGTTTATTATGTGGCTAAGATATTAATCTAATGAGACTGTGATTTTAGCCTCATAATGCATTTAAGGACATGGTGGTGGCGGTTTTAAAAGGAAAAAATAGTAAAGGTTATAAAATATATGTATCGAGAAGGTGGTAGTAATGGTGTAGTGGGGGGTGTTTGGCGAAATATTATTAGCTTAAGAGAGGAGTTGAGTGGGCAAAGAATTTAGTTTGCTTCATCTTTTGAAGGAGTGGTGGGGGATGATAGAGGTCTAGGTTTTTGGTAGATAGTTTGATTGGTGATTTAAGATTATGTGGTAGGTACCACTCAGATACGAGCAAGGAAGGTGGGATGGCGGATTGGAAACTGTTGCTATTTCAAATTTTTGTAGGGATAGGCATTGGTTACATGAAACAGATATTGATTTGGACACTTTACTTTGTCCATGTTGCAACAATGAGATCTAGTAATCATGGCTACGTTTTGTATGACCTTGCTATGAGTGTGTGGGAAAATATCTTTGATGATGGATGCTTGGGAACGTTAATGCTTTCTCATTCAAAGAAAAGTATTCGGCTAATACAAGTGTTAATGATCCTAACTCTTCAATAAGGGTTTGGCAACTAGTTATTTGGATGTCCGGTTATTACATTTGAAAGAGAGAAGCTTATATATCTTTAAAGGAAATGTTTCAAGTACAAATATAATACTGCAACGTATTCTAGATTGAATGCTATGACTGATCCAATAAAATATCAAGTTTAGAATTAAAGGCAAATGCTATAGAGTTTTAATTAAGCTATCCGCTATTTATGACATAATTTAAAAGTATAAATATAGTATCGATATTAAGATAATTCTCTTTTTTTAATGTGTTTATGTCTTTGCTCGTATGTAGTTGTTGTTTTATGTTCTTTTGCTTATGCCATTGTCTCTGTTTCCCGCACACACCTTATATATTGTCTATTTGCTTGCACACACGCACTTGTCGGAGATCTTTTTGGAAGCCGTCCCTTTACCCGTCCCTTTACCCTTGGGTAGGAGTGTGACTGACTACATCTCACACCCCCATACCTCGCTCCGGCGAGATTGGGTATTGTTGTTGTTGCCGTCGTCGTCTTTGTTTTATGGCCAAGTAGCAATATATTTTAGGGTTCATTGTTTAAAAAATTGTGATTGTTTGGTTCTTCTCCAATGCAGTTTAGATAGGAAAAATATATTGTAATACTTGAAAGAAGAAGAAAAAGAGAGCCTATTGTTTCAGATTAGCATAACCGCGCCGTGATTGTATGTGTTATCCTTTGTTTTAAAACATAGAAAAGACCAAATGCTTATAAATGAATTTGTTGATGGCCAAAAAGATCCAGTTCAACTTCTGGTTCTAGTTATTTTCTATGCTAGCTATTTCTTCAGTTCCGGCTAGATCATATTTTAAACCGATTAAGTGATCAACCAACCATCCATACAAGATCCACTACGTTAGACATATGAGAAACGAGAAACCCATGTAAGACTAAAACATAATACATGTGATCAAAGAAGCACAAACTTATCAACACAACAAAGGAACTACGCTTTTCACTCTTGCTTCTCCAGTGTTCTCTATGATTGCCTCAAGGTGGATAGTTGGATACGTTCATAATCCAAAGTACACTCAATGAAACGAGAAATTCAGTAAATGCTTATAAAACAAAATGCAATTTCAACGTGGGTCGTGTTTTAACTTAAACGGGTCAAATAAATATTTAGATAAAAGGAGAATAGGCCGAACTTTCCAAATGGGTTAAAAGTCGTCCAAGTCTATGCTAGCATACAACCTCTGAAACTGTCTTGATTCATAGTTGTAATAATATTGTTTTAGTATTTACCAAATAAAATGGAAAAACAAGTGTTTGTGGATCAATACTAATGGTTCCCATTTTGACTTGTACTAAAAAGTGTGTTGAATTCAACCAAACCGATTTTCACATGTTACCCAGCCTGTCCGACTACCATATAGTTTGAAATTTAACATGCCTGGAAACTCATCCGATTCGAGTGGGTCCCACGCCCCACCGACTTGGAACCTCGTTTGATTTCGGTGTTGTCCATTTCGTGTATTTATCTACGGAAACAAATTTTCTAAAAGGGAATGAACAATACGAGTTTTTAAAGAAGGATTTGGAGTCGGTTGACCGGGACAAAATGCCGTTTGTCATGGTCCAGGGTCATAGACCAATGTACACCACGATCAATGAGGTTAGGGACCGGAATCATGGAAAAGATGCTCGAGCATTTAGAACAGTTGATGGCGGACAACAAGGTGAACCTTGCCCTTTAGGGGCACCTTCACAGATACGAACATTTTTGTCCAATAAATAATTATAAATGTGGGAGTGGGTCGGTACATGTGGTAATTGGGATGGCTGGTGCGGACTGGCAACCCATGTGGGAACCCAGATCTAACCACCCAGACATGCCAGTCTACCCACAACCGGCTCACTCCATATACAGAGGCGATGAGTTTGGGTACACCAAACTCTTCGCCAACAAAGAGAGGCTAACACTTAACATATAATGATGGCGAGATGCATGACAATGTAGAGATTCTAGCCAGCAGCAAAGCCGTAAATGGTAAAATTACGAGTATAGCCTCTATGGAGGGTATTGACCGCTATGTTAAAAAGGGTAAAAAAGGAAAAACGACAATATTGTTGTATGTTCAGGGTGCATGTGTCCTCTTATTTGGTATTGTAGTGGGATATCTTGTTGGATTGATGTCACGTGCAAAGAAGGAATAAGGAATGGATTCCACTGAAGACAACGGAACAAATATAAACACATAATTCTTCGTTATTAACTATATATAGTTTGTATCGAAATTACAGATTTAGGATCAAAATATTTTTGGTTTGTGTATTTTGTTAACATTGGGCATGGAGATCCTTAAATATGTGTAAATAGAGGATTAGTTGTGCAACTTTAAATAAGAAAATCTTGTTATTCTTATGTTCATTTGACTTTTGAAGTCAGTTTTTCTGCACTTGAATTACCATTATTTACACATTTATCTTTTGTTACACACAACACCTTTGAGTTATTAAACGCATTTTAATTAAAAAAAATCAATTTCTAATATACACGTTCAACCGCAGTAGCACGCAGGGCAATGCTCCTAGTTCCTTAAAAAAGCAGTTGATTCAAACACCAAAAAAGTTTCACAAATAGGTTTAGCTAAGTAAATTTATACTAACAGGCCAGGTAATATTTATAAAACTTGCTAATATAAGATGGGTACACTTAATGACCATAAGCTAGTTTCTAAAATAGTCCATAGACAAGCCAAATATTTTTAATAGTCCATAAGCTAGTCAAATTCATTAGATAGACAAAAAAATTAAGATAGTCAAATACTTGATGAAGGGAACATTAAGGTAAAGCTGTTGAGACCAAGTTGCATCTTCCAAGGGGAAAGCTTTCTGCATTAAACAAATGGAAATATATGAATATATCATAATCAAACGAAAACAACCAAGACAAGAAATGTGATATGTATACATAAATTACGAGAATCGGAAGCAACAATTATGGGTAAGATTTTTTTTAAAATTAAGGTTTCTGGCTCACAAACACAATGCCACTCTCGTTTATTGAGATTTTTCACAATCTTTGACCCTCAAAACCTTGTAGAAACATCTGTACTAACTACTAACAACCAAACTATGTGTTTAAGAATATAAAATAGTCAAAAGGGTATAACATAAAGTGTTTTTAGAGGCTAAAAGCCCAAGATTAAACATGGGTCAAGTCGGGTCGGGTATGGACTAATAGCAAACTCAGTAGCAAGAAATTTCCTCACTTTAATGAGGAAGAGTGTAAGATTACTGAAAACATCCGACCTATACTATAAGTCGTCCGCCTACCTTTCTGATCTCCTTTCCTTATATTCATCATTTGCCTTTGACCAATTCAAGGTGAAAAATGAAGTTGATGGTGTTGAATAAGAATAAGAGTTACGTAAGTTACAGGGGATCGCAAATCATAAGTTTGTCTGTGAAGAGGAATCTGGGTTCATAACTTTTTCCCCAATCTTTGACACTATCATAAACCCTAACCCAAACACCACTAGTACAATAATACCAACTAAAACATCAAATTAAAATTACAGAACATACAACAAGAAAGTAAAAATAAACTGTTTCTTGGGTATTATTAACCTACTATAAAGTTGTGATTTTGGAGTGCAAGTGTTAGTATCAAAGCAGAAGTAAATCACTTGCAGAAAAGAAAACATCTCAGACAAATAATATCATCATTCATCATAAAATATAAAACTTGCCTAATATAGATACTGCCGCAATAAGGAAAAGACAGTTTTAAGGTCTACTTAACTGAATGCCCCTGATTTGTTTTATATTTAATTATCATCATTCATTTTGCCTCGCACATTAACTTTCAACAATGTCTAATTTCATCTACACTTTATGGAAAAAGAAAGTAGGAAGTTTATTAGCCATAAAGACAGCATACGCATAGTCACATACTTGGAAAATGCTTCCTATGATTCTTCATTTTCCACAGTCACCGCAACATCCTTGTTTTTGGCCACCACCTAACATATATGTTATTTACAGAGAAAATATACGTTAACATTGGTGAATCTAGCATTTGGCTTGAACAGGTAAAACTACTTACAGCCTATTTTTTGGCGTTTGACAGTGTCCTCCTCTTTGGTATCATCTTTGTCATCACCTAACATTTATTTATGTATTATTATGTGCAAAGAGAGAATTACTGAATCTTGTATCATTAGGAGGCTTGAATGAGCTAGAGGAACTTACTAGTGTGTTTGACGGGTGGCACGGTACTTTGGGGTTTGACTTTGGTATCTTCTTTTTCAGCACCTAACATTTATTTATTCATTATTATTATGTACAAAGAAAGAAAGAAAAGAAGGCTTGAAAGAGTAAATTAGCTAGAGGAACTTACGTTGGCGTTGGATCTCCTCTTGGACAAATTTTTCAATATCAATACCAAGACTGGGTGGGTAGAATTTCTGAAAAACACGTGTACCATCCTCCTGCACGACTACTGTACAATACACATGGGGGAGATCGGAATACTCATCTGAATCATCATCAATCATGCTGAGATCCAGACGGAGGTATCCGTGGTGCTCCTCGATAGTCAGGTCCGCAAATTTGTTCAAAACAGTCCAAAGTGGTACGTTTTTAGGAGCAGGAGCGGTACCAAGCGCATCAATGAGACTTTGTTTAAAGTTTGTGAATTTAGCATTGTCCTCATCATCTGAAGAGTAGTTTTTGTTCCACTTTTTCTTCCATTCCAGAAAATCAAGCTTGTCGCGGCATTAAGCCCTCTTGAGGATTGGGAACCACCAGGCATTGCGACCCTGTATTGAAAAGAAATAAAAAAAGGTAACAAGATTCAAAACCAAAATAATAATAATAATAATAATAATAATAATAATAAATAAGTCTTGATTAGGTACATAAACAACAAATCGAAACGAGAATCAAAGCATATGTAACCTAAATAAAAATGATCCGATCAAACCCTAAAGAAAGAAACAAACAGGATCTTGCTAATAATTAATAAGTTTTGATTAGGTACATAAACACCAAATCGAAACCCTAAGTTTTGAGACCAAATCGAAACAAAGAGTAACAAGAATCAAAGCATATATATGTATGTAACCAAATAAGATTCATCCCTACCTTTTGTTTCGTGCGCGGCTGAGAATGAAAGCTAGCGTGATGGGATTTTGGGGTCAATTTATCTTCTTTTCTTCCTTGTGTAAGAAGTTATTATATATATATATAATATATATATATATATAACGAGTTAGGGGGTATCTCTGGATCAGCTTGTAATGAAGCTTTTTTCATAAAAAAAACCCATCCTCTAAATTGCAAAAATAATAATAATAAAAAAAATAAAAAATAAAATACGAGAAGTTTTTTTAATCGGAAAGGAGAGTGATTTTATGTGTTAGGGTTTTTCAATTTGGGGCAAAATTTGGAGAGGGTGGTGATTTATGTGTGTGTTTGATTTAAGTTTGTGTTTTAGTTTTTATTAGCGGTGGAAATAAGACGAGCCGCTCGTGAAAAGCTCGAGATCGGATCGGTAAAAAGCTCGAACGAGCTGAGCCTAAACGAGCTCAAGCCTAAATTGCAGCTCGTTTATTAATCGAGCTCGAGCCCGAGCTTTACATACAAAGCTCGTTTGGGCTCACGAGCCCAAACGACATTATGATATTTTAAGTATTTAACAAATATACGAGCCGAGCTCGAGCTTATTAACGAGAATAAAGATATATTACGAGCCAAGCTCGAGCTCGAGATAAGCTTTAACTTTTCATGGCCAAATCTTATAAACGAGTCGAGCCTGAGCCTATATAACTTACCACGAGCCGAGTTCGAGCTTAAAATTTAAAACTCGAAACGAGCCGAGCTCGAGCTCGAGCCTTTTAAAACTTAAACGAGCTGAGCTCGAGCTCTGGCAGGCTCATGCTCGGCTAGGCTCGTTTTCACCCCTAGGTTTTATGTTTGACTAAAATGAGTGGTAAAAGAGGGGTGATAAAGTTGAGAGATAAAAAGACATAAACGCCCTCACTAAAAGGACACATGTAAAGGATAACTGTGATAAACATAAAAAAAAATGGCCCGTTCGTCTTTGAGGATGTATATTGGTTAGCTTTTACAACCAAAGTGATGTGTTTTTTGTAATTTTTTGAAAGGAATGTATGGTGTGAATCGTGGTAAACCACATAGATGTATTTTGGAGTTTTACCCTTTTAATTAACACTACATAAAAATAAATAAATAAATAAAAAAATCCGTAAGAGTAAGCATCCATAATAGCAACTACATGACAAATTACATCAATACACCATGCGCATGTCAAATTTCATGAAACGATGTATTTCAAGCAAATATATTGCGAGACTTACTTCCATCTTGCCATGCATCCTATTAATTAACTACGAGCAACCGATGCATCCAGAAAACGAAATATAAATTAAACATGGATCGCGACAATTACAAATGGACGGAATTAACATGCTCCCTAGACTAGCCATTCCACGTAGATTGTTCGAAAACACACTTTCATCATTCACTTTGACATAGCAAATCATTTGGTGTGTTTGGATAGAAGAAAGTGCTTATGATTAACTACTTGGGAAATAAAATAAATATTTTGGGTTTGTGATTCTTAGTGGGCGTTTGGCTAAGCATTCATATAGGTGTGTAATCAAAACACCATAAGAATAAGCATATCGAAAGATTTATGAAAAAAGTGCTTATTAGCTCATTAAGAGAGTTAAGCGAGATGTTTAAGCTCTTTGCCATCTTGTTGGCCAACACTCAACCCCTACCCCTATTCGATAGTTGCGTTTCGTTACTGCATACGGTAATCCAATCACTGTTTCCTAAATTGTGCTTTGTGGATTATTTACTTCTCCTATATTTCTAAACCTTTCAAATATTGGTTCAAATATAGAAGATAAAAAGCTAACATAATCAACATCTAATGCAATATTAACTGTTAGAACAAAAAGATGAAATTATACAAATTAAAATAATTGTATCTAAACTTGGCATCAGTTATCCTAGTACCTTTAGTGGATGAAAAATCGGAACCTTATTTCTTTGTAGCTTTTTCTAGCTTCTTGCTAGTTCTAATATATAAATCCGCCGTTCAAAAAAAAGTTATCCTAGTACCTTCAGTTCGTCAAAGTATAAAGATGAATAAGTACACATAAATGGTATCGAATACTAAAGGAGCATAAGTCATCATTTAGGTACTTTACTAAGTTATATGATAAAAACTATATCACACATTGATCGAAGAAGATAAATGTTCTTGGCTTATATAGCATAGTGTATCTGCATGTTTGTTCCAAGATTGACTTAGTGTTTTCACATTGGTGCTAAGAATTGTTGAATAGAAAATTTTAACGATTCATAGTCTCGAAAATCTATATACACTCGAGACTTTTTGAATATATAACTCTAAAATTATGTACACTATTGACTTTTAATATTTAACTCTAAAAATCAATATTCATTTTAGACTTTCATAAGTTTAATTTATATACATTCTTGACTTTTAATATTTAACTTTAAAAATTGTTAAAATAATAGATCTGGTCTCAGAATCAACCACAACACAATCAAATCACCCAGCCAACCACCCTTTGGTAAAATCTTTTATTAACTGAATAGTCAAGAAGATGAGTTCACAAAGCGTGAGCTCACCAAACAAATACACAAGACAAAGATAGTCCCTTTCAGAAGGATCCTATATATCTCACTACAAAGATAGAAACACAAAGAACCTCACTACAACACTCAAACAATACCTATCAAACTATGAAACTGACCAAGATGATCAGAGTTAACCCAGAATATCAATACCAGACCAACACCAGACTTTGAGATAGAATACGAAACCCTAGTGTGAGAAAATAATGAGAGAGATACAGCCAAAGGGTTAGGCTCCAGCTTTTATAGCAGCAAAAATACACTTTAACCCCTCAAGAAAATAGAACCTGCTAACAAGGGCCAAACATACAAACATTAGACCAACTTGGCAGAACAAGCCCTTTGACTTAAAGTCAAACATGAGCTTGTCTATAAGCACTAGATATTTCAACACCCCCTCTCAAGCTCATGGCTTGAACAAATCAACCAGACCAAGCTTATCACAAAACTGCTTGTGTTGGGAAACACTCAACCCTTTAGTAAAGATATCTGCAACATTGTTAGCAGAAGCAACCTTCAAGGTTCTAATGACCCCTGAAGCTACCTTCTCTCTAACCAAATGTAAATCAATTTCAAAATGTTTGGTTTTCATGAAAAGCTGGGTTAGCGACAATCTGAATAGCGAACTACTATCACAAAACAAACTTGCAGGCAACAAATCCTCTATTCCCAGATCCTCAAAAACTTTTATAATCCAAATAAGCTCACAAGTAGTAGATGCAAGGCATCTATACTCAATGTGAGAATATCTAGAAATAGTGGCTTGCTTTTTACTTTTCAAGAAATCGATTATTGCAAAAATAGCACAAAAACCATACTTGATTTCCTAGAAGCGGGACACTTAGCCCAATCGTATCTGAATAAGCATACATTAAGCTTTTGCCATACATAAGCTGAATACATGTACCGGGCACCTTTAAGTATCTCAAAACCCTAAGTGCATCGATAAAATGAGAACTAAGAGGATCATGCATATCTTGACTTAGGCAATGAAGCGCATAAGAAATGTCGGGCCTAGTAATAGACAAATATATAAGCTTTCCAACAAACTTTTGATACTCAGTCATGTTAGATAAGAATTTATCATTCTCAGTCTCAACATGACTCAAAACCTACGATACTCTGCGAGAGGAGTAGCAGCAGGCTTACAAGCCAACAACCCATACTCAAGTAATAAATCCAAACAATATTTTCTTTGAGAAAGACAAAGACCAGAATCACAGTTTAACACTTCAATTCCCAGAAAATATTTAAGTGCACCAAGATCTTTAATCATAAATTTTGAATTTAGAAACTTTTTGAACTTCTCAATTTCACTAACATTATTACCAGTGATGACAATGTCATCCACATAAACCAATAATGCCAAGAAAATACCATCGGAATCTTTAGTGTATAAAGAATAGTCATTAAGACTTTGTTTAAAACCATTTTCCACCAAGGCAGTGGTAAGTTTTTCATTCCACTGCCTAGGAGCTTGTTTTAGCCCATACAAAGACTTATTCAACTTACACACTCTAGTTTCATTCTTATCATAATAACCAGGGGCCAACTGCATATACACATCTTCATACAAGTCACCATATAAGAAAGCATTATTAACATCCAGTTGAAATAAAGGCCAATTGTTAGAAACAGATAAAGCAATAAGACACCTAACAGTAACCATTTGGACAACTGGACTAAATTTTTATTCATAATCAATACCTTCCCTCTGATTATAACCCTTAGCAACAAGTCTAGCTTTATATCTATGAACCTCACCAGAGGACTTAAATTTGATTTTCCAAATCTACTTGCAACCAATGGCAAACCTACCATTAGGTAATTCACACAGGTCATAGGTGTTATTCCTATGCAAAGCTTCCATTTCAGAATTCATAGCATCTTTCCACATAGGATTTTGAATAGCCTCAGAAAAAGACTTAGGTTCACAAGACTTATTAAGAGTAGTAGAGAAACACATGTTAACTTTAGACAGGTTGGAATAAGGCACATATTTCTCAAGACCATACTTCACATTGCTACCAACAACAAAGTCATTAAATCTAACTGGCTGACTTCTAGTTCTACTAGACCTCCTAACACTTGGTGGTGCTTCCATTTGAATATTTTGATCCTCACCATTGAAAACATTTTGATTTGTGCCCTCAGAGGTGATAGTATCCTCTATCCGGGTTGCTATGGTTGCACCTCCTTCATTGACTGTGCTAGCACAATCATCTGGAGGTACCATACCACTACCTTCCTCATTACAAGGGTCCCCATCTTCATCATAGGGACTTTCAGACCCATGAATGTCAAAAAAAGTTGAAGTTGTTTACTCTATTATTATCAAAGTTTGGTTGAGAATTATTAAACTCAGTATTAGGTTTACCAAAATCATTTGCAGACTTATGAAAAACATTTGATAACTTCATTTTAAAAGGAAACACGGTTTCATAAAATGTAACATCTCTTGAATAAAAAACAGATTTACTTTCCAAACCATACAATTTATAAGCTTTTTTAACACTAGAAAAACCAATTAAGACACATTTTTCAGATTTAGAACCAAACTTATCATGTGAATTTAAAAGCGATTGGAGTAACACGGACATCCAAAAGATGCGATGTGAGAGAGACTAGGATCCTTACCATAAACTAGAAAATAAGGGAAGCATCGGACAAGGCAGAGGAGGGAGTCTGTTAATAAGATATCTGGCGGTTAAAACACACTCGAGGCCACATATTCAAGGGAATCCCCACGAAACATAAGACTCCTAGCAACATTAAGGAGGTGTCTACGTTTCCTCTCAGCAATCCCATTTTGCTGAGGAGTATAGGCACAAGAAGTTTGGTGAATCATCCCTATTTCAAAAAAAAGAGTGAATAATTGATTGTTGACAAACTCAGTTCCATTATCAGATCTTATAATCTTAACTTTTTTATTAAACTGTGTAAAGACAAGTTTTATAAAATTTGTATCTGATCACAAACTTGATTTTGGATTTGAAGATAAACCCAAACAACTCTACTAAAATCATCAACCAAAGTTAAAAAATACTTAAAACCTTCTTTACTAGTAACCTTATAAGGACCCCAAACATCACAATGAATAAGATCCCCAACAGATTCAGTTTTATGTTCACTTAATGGCAAAGTTTTTCTAGTTTTTTAGCCTTGTGACACACATCACAAGGTGATAGATGATTCACCTTTTTAAAACCAATTTTATTACCCAAAGTAGACAAGACTTGATCAGCAGGATGACCAAGCCTTTGGTGCCATAACTCATTAGAAACATGACAAACAAACACAGAATTACACATAGCAAGATTATACTCACCACAATTAGTTTCATCAAACAAATAGAGACCACCAGAGACACTACCAGTCCCCACAATTTTGCCCAGTTTCAAATCCTGAATGTAACATTTATGCTCATCAAACCCAACAAAGAACTTACTGTCCTTAATCATTTTATTAGCGACAACAGACTCACATTATACTCAGGAACAACAAGAACATCAAATAAAACCACACCAGAAGTGAGTCTAAGACTACCAATCGGAGTAATATTAGCAACAGTACCATTAGGGTGGCCAACAATTACCATAAGACTAGAAATATCAACAACATTAAACATATTCTTAGTAGAGTCAGTCATATCTTTGATTAGCACGAGTCAATAACCCGTCCTAAAGTAACATGATATTTTCTGAGCTAGACTTAGCTACAGAAAAATTTCTCAAAGTGCATTAAACATCACATTGTTATTGAAGAAAGTGGGAGATATACCGCCATACTTGAGAACCATTAGCGAGAGGGTTTATCATTAATGAGACTTAAGAGTTTCATCATTTGATCATTAGTGAAAGACCCAGTCATAGAACCAGAAGAAGTGGATGGTTGAGACTCATCTGCACTATTAGCATTAAACTTTTTGACAACAGAAGATTGTTTAGACAAATTAGGATTCCTCTTAAAACCAGGAGGATGGCCATTTAACTCAAAGCATCTTTCAATAGTATGCCCAATTAGACCACAGTGTTTACAAACCAGATTAGGATTAGGTCCCCTATTACCAATATTATTATTACTATTACCATTTCTCCTAACAAAGTTGTTATTAGAGTTGGAATTATTATTGGTCTTAGTAACACAAGCAACAGGTTGAACCTTGCTGTTAGAACCAGAACTTGGGTGGAGTCCTCTATGAGACTCCTCACAGAACCACATTAAAGCCTCTTTAACATCTGGTAAAGGATCCTTAGCCAGAATATTACTCCTAATAGGCTGGTATATATCATTTAAGCCCATAAGAAACTGCATAAGTCTAACAAGCAGATTATGTTTCAACACACCCTCATGAGCAGGACAAGTACAAGCAGGTAACAAGGTTAAAGTATCAAACTTTCTCCAAAGAGAATTCAACTTCTGATAATAATTAGGAACATATAATTCACCTTACTTAAGAGAGTTAATCTTATGAATTGCATTAAAGATAACAGAACCATCAATTTTATCATAAGTTTCCTGTAATTCATCCCAAACTTCAGATGCAATTTCTGAGTAAACCTGTCCTAAGTACAACTCAAGAGACAAAGACCCAAGAATCCAGCCAAAAACTATGGCATTACATCTTTCCCATTGATAGGAAAGAACAAGGCTAGTAACAGGTTTAACACAAGAACCATCAACAAATCCCATTTTATTTTTACCTTTTAAAGCAATTTTCATAGCAGTAGAGCACATTTTGTAAGTATCAGACCCAGTGAGTTTAAAATGCACAATAGAAACATTAGAATTATCACTAGAATGCAAGTAGAGAGGATTACCAGCATCCAAAGAACTAATGAGAACTTCAGCCATAACAACAAGAAATAAGACAAACAAATAACAAAAACAAAAGAAACTACCAGATAGCAGATACCAAACAAGAACCAAACCAACTATAAATACCAGCA
The DNA here is from genome assembly GCA_910596185.1 of Chrysanthemum makinoi. Lineage (NCBI taxonomy): Eukaryota > Viridiplantae > Streptophyta > Magnoliopsida > Asterales > Asteraceae > Chrysanthemum > Chrysanthemum makinoi. The sequence goes on from OU343220.1 coordinate 28,582,269, forward strand.
ACTACACTACCAAGAACACTAATACACACACCCAATTCTACTGAAACACCCAGTCTCACACCTATCTGTGGGAAGAGCAGGTTTCCGTACCCCTCAAGAAAATAGAACCTGCTAACAAGGGCCAAACATACAAACATTAGACCAACTTGGCAGAACAAGCCCTTTGACTTAAAGTCAAACATGAGCTTGCCTATAAACACTAGATATTTCAACAAAAATAGTATACGTTTTAGACTTTTCATAATTTTAATTGCACAAACTAACTTTTAAAAATAATGCATACATTCTTGGCTTTTAATACTTATTTTTTCCAATAAAATATCTTCTTAACGTATAAATCACGTATTTCATTCACTAAGTCTCATCGGAATCCATCTATATGTGACGTTTATTATGTGGCTAAGATATTAATCTAATGTGAGACTGTGATTTTAGCCTCATAATGCTTTTAAGGACATGGTGGTGGCGGTTTTAAAAGAAAAATAGTAAAGGTTATAAAATATATGTATCGAGAAGGTGGTAGTAATGGTGTCTTAGGGAGCGAGGGGGAGGGGTGTTTGGCGAAATATTATTAGCTTAAGAGAGGAGTTGAGTGGGCAAAGAATTAAGTTTGCTTCATCTTTTGAAGGAGTGGTGGGGGGATGATAGAGGTCTAGGTTTTTGGTAGATAGTTTGATTGGTGATTTAAGATTATGTGGTAGGTACCACTCAGATACGAGCAAGGAAGGTGGGATGGCGGATAAAGGGTGTTGGGCGAATAATGTGTGGAGTTGGAAGTGGGATTGGAAACTGTTGCTATTTCTAATTTTTGTAGGGATAGGCATTGGCATAAATTGTGGAGAAAAAGATTTTACATGTCGGGTTTGGCGCTTAAGAAACTTTTTGGAACAAGTGAGTGTTAAAAAAGTCAACATCTTCATTTGGGGAGCTTTAAAAGTAAGACTTCCAATTCGTGAAGAGTTGCATGAAAGAGATATTGATTTGGACACTTTACTTTGTCCATTTTGCAACAATGATATCTAGTAATCATGGTTTGGTTTTGTATGACCTTGCTATGAGTGTATGGGAAAATATCTTTGATGATGGATGCTTGGGAACGTTAATGCTTTCTCATTCCAAGAAAATTATTCGGCTAATACAAGTGTTAATGATCCTAACTCTTCAATAAGGGTTTGGCAACTAGTTATTTGGATATCCGGTTATTACATTTGAAAGAGAGAAGCTTATATATCTTTAAAGGAAATGTTTCAAGTACAAATATAATAGTGCAACGTATTCTAAATTGAATGCTATGAGTGATCCAATAAAATATCGAGTTTAGAATTAAAGGTAAATGCTATAGAGTTTTAACTAAGCTATCCGCTATTTATGACATAATTTAAAAGTATAAATATAGTATCGATATTAAGCTAATTCTCTTTTTTTAATGCGCTTATGTCTTTGCTCGTTGTAGTTTTTGTTTTATGTTCTTTTGCTTATGCCATTGTCTCTGTTTCCCGCACACACCTTATATATTGTCTATTTGCTTGCACACACGCACTTGTCGGAGATCTTTTTGGAAGAAGTCCCTTTACCCTTGGGTAGGAGTGTGACTGACTACATCTCACACCCCCAGGTATTGTTGTTGTTGCCGTCGTCATCTTTGTTTTATGGCCAAATAGCAATATATTTTAAAGTTCATTGTTTAAAAAATTGTGATTTTTTGGTTCTTCTCCAATGCAGTTTAGATAGGAAAAATATATTGTAATACTTGAAAGAAGAAGAAAAAGAGAGCCTATTGTTTGATTAGCATACAGCCATGATTGTATGTGTTATCCTTTGTTTTAAAACGTAGAAAAGACCAAATGCTTATAAATGAATTTGTTGATGGCCAAAAAGATCCATTTCAACTTCTGGTTCTAGTTATTTTCTATGCTAGCTATTTCTTCAGTTCAGGCTAGATCATATTTTAAAACGATTAAGAGATCACCATCCATACAAGATCCACTACGTTAGACATATGAGAAACGAGAAACCCATGTAAGACTAAAACATAATACATGTGATCAAAGAAGCACAAACTTATCAACACAACAAAGGCACTACGCTTTTCACTCTTGCTTCTCCAGTTCTCTCTATGATTGCCTCAAGGTGGATAGTTGGATACGTTCATAATCGAAAGTACACTCAATGAAACGAGAAATTCAGTAAATGATTATAAAACAAAATGCAACTTCAATGTGGGTCGTTTTTTAACTCAAACGGGTCAAATATATATTTAGATAAAAGGAGAATAGGCCGAACTGTCCAAATGGGTTAAAACTTTGTCCAAGTCTATGCTAGCATACAACCTGTGGAACTGTCTTGATTCATAGTTGTAATAATATTGTTTTAGTATTTACCAAATAAAATGGAGAAACAAGTGTTTGTGGATCAATACTAATGGTTCCCATTTTGACTTGTACTAAAAAGTGTGTTGAATTCAACCAAACCGATTTTCACATGTTACCCAAGAATGAAGCATTTACAAAGAGAGACAACAACAGGAGCATCCTGATCATTTGCTCGCAAGGATACCGCTGGTATTTCTGTAGGTTGTTGTAGATACGGTGTGGAATAAAGAATAAGTGGTATTGTAGAACGCGGACAAGCAACGAGGAAAACAAGGACATCACTTGTTGACATACTACCGTCGAGTAGTAGAACAAAGACAAGCAATTCGCTTGATTCTTTTGAAAGAAATTACCGAGACTAATTTCTGAAATGTTTGTGTTTATTCGAGACTTGGAGATAAAGAAAGCAAGTCGACACAAAAGAATCCGAGACTTGGAGATAAAGAAAGCAAGTCGACACAAAAGAAAGGACAACGTGGTACAAGGAGTGGTATATTTTGAAGAAAGCAAGTCGACAACATCAATAAAAGGTGTACCGATTGCTTTGGAAACAAGAACGAGGGAAAAGAAAAATAAAGTTGGTATATTCTAGTACCGACAAGAAGGGAATACGCGAGTGACAAAAAAAACAGGTCACACGAAAATTCTTAAACTTTTGGATTTCCTTTCATATTTATAGTATAGATACTTAGTTTATACTATTAGAAATCCATAGTTCTATATTAGGATTCCCGGATAACTATTTTTGTTCCCCTAGTATTAAGTGATACCACTAGTTAGAAATCCCCATACAAATTAGAGAGTGAAGATCATAAGCACTATCAAAATGCCCGGTGACTATGCAAGTGGCAGTAACACTGCACCAAAACCCGTAACCCCTATGACACAGTATCAATGCCCTAAACTTAAAACCACAAACTACACAGTTTGGACTATACAAATTAAGGTGATACTAGAAGCACAAGGATTATGGGAAGCAATAGAACCTAAAGAAAACACTCAAGTAGATGATAAGAAGGATAAGGCAACAACCGCCTTCTTATATCAAGCATTAACCGAGGATGTGATCTTACAAGCACAAAGTTGCAATACAACAAAAGAATTATGGGATTCATTGAAAAAGAGACACGTTGGAAAAGAAAAAGTGCAACAAGCACGGTTACAATCACTGATGATTGGATTTCAGACTCTTCAAATGAAGGAGGATGAAACAGTGGATGCATTTACAGCCAAATTAAACGGCTACGCCACGAAGGCTAAAGAATTAGGAAAAGCATTGGATGAATCACTTTTAGTACGAAAACTATTAGATTCCACACCAGATAGGTTCATTCAAATAGTAGCATCCAAAAACAGACGAATGATCTCGATGACATTACGTTAGATGAGATCGCTGGAAAGATTAAGGCATTCGAGGAGAGAATAAAACTCCGAAAGGGAGGACAAGTAGAAAGCCATGACAATTTATTATTCGCACAAGGCGAACACTCTAGAAATAAGAAACGGTTTACCAAATATAGAGGTAGATCTAACTATTCACGAGGAAACTGGCAGAATAAGGGAAATAGAAACAACTCGAATAGAGGAAACTCATCCCACTCAGATAAGTCGAATAATGGAAAACAAGGATGGGATAAGAGTAAAATCACATGCTATAATTGTGGAAAACTTGGACATTACAAGAAGAATTGTAGAATTCCACCAACAACTCAGGAACAATCAAACCTTGTCTTAGAAGACGATGAACCATCATTACAAATGGCTACACACGAAACTGAAGAAATCTTGTTAAATGAAGAACAAGTACAACCCCAGAAATATGCAACGACAGATGATAGCATATGGTATCTAGATAATGGTGCAAGTAACCATATGTCAGGCACCAAAGGCCATTTTAAAGATATTGACGAAAACATCACTGGACGCGTTCGTTTTGGAGATGGATCGTATGTAGAGATAAAGGGTAGAGGTTCAATATTATTAGGATGTAGAAAGTTACAATAGAAGATGATTTCGGATGTTTAATACATTCCAAACCTCAAAAGCAACATACTTAGTCTAGGACAACTTACTGAAATAGGTTGCAAAATCATCATGGATGGAAATTCTTGACTTTGTATGATAAGAACAGGAAGTTGTTGATGAAAGTAGAACGATCTAAGAATCGACTTTCTGATTAGATTACATATAGTAGCACCTATATGTCTGTTAGCAAGCGTAGATGACCAAGCATGGTTATGGCATGCTAGATTAGGTCACTGAACTTTGACGCCTAATAGATAAAATGACAAGGAAAGGTTTAGTGGATGGAATACCGAGAATAAAACATGCAGTACAAATCTGTGACGCATGTTTATTAGGAAAACACATCAGAACACCATTTCCAAACCAAGCTAAATTCAGATCAAAAAACCCATTGGACTTAGTATATGGAGATTTACGTGGTCCCATAAGTCCAACAACATATTCGAAAGAAGCTTATCTTCTTATTAGTCGATACTTGCACACGTTTTATGTGGGCTTACTTTCTAAACTCAAAAGATCAAGCGTTTAGCACATTCAAGGAATTTAGACACCAGATCGAATCAAAGTTGAAGTTGAAAATAAAGATGCTAATAAGCGATAGAGGAGGTGAATTTACATCACATGAATTCACCAAATACTGTAAGGAAAATGGAATTGAGAGACAATTGTGACACCATACTCACCGCAGCAGAATGGTGTAGTAGAGAGGAGAAATAGAACAGTGTTATCAGCGACTAGGAGTATGATGAAAGCGATGAAGTTACCCTTAACTTTTTGGGCGAAGCGATAAGGCACGCCATTTACATACTCAACAGGGTACCGACGAAAGCCCTGGAAGACAAAACACCATATGAAACCCTCTACAATAGAAAACCAAACCTAGAATACCTATGAATATTCAGATGCACAGCTTATGCTAAGGTAACAATACCTCACCTGAAGAAGCTAGATGATAGAAGCATTCCAATGATTTACTTAGGAGTTGAAGAAGGATCAAAAGCATGTAGGCTATATGATCCAGTAGGAAAGAAGAAACATGTTAGTAGGGATGTAAAGTTCATGGAAACGAAACCGTGGGATTGGAATAAAACTGAAGAGGATACGAGTACTAAAGATACGTTTTGGACTAGCTTTGTAATAGATGGATTTGACTATGATAATCCTACACCAGTCAACATAGAAAACACAGACAACACGTATCAAGAACAAGAACCTATACCAGATCCACCCTCACCAATCACATCACCATCATACACTTACAACCCTAACTCAGAAGATGAAGAAGGAGCTACTATAAGCTCATTAGAGAGCTCAGATTCTAGAATTGATCATAGACCTATACAAGGTTTAAAGAATATTACGGAAATCTACCAAACTGCACGTGGAGTAGAAGCGCCAAGCTTATTTTTCATAGAAGAAGAACCCCGTAATTACAAGGAAGCTTCAAAAGATGAGAAGTGGATTGAGGCCATGGAAATTGAATTAGATTCAATTAACAAAAATAACACATGGACCCTTACCACATTGCCTGAAAATCAGAAAGCATTAGGACTTAAATGGGTTTATAAAACCAAAAGAGATGCACAAGGAAGGATCATAAAGTATAAAGCAAGATTAGTAGCAAAAGGTTATGTAAAAGAACGAGGGAATAGACTTGATGAAGTGTTTGCACCATTGCTAGGATAGAGACAGTTCGATTGATATTAGCACTAGCGACATATAATGGATGGCAAATACACCACTTAGATGTAAAATCGGCATTTTTACATGGAGAATTAAAGGAAGAAGTCTATGTTACACAACCTGAAGGTTTCATTCAACAAGGAAACCTAGGAAAAGTCTACAAGCTAACTAAAGCTTTGTATGGCTTAAGACAAGCTCCTAGAGCTTGGAACGTGAAGCTTGACCAAACATTAATGTCGTTAGACTTTAAGAAATGTAATCTCGAACAAGCAGTCTACACAAAGAGAAGCAAGACTTCTACACTTATCGTCGGAGTATATGTGGATGATTTGATAATCACAGGCACTCCAAAGAAGGAAGTAGACTTGTTCAAATCCCAGATGAAAGATAAATTTGAAATGAGCGACTTAGGGTTGCTAACATATTACCGTGGGATAGAAGTTACACAGACAGGAGGAGAAATTACGATCAAGCAAACTGGATACATTAACAAGATCTTAAAAGAGACAAGCATGACGACAGTAATGACACAAAGAAACCGATGGATCCCGGCACTAAGTTGGTCAAGGCGGAAGATGGAAACCCAGTTGACGGAACTTATTACCGAAGTTTAATTGGAAGTCTCAGATACTTACTACATACAAGACCGGATCTTAGTTATTGATCGGACTACTCAGCGATTTATGCAAGACCCAAAGGATCATCACGTGAAGGCGGTGAAACAAGTAATCGATACATCAAAGGAGCGAAAGACCATGGAGTAATATACAAGAAAGGCGGAAGCTGCAAGATTACAGGATCAGGCGGCAGTAGTTATGGAGTCAATACAGATCAAGGAAAATGAACTCTTTGGAATAGTATTTTACTTTGGAGAGTCACCTATCACTTTGTGTACTCAGAAGCAACCGACAGTAGCACTCTCATCATGTGAATCAGAATTCATGGCGGCTACTGCAGCTGCATGTCAAGCCTTATGGCTAAAACGATTACTCAGTGAATTAACTGGATTAGAAGAAAAGAAGATAACGCTTAGAGTTGACAACATATCAGCTATATAACTCGTAAAGAACCCAGTATTTCATGGAAGAAGCAAGCACATAGACATTCGCTATCATTTCATTCGGGAATGTGTAGAGAATGGTCATATCAACGTAGAACACGTAAGTGGAGAACTTCAAAGAGCAGATATTTTAACTAAAGCATGACCAAGACTCAAGTTCGCGACTATGCGACAAATGCTCGGAGTTCAAGACTTAGGACGAAGAAATGATCAAGATTAAGGAGGAGAATGTGAGCATGATAATCTCGATTCATTGCTCCATATCGAAAGACAGAAACATGAAGGACCAAAGTTGCTTATTGTAAACCTTTTAACCGAATAGCGGTTATTTTAGTTATGGCAGTTATTACCGAACCATCATGTCGGTTGGTAATACCTTTTAGAAACCTATATATAGTTGTAAACATGTTACAGAAATCTGGATTAACATATTGACAAGTTATCTAGTTTATTGCAATTTCATATATTTGTTTTACTCATCATTTGGGACCAACAATTGGCATCAAGAGCCTTGCCTATTACACGCTCGTTACACTGATACAACCATCATCTAAACACAAGAAACCTTGTAACCAAAAACCAGAACCAGATTCTGTCAACGAGTACCATCACAGAAACATTCTTGAACGAGAAAGAAGGAACCAAAAAAAAACACGCGCTGAAACTCTTGTTTCAGGAAGAAAAAGAAGAAGAATGCAACGTATTATCATACATACGCTGCCTGGATAACTTGATAACACAAGGAAAGTAGTGCACGACCGTACTTGTGTAGAAATTGCATTTGACAAGGCACCAAACGAAGTGGTGACTTGATATTTTGCGTTGGTTTGATTATGAACGCAACATGAACAAGACAAAGGAAACTTTGTTACACTTGTTGGCTTTCAATCTTACAACAAAAACAGCCCCTTTTGTCGAGACAAAAGTAGAGAAGAGAAGAAAGACGTACGCAAAAAAAAGGACATTGCTTGGATTGAAGAAAAGGGTATACCGAACCAGAAAACAATCGAATTGTTTTTGGAATAACGCTCGCAATACAAAGAGAGACAATAACAGGAGCATCCTGATCATTTGCTCGCAAGGATACCGCTAGTATTTCTGTAGGTTGTTGTAGATACGGTGTGGAATAAAGAATAAGTGGTATTGTAGAACGCGGACAAGCAACGAGGACAACAAGGACATCACTTGTTGACATACTACCGTCGAGTAGTAGAACAAAGACAAGCAATTCGCTTGATTCTTTTGAAAGAAATTACCGAGACTAATTTCTGAAACGTTTGTGTTTATTCGAGACTTGGAGATAAAGAAAGCAAGTCGACACAAAAGAATCTGAGACTTGGAGATAAAGAAAGCAAGTCGGCACAAAAGAAAGGACAACGTGGTACAAGGAGTGGTATATTTTGAAGAAAGCAAGTCGACAACATCAATAAAAGGTGTACCGATTGCTTTGGAAACAAGAACGAGGGAAAAGAAAAATAAAGTTGGTATATTCTAGTACCGACAAGAAGGGAATACGCGAGTGACAAAAAAAACAGGTCACACGAAAATTCTTAAACTTTTGGATTTCCTTTCATATTTATAGTATAGATACTTAGTTTATACTATTAGAAATCCATAGTTCCATATTAGGATTCCCGGATAACTATTTTTGTTCCCGTAGTATTAAGTGATACCACTAGTTAGAAATCCCCATACAAATTAGAGAGTGAAGATCATAAGCACTATCAAAATGCCCGGTGACGATGCAAGTGGCAGTAACACTGCACCAAAACCCGTAACCCCTATGACACAGTATCAATGCCCTAAACTTAAAACCACAAACTACACAGTTTGGACTATACAAATTAAGGTGATACTAGAAGCACAAGGATTATGGGAAGCAATAGAACCTAAAGAAAATACTCAAGTAGATGATAAGAAGGATAAGGCAACAACCGCCTTCTTATATCAAGCATTAACCAAGGATGTGATCTTACAAGTAGCAAGTTGCAATACAGCAAAAGAATTATGGGATTCGTTGAAAAAGAGACACGTTGGAGAAGATAAAGTGCAACAAGCACGGTTACAATCACTGATGATTGGATTTCAGACTCTTCAGATGAAGGAGGATGAAACAGTGGATGCATTTACAACCAAATTAAACGGCTACGCCACGAAGGCTAAAGAATTAGGAAAAGCATTAGATGAATCACTTTTAGTACGAAAACTATTAGATTCCACACCAGATAGGTTCATTCAAATAGTAGCATCCATAGAACAGACGAATGATCTCGATGACATTACGTTAGATGAGATCGCTGGAAAGCTTAAGGCATTCGAGGAGAGAATAAAACTCCGAAAGGGAGGACAAGTAGAAAGCTAGGACAATTTATTATTCGCACAAGGCGAACACTCTAGAAATAAGAAACGATTTACCAAATATAGAGGTAGATCAAACTATTCACGAGGAAACTAGCAGAATAAGGGAAATAGAAACAACTCGAATGGAGGAAACTCATCCCACTCAGATAAGTCGAATAATGGAAAACAAGGATGGGATAAGAGTAAAATCACATGCTATAATTGTGGAAAACTTGGACATTACAAGAAGAATTGTAGAAGTCCACCAACAACTCAGGAAAAATCAAACCTTATCTTAGAAGACGATGAACCATCATTACTAATGGCTACACACGAAACTGAAGAAATCTTGTTAAATGAAGAACAAGTACAACCCCGGAAATATGCTACGACAGATGATAGCATATGGTATCTAGATAATGGTGCAAGTAACCATATGTCAGGCACCAAAGGCCATTTTAAAGATATTGACGAAAACATCACTGGACGCGTTCGTTTTGGAGATGGATCATATGTAGAGATAAAGGGTAGAGGTTCAATACTATTAGGATGTAGAAAGTTACAACAGAAGATGATTTCGGATGTTTACTACATTCCAAATCTCAAGAGCAACATACTTAGTCTAGGACAACTTACTAAAATAGGTTGCAAAATCATCATGGATGGAAATTTACTGACTTTGTATGATAAGAACAGACGAATGATCTCGATGACATTACGTTAGATGAGATCGCTGGATAGCTTAAGGCATTCGAGGAGAGAATAAAACTCCGAAAGGGAGGACAAGTAGAAAGCCAGGACAATTTATTATACGCACAAGGCGAACACTCTAGAAATAAGAAACGATTTACCAAATATAGAGGTAGATCAAACTATTCACGAGGAAACTGGCAGAATAAGTTAAATAGAAACAACTCGAATGGAGGAAACTCATCCCACTCAGATAAGTCGAATAATGGAAAACAAGGATGGGATAAGAGTAAAATCACATGCTATAATTGTGGAAAACTTGGACATTACAAGAAGAATTGTAGAAGTCCACCAACAACTCAGGAACAATCAAACCTTATCTTAGAAGATGATGAACCATCATTACTAATGGCTACACACGAAAGTGAAGAAATCTTGTTAAATGAAGAACAAGTACAACCCCGGAAATATGCTACGACAGATGATAGCATATGGTATCTAGATAATGGTGCAAGTAACCATATGTCAGGCACCAAAGGCCATTTTAAAGATATTGACGAAAACATCACTGGACGCGTTCGTTTTGGAGATGGATCGTATGTAGAGATAAAGGGTAGAGGTTCAATACTATTAGGATGTAGAAAGTTACAATATAAGATAATTTTAGATGTTTACTACATTCCAAACCTCAAGAGCAACATACTTAGTCTAGGACAACTTACTGAAATAGGTTGCAAAATCATCATGGATGGAAATTTACTGACTTTTGTATGATAAAACGAGGAAGTTGTTGATGAAAGTACAACGATCTAAGAATCGACTTTACAGTATTAGATTACATATAGTAGCACCTATATGTCTTTTAGCAAACGTAGATGACCAATCATGGTTATGGCATGCTAGATTAGGTCACCTGAACTTTGACGCAATAGATAAAATGACAAGGAAATGTTTAGTGGATGGAATACCGAGAATAAAACATGCAGGACAAATCTGTGACGCATGTTTATTAGGAAAACACATCAGAACACCATTTCCAAACCAAGCTAAATTCAGATCAAAAATCCCATTGGACTTAGTATATGGAGATCTCTGTGGTCCCATAAGTCCAACAACACACTCCGGAAAGAAGCTTATCTTCTTATTAGTCGATGACTGCACACGTTTTATGTGGGCTTACTTTCTAAACTCAAAAGATCAAGCGTTTAGCACATTCAAGGAATTTAGACACCAGATCGAATCAAAGTTGAAGTTGAAAATAAAGATGCTAATAACTGATAGAGGAGGTGAATTTACATCACATGAATTCACCAAATACTGTAAGGAAAATGGAATTGAGAGAAAATTGACAGCACCATACTCACCGCAGCAGAATGGTGTAGTAGAGAGGAGAAATAGAACAGTGTTATCAATGACTAGGAGTATGATGAAAGCGATGAAGTTACCCTTAACTCTTTGGGCGGAAGCAGTAAGGCACGCCATTTACATACTCAACAGGATACCGACGAAAGCCCTGGAAGACAAAACACCATATGAAACCCTCTACAACAGAAAACCAAACCTAGAATACCTAAGAATATTTGGATGCACAGCTTATGCAAGGTATCAATACCTCACCTGAAGAAGCTAGATGATAGAAGCATTCCAATGATTTACTTAGGAGTTGAAGAAGGATCAAAAGCATGTAGGCTATATGATCCAGTAGGAAAGAAGAAACATGTTAGTAGGGATGTAAAGTTCATGGAAACGAAACCGTGGGATTGGAATAAAACTGAAGACGATACGAGTACTAAAGATACGTTTTGGACTAGCTTTGTAATAGATGGATTTGACTATGATAATCCTACACCAATCAACATAGAAAATACAGACAACACGTATCAAGAACAAGAACCTATACCAGATCCACCCTCACCAATCACACCACCATCATACACTTACAACCCTAACTCAGAAGATGAAGAAGGAGCTACTATAAGCTCATTAGAGAGCTCAGATTCTAGAATTGATCATAGACCTATACAAGGTTTAAAAAATATTACAGAAATCTACCAAACTACACGTGGAGTAGAAGCGCCAAGCTTATTTTTCACAGAAGAAGAACCCCGTAATTACAAGAAAGCTTCAAAAGATGAGAAGTGGATTGAGGCCATGGAAATTGAATTAGATTCAATTAACAAAAATAACACATGGACCCTTACCACATTGCTTGAAAATCAAAAAGCAATAGGACTTAAATGGGTTTATAAAACCAAAAGAGATGCACAAGGAAGGATCATAAATTATAAAGCAAGATTAGTAGCAAAAGGTTATGTACAAGAACATGGAATAGACTTCGATGAAGTGTTTGCACCAGTTGCTAGGATAGAGACAATTTGATTGATATTAGCACTAGCAGCATATAATGGATGGCAAGTACACCACTCAGATGTAAAATCAGCATTTTTACATGGAGAATTAAAGGAAGAAGTTTATGTTACACAACCTGAAGGTTTCATTCAACAAGGAAACCTAGGAAAAGTCTACAAGCTAACTAAAGCTTTGTATGGCTTAAGACAAGCACCTAGAGCTTGGAACGTGAAGCTTGACCAAACATTAAAGTCGTTAGACTTTAAGAAATGTAATCTCGAACAAGCAGTCTACACAAAGAGAAGCAAGACTTCTACACTTATCGTCGGAGTATATGTGGATGATTTGATAATCACAGGCACTCCAAAGAAGGAAGTAGACTTGTTCAAATCCCAGATGAAAGATAAATTTGAAATGAGCGACTTAGGGTTGCTAACATATTACCGTGGGATAGAAGTTACACAGACAGGAGGAGAAATTACGATCAAGCAAACTGGATACATTAACAAGATCTTAAAAGAGACAAGCATGACAGACAGTAATGACACAAAGACACCGATGGATCCCGGCACTAAGTTGGTCAAGGCGGAAGATGGAAACCCAGTTGACGGAACTTATTACCGAAGTTTAATTGGAAGTCTCAGATACTTACTACATACAAGACCAGATCTTAGTTATTCAGTCGGACTACTCAGCAGATTTATGCAAGACCCAAAGGATCATCACGTGAAGGCAGTGAAACAAGTAATCCGATACATCAAAGGAACGAAAGACTATGGAGTAATATACAAGAAAGACGGAAGCTGCAAGATTACAGGATACAGCGACAGTAGTTATGGAGTCAATACAGATCAAGGAAAATGAACTACTGGAATAGTATTTTATTTTGGAGAGTCACCTATCACTTTGTGTACTCAGAAGCAACCGACAGTAGCACTCTCATCATGTGAATCAGAATTCATGGCGGCTACTGCAGCAGCATGTCAAGCCTTATGGCTAAACGATTACTCAGTGAATTAACTGGATTAGAAGAAAAGAAGATAACGCTTAGAGTTGACAACATATCAGCTATACAACTCGTAAAGAACCCAGTATTTCATGGAAGAAGCAAGCACATAGACATTCGCTATCATTTCATTCGGGAATGTGTAGAGAATGGTCATATCAACGTAGAACACGTAAGTGAAGAACTTCAAAGAGCAGATATTTTAACTAAAGCATTACCAAGACTCAAGTTCGTGACTATGAGACAAATGCTCGGAGTTCAAGACTTAGGACGAAGCAACGATCAAGATTAAGGAGGAGAATGTGAGCATGATAATCTCGATTCATTGCTCCATATCGAAAGACAGAAACATGAAGGACCAAAGTTGCTTATTGTAAACCTTTTAACCGAATAGCGGTTATTTTAGTTATGGCAGTTATTACCGAACCATCATGTCGGTTGGTAATACCTTTTAGAAACCTATATATAGTTGTAAACATGTTACATAAATCTAGTTTTACATATTGACAAGTTATCTAGTTTATTGCAATTTCATATATCTGTTTTACTCATCATTTGGGACCAACAGGGTACACCAAACTCTTCGCCAACAAAGAGAGGCTAACACTTAACATATAATGATGGCGAGATGCATGACAGTGTAGAGATTCTAGCCACTGGCAAAGCCGTAAATGGTAAAATTATGAGTATACCCTCTATCGAGGGTATTGACCGCTATGTTAAAAAGGGTAAAAAAGGAAAAACAACAATTTTGTTATATGTTCAGGGTGCATGTGTCCTCTTATTTGGTCTTGTAGTGGGATATCTTGTTGGATTGATGTCACGTGCAAAGAAGGAATAAGGAATGGATTCCACTGAAGACAACGGAACAAACATTAACTATACAGTAAAAACCCTATAAATTAATACTCGATAAATTAATAAACTCAATAAAATTAATAATTTGTCCGGTCCCAAAGTGCAAATTTGAACCCCAATCGATAAAATAATAAGATAATAATTTTTTTGAAACCCCAGTGTATATATATTAGTCCCAACGAAACTATAAATTAATAATCACTAAAAAATTCCATAATATATATATTATATATGTGTGATACACCTCAAAATTCTAAAATTTTTTAGAAAAAATGAATCTATAGTCACTTGTTTTTTGTTGAACTTCAAATTTATATTGATTTCATCTTTAAATCTTCCTATTGCACTCAAGAGTTGGGGCGTTGTCTTCTCGTATTGCAACAAAAAATGGTGAAGAGTTGTTGCCGCTTGTAATGCTTCTCTTTGAGTGACCGGATCCAAAGCTATTGAACCATCCTCAACTTCATCATCACTTGGATTTTGAATGGTATCCGCCACAATTTTTTCAATTCCTTTAAATTAATAATTTATTAATTTATCGATAAAATAATATCTCGCTAAATTAATAAAATATGTCGGTCCCAACACCATTAATTTATAGAGTTTTTAGTGTAGTTTGTTTTGTTTAGTTTGTATCGAAATTACAGATTTAGGATCAAAATATTTTTGGTTTGTGTATTTTGTTAACGTTGGTCATGGAGATCCTTAAATATGTGTAAATAGAGGATTAGTTGTGCAACTTTAAATAAGAAAATCTTGTTATTCTTGTGTTCATTTGACTTTTGAAGTCAGTTTTTCTGCACTTGAATTACCATTATTTACACATTTATCTTTTGTTACATACAACACCTTTGAGTTATTAAACGCATTTTAATTAAAAAAAAAAAATCAATTTCTAATATACACGTTCAACCGCAGTAGCACGCAGGGCAATGCTCCTAGTTCCTTAAAAAAGCAGTTGATTCAAACACCAAAAAAGTTTCACAAATAGGTTTAGCTAAGTAAATTTATACTAACAAGCCAGGTAAAACAAGTCATATTTATAAAAAGTTGCTAATATAAGATGGATACACTTAATGACCATAAGCTAGTTTCTAAAATAGTCCATACACAAGCCAAATATTTTTAATAGTCCATAAGCTAGTCAAATTCACTAGATAGACAAAAAAATTTAAGATAGTCAAATACTTGATGAAGGGAACATTAAGGTAAAGCTGTTGAGACCAAGTTGCATCTTCCAGGGGAAAGCTTTCTGCATTAAACAAAATTGGAAATATATGAATATATCATAATTAAACGAAAACAACCAAGACAAGAAATGTGATATGTATATATAAATTACGAGAATCGGAAGCAACAATTATGGGTAAGATTTCGGTTGAAATTAAGGTTTCTGGCTCACAAACACAATGCCACTCTCGTTTAATGAGATTTTTCGCAATCTTTGACCCTCAAAACCTTGTAGAAACATCTGTACTAAGTACTAACAACCAAACTATGTGTTTAAGAATATAAAATAGTCAAAAGGGTATAACATAAAGTGTTTTTAGAGGCTAAAAGCCCAAGATTAAACATGGGTCAAGTCGGGTCGGGTATGGACTAATAGCAAACTCAGTAGCAAGAAATTTCCTCACTTTAATGAGGAAGAGTGTAAGATTACTGAAAACATCCGACCTATACCATAAGTCGTCCGCCTACCTTTCTGATCTCCTTTCCTTATATTCATCATTTGCCTTTGACCAATTCAAGGTGAAAAATGAAGTTGATGGTGTTAAATAAGAATAAGAGTTACGTAAGTTACAGGGGATCACAAATCCAAAGTTTGTCTATGAAGAGGAATCTGGGTTCATTACTTTTTCCCCCATCTTTGACACTATCATAAACCCTAACCCAAACACCACTAGTACAATAATACCAACTAAAACATCAAATTAAAATTACAGAACATACAACAAGAAAGTGAAAAAAAACTGTTTCTTGGGTATTATTAACCTACTAAAAGATGTGATTTTGGAAGTGCAAGTGTTAGTATCAAAGCAGAAGTAAATCACTTGCAGAAAAGAAAACATCTCGACAATAGTATCATCATTCATCATAAAATATAAAACTTGCCTAATATAGATACTGCCGCTATAAGGAAAAGACAGTTTTAAGGTCTACTTAACTGAATGCCCCTGATTTGTTTTATATTTAATTATCATCATTCATTTTGCCACGCACATTAACTTTCAACAATGTCTAATTTCATCTACACTTTATGGAAAAAGAAAGTAGGAAGTTTATTAGCCATAAAGACAGCATACGCATAGTCACACATCCTTGTTTTTGGCCACCACCTAACATATATGTTATTTACAGAGAAAAGATACATTAACATTGGTGAATCTAGCATTTGGCTTGAACAGGTAAAACTACTTACAGCCTATTTTTTGGCGTTTGACAGTGTCCTCCTCTTTGGTATCATCTTTGTCATCACCTAACATTTATTTATGTATTATTATGTGCAAAGAGAGAATTACTGAATCTTGTATCATTAGGAGGCTTGAATGAGCTAGAGGAACTTACTAGTGCGTTTGACGGGTGGCACGGTACTTTGGGGTTTGACTTTGGTATCTTCTTTTTCAGCACCTAACATTTATTTATTCATTATTATTATGTACAAAGAAAGAAAGAAAAGAAGGCTTGAAAGAGTAAAATTAGCTAGAGGAACTTACGTTGGCGTTGGATCTCCTCTCGGAAAAATTTCCCCAAGCTACATAAAAAGGGTGGGTAGAATTTCTGACAACGAATTGTACCATCATCCTGCTTGATTGGGTGATAAACCACATACTCATCATCTGAATCATCTGAAAGAAGGTTGATATCCATACGGATGCATCCGAAGTGCTCATCGATAGTCCTGTCCGCAAATTCGTTTAAAACCTTCCAAAATGGTTCTCCTAGTGGAGGAGGATGATTAGCAAGCGCAGCACGGATATTTTCTTTAAAGTTTTTGAATTTAGCATTGTACTCATCAGGTGTAGGGTAGAATATGTTCCACTTTTTCTTCCATTCCTGAAAAGCAAGCTTGTCGTCATCGTCGTCGTCCTCATTGAAACCAGGCATTGCGACCTTGTATTGAAAAGAAATAAAAAAAGTAACAAGATTCAAAACCCTAATAATTAATAAGTTTTGATTAGGTACATAAACACCAAATCGAAACAAAGACTAACAAGAATCAAAGCATATGTATGTAAACCAAATAAGATTCATCCCTACCTGCGCTGGCTGAGATAATGTAAGCAAGCGTGATGGAATTTTGGGGTCACTTTATATTCTTTTCTTTCTTGTGCAACAAGTAATTCACCTTAACAACCGCACCAATCCGGGTAATTAACCCTAGGCCCGGATACAATATCCGGAATTTTAGATGGATGGCCCGACCCGAACAACCCGAAACACTTGTTGGCATTAACCTTAAGGACGAATGGTGTAAGCTTGCTGTGTTCTTATAGTTCCCAAATTGGGAAATTTGAGAGATACAGTATCCGCAACCCTAATTTGTCCTTAGTCAGCGATTATTTATTTTATTTTTTTTGGAACGAGCTCAGTTTGGCTTTCTCTGCTGCTAACAGGTTCTCAATTTATCTACTTTCGAATTTTTGCAAACCTTCTCAACGATCGAATTGACTGTTATTATATCATATAAAATTTTGAATTAAAACTCATTCACTAATTAAAACATGTTGCATTACAATTCGTTAAACGATATTCTAGCAAAGGTTAAGGCCAAGTTCGTTTATAATTTTGATATATACATACATGGTGTTTAAGTGTACGTTTTAATTATGCAAATACAAGAAGTAATTTAGGCCTTTGGTCTAGTTGTATGTGAGTTGCCCACAGTTCAAGCCCCGGGTGTGTATAGATGTGAAAAAAAATAAATTATTAACATCACGCATTAAACCATTATTTACCCTACTCACAAAAGCCTCAGTAACGTCTAGTTTGGTCGGCAACTAACATACCACTAGACCAAAGGTCTTGAGTTATTGCACATTAAGAATTAAGAACATGTTAAAATATGTTTGAGTGTACTTTTAACGTGCTTAACTAGTATTATTATTGAATGTCCATCTTTTGTGTATGTGATACTTTATTGAATTGGTGTCTCACGTTATATATATCATATTTTATTTTATTAAATTGGGCTCTCTATGTTAGCTTGGGGGCTTAATTTTTTTTTTTTTTTTTTTTTTACTCTTTTCGTACCGAGAGATGGAAGAAGTGAAAAGAATCAAACTGGTCAACACACGTCAATTAGAAGATGTTCCAGAGTTGATGCATCATATACAATCACTGTTACCTGTAAAAGAAGCCGCTCGCACCTGTGTATTGTCCAAGTCATGGCTACACTCTTGGTCTACCATCCCTACCCTGAGGTTTCGTCAACCCACAAAGAATTTAAGCGTACAACAATCAAGAGAGTACATGAATATGATTGACCGCACTGTCATAAGGTATCTTCGGGACAACATACCATTCACAAGTTTCAAACTTCAGTTGGACATCTGGTGCGACACGTTGGCTTCTCATGTTAAAAAATGGATTCGGCAACTGGTTTCAAGAAGCTGTCTCACAGAGATTAACCTCAAACTAGTGATTTCCCATCATAGTTTTCAATTGCCGGAAGAGATGTTCTTTGGTGAAAACCTAAGAAAGGTGAGTATTAACTTGTGTACTCTTGATAAGTTGGCTTGGCTGCATCCTTTACCTTCACGGACGGATCCATTACTAAGCATGAGAGAATTATTTCTAGATTTCGTGGTGATAGATGATGATACATTTCCCAAGATAATATATTCCAAGTTTCCATGTCTCGAGAGTTTGACCCTTAAATTTGGGTGTGTAGGGATGATGAAATTCTTAAATATCACATGCGTATCGTTGAAGAAATTGATTATAAAAGTACGGGATGACTATCCAATGTGTATCAATGTTTTTGCTCCAAAGTTACTTGTTTTCCGTTACACCGGGCGTATGACAATTCCTAATTTGGAATTTCCAGCCATTGCTCCCTTGCAAATTGAGCTAAACCTGAAGTTAACGAAACCCATATATATTTCCTTCTTTCTTCAAATGAGGGAAACACTAAATTTATCAAGCAAGTTTAACATTTTAATAGGTACTAGTTGTGATTTTATAAAGCATTTCTACATTCGCATTGATGATTTGAGGAGAAAGGTCCCAAATCCGGCTAGGAATGTTCAACAACTATCATTTAAATCATGTCCAGGTGAAGACTTGTGGGGGCACTCGGAATTCTTCGATTCGTTTTTTTCGATTTGCAGTCCTAGTTATATAAAGGCGACACAAAGTATTTGCCCAAACTGCAAGATGCTGAGATAAGAAATCCAGTGTAACAAGAAATGGCTATCCTATAAAGTATCTTGGTCTTTCTTTCATTGTTTGATACCATTTTATTTAATTTAGGGGCTTTTTGTTTTAGCTTATATGTGGCTTCTGAGCTTATTTGTGTTTCGAATTTTACAGCTTATTTTGAGACTTGTGGATATAACAAACACCCCTTAGTTTGGTTTTTATGTTTTGATTTCTCTCATGAGAGTTTATGTAAAACATTTTATGTGTGATAGGCAACTATAATAAGAATTTATGCGTGTAACTGTATTAAGTAACATTCTCTTTTAGGACTTTTCGTGTAGTACATACGTTAGTCATCGCCCCTGACATCGCGAGTTGGCGAGATCTTAATCATCTTATAAAGTTCCATTAGGGGAAAGAATGAAAAAAAGTTTTACATATTCTTTTTATAACAAAAGCTATAAGGCAAGTCGCCGAAAAGGTTAAGGTTAAGATTAATAAAAGATTTCCAAAAAGGTTAAAAAACCTCAACTAGACCTATGAGAGTGCACTCTTCTGCCTATGTGTCAAAATTGACTTTGATTTTGTCAAACTCATTTAAATTTCATCAAACAAAATAAATACGTATAAAAACAAAAGTGTCAACTTTGCTAAAAAGAACTTAAAAAAGAAAGAGATAATAAAACTTTAGTATATGTTTTGCACATATTTATGTCGATTCTTATTATATTTTAAATACAAATAGCATTGAAAGTATGATAATTAAATGGTGAAACTAAAAATTTGTGAACTACTTTAAAAAGATAATATTTACAGTAATTTTTTAAAATATGTTTACATTCAATGTATTCGTTATATCCACGTTGTCATGACGTGTCACATATTTTGCCACGTCACATTTGACGACATCATTTAAGGATATATGTGATTGCAAATGCTAAAAAAATGTGATTGCAACGAGATTTACAAATCAGACATACCTTAAGATTGTTGAATCTATGAGTACATTATTTAAAGATATATGTGATAAACACAGCTTGCCATTACATGTACTTTGCTCAAAAGTATGAAGCTGGGTGAATCTATCAAGTTTCATGCTAGACTACAAAGTTTCGCATTTTCTGTTGGATATTATAAGTCCAAATGCTCTCATTTCTAAGAGTGGTGTTGTTTGTTTATTAAGAGGCTCTGAATCTGAATCTGACTCGCACATCTTAATCTGAATCTGAGGCGGAAATGTCTGAATCTGAATCAAATAATATTGTTTGATTTTTTTAAGAAAATGTTTGAATGTTTATTAGTTCAACTAGAGGCATTAAGATGCTCCTTCCATGTCTGGTCCATTTAGATGTTTTTACCTCTGTTTACCTCTGAACGAAAAATAAAAAACAAACACACTTAACATCTAAAAGCTCTAACTGACTAAGAGCTTTAGTCTATTAAGAGGTTGTTAAGACTTTTTTAAAGAAAACAAACAACACCTTACACTAAGACAGTTTTACTATGTATTATATCATGTATATATCAGACATCTATTTTCAACCAATAAGGTTGAATACTTAGGATAGCCAACCTGTCATTTTTGACAGTTACAAACAGTTATTATAGTTAGGATACGTTGTGGCAGTTTCTCATGAAAGGGTGTGTCCCTATTGGTCCAATTCTGAACCATCACACCTCTTTGACATGCCTGTTCACAACTTATAAATAGTCCCTTGTCTTATCAGAAAAATAACATCAATAAAACAGTTACAGTTCTTGTTTCTTTCCTTCCAAATATTTTGTGTACTAGTTTCTATTTTACTCCACAATATTGTCCCTATTCTTATCTAACATTCACTGCATAACCATGGTAAATACCAATCATCATATTGAGAACAAATGGGCTAGTCCTTTGAAAAGATCTGTTGGCACATCTCACATGAGATCTACGTCGCAGCGATTGTGATTAAGGGGGGAGAATATTAGGTTAATCACCAATCGACCCATCTCAACCCATGACTACCCAGTTACCAAAAGTCAAACAAGAAAAGCCAGACCATACAAAGTCAACTTAGGAAGTTACAGAAACAGTTATATGACAGTTACAAACATAACTGCCATATCATGAACCATCACAACGGTTCACATGTACCTTTTCAATATGTATTTATAGATTAAAACATGTAACAATTAGAATGATGACAGATTTATAGAAAATAGAGATTATTTCATATTTTGGTATATCGTTAATTAAAGATCCGTGAAATTGGGCCAACATTTTCAGTGGCAGATATATAAAAACCTGAATTAGGTTATTGACATCATGCATAAATTTTATGCAGAAAAGATACAGCTAAGTTGGTGGGATATTCTTGCATAGCAAAAACAATTAATCCTAACAGTAGTTACACTAGGCGACACAGTTTTGCGTTGAGCTAAATCAAGTTAAACTTGCCAAAATATGTTACTCGGGTGTGATTTCACAAAATATTGGAGCATCCCAATCTCCAAGTGTGTGCCCTTTGTGTAAATTCATCAATCATATGTTACAGTTACGGAATTTTCGGTGTGAAAACCAACCTCTCAAAAAGATTGTTAGTTTTGACCCATGAATGAAATCTGAATCTTTATCTTCACATTCGCACTGAAATATGTTGGTTTCTCGGTCTTTAACAGAATCAAGGTTACTGGCATCAACTGGTTCTCTATCCTCATGAGCACTTGACCTAAACAAACATGATTGTAATCAGACCAACTATTTGGGATATTTAGGATGTTTGTGGTGTGTTTGTGCTTTAAGGTTGGGTGCGAAGCTTGAATGTGCCAAAAGAAAAAAGAAACTGGATTATAGAGACACTTAAAAAACAGAAAATAGGCAACAAAGTGTATTTGAAATTTAATGAGAAGTGATTCATACACTGAACGACGTCTCAACTCGTCGTTTTGGTCCTTGATTTGTTGTTTTGCTGGTCGATAATTGATCATAACATGGCACACGAATCTAATCTGCATGTATTGAACGTCAAAATTTTAAAATCACATTAACTGCAGTTATGTGCAAGAGGCATATTTGGATCTAGACACACAGAATTGGACTACTAGTAGTTATTGATTACAGAGAACAATAAGTTTACACAGGAGCAAACATGAACGAGAGTGGAATAACATGTGTGCAACAAATAACTTGGGCTTCTAAGTTTGCCACACAAAAGCCACCTCACAGATAAACAAAGTCGAAGAACTACCATTTAAGAGTCTAATGTTAAGTGAGGTTATTGATTTACATTCATCATTCTACAAGTATATTAGCCTGATAATTCTATATTGGTGCTATTGAATGCAGTTCAAGGGAAAATATATATCTCAATCATCTATATATAACAATTGACTTGATTTAAGTGATATTGTCCTTAAATACGTCAAACTTAATCAGAATATGTGACAACTGGCAATTTAGGGAGTCTATTTTAGGTAACCGCATTACGTTAAACTGAACCGAGCTTTGCCTTTAACACTATTTTTATAAACCATGACTTGATTTTATATCGTCTATGGGTTTTTACGGTTTATTTCACTATTAAATGAGTTATCGTATGAGTTTTAACTCTATTTGGTAGGCACTATTCGATTCGGCGCTAGAAAAACCTAAAACGAGAAAGATTGTAACTTTTAGACCATAACTCGAAAATGGACAAATAAATAGTCAAAACTCGTGGAAAAACATAAATAACGATGTTAGAAAGTCAAATGAACGTCGTGGGACACTCGGGGGACAATATATGAGCTCGGGAATGGGTGAACGGGATAGTTTACGAAAAACGGCGACCACGGCCCCTCTCCTTCTCCTTGGTCGGCCACCCTCCCATCTCCCACCATTATTTTTTTAGTCCCTCCCCTCCTAGTATATATACCCACCCACTACCTCATTCACTACTTTCATTTCTCTCTCTAAAAATACACACACTTCCACTTTCTCTCTCTACTCTCTCTCTCTCTCTCTTCCACCAAAATAAAACCCTAGCCACCACCATTGGCCGCCCCACCTCCGGCCAAATTCCGGCAAGTGAAATTACACCTCCACCACTATCTTGTAGATCGTTTCATCCTCTTTCTATCCATATAAAATACTCCCACAAAAGCCTTCAATAACACCTTCAAATTTAAAGATTAAGATTCGTACTTTTAGGGTTTTCATCAAATATTTCAATTAAGTAGGGTTGGATCAGTTGGAAAACCCCTTGCCTCTCAACCGAGAGGTCAGGGGTTCGATCCTCACTCCCTACATAAGGCCGGAGGTCCTTTCTACCTTTGGTAGAACTGGAAGCAGCCTCTCTACCTTAGGTAGGGGTAAGGCTGTCTACATCTTAACTTTCCCCATACACCGGAAACGGTATTGCGTACCCATAACCCGTGGAAGACGGCATTGGGCGTTACTTTACTTTTTTTTTATCAAATATTTCAATTGGTGCTTAAATAAGGTAAATGGAACATGGTTAAAGCTTGTTTAAGCTATAATAAGCCACGTATGGCAAATTAGGATTTCGACCCTATGATGAAATTTGGGGCTTTTGGGTGGAACATGAAATTAAGTCTAATTAGTGTCTAAATAAACAAGTAATTAGTGTTTGGTAAATGTGTGGTGTATCAATATGATGGGTTTATAGATGATGGGTTTTGTGTTTGGTTAGTGAGTGGAGCTTGAATGATTGGATTTGGATGTTGTGGAATGGATTTGGGTGATGTTTGATTGGGTTGGCATGTTGTACGAGCCACATAGGGCACGTACGTGGCCCTTGGCTTGCGTGCGTGACCCACTTGGGCTACGGGTCCGGGTCGGGTCGATTTGGTAGCTTGTTGGTTGATGTAGTTGAGGTTTGGATGAGACGCGTTGAGCCGAAAAGCTTCTAGAGCTTGTTTGGTTCACGTGGTCTTAACCGTGACCGTGTCATGACCATTAGGGTCATAACATTGGTTTCGGGTATATTTGGTTGATTGATTGGTTGGCGAGATTGATTTGAGTTGTTTTGGGATTGAATTGCGCTATTATGACTTTTAATTTGTACTTGATATATATATTGTCAACTTTGAGCTACATCGGTGTTACTTTGACTTTTTAGTCAACAGTTGACTCCGACAAAGCCGTAACATGGACTTTAGTATAGTTTAGACTATTGATTGATTAAAAGCCGAGAAGTTATGACTCGTGCTTGTGGACTCGAAACGAATAACGATATGAGATTAATATTAGAATTTGACGAAATATATATTTATATACATGAAAATGCTAATAGACTATGAAATATAAATAATAAATGGGTTTTTGTACCAAAAATAACGATAACAAGAATTATCTTGTTATATACTATTTTAAACGAAAACTAACGACTAAAAATGGAATTGTTTTCTAATAAATAAACAAATAATATTTCGAGTACACGTTTATCGATATATGCTAATTATGGGCATTTAATACTAGTTTTTCAAGTATTCATTTACTTACGTTGTGTGCATGAGTTACGGATAACCTAGCATTAATAGTGTTGATACACGTGGGTTGCGGACTTATTAGGTTGACGAATCTAATAAAAGCCCGCTAGGTACGTTGGATAACCTTATTAATGGGTGACTTATCCTTATGACTCGTTAAGATGCGACCGGTTTAAATAATAATAAGCGATACGAATGAATAATTGAGTTTATCGAGTTGACGAATTCGATAAGGTCTGTTGTTTATTCCGAAACTTATTGGACAATGAAGCTTATCGCTTAGACGTCTCATTGTGTCGCATTGAGTCACATAGTATGTTGAATGGAGTTGCATATTGTGGTGCGAAGCATAACATATTGGTTGTTTGAGTGCATTCATGGCATCATATTGAGTCGATACACCCACATGAGGAATACCAAACACTAGGATTAAATGGTGAACGAGACATTTTTGGAAATAACGAAATGGAATACATTGGGGTAGATAACGTTAATTTCGAGAGATATATATATTAAGTTTGGTCTACATTAATAGGTTGTGCCGAGTCGATAGTTGATGTGCCGTGATTACCGTTACCTTCTGCTAGTGTTTATTTGTGCGTTGATTGCTTGAGGTGAGTTTCATAGCCCCACTTTTATCTAAGTTTTTAACTATATTAGGGTGAGAATCATGCTACTGTTTTTGGACCGATAAAACTATTTGGATTTGCTTATATGCTTCACTGTTTAGATAGATGTGCGATAGTTGTTGCCTTAGACTAGGTTGAACCATTGCCTAGCTAAGAAGAGACTTCTACATCGACCTAGTCAGGGGTTGGCAATTATTCTAGATTTTGCCACAACAGTGTTGGACTAGAGTCGCGGGGCCCGAGTAATCCCTGGATGCTGGATATGATTGGAGATCCGGATAGGATCAGTGTGTGAAACGGTATTTAACTCTCTTAGGTCTTGCATAGCAAATCAACTCTTACAGGTCCATTATGATTTTGTTGAACTTAAACCTATGAACTCACCAGCGTAAGCTGACCTTTTAGCATGATTTCTCAGGTATTTGAGAGATGTTTGGAATACGTGATCGGTGGAAGCTTGGCAAGAAGGTGGGGTTCAAGGGTCATTTCTAACTCTGATAAACTATGGGGACCTATTTTATTAAACTATGTTTTGGGCCTCATATTTATAGTTTTGAATATTTAAATTTGGGATTGGTTTTGAATGGTTAAATGATTATCTTTTACTATACTTGTGTGCGATATCAATCCAATAGTAACGCCCCGAAAACATGATTAAGTCTTCCGCTGTACCGAGATTTGGGGGTGTTATAGATTGGTATCAGAGCTCAAGGTTATAGAGAATTAGGTATTTTATAAACCCTAAACTATAACCACTTTTAAGAAAAAAAATTGATCCTCGACCGACGCACGCCCGCTTGCCAAGCCGAAGCTTCTTATTTGATTTTGGTATGAACTGCGATTTGGATTATGAGATGATGTGTTAAGGGATATTGTGAACTGATTATGGAAACATTATGATTTGGAGATATGATTATTGATTTTGGGAAAATGAGATAGGATTGTTGATTTTGGGAAAATGAGATGTGATTATTGAGATACTACGGTATTGGATGTGAGTAAACGATATATTATGATTTTGGAAATTTTGAACTCGATTGAATTGATATGGGATTATGTGATGAAACTGAACTTATGTGTTTTATTAAAGGCATGTTTTGAGTAATGCGGTACCTCTACTTTTAAAGCTTTCATTATGTGATAGATGTTTTGGTTGAATTGACGCGCTTATTAAAACTAGTTGTTTCGAACACTTATACCTACCCTATGCCATTGTCACAGACTATGCCTTCATTAGCTTTTGATTTGTCTGAGGAGGTCCTTGTTGTAGCTAGTACCCCAGCATTGACTCTCATGACGGTTGCACAGGGTGATCCTTATGAGATTGCCCGTCACACTAGTTCATCATCATCAGATAGCCCTAGCTCGTCTAGGCAGCTCACTTTACATCAGGTTTTAGCACGAGCACAGACTCCTAGGCTTGCTTATAGCACTGACCGCATGTCCGTGAGACCACCATCATCACCTATCCGTTTAGCAGCCCACTCTCTTCTGTCATCACCACCAGCATCACCATGTCTTAGGAAGCCTAGATCTCCTAGTGTACCACCTTATGATTTACCTGCATAGAGACTCCGACTCATGGACTCTCCCCTTATGGATGAGGGCGAGGAGGAGCATGAGGTTGAGGAGGAGCATGAGATTGAGGAGCAGTATGTTGATGAGGATGAGGATCCTCAGGAGGAGGATAATAAGGATATCCCAGAAGGGGGTACTCCTCCATTGCAGAGTCCTGCACATTCTCCGGGACCAGGTTCTCCTTTGCCTGAGCCTGAGTCCCCTGGATAGCCTTTTGGTTTTGATTCACCTCCACATTCACCTGAGATAGGTAGCCCGTTAGGATCTGAGATACCAACAAAGATTGCTTCAGAGCTCGAGGATTATAGAGGTACGGGTCTGATCTGGAGGAGGATTATATCCCAGAATATTAGTCTCAGTAGGTTGTCAAATTGATTAGATGGAGTGACAAGGACTGGTGTAGAGGATTTGAGGATAGATTTGACTAAGATAGAGAAGAAGTTGATGGCCTTGATAGAAGGTCTAACGGGACTCTTTGAGCAGGTTGGAGACCGGCATACAGAGTGCTTGACAGCCTTGGAGGCGGACCAAGCGCTTCAGCGCAAGGTCGACGGTTTGGAGAAGGAGGTCGTGAATCTTAGTAAGGATTGCGACTCTCAGCGTTTGGGGATTTTGTCACTATGGAGAGTGATGGATGATGTTTGGAGATCATTTAGGAGTGCTCGTAATCGTGGCTAGATAGTATTAGATTCATGGTTTTGTACCATCTTGAAACTAAGTAGTACTTGGTTCGAGATGTAGGATTATCCTGGTTGTCTTATTGGTATCGTCGTTAGGATCGTTTTGATTTCTTCGTATCCTTCCATGTATTTCCACTTTATGATTCGGCATTTGATTGTTTCGCGTTGGTATAGCGTTATCCTTGTTGGCCTTGATTATGTGTTTAGGCGTTATTAAGTGACCCTTGGAACCCAACTCTATTTTTTTTAGGACGTGAATTGTGAACTTATGAAACTGTTCTTCTTGCCTCCAGAATGGTGGCAACAAGACGAAACCCGCTTAGGAACAACCGAGCAGCTCCTGCTGCTATTGTTGCCCCAGTTCGTCGAGGTCATTGTCGGGCCCCGACCACACCACCTGTTGAGAACCCTGACAACCCAGCTGTAGAAAACCCGAATGTGAACGACCGTGCTGAGAATGGTCCTGTTCCACAAAACCCTCCACTGTGAACCCAACCCATTGACGGATAGTGTCGCGTGTCGTTGAACTGCTAGCTGAGGTTAATCCCTCTAACACTTATAGTGGAACCCCAATGCTGAATCGAACTCGAGGTTGTACCTACAAAGAGTTCCGATTCTGTGGTCCCATTGAACTTAGAGGAACTGAGGGAGTAGTTTACCTGACTAGGTGGTTGGAGAAAATTGAATCTGTGTTTGCTATGAGTAACTGTGATGAGGATTGTAAGGTTAAGTATGCAACATTCACCTTGAAGGACGAGGCGTAGACCTGGTGGAACAACTATCACAGATCAGTAGGAATTGATGTAGCTTGTATGACTTGGACTCAGTTTAAGACTCTCCTGATTAAGACTTACTGTCCTAGGAATGAAGTTAAGAAGTTATAGAGTGAGTTCTAGAACCATAAGGTTAAGGGTACTGACATGGCGACTTATACTCGTCGTTTCCAAGAGTTATCATTGCTTTGCCCTGAAATGGTTCGCACTGAGGAACTTAATATTGAGAGGTATACTGATGGATTGCCTTTAGCTACCCGAAAAGATGTCATCGCTGCGAAGCCAGTTAATTTGCATGAGGCAATTGCTGTGGCTCAGCGTTTGATGGACTCTTATGTACTGGAAGTAGGATACAAGGGTAAGAATGATAGGAGTGATAAGAGGAAGAGGAATGAATTTGTTAAAGGGAATGGCAACAAACGGCATGAGACAGCCAGGGTGTTCGCCATAGGAAATGGAGATAAGAAGGGTTATGAAGGTAGCAAGCCCATGTGTGGTCATTGTAACCGACACCACCATGGACAGTGCTCGATTGTGTGTAGGAAGTGCTCTAAGGTAGGAAACATGGCCAAAGACTGTAGGTCTCGTCCACTTGCTGCAGCTCAAACTGCACAAGGAACGGACTGGAAGGCCACCGTCACCTGTTTTGGATGTAGAAAGAAGGGACACTTTAAGAATGAGTGCCGAGAGCCGTGGATGAGAGGAAATCCTAGTAATGTAGGAGGATTTGCTAACCCAGGTGTAGGAAGTAATGGCTTGAACCCTGTGAAGCGTGAGGTTGTGGAGAACCAGGGAAACCATGGTGCTAGGAATCAGCAGAGAGACATGGGAACAACGCGTGTCTACGTATTGGGAAGGAAGGCTGGCGAGGACCCTAACGTAGTTCGGGGTGCGTTCCTTCTCAATAATCGCTATGCTTCCATACTGTTTGATAATGGTGCGGATATGAGTTTCGTATCCACCAATTTTATGCCATTACTAGGAATCTCCCAAACACCTCTAGGGTTTAGTTACGATGTGAAATTAGCGAATGGGAATAGAGAGAAGATAGACACCGTAGTCCGAGGTTGTACCTTAAGTTTCCTAGACCGCACGTTTAGTATAGATCTATTGCCAGTTTCCTTGGGAAGTTTTGACGTCATTATCGGAATGGATTGGTTGTCGAAGAACGGTGCACACATCATTTGTGATGAGAAGATTGTGCGTTTACCGTATGGCAGAAAAGTTCTGAGCATACAAGGAGATCGGAGCGACTGTGGAAGTCCTTCCCGGTTGAGCATCGTCTCCTGTATTAAGGCCCAGAAGTACATCGATAGAGGAGGTTGTCTTTTCTTGGCTTGAATTTCTGAAAAGAAAAGTGAGGAGAAGAGTGAAAGAAACCTCAATGATGTACCCATCGTTAGAGAATTTCCGGATGTGTTTCATGACGATCTGCCAGGGATTCCACCTGTCCGATAAGTGGAATTCCAAATAGAGTTGATACCCGGTGCGGCACCCGTAGCCCGGGCACCTTATCGACTTGCTCCAAGAGAATTGAAGGAACTGTCTAAACAGTTGGCAAAATTGTCAGAGAAGGGATTCATTTGACCAAGTTCGTCACCGTAGGGAGCACCAGTGTTGTTTGTGAAGAATAAGGATGGATCGTTTCGGATGTGTATTGATTATAGGGAGTTGAATAAGTTGACAGTGAAGAACCGATATCCGTTACCTAGAATAGATGACCTATTCGACCAACTCCAAGGAGCTAGTGTCTTTTCTAAAATCGAATTACGATATGGTTATCACCAGCTTAGAGTTCGAGAGGAGGATATCCCTAAGACTGCATTTAGGACTCGTTATGGACACTATGAATTCCAAGTGATGTCGTTTGGTTTGACCAACGCGCCAGCGGTTTTCATGGATCTCATGAACCGAGTGTGTAAGCCATACCTGGATAAACTTGTGATAGTATTCATAGACGACATCTTGATATACTCTAAGAGTAGTGAGGAGCACGAAGAGCATTTGAGGCTCATTTTAGGATTGTTGAGAGAGGAGAAATTGTATGCCAAATTCTTTAAGTGTGAATTTTGGATTCCGTCCGTGCAATTCTTAGGTCATGTGATAGATAGTCGAGGTGTTCGTGTTGACCCAGCTAAGATTAAGGCCATTAAGGAATGGGCAGCTCCTAAGAACCCATCAGAAATCCGACAGTTTCTAGGGTTAGCAGGCTATTATAGGAGATTCATTGAGGGATTTTCCAAGATAGCTAAGTCGCTGACCAAACTAACACAGAAGGATGTTAAGTATGAATGGGGAGTAAAGGAAGAAGAAGCATTCCAACTTCTGAAGGAGAAGTTGTGTAGTGCGCCCATCCTAGCTTTGCCTGAAGGAAGCGAAGATTTTGTCATGTACTACGACGCTTCGCATAAAGGCTTAGGTGCTGTTTTGATGCAACGTGAGAAGGTGATTGCTTATGCATCCCGACAACTTAAGAAGCATGAGAAAAACTACACCACCCATGACCTTGAGTTAGGTGCTGTAGTGTTTGCTCTTAGGATCTGGAGACATTATCTGTATGGAACCAAGTGTGTAGTATTTACCGACCATAAGAGTTTGAAGCATATCTTAGATCAGAAGGAACTGAACATGAGACAACATCCTTGGTTGGAATTGCTTAGTGATTATGACTGTGAGATTCGTTACCATCCTGGTAAGGCTAATGTTGTGGCCGATGCACTTAGTCGTAAAGAGGACATTCCACCCCTACTCGTTCGATCCTTAGGAATGACTATTGTTTCGCCCTTACCGTCTCAAATTTTAGCCGCCCAAGCAGAGGCATTGACGGAAGAGAACCGTCCTTACGAGAATCTTCATGGAATGGTAGAGAGTGAAAACGGCTTCTTGAAGCGTTTCGACGGAACTTTATGCTTTAGAGACAGAAGCTGGATATCATTTCATTGTGGAATCCGTGAGTTGATTATGCATGAATCGCATAAATCAAAATACTCTATTCATCCTAGAGCCGATAAGATGTATCAGGATCTTAAGAAACTTTACTGGTGGCCTAATATGAAAGCCGATATAGCTCAGTATGTCAGTTGGTTCCTGACTTGTTCTAAGGTAAAGGCTGAACATCAGAAACCATCAGGACTCTTAGTTCAACCCGAACTCCCGGAATGGAAATGGGAGCGAATAATCATGGACTTTATCACTAAATTACCGAGAACAGTTAGCGGCAATGACGCTATCTGGGTAATAGTTGATCGTTTAACTAAGTCTGCTCACTTTTTAGCCATTAGTGAAACCGATAGTCTCGATAAGCTTGCTCGATTGTATCTTAAGGAGGTAGTATCACGTCATGGAGTACCGATATCTATCATTTTCGATAGGGATAGTCGTTTTACATCCCATTTTTGGAAGTCGTTACAGACAGCATTAGGAACGAATTTGGATATGAGTACTGCTTACCATCCTCAGACTGATGGTCAGAGCGAGAGAACCATTCAGACTTTAGAAGACATGCTTAGAGCATGTGTTATTGATTTCGGCAAGGGTGGGAGAAACACCTCCCTTTGGCGAATTCTCTTACAACAATAGTTATCACTCTAGCATTAGGGCGCCCATTTGAGGCATTGTATGGCCGAAAATGTCGTTCTCCCGTTTGTTGGGCTGAAGTTGGCGAGAGTCAACTTACAGGTCCCGAACTTGTCCTAGAAACAAACTGAGAAGATAGTTCAGATTTGTAACCGGTTGCAAACCGCTCGTGATAGACAAAAGAGTTATGCCGATAAGAGACATAAACCTTTAGAATTTCAGGTTGGAGATCGTGTTATGTTGAAAGTTTCTCCTTGGAAAGGAGTGATTCGTTTTGGGAAACGTGGAAAACTCAATCCCCGATATATTGGTCCCTTTCCAATCCTAGAAAGAATCGGACCGGTAGCATACCGCCTGGAGCTACCATCGGAATTGAGCAATGTACACAATGTCTTTCATGTTAGTAATCTTAAGAAATGTCTTTCGGAGGAAAACATAGTGGTGCCCTTAAGAGATATTCTTATTGATGAGAAATTGAATTTTGTTTAGGAACCGATTGAGATTATGGACCGTGAGATTAAAAAGATGAAGAATAGCCGTATACCAATTGTTAAAGTTCGTTGGAACTCCCGACATGGACCGGAGTTCACTTGGGAATGTGAGGACGTTTTCCGTAGGAAGTATCCTAAACTTTTCATGACAACAAGCAACTCGGAGTGAAACCCAGGGCGGGTTTCTTCTGAGGCTGGGAGGCTGTGACAACTGGCAATTTAGGGAGTCTATTTTAGGTAACCGCATTACGTTAAACTGAACCGAGCTTCGCCTTTAACACTATTTTTATAAACCATGAATTGATTTTATATCGTCTATGGGTTTTTATGGTTTATTTCACTATTAAATGAGTTATCGTATGAGTTTTAACTGTATTTGGTAGGCACTATTCGATTCGGTGCTAGAAAAACCTAAAACGAGAAAGATTGTAACTTTTAGACCGTAACTCGAAAATGGACAAATAAATAGTCAAAACTCATGGAAAAACATAAATAACGATGTTAGGAAGTCGAATGAACGTCGTGGGACACTCGGGGACAATATATGAGCTCGGGAATGGGTAAACGGGATAGTTTACGAAAAATGGCGACCACGGCCCCTCTCCTTCTCCTTGGCCGGCCACCCTCCCATTTTCCACCATTATTTTTTTAGTCCCTCCCCTCCTAGTATATATACCCACCCACAATCTCATTCACTACTTTCATTTCTCTCTCTTAAAATACACGCACTTCCACTTTCTCTCTCTACTCTCTCTCTCTTCCACCAAAATAAAACCCTAGCCACCACCACCACCATTGGCCGCCACACCTCCGGCCAAATTCCGGCAAGTGACATTACACCTCCACCACTATCTTGTAGATCGTTTCATCCTCTTTCTATCCATATAAAATACTCCCACAAAAGCCTTCAATAACACCTTCAAATTTAAAGATTAAGATTCGTACTTTTAGGGTTTTCATCAAATATTTCAATTGGTGCTTGAATAAGGTAAATGGAACATGGTTAAAGCTTGTTTAAGCTATAATAAGCCACGTATGGCAAATTAGGATTTCGACCCTATGATGAAATTTGGGGCTTTTTGGTGGAACATGAAATTAAGTCTAATTAGTGTCTAAATAAATAAGTAATTAGTGTTTGGTAAATGTGTGGTGTATCAATCTGATGGGTTTATGCATTTTAGGTCTAGTTTCATATTTTTGGTTAAAATAGATGATGGGTTTTGTGTTTGGTTAGTGATTGGAGCTTGAATGATTGGATTTGGATGTTGTGGAATGGATTTGGGTGATGTCTGATTGGGTTAGCATGTTGTACGAGCCACATAGAGCACATACGTGGCCCTTGGCTTGCGTACGTGACCGACTTGGGCCACGGGTCCGGGTCGGGTCGATTTGGTAGCTTGTTGGTTGATGTAGTTGAGGTTTGGATGAGACGCGTGGAGCCGAAAAGCTTCTAGAGCTTGTTTGGTTCACGTGGTCTTAACCGTGACCGTTTCATGACCATTAGGGTCATAACATTGGTTTCGGGTATATTTGGTTGATTGATTGGTTGGCGAGATTGATTTGAGTTGTTTTGGGATTGAATTGCGCTATTATGACTTTTAATTTGGACTTGATATATATATTGTCAACTTTGAGCTACGTCGGTGTTACTTTGACTTTTTAGTCAACAGTTGACTCCAACAAAGCCGTAACATGGACTTTAGTATAGTTTGGACTATTGATTGATTAAAAGCCGAGAAGTTATGACTCGTTCTTGTGGACTCGAAACGAATAACGATATGAGATTAATATTGGAATTTGACGAAATATATATTTATATACATGAAAATGCTAATAGACTATGAAATATAAATAATAAATGGGTATTTGTACAAAAAATAACGATAACAAGAATTATCTTGTTATTTACTATTTTAAACGGAAACTAACGACTAAAAATGGAATTGTTTTCTAATAAATAAACAAATAATATTTCGAGTACACATTTATCGATATATGCTAATTATGGGCATTTAATACTAGTTTTTCAAGTATTCATTTACTTACGTTGTGTGCATGAGTTACGGATAACCTAGCATTAATAGTGTTGATCCACGTGGGTTGCGGACTTATTAGGTTGACGAATCTAATAAGAGCCCGCTAGGTACGTTGGATAACCTTATTAATGGGTGACTTATCCTTATGGCTCGTTAAGATGCGGCCGTTTTAAATAATAATAAGCGATACGAATGAATAATTGAGTTTATCGAGTTGACGAATTCGATAAGATCTGTTGTGTATTCCGAAACTTATTAGACTATGAAGCTTATCGCTTAGACGTCTCATTGTGTCGCATTGAGTCACATATTGTGTTGAATGGAGTTGCATATTGTGTTGCGAAGCATAACATATTGGTTGTTTGAGTGCATTCATGGCATCATATTGAGTCGATACACCCACATGAGGAATACCAAACACTAGGATTAAACGGTGAAACGAGACATTTTTGGAAATAACGAAATGGAATACATTGGGGTAGATAACGTTGATTTCAAGAGATATATATATTAATTTTGGTCTACATTAATAGGTTGTGCCGAGTCGATAGTTGTCGTGCCGTGATTACCGTTACCTTCTGCTAGTGTTTATTTGTGCGTTGATTGCTTGAGTGAGTTTCATAGCCCCACTTTTATCTACATTTTTAACTATATTGGGGTGAGAATCATGCTACTGTTTTTGGACCGATAAAACTATTTGGATTTGCTTATATGCTTGACTGTTTAAATAGATGTGCGGTAGTTGTTGTCTTAGACTATGTTGAACCATTGCCTAGCAAAGAAGAGACTTCTACATCGACCTAGTCCGGGGTTGGCAATTCTTCTAGATTTTGCCACAACATTGCTGGACTAGAGTCGCGGGGCCCGAGTAATCCCTGGATGCGGGATATGATTGGAGATCCGGGTAGGATCAGTGTGTGAAACGGTATTTAACTATCTTAGGTCTTGCATAGCAAATCAACTCTTACAGGTCCACTATGATTTTGTTGAACTTAAACCTATGAACTCACCAGTGTAAGCTGACCTTTTAGCATGATTTCTCAGGTATTTGAGAGATGTTTGGAATACGTGATCGGTGGAAGCTTGGCAAGAAGGCGGGGTTCAAGGATCATTTCCGACTCTGATAAACTATGGGGACCTATTTTATTAAACTATGTTTTGGGCCTCATATTTATACTTTTGGATTAAATGTTTTGAATATTTAAATTTGGGAATGGTTTTGAATGGTTAAATGATTATCTTTTACTATACTTGTGTGCGATACCAATCCAATAGTAACGCCCCGAAAACTTGATTAAGTCTTCCGCTGTACCGAGATTTGGGGATGTTACAGAATAGAGCCTGCAATACCTTTTTGGTTTTCTAGATCAGTGGAACAAATGATAGACTATGTCAAGCAATCGCCTATTCTCCTATAGTTTATTTTTTTGCAAATAGATATTAGCACAAATTGCAAAATTTTAATAAGGGTCTCAAAAGGAAGTATAGATTCATAAACCATCACAAAAAGTGTAATTGGTCATTATAATTATAGATGAGTTTAATAGCTCAACTGATACACTGACATTTCAAATCAAGTAAGACATAATCTTATATTAACAGAAGAAGGATATGAGTCGGTTATGAAATAACAACCTGATCACCATCATTGATTCCAATTCTTCGTATACAAACTTTATCGTCAAGCAGCTTCTGGCCTTCGTAGCAAATGTAAATGCACAAGGCGGGATATGTGTCAAGTTTTGTTATCGTCTGAACTGGTCTTAAAGGTTCACCGTTCACTCGTTCGATAGGATGGTCTTTACTTCATTTGAGTGTAGAAGTGTAACGTGGGTTTAATGATTGCATGATAGATGGTTCATGTAACCTTGAAGATGATTCAACATGTTCCATTGCAAACGGGTTTTTGAATACTTCTTCTTCTAACATTTCGTTGTTTCGGTTATGTATTGTTTCTTCTTGAATTGTATTTTGGATTTGCTCAATTCTTGGTAACCTGATTTCAAGTACTGGAGTTGTTGAAGTTGATGTTGATGAGTTTGTTGGAGTAGATGCTTCAACTTCGACTGTAGTTGATGTATCTTGTGGTGGTGGTGGTGGTTGATAGTTTTGAGTTGGTGCAGCGGAATGAAGTTTTGATGCATTAGTCGATGGTCCACCAAAATATTCATCATACATTAACATAAATAAAAATTTCTTGAGTTGCTGCAGTGGAATGAAGTTTTGATGCATTAGTCGATGGTCCACCAAAATATTCTTGTTCTGAAGGTTTGTCATTGCTTGTTGATTGAGCTCCTTGAGGTACGAGTCCTGAATTGATGTGTCCAGAAGTCTGATTGTTAAGCGCGGGTTTAGAGCGAGTCTCTCATAATCCATTTTGTGAAATTTCGTCAAACTACACATTCATCGTCTTCATTATCCTTTTAGTTCTTCTATTATACACCCTGAAAGCCCTCGTGTTGTTTGAGTATCCAACGAAGATTCCAATATCCCCCTTAGCTTTTAGTTTCCCGGGATCTTCTTTGTCGTTCATTGTATAACACAAGGCGCCAAACATGTGAAGATAAGAGATATCAAATTTTCTGTTGTTCACAAGCTCATACGGTGTTTTGTGGAATCTTGGATAACTATGCACTAGCATAAATTAGCATTGTGCGAGCAACTTCAACAATAATGCGATTTCTTCTTTCAATTACCCCACTCTGCTATGGAGTTCTAACCATTGATGTCTGATGTATTATACCAACATCTTCAAAGTAAGTTCTTAACTCCTAATTGGTGAATATTTTGACGTTATTAGTTCTTAAAATTCTGGCTATGGCTTTTTGAAGGACTTGAATTCGCTTCAAAAAATTGATGATGATGGCTGGTGCTTCGTCTTTTGATCTCTTAAATTTAACCCAAATATATCTTGAATAGTCATCAATAATAATAAGAATATACTTCTTTCCGTTTATGCTTTCGACTCTCATCGGGCCACATAAGTCCATATGCAACATATGTAACTTATCATCCGAACTTGGTACAGTTTTTGGTTTATATGATGCCTTTTTGCTTTTTCCTTGCTCGCAGGATGGACATAAATGATTTTTGGTGTATTTGAAATTAGGAAGACCGGTGACGATGTTGTCTCTAGCAAGCTTGTTGATAGTATTGAAATTGAGATGGGATAATCTTCTATGCCACAACTAGGATTTAGTTTCAGATGTTCTTGTCATAAGACAAATTGGTGATGAGGAGGCCATTTTGTTGATGTCGGTGGCATATAAGTTGGTTCTGTGATCCACAATCATGAGGTCATCGCCTACTAAATTACGAATAAAGCATGTGTTTCTTCAAAATGCAACCTCTAAATTAGCATCGGATAACTGCCCGACAGAAAACAAGTTGTGTCCCAATCTTTTGACGTAGTAAACTTGAGTGATCAAATAATTCCCAAATTGAAGATCTCCATAAGCTAGAATAGCTACTTGTTAGGACCGATTAACATATAGATTTATGTGGTTTGGAGGTCGGGGTTGGTGGAAGAAGATGAAGATCTTCATCCTTTAGAGAGAGAAACTAGAGAGAGGGAGGAGAAAACTAGATGATTTTATTGAATAAACACACAATACACTTAACCAAATGCTTCACCTCACCCCTCATGGAGAGTCATGAGGGGTATTTATAGGCTCTAACTTTGCCACTTAAACGATACTAGTCCCTAAGGGCAAAGTATACTACGCATCTAGTCCAATTCACGTAAGTGACGTTATCTTTATAAAAAGCGAGGCTAACAATCTCCCTCCAAGATAGCGTCACACGTGAATGGTTACAATGAGACCTATAAATACAAAACAAAGTAAATTACAATAGTAATGAACAATGTTGACTTTCTTGAAGCGCAGAGTCTCTGTAGTCTAGATACTGAGGCAAACTTGAAGTTTTCCCTTCCGACGATCTCTGCATTAGATCTTCTTGTAGCTCTGAACTTCAACTGTAACGGTCTAGTTAGGTTATTACTCCCTTCTAACTAGTGAGCCTTTTTTCTTTTTCTGCTCCCTCCTGAACCGACAACTCTCTTCCAACACGCAGCGGAGAAAGTATACTCTTGAAGCACAATGGTTGTCGTTCTGGGAACATCGTAACAACATAACTCACTTAGTATTGCATCCAAGTTGGTAAAAAACCCCGATGTACACCACACAACTTCTCCTTCTTCAGTCTTAAGCAAAAATCCCTTCGTAATCCAAACACGAAAGATGAAATACCAACTTCTCCCTCCTGATGGTTGCGAGCTATCGGAATCATCATAATGTTGCGTACATGCCGTATTACCTTCTTGATGCAATTTTCAAACATCATAGCTTGATCATAATTTCCATGAGAATATGTCGCAAAAATACTCTCAATATACGTCTCTCAAACCAACCTTTGAATTCACCGGCTAATTGTAATGACCACATATGGAGATAACCCGATACGACTAACTTAAAAAGGAAGTAAACATTCCAACTTGTGACTTACCGCTTGTTCTAAATTTTTGAACAATCCACAACGCCGTGTGACACTGAGCACTACAACGTAACTCCTTAAAGTGATGGTTACGCACTGTGAGCACTACAACGTAACTCCTTACCAGTTATAACCAAATTTTCAAATTTCATAACGTGCTCCAACAAGTTATCTTGAGACATGCATCCAACCAACCATCGTCTCAAAGATAAAGAAGTCCACCCGTGAAATGTCACGTCAATTCCGCATCAATAATACCGTACAAAAACTCCGTAGTCATTTTTTCAATTATCGTTCAAGCCGTGAATATTGTATCCCTTCGTGAAAATATTAATACCAAAAAAAATACAGCTCTTTTTCAACTATTATCAAAAAAAAAATTTATTATCCAAAAATAAACTTTGAATAATAACTTTTGATAAAATTCAGTTTGTACATCCTCAATCCTGACCACGTTATTCATATGCAATCACTGGCCCAATCAATCTAAGTGACAAACCCACGATCCAACATGATAAGCCCAAAGCCAATCTGTAATTTATGAGGCCCGATCCACACATCACATGTAATATCCGGTTATATAAATAACACCACTTCACATTTTCTAACCTAACCCTAACACACATAACGCCTCCAACATGATCATTTCCAAAGCGTACAGTTCCCATGAACTTCCAGAAAAAATTGATCAGCAGCTTTATATTCCTGGTTATGTGCTTGGAGCAACCCGAGTCGACAATCCAAAGACAAATTTCGATAACCTGCGAAGAACAAAAGATTTTTGTTGTGGAAACCGTTTTGACTTTGGTTTCGTTTCGTTATTGGAAAAACTAGGTTCACATTCATATAATATATTATCGGATTGACTACTAATTGCTTTCCACTTTCCGTTAACGCATGTAAACATTCTACCAGTAGGTTTCCACATACGGTAAGTACTGGACTTCTTATCACTATGGGGTGACCTATATGGTGCAACTAGACTTCCGTTTGGTTTCACATGTGTTCCATTTGGAACAAATATCTTTTGTTTAGGCATATCATTCACATTTTTCGAAACATAATCACCATGAACAACATTTATTAAACGTTTCTTGCACGTAAAACATATTGATTCAACACATTCATTAAACATAGAAAGTTTAACAGATTCAGTACATTCAGATGAATTGTGTTTCTTATTACAAAGCTGTAAATTCCTAGGATGTTCTTCTACTTCTTCAACTAATTTATTCATACATCTACTCTTAGAGACAAGCGAGACTCTACTGCTCCTGCTCCTAGGTTGTAGTCTGCTGCTTCTAGAGATGCGAT
Organism: Chrysanthemum makinoi; assembly: GCA_910596185.1. Classification (NCBI taxonomy): domain Eukaryota; kingdom Viridiplantae; phylum Streptophyta; class Magnoliopsida; order Asterales; family Asteraceae; genus Chrysanthemum; species Chrysanthemum makinoi. Next base: position 28,623,053 of record OU343220.1, read on the forward strand.
CTAGTCCTGTAGAAGGTAAGACACTTGCATTAGGATTACTATTTTTGTCATTCACATTGGTTTTAGCTTTCTTAGGCTCTTTATGATTCGTATTCAAGCTCATGTCATTTGTACCATATGATTTAGATGTGGAGACAAACGAATTGTTTCTACTAAGCCTATAAAGGCTTGTTGTTATCACATTTGATTTCTCGACAACCACTTATTCATTTCAACACTTTTTCCTTTTTCATTTATCTTGGGCAAGGGTTGTCGAGTGACTGGTTTTGTTAAATCTATTGTCTCAACAACTTTTGGAGCAAACCAAGAAAGGGACATTTTTTTGTTTTTCAACTGGTTTTGAAATATTTAGTTTCTTCGCAGTTGATTGTTTTTCAAACTTAGTATCCACACCCTTCCATTTTGCACTTTCTAGTTGAGCTGTCAAAATATCATACGATAATTTGCCATACTTGCATTCATCTGTTTTTCGATCAAGTTGTTTAAAATACGACACATTTAATTTTTCAAGTTTAGTAAGAGCATTGTCATATTTTGAAATGGTTGTAGAGGTCGCCAGTAAGCCCAATGACAAATTGGCTACGGTCCGGACACAAAGACGCACGCAGAATACTTAGCGGACCATACCCATGGCCACGAAAGGCATTCTGTATCCGCATCCACGATTACTGCGGAACATTGCCCGACAAGGGTCCCACTCCGGCCACTAACTTATATAAGCGAAATGTTAGGAAACCCTAGCATTAACATCGCCTATAAAAGGAATATAATCTACTCATAAGGTACAACTTTCTCTCACATAATAATACACACACTTTTATTCTCTGACAAGAATGCATACTTACTCTCACGCCGGAGCTTAATCGTGGGGTCCGTCCCCACGGTAGCTAATGGTTTGCTTCCATTTGTGCATGAATTCAATCTATCACTTGGTTTAGTACAGATTTAGCCCATCGATAGCTTGTTGGCCCAGCCCATCACGCGTACTATACACATATTTCAACCCATCACACATTTTGTAATAACATATGCGTTTTCCAAATTCGCTTCTCAAATCGTTTTTAATCATGTTGAAGATAAAGTTGTCCCAAAAATTCTTTATTCACCAATTCAGTTAAATTTTAGTCTTTCTTAACGAAAAAAACTTTGGTGGACCAAAATTTTATATATTTACCCATCTATTTATGCTAAATTCGCTACCTTAATTGATTTTCATTGGAAACTTGATTGTTGGAATAAAGTTCATTCATTTATGGTCCATTTTGTTGTAAATATTGTCACACTTGGTTTTCTTGTGTATTAAATAGGTCGAGCATTCTGTGACGGACATGATATCTTTTGTTGACTTGATCGAGGAGCAAATTCGGGTGGCAATAGATGAGAAGCTACGTTACACACATGTACCGAATTGTTTATGTCACATTTTTAGGTATCAAATTATTTCGCTTATAGCATTTGATCAGTATTTCATTTATTTCATCTATTTCATTTATACGAATGTTACTTTATAGCAATTTCTTGAAAATGATTATCTATTTGGTTAATCTTTTATATATTATATAATAAAGAGATTACATCAGAGTGATTTTGTCAATTTATTCTTATTGAAAAAACAATTGGGCCAATAGGAGAGCTCGATTTTGCCACTTAAGCAAAATCGGAATTATTGTAATATGAAAAAAAATATATATATATGTGATTGTACATATAACAACGACTCATGTAATTCTTATTTATTTATATAAGGATATGTAGAAAAACATTTTTTAAAAACTTTAAGGAATATATTTTAAATAGCAACATCAACGTATATGTAAGCTAAATATAGTTAAATCTTGAGTTATTTATGAGAAATTTTTATAAAATTTTATTTTACCAAATTTTAATGGATATTAATGTGTAATGGAAAACTCGTGCATAAGTATATAATTATATGTAATTACCTTTAAACACATAATATTCAGAGTTAATATATAATAATTTTTGGTCAAAACTCCGTGCATGCACGGGTATTATAACTAGTTAAACGGGAGATGAGTTACATTTTGAATTCAAAGATGGGCTTTTGAGTGTTGGTGTATCTGATGTGGAACTAATAGACAATATTGTTTATTTAACTTTAGTATCACTGTGATTTAAGTTTGGGATCGTAGTTTTTGAAAATAGGTTTTTGAAATATACATATATGTTTACGTATAAAACATATCAATGCAAAATGTACAACATTTGGTGCAAACGTATAGTTTTTGAAATATACATATATGTTTACGCATAAAACATATCAATGCAAACATTTGCTGCAAACGGTCGTTAGCTAACGAAAAAAAAACAGGGACCAAACCCTATATGAGTCGCAACCATAGGGATCAAACCCGAGAAAAAAATGTTTAGGGACGATATTCGTTAAACCTTACGGACCACATGGATCGTTTTTGAAATTAACTCGTTTATTTTTGTTTAGAAAGTAAGCCGCGTCACTCATTTTTAACTCAACCCTTAATATCTCTACTACATTTTAAAACATTTAAGCCCTTTTTAAAATTGAATGCTTAATATATTAAACTTGGTACAAAATCGATAGATTGCACCATACTCGTCATAAATAAATGAAAATCGTAATAAGTATAGCTATAATAACATTAGTTACAAGATATTAAAGCGCTTTTTGAAGACATGTAATATAAGAAAAAAAAATAACGTCTATAACCATAGGTACCTCATTGACTTTTCTAACTCTTTTAATAAACTTTATTTTTAAAACACACTTAAATGAAAAATACATGTTACGTAGTATTATATATATTGTATAAACAATAAAACACACAAAGTTTTATACAATTTAGAGTAAATTGTATAAACCATCCTTAAAGTTTGGCCAAATTGCATGTGTTGTCCCTAACGTTACGAAGTGCAAGGATCATCCTTGTGGGAAAACCTTTGGTGCAAGTATCGTCCTTGTTGGGACGATATTTGCACCAAAGGTTACCCCGCATGGACGATCATTGCACTTTCGTAACATTTGCGACGAAACATGCAATTTGGTCAAACTTTAGGGACGATTTTTGAAATGGAGCGGTTTTAAAAACCCAACCGGACCAATGGGTTCAACGGGTTAAATCGGGAACCGGAGTCGCCACCGACTCGGTTAAAAGTCGTCCGAAAATTTCTGTGAGGATCGTTGGAACCGGTGCAAACGAGTGAACCGGGATCATTTTCATTCTTGCTTTTTTCATATTAATCAATTTGTCATTGTTATTTTATTGGAGTTTGAACCAAGCCGAATTCAAATTTGGTTTTCGGTTGAAATCTAGTTCGGTTCGGTTTTCGGTTTTACTCAAAAAAAAATTTAACCGAAAAGACCGAATAACCCAACAACCGAACCGATCAACGCCCCTACAAAAACATGCTCACTCAAAACTTGGTTCGATCAAATGATAGCTTCTATGACAGCAAGGCAACAACTAAACATTTGTTAGTAAACGATTTAAGCCATTGCTGATAAATTATAAAACTTGAAAGAGGATTCAAGAGTACATGAGATACTACTTATAGGATCCACCATAACTAAAACTAACAGAATCCAAACAATAATGACACAGCTATGCAACAATTCAGCTGTATATAATCACGTCTATTATGTTAGTTGTGTGGTAAGTTGAAATTCTTAGTTCTACGTCAACAACCATGGACAAACGTCATGTTTCCAAGCATTATGTAGCTTTAAGATATATTTTTCAGGCCGTTGGGTTTCGTATATGATCCAAGACTGACAACAAGGAACCAAATGTGATGCAAAGAACAATGCTAGCATATATATATGTTGCTTTTTGCAAAAGTCTAGAACGCTTTAAATCATAACAACAGACATGCAGCAAACTAGGAGGCTTTATCAGCATTTTAGGAAACCAGATATAAGGAGATGTCCCAATTGCCACCAAAAGCATTAGAATTTTGAAACTATAAACACATCAAAACCAAACGTTAGTTCCCCGGGTATGCAAAGTCTTTTTCAAGGGAAATAAAAACAAAATAATAAGATAAAACGTAGTACTATATATGTATTCGATAAAGAGACTTAACAGATTATCCACAACACAAATCACATTAGGTTTGGTTAAGTAAAGAACATACGATCCAGCAACACCTACATACCGAAGAATTCTTTAAACCATATAACAGTCGGCCTTTAGTCAAGAAACTAAAAAGTTATAAACGTAGCCTTCGACCAATCTAAAAGAACTCCCAAGGCTTCACAAGTTTGCTGCTCGAGGCAATGGATCATATCCCCACTGTTTTTCTGATGCTAAAGGCTCAATCACATAGATTGCACCATCCGAAAACCCCAAGGCAAATTGATTCGAAGAGTAAGGATTCGCAGCAATCGCTGCAGGACACGCCTTTGGAAAACTGTAAACAAAATGTTTCATCATGAAATGGAAGATCGATCATCCCCAATAAGAACATGGGATTTAAACGTTTGCACATACCTGGGGTTAGATGGCACATAGGCCGCGTAATTGATACAACACTTGAGCGAGAGTTTATCTGCAGCTAACACACACACACTCCCATCCTGGATGAGTACATATATCACTTGCCCGTCACACGAGTATACAGCGTCAGTTATCAATCCCATTGATGGTGGTGGCCCCCACTGCATATATGGTTGACAGATGATAAAAGATAAAATTCCGACATCTTTTCAACACTAAGAAAAAGTGAAATGACAATGTACCTTCCTTATACAATCCAGCTTAAGAGGGTCGTATGTGGCAACACAAGTTCCATTAATAACCAGCATGCATATGCATGTCTCTCCAGGTTGGGACAGTACTCGTGTAGCAGCAAATTGTGAACTGTTGTTAGTTCTATCAGGTGGTAGTCGTAGAATCTTGCTTAGTTTTTTTTCCCATGAATCCAGCTCCCAAAGACACAGCTGAAATACACAGACAGGTATCAGATTATTAGTACAGCGCTATCTTATTCAAAAACAACAAAACTATCTTTCTTGTTCCACAAAGAAAACAAACCTGGTCATCTGCTCCAGATGATGCTAAAACATTCCCATTAATAAAATATGCTAGACCCGTAACGCACTTTCTGTGACCACTGAGCTTTTTTAAAACCTATAATAATGCATGGTTCAATATTTTCACAGCAAAACTAAGATTATCATGACCTAAACAGCATTTATAACAATAAAAAAAAATTAGAAAAAAAAATTGTGCAGGGGAGTACCTTGCCAGCCAGAACGTCATAGATCAGTAAAGAGCCATCTTCCATACCAGCACAAACCATGTTGAAGTTTCTTGGATCAAATGCAAGGCATGTTGCTACTGGCGGCGGGGATATAATTGATGTCTTGTGCTGCATCTAGAAAAATATGAAGGCATATATAAAAAATATGTCTAATTAATTAATGCATAAAGTAATCATAAAGATTGAATTTAGTTACCGTGTTGGATATATAAATCACTGATACTTTCCCCCCTGATGCTGACAGTGCATGACATGTGTCCTTTGATATCGCGAGGCAAGCAACTCTATTTTCGATATCTGGAGTTGTAGTATCATTATGAATCACAAACTGATCTGATCATAGATCTTTGGCCAGCTTGCTTGTAGTCGCTTACAAAGATATATAAAAAGACCAAACATTGAAAAAGGGGTACTGATAATCAAGCAACACATTAGACATTGAATAATCAGTACCTGGCTTGCTTCCCATCTCCATAGTTTGTTGGCAGCGGTAGAAGTAAGTGCTAATATACCAACGCCATGGAGTGCATACACAAGCCTCAATATCTGGAAACAAAATCAACCAATCATGATGCACTAAAAGTTGTTTAATTAGCCTGAAAAGATGTACTCAAACTTACCGGCGAATCATATGACAGCTTCAGAGAACGAATCTGAGATGGCATGTTTAAATCCCGTGAATTGTCATTCTGGTTCTGAGCAGCAGAACGAGCATCCAATACAGCTGCTGCACTACTACGGTCATGAATATGTACGCTTCCACCTGCTGCTGAGGTGGAAGCAGCATTTGCAGTTAACTGAAAATCAGAAAATACATGTAAGCAAACATGTCTAAACTCGGGGTTAGTATAAATTACAGAACAGAGTACGTAGTATATTAGACCTTTAAAAACATTCCAGAAGAAGAAGCCTGAAGAGCCGTTCGAGCCTGTTGTACCATCCTCGCACCTTGATCATTCCCAAGTATGATTATCCTCTTATCAGATGCTAATAATGCCAAAAATACGCCTTCCTTGCTGAACCGGAGTATGGGAAAACCCTGAAAGAAAAATATTTCTGAAGATATGTACTTGGGTAAACACATATATAAATAGAATTCTTTATAACATACCAAAAATTTACAATGTATCGTTTTAGTAAACACGGGCTTTTCTTGATCAATGTCCCAAAACGTCACTGAATTATCATGACCCACTGCCAGCATCCTGCCACAATGGGCAAATGAGACTGCATACCCACTCCTCTCTACAAGCCCAGAGTAGTTCCGCCTGACTTGCATGTGATTCTCCACATCCGTCCATTCTTGTAACAAAGGCTTCTTGGACTGGTTATGCCCACTCGTAAAAATCCTACATCATTAGAGATATATTAATATTGAAAATTGAGGGTCGAGGAAAAGGCAACTTGAAGATGTTGTGATGTACCGAGAACCATCACTGCTAAAAGCAATTTTCTTCACCATAGATCCCTGCGGGTCACAACTAAAGCTCCGGACAGGATCACTCAATTCCCATGCCATCACTAACATCCCGACGGCATCTATTGCATAGATAACCTGCTTTTGAGCACTTTGACGGAGAGATATTGAGCAAACAGCTCTATTATGACCTTGTAGAGTGTACTGAATGAGACCAGTCCTGACATCCCAAATCTACATATACGTACACCACGTATCAGAAATTCAAATTATTATAGTACGTAGTCTCGTTTCTTACTTATTTAGTACAGTAGTTAACAAAACCTTAACAATGTGCTCATTTCCACAAGTTGCGAGCAGTAAGCTGCTACCCACTGTAAGAAATGCAAGATCGGATACATGGCCAGGATGTGCCTCTATCTCGGTAACCTCTCTAAGTCCTGTGCCCTTTAAATCATACACATGAACCAGATTCTTGGAGTATCCAACCCCTGTTAGAAAAGGAGAAAGAAAAATCATTTACTAAATGCAATTCAAAATCTATTGGTGAAAAAGACCGAAGCATACCCAATAAGAACCCATCCAGACTCCATTTGATAGAACAAACACTGACAGCCTGTGTGTTGCACTGGGGAAACCAAAACAGAGGACATGAGCTAAAATGTTATAAGAATAATAAAAGAAAATTTTATATAATTTTATATATTACGAATGAAGGGACCATGCCTTAAAATTCGAGGAATAAGGAATACTACCCCATTGCTTGAAACCTCTAACCTGACCAAGCATGACTCGTTTCATGAATGTAAAAACTTTAAACCCACCATCCTCGGTACCAACTGAAATGAAGTAATTTTGCATGTAAAATCTGTAATGTTAACTCTAAATCGTTTTAGTGAGAAATAAAATGAACTAACCTGCAATCACGTCTACGTGGATGGGATGAAGATCAAAGGCTGTAACTGGTGAATGTGAATCAAATTTCACTGAAATACCCAAATCTTCGTGGATGGGTATGTCACCCATATTATAGGGGACGAGTGATGGAGCTATAGGTGCTCTGTGTGGCTAAATGAACCAAAACAATAGCATTTGTAAATAGAATTAAAGTTGATATTTTAAACATCATGTTACCAACCAAAAGTTCATAAGCACCTACCACTTGTGGCCCACGCGTGTGATCCTTCAAGAGAGCATCAAACTCTTTAACAGACTCCGAGTGCTGCCAATTCAAACTGCGCAGAAAGTGTAATATATTAAAAGTGCACACATCAAGTAAATAAAATATTAGCAGCAGCATAAATTTTTGCAGAAGTACCTCTGGCTGCATATCATCGATGGTTCAACGCCAGGAAGACGCCATTTTTGACTTAGCGATGGATGTTTTTTAATAATCTCATTGAGTTTCACACACAAGCTAGCCCTCGATGTATGAATGTCAACAAAATCGACAAAGTATGCATGCTCCCTGATTTGAAAAGTGAACACATGTGTAGTTAGACATGTGGTTATCTACTTTTACAGAGCACATATTATGCAGATGATAAAAGAGTGTAGCATACCTAGCTTTATCTGTTAAGAGGAGTTCACTCATGACATTTGAGTCGTAAAACGCCTGGAGACCATTCATCTCCTTTCGAAGAATGAGCAAGGCCTTTTGAGGCTCATTACTGTAAAATAAATCAAAAAACTGTTTGAGTAATTTAACACAATCAACAGAGCTAAGTTAAAGTCACCGAGCAATAAGGAATTAAAGCTGAAAATAATCAGGACTTACTTTACAAATGCTTCATATATTTTTTGCTTTTTTATTACAAATCGCATCTCTTTGGAATCATAATCGTCAGCCGTCACGAAACCTGCAATATAATCTTCTAACTCGTTCCACGATCCCCTCTTAATGAGCGTTTCAACATAAGGTATATCCAGAAAAACAGCACTCTCTGACTCAAGGCTGCAATTAACATTAATCTTTCAACTAGCTACTTCTTGTGTAATAGTATATGCATAGAAAAGGATGTAAAGTAAGTAGTTTCACCCAAAATGAAAGATGTAAGTACCAGTGCAAGGCTTTGGTATAATTTTTCTCCTTGAGGAATTGTAAAAGCTGATAAACGCGGTCATTTTCTAACCTGTCCATTACTAATAATAACACACGTACGTAAAGAAAACGGATTAGATGCCACCAAAAACAAACCTCTCGCTTATCGAGCTTTAAGGGATAGATGCCTAGATTTAATTAGTCTATATGTATGCAGTACAACTAGAGTAGATTTGTGATGATGATAATAAATACAACGAGCCAAAGCATGAGTGAGATTCTTTAACACTAAAAAGCTATTAAGTGTCATAAAAAGGAAGTTATAAATTGTCTATCAAACTAATTAAGCAAATACATCAATGTATACCAATAGTTGGATCGACTGCAATATCGAGAAGAAAAACAAAAGCAAACATCAATTTGATAATACATAATCCGCGATAATATAATGTAGTCACGTACTCAAAGATGGATGAAACACAATAAAAAAATAAAATAAAATAACAATAACACCTAGATAATTCGCAAAAATAAGCTCATGAACGACCACAAGAAAACATTATATATAAGCTAGCCCCAAATGTGTGTAAATAGGCGTATTAAATAAGGCGAGAAACACAAATGTAAAAAATAAAATCCCTAGCTAAATGTGGAACAAATATGCATGTAGACCGTACGTCCTGCATTTTGTGCCAACTCGATCATCCTACTAACCACATAATAGCTAGCGTTTAATCTCGATCACTTAATAATCTAAACAATATCATCAGCTTTTATATACTACATTGTGCCTAGTCATCCTGCTAGACACATAAAATAAGCATGAAACATTATATAAGCCCCAAAATCGTGTTACGAGTTGTACTTGACAAACACAATCAAACAAAGCCCTAAAAATACAAAAGCTACTGAGTATATCGGATCCGAACCTCCTACATTTTGTCATGCTACTAATTAAACACGTACGTAGTACATATATATAAAATTATCTGTCGATCCTAATCTAAACAATCAGCTTTTTTATATATATATATATATATATATATATATATATATATATATATATATATATATATATATATATATATATATATATATATATATATATATATATATATACATTGTTATGTATAACGAAATATCATTTCTCCTAACAAAATTCATGTGCCAAACCCTAATTACAAACTAAAGCCTTTCTAAAATGGAATATGATACTAAAATTATACTAATAATGTAACAGTGTGTACGCAATTAATGTAGAGTAATTAAGGAAAGTAATTAGTAGTAATTAATTTAATACCTAAATTCTCGGGAGAGCGAGCGAGTCAGAGAGAATTCAACTTTTCTTTCTTGTTCTCGAAGTTTCTTTTGTGGTTTGGTTGGTTTGAAATTTTGTATTTAAACACACGCTTAAATCATTTTGACTCAACTTCACTTTTTTTGTATAAAAACTTTTTAGCACGTGTGCGTGTAAAAATCTTCTTTCTTTTAGCCCTGTTTGGTTTTGCTTAATTAAATGAAAATGACTTCAAATAAAGCATCACATCTATTATTTTTATATTCAAAATATATATAGATAACATCAATCCATAATGTCACGTGTTGATTAATTAAAATAGATAGTGGTGGACCCTGACTTTTTTTCTTTTATTTTTTGATAGAGAAAACGTAACCAAAAATAGACTCTTATCCGGATACCCTTGTTTGAAAGGTTTTCTCATACCCATATCATCAAGCAAACACATTTTATCATTCTCACACCCATGCCACCATTCCCATACAACCATACCAAATGGACCCTTAGATTATTCGGCTTTTGTCATCTCAACGCTATTTTATCACTTTTTTAATAACTTACAAATAACTAAGACACCCCCTTTAATAAAATAACCAATAAAAAACAATTATGATGTTACAAAATACCCAACTAAATATACCTCACATACTCATTAAAAAATAATAATAATAACACCAACCATTGCTTTGGCCAAAAGAAGAATAACGAATGAACAATTTTAAGGAACGATGTAGCACATGGTCTCCCATTTGATTATTAGTCAACAATCACATGCAACTTTCATATTACGGATGATTGGTCAAAAATCACATGTCATTTTTAGCTATAATCACTTATGATTTTCAGGTAACTTTCATGTTATTCGTTATTAGTTAAAAATCACGTGTGATATTTGTGAGCCTTACGTCACTTTTCGAATCTAAAACTCAACCAAACAATTAAATCACAAGCCTTAATTTATCCCAAATCACTCCTATCAAAAGCATCTCAAGTATAGTGTACAAAGCTTCAAACAGTCGTAAAACTACAAGTTTCTCACGACCTTTTCAAATAGTATACACAAAACTTTTTTAGTTAATTTCAAAAATGGTCCATGTGGTGCGTCGAGGTTTAACGAAAAATAGTCCCTAAACTATTTTTTTTTAACGGATCCTCTCCCTGTGGTTGTGACCCATAACGGGTTTGGTCCCTTGACCGACATTTCTGTTAGTTGACTGTTAATTTGAAGGGTATTTTGGTCTTTTCTTGTTTTTTCTAATAAATAAAATCTATTTTTTTACCTCATTTTTCAATCATCCACTCCTTATCTCTCTCACTCTTCAATCTTTGGTTTTTCAGCAACCTCTTAATTTTTTGAACCAACAATCTGTATTTTTTTGCAGATAATTCATAAACAACAAAATGCCATAATTTATCTAAAAACCTAACAACAATGATAATGAATATAACTCCAACAAAAACAAAAAAAATGGCTTTAATATCCAATTTTATAACCTCATATCAACATATATTCATCAGATTACAAAAGTACGAACAACGCATTTGTACAAATCCAAACACAACTTTGATCAACATTTATTTTCAGAAGTGGCATATCTGCTGGAAAATTAAAAACTTTGCTTTATAAGTACCACGATATGTTATCAGAAGATCATGTTTATGATGTCCGGCTGGTTGACAAGAGTTGTGTTGTTGTTGTGTTTTGGAAAAATGGAGTGTCAGAATTTTTTCTTAATGCAATTAATTCTGGAGACGGGCTCAGTGCACTTGCGGTGGATAGGATGATGGCTAGTGGTTATGAATCATATAAAAAGGTCTATAAACTTGAGATGTTAGGAATGGATTTAGCGGATTCATTAGGTTAGATTGATACGGTCTCTGGGGACCATAAAGAGGAGTCAGCAGAAGTATATTGGAACAATGAGCTGATGATTAATTTGGATGATCTCTAAGTTATTAAATTAGCAATTTTACACAGTGGAGGTAGATTTTAGATATGAATATTTGTAGTCAGCTTACATTAGAGCTATGATAATTTGAAAGATTGATGTACTCACATGAGTAATGGTTATGTTGGGATTTGGTTTTGATGATTGATGGTGTTTTTAGCTTATTTATTATTGATATTGGTTGTTTCCTTGCTAAAGGAGTTGAAAGATTGATGTACTCATATTGATGTTTACGGCATCCTTTTTGTGAATCCGACAGGAATGGTGCTGATATATAGTTGTTTTTAAGAGAGAGTGAGGGAACTAAGATTTGTAGGGTTTTGATGATTTGGGGATGAAGAAGAAAGGGGTTTTAAGAGGGGACTAAATTCGTGATATTAGGCAAACCATAAGGACCATGCATTTAGACATAAGAGGGTATTTTTGTCATTTAAACCACTATTATCAATCAACTAACATAAATAGCGCTCAAGGGGCCAAACCCGTTACGGGTCACAACCACAGGAAGAGGATCCGTTAAAAAAATTATGGATTATATCCGTTAAACCCGACAGACAACAAGGACCATTTTTGAAATTAACTCAAACTTTTTCTAATATATACAAAAGACTATTGAGAGTTAAAAATTCTCTTTTGTCAAACTACAAATATTTGCTAATGTGCTTATTTTTAAGATTTGATTATTATTAACAGAAACATTTTATTAATTGATACCATGCTTATCATTGGGGTTTATGATGTTTTTTTTTTTCTGGTAAAGAGAATTACCCTGATAAAATATATATTAATCACACAAATTCGAAGTACAAAAGAATGTGACTGAGTAACCACTTAGTAAGTTGTTGGATCAGTCATAGATAGATCTTTTGAGCCTTTAGGAAACAGATAGAATACTTATGTAATCACAAGTAAACTATGGAGAATCTCTTATAAACTTATGCTTACGCGGAATATAAACACAAGAGTTAAAGAAGACAATAACAACTCAATACTTTGATCCTCTATGGATCTATATTAATTCACTAAAGAATGTTTTCAAGCACACACAATATTCATAGCCGCAGGTTTCTTTTATACTACAAGAAACATAATACAGCCCATTACAAAACGTGTAAAAGATATGCATTATCTCTTCCTAATATAACTCATGCATATCCTAACTAAATATTAATAATACGAATACTACTATCCGCATAAACAATAACTAACAGCAACATCTGCAACTATCAGCAGGAACTGCACTAACAGCAGGAACACTATAACTATCAGCAGGAACCTATCAGTAGGAACCACTATACTATTACATTATTATTTGAATAATTCCTAACACAAGTAAATAGCATAACAAGTTATCATATATCATAAATCATAATTTGCATCATGAATTTCACTTAATCCTTCATTCATTCATATACACATAATACTGTACATACCTTTCTAGTTCACAATTAGGATATCAAAATCTTGCTAAACACGCATCACTATTAGACTCCGTAAACCATCAATATTATATCAATAATGTTAAACTCATCTAGCTGGTTGTATCAACTAGCCTCATCTTTGTCTTTCACTAAACATAAAAGTCATTAGGCCTTTTATAATCTTAACACAAATAACGACTTAACATATACTACTCCGTACTATATAACACATAATACAAACATGATAAACTCAATACAATATCTTGTTATGATCATATTAACTTACCTTAGCTCTAAGCTAAGTTTATCCAACAAATCACCATCATCTTCTTTTCTTTATTCCTAATCAAGAATCATCACCATATCCATTACTATATAACAAGAAAGCATAAATAAGGGTTTATACAACCCATCATCAACCTTTAGCCATCATATGATCATATATTCATCATATGATGGAACTTCACTTTATTCCATGTGCAAAACGACGGATCAATGTTGAGGTGACTTAACCTTTTGATTTATTATGCGTATTTAATGGTTTTAGTTTTAGGGTTTTCTTTTATGTTTGTTTGTGGTTTTGTGTAGAGGTTGTGGTGATAATCGGGGTACCGTTAATAGTGGTGGTTTAGCTTTGTTTTGGGTTTGATTGATGGGTTTATGAGCTTATTACAAAGTTTGATAAGCTCATAAGGTATGCTTTTTCCTCGGAAGGTTGTGACATTGAATTTGGGAGGCTTTGGTAATATTAAGGTATGGTTTTATTTCAAAATCTTTGTAATGATAAGTACTGAATGTTGTTTTTGTATGTGAAATTTTCAATTCCATTGTTAAAAATGACTACTTTCAAGTATTGTCTTTCGATCATTATCTTTATGCGTTAGTTTTATCTAAAACATTTGTTCCCAAACTCTTGATTGATTGTTGTTTCTTTCTGCTTTTTGGTGTGTCAAAAGTCTCATTTTTTATAATCTTAAATTGTATGTATGGCCTACCTACAGGACCAAATGGTAAGAAAAAGTCTCATTGGCTAAAAAGAAGAAAAAGTCTCATTTTTTATAATCTTAAATTTTATGTAAGAAAAAGGAGACTAAAATTTGCAATTTTTTTTCTAAAAAAAATGGTTTCGCAACGGATATCACCACGGTCAGGCCTATTTGTTATGCAAATACCATGTTATGCAAACACCTTCAAGACCAGCTCTGAATATTTGAACCAAAATTTTCAATTTTTATTCTAAAAAAAATGTTATGCAAATACCATTTGGGATTATGCAGTAACTTGCAATTTTTATTCTAAAAAAAATGGTTTCACAACGTTGGTGGCAACCTTTCTGTTTTTATAGCTTTCATATACGTGATAAAGTTGCTTGCTTTAGTTAACAGGATTGTTATTTAAATATTTTCATGCGCCTTTTCATTCTCCACCTGTAGCCATTAATTGTGTATACCGTAGATATCCAATTACATGTTTGCTACTTAATTTTAGATTAACACAGACTTATTTTATATTATCAAATTTTAATCCACTATGAAATGACTACTTATTAAGTATGTTATCTAATTGCCACTATAGGCCTGTTCGAGTCGCAACCTGAAGTTCCAATAATAACTGGTCTGCAAGTAAAAGGAATGCCACAGGTTCCGAACACGTGGGCCCATGTTGCTAGAGGCTCAGGAACAACAGTTGCTCGTGCAGGTTGGTTCAACATTTGTTGATTGTCTATGCTGAAACTTTGTAATCCCCCTATACTTATTCATTGTACAATACCCTGCCATGAACATAGATTGTAGAACGTAGATGAAGTGTTGAACAACTTCTTTGGAAACCTTTTATGTAGGGAATAAACAGTGTGCTGACAGTAGCAACAACAGCATAAACAACAAGAGGACCGGAACTGGTACCTCCACAAACAAGCACTGCACGGACATCAAGGACAGCACCTTCACGCGCAGGTTGGTTATATGCAATAACCATCTGACTTATAGTTTTTGGGTGCCGCACTTCATATTTTTACATGTCGTCTCTTAATGCATTTGTGTCTGCTGTGTAGGGCTCCAATAGAGTATAAAGCTTTTGGTTCCTGTGATTGCGTGTGTTCAAATTGTCACGGTCGGTACTGGTTTCAAGGAGAGGCTCAGTGGCTCAACTCAATATTCAAGCCCTTTGTATCACTGATTGTAAAGTGTAGTATCCATCATGTAAGTATCTACTTTCGTGGCATAATCTAAGTGTCTGCTTTTTTACAATAATGCAAAAAAAATAAATAAATAAAAAATGGCAAACACCCCGGCAACAGAACCCACATAATTAAATGACAGACACAGCATATCTCACAAAGTCTAAACTAATTTTTTTTTCTTTTTCTTTAATGCAGTTTATGAATATGGGTTGCAATGCTTGCTGTTGATGTTGCCACCCATCAACATAGGTGTTGTGTTGCAAGGATGCATGAATCATTCCACTGATGAGATCCTTGGGTGTTTTAAAAAGTTGTGTGAAGGAAATTTGGAAGGCTAAAGTTTAATTAAACCAGGTCAGGCCTATTTGTTGTGATCACTAATCATGGACATTGTTTTTATAGATTTGTTGACTTATTTTTTGTCATCTTCATAACTGCCTTATTTAAAGAGAAGCAACCGCAATTGTTTTTGTGAATATAGTCTTAACATATTGGTTGAATTTAATCCGAGCTCATATCTAAATGTGTATGAAACTTTATAACATGTCCGAAAACAATGGTTTATAGATGTCTGGCAAGATTCAGAACATGAAAGACGGAGTAATTGCTGAATGAGCTGTAAGCGCTAAATGACAAGATTGAGAACATGAAATACAGAGCTATCATTGAATAGGTTGTAGGCATTGTTGTAGTTTTCGTGGGAGACCTTAGTTGATCTTAAGAACATAAAAGCAATATATAAATTAAAGAAATTAAATAAAATGATTACAAAAGTTCTATAATTAAAGAAATCAACATAAACGAGGTAATATTATGAAGATTTTGCTTACACATTTTGAGTCATCTGTACTAATTTAGCCGTTGGTGATGTTATGCAAGCAGTTTCAGTAGCAACCGTTGAATGTGGGCGAGAAACCTGCAAGTATGTCCGTTGGATTGTTCATGCCCAACGACTGTGTTAGCAATAATTCGAAAAGAAACGTTGCTCACAATGATAGCTCAGCAACTCCGCCACTGTAAAAAGGTTAAAGAGCCACGACCTGTTGGGAGGGGGATGTTCAGGTAAGTGGCCTGCTATTTATTGACATGTATTTTTTTTTGTGAGCTTTCGATGCATGGCGGTTTTTGTATATACTTCTGTCGTCCTGGAGGGAGCGGTTATGAGTCTTTCCAGGAAGATATCTTGGTTGACGACATTTCTGGCCAGAACCTACGCGAACGTTGCACCAACATAGGTCCTCACCAGGTTAGTAGCCCAAAACTACAAGGTAAACATAGACTTTTTTACATTGACCATTGTCACAAAATCATATATCTGACAATAAATTATCCCCTACAGCGAACCATATTTACAAATGAAGCAACCATTTCCAGAGTTGATCCAAACCGATCAACATACTACAAAAGATGCTCAGCTTGCAACCATAAGGTTACTGAAGAATTCTCGGTACCAAGGGAAAAGATCCAAAAATTCAACAATGGAAACACTGTTCGAGCACACCTCAAAAAGCCCAGACAAGTTCTGTCCGACATGTCATATTTTGTTGTGAGTTTATTATGTTGTGTTGCTTTTTTGCTTACGACGAAATACTTCGACTATATGCAATGTCTAGACTTAACGATGTTAGCTGCAAGACAGTTGTACGTTAAGTTCCGTTTGTTTAAAACCCAATGGGATGGGTATCTAAGGTCCGAAAAAAATTAAAAAAAACTCTGCCGCAACGCGCTGGGGTTCCACCTCGTTTTTTAATTCACGCTTTTTTTGTTTTTTTAGTTCACGTATTTTTAGTTTTTTTAAATCACGCTTTTTTTTTTTTTCTTAAATTCACGTTTTCTTTTCGCGTCTATTTTCATACGTTTTCGAATTTTAAGACAAATCTATATGTTTGCGCCGTTTTATCTGTTTTATACGTATTCGTCCGTTTCATCATTTTTCATACGTTTTCGTCCGTTTTCATACATTTTCGTCCGTTTTCATCTGTTTTCTTACGTTATCGTCATTTTTCATTCATTTTCATCTCTTTTCTTACGTTTTCGTCTGTTTTCATCCGTATGGAAACGGACGAAAACGTAAGAAAACAAATGAAAAGGTATGAAAATGGACGAAAATATATGAAAACATATAAAAATGTCTGAAAACAGTCAAAAATGTATGAAAACAGACGAAAACGTATGAAAGCGGGAAAAAACGTGAATTTAAAAAAAATGACGAAAACTTATGAAAAATTTGACGAAAACGTAAGAAAACAGATGAAAACGGACGAAAATGTTTGAAAACGAACGAAAACGTATGAAAAATGATGAAACGGACGAAAACGTATGAACACGGACGAAAACGAAAGAAAACCGATGAAAAGGCATGAAAACGAACGAAAACATATAGATTTATCTGAAAACACTCGAAATCGTATGAAAAAAGACAAAAAAAAAAACGTAAATTAAAAAAATACAAGAAAAAATGTGAATAAATAAGAAAGACAAAAATATAAGAAAAAGACATGGACTTAGGTTGAACATATTAAATCTTAGGTTTAATCCTCACCATTAGATCAAATTAAATAAATTGGAGAGATTAATCCTTTAGTATGCAACAAAAACTTAGTCCCTAAATAAACTTTTCTCAATGAATAAATGTGTATAATCATGAAATACTAGACGAGTATCCGTGCATTGTAACGGAATTTATAGAAAAGTTTATGGGTTATAAACAAAAATAATAAAAGTTTGAGCATATGGGATTACACATAATGTTTTGAAACCCCGTTTGACCCGGGTGGTTCAACCGGTTGAACCGTTCCGGTCGAAAAACGATTCAATTTAAACTGGGTGAACCCGACGGGCTGTGTTAAACTAAACCGGGTCAATCCGACGAGTTTGAAGCATTTCAATGTGTATTAATAGTTTCATTTCATAATTACAATTGTTTCAACATTTCCTTTATTAAATTTTCCACTTTTCACATATTCACTTTTCCACTTTTCGAAATGTTGACCATTTTCCCTTTATATGTAACTAGCAGGGTACCCGCTGACTAAATTTTTCATTTTGTTTTGGGCTGCTGTATTTCATATTTATGTTTTGCAAACTTAATTAGATTGTATATTGTGATTAAATAGTTGTATATTTTAATGAAGAGTGAATTCAATTGTGTATTAATTGTATGTGTGAATAATGTTTTTTTAGTTTTATTTGTGCTTCAAAAACTTATAAATTATGTTCTTTTACTTGTATTTGCTTAAAAATATTGTATGTGTACATTGGGCTTAGATAATTGTATATATTGGTGAAAAAGTGTTTTAAATTATGTATTAATTGTATGTAAAGAATAATGTTTTTTTAGTTTGATTTGTGCTTTACATACATATAAATTATGTTTTTTTATTTATATTTGCTTAAAATCTATTTTAGGGAGCTTTAAAAATTAAATGTGAAAGAAGTATCTAAATGCTTTATAAGTAGTATTGATATAGATTAAATTTTTCACTTTTAACATATTCACTTTTCCACTTTTCCAATGTTTTGACCATTTTTTCTTTATATGTAAAAATAGATATTGATATTAGTTTATTAACTATGTGTAACATCATATTTTATGAAATAATATTATCGTCTTTTTATAGGTTTGGTAGTTTGGGAAAGTGTTTATGACATTTAAGGAATGTTTTACCAATCAAAAAAGAGTTTAGTTAATGAGGATAACATTTAATTAGTTAAAGAGAGTAATAAATATGTTTTATATATAACAAAAATAGAAAAAATAAGAATAAGTTTTTCAAAGAAATAAATATGTTTACTTAATGCTCAAACTTAGTGCTACCATGACACAAGTTACTCTTTCGTAAAAACGAGTGTGAAAACCCGCGCGATGCAGCGGGATTGGCTTCAAAGGACTTACTTTGTAGCGACACTTAAACCTTAGGGACTAATTTTGCCAAGTTGCTATAGTTAGCAATTAATTCTACAGGACTTACCTTGCAACGCCCCTTAAACTTTAGGGACTATTTTTGCCAAGTTGTAAAACTTTGCATTTAATGTTTGGACTTACTTTGCAGCGTCACTTGAACCTCAGGGACTGTTTCTGCCAACTTAGGAAACTTTGCATTTAATGCATGGCTTGTTACTGTTTTCCTCCCCAACAATTAGTATATACGAGGTTTTTAGCCCGCGCTTCGCAGCGGGGTGTTTGCATACAAAAATATTATTTAATGTTCGAGCTAAGCGTGTTTCCATTAGATATGTTTAATATTTTAATTGTGACCAATATAATTAAGCGGTTGCGAATTTACAAAAAAGTATGTTATCAAGCCTTCATTGTGTTGCGTTTTATATAGAGATTTTTAATTAAAAATGATAAAATGTCGTTAAGTAACGACCGTTAGTAGGACTATCTATGTAACGAACATCTAACATGAAGGACCTATTATGTAAATTTATTTACATTGTTATTCTCTAGAGGACCTATTTTGAAACGCAAGTTAAACCTCAGGGACTGTTGTCGCATTTTAGTTTTTTTAAAAGTCCTAAAAAAAAGTTAACGACCGTTAGTAGATAACGGACGTTAACTAACTACCGTTAGTACTATTCATTAGGCCCTTAGCAAAAGAAGGATTGGCTTTAGCAATGTTTGGGACATAGCTTATGCATACAGTATTGTAGCTACTGCACATTGGGTGTGGCAGCAGCAAAAACACACTTGGCCCTTAGCCATCCTGATAAATGTATATATAGAGTAATATATATATATATATATATATATATATATATATATATATATATATATATATATATATATATATATATATATATATATATATATATATATATATATATATATATATATATATATATATATATATATAAATATAATGGGAAAAGTGAATATGAGGCTGTTATGCATCTAAGCTTAGATGCGAAACCCTTCCTAAACTTGCATAAACTTAACAAAATCTGTTAAAAAAATAAGTGGATCGTCGCATATTTCGTTTAACATGCACTCATACAAATAGATTTTAACGTCACCTTTTGCTTCTATCATCTAATAAAAAACTACCCATTGTAATCATGCAACTTTACTTAATTTACTATTATTTGATTTAAATATTTTATCTACTATGGACTTGGAATGCGCTCCATCTTGCTCATCTTTAATCTGATTACAAATTCAATTGCCAATTTTCACCTTCATCATATATTTCATTCACTATGGATTGGAGGGGTTTTGTGTTTCGATGATCAATTTTAAAAGTTTAAAATCTTCATTTCAGTTAAACGATTAATAGACAAACAGAAGTAAATAAAATGGTTGAGCAAAATTTAGGAAATTCAAATTTAATCAAAACTACGTAGTTTTGTATGGAATTTAAGTAAAACTACGTAGTTTAGGAGGGTTTCGCATCTAAGCTTAGATGCATAGCAGCCTCATATTCACTTTCCCTTAGCAAAAGAAGGATTGGCCTTAGCAATCTTGGGGACATAGCTTATGCATACAGGATTGTAGCTACTGCACATTAGGTGTGGCAGCAGCAAAAACACACTTGGCCCTTAGCCATCCTGATAAATGTATATATAGAGTAATATATATATATATATATATATATATATATATATATATATATATATAATTGTCATGTTTCAAAATAAATCGTCTACCAGCCTGAATACAACACTAATTTCAGAAAGAAAAAAAATGCAAAGCAATTCACGACATTTTCAAAAGCCTACCCAGTCAAATACATCGATCTAACAGCCTAAAACGTTTTAGCTGCTATATGCTATAGATTTGGACGAAAAATCACTAGATGCCAAATCACAGCTAATTCCAGAAGATGCAGTACGATGATATAAAGACTTGTCTCGTAACAATGGACTCGAAAAGTGATTTAAAAAAATGCTCAATCTCAAATACCGTAGTAATTTGGAAGTTTCAAAAGACTGGACTATTGCCCGCTCTCTTCTTAATAAGGAACATCAGAACCGCCTAAGGCTAGGCTTCTTTGTCACAGGTGCTTGCCAACGGGTCAGTCCCCCATCCATCAGACTCCAAGGGCTCAAGAATATAGACTCCGCCATCAGAAAGCCCCAATGCAATCTGATGGGGGTTACAAGGATGCGCAGCAATGGCCATTGGAGGCACGTTTAGAGTACTGCAAATAAGTAGCATGATCATCATCACATGCATATTACATCAGACGGGAAAGTGATCTCCAAAGTATATATATCTCTGTTGGTATAAAGTTAGTATATTACCTGCGGTTGGACGGTAGGTATGCAGAGTAATTAATTCTACACTATGTTAGTATGTGGTTACCTGATTCACCTGTTATCATGCTAATATCTGATTATCCGCTTACCATGCTGTTATGTGACTATTTGATTCGTCTGGTTGCCATGCTTATATGTAATCATTGATTTATCCGTTGATCACGTTATACTTCGTTCAGTTATGTCGAGGACTATGTCTATCATTTAGTAATCTACCTGCAAATTGTTATTTCCATGTTTGTACTTCTGCTTGATGTTTCTGATGCTTATGTTATCGGTTCAACATAGTAATGGATGTTTACCTGACTTGTTGATCCACAATGTTTACACTTCTTCATGTTATTCAAGTTGATGAAGGAATATGGTTCAACTTATGTTATCTTTCTAGTTGACTTGTTTAGTTTGCCATGTTATGTTCTTGTTTAGTTAATTCATTCAATTATGATGTTCGTTTGGCATTCCTACCTGATACATGTGACTACTAGGTTTATACTGCTGTTAGTATTTCCGTTGGTTATGATACTTGTTCTGTTTAATAACTATGATTGATTTGACTTGTGTGATTGTCATGCTTACATTTTATTCAGTTGCTTCCGCCTGCTTAGAATTCAGCTTAGCTTATATGTATTCTGAATTATCTAATTTATTTGTTTTGCCATATTTATGTTTAGTTGATCCGTTGACTGATATGCTTGTTCACTGTTTGGTTACTTGTTTTGATTATGATACTTTTCATCAACTCCTATATGATTATGTTTCGATACTGGTTCCTCATTGACTCATTGTGCTCATTCGTTACGATTTTGATATCAGTCACCTTTGTTTCATTTTGTATTTTGATTCTGTTTAGCTTTTGTTTTGTTATATCTGTTCACTGGGCTTTTTAAGCTCAGCCGCACTTCTTTTCCATGCGGCAGGTACCAAGTAGGATGCTAGGCTTTGTTGGGCTGAGAGTAGGAGCATTTGAGTGATCCGACTCTAGTTTCCCTTATCATTTTGGACTTATTTGAAGAGCAATTGTTTTGATATTTCATTTCATTTTTGACATATTGGATTTTGTATTGTTCCCTTGTAAGTCATTCGTTTAAATGACTTGGTATTTTATTTAATAATACTTCCGCTTGCAAATTTTTATTAGTATGTTCTGATATGACTCCATAATGTGACATTCGGACCTTTGTCGGGTTGGGGTGTTACATACCCGGTCAAATACATCGATCTAACAGCCTAAAACGTTTTAGCTGCTATATGCTATAGATTTGGACGAAAAATCACTAGATGCCAAATCACAGCTAATTCCAGAAGATGCGGTACGATGATATAAAGACTATTGCCCGCTCTCTTCTTAATAAGGAACATCAGAACCGCCTAAGGCTAGGCTTCTTTGTCACAGGTGCTTGCCAACGGGTCAGTCCCCCATCCATCAGACTCCAAGGGCTCAAGAATATAGACTCCGCCATCAGAAAGCCCCAATGCAATCTGATGGGGGTTACAAGGATGCGCAGCAATGGCCATTGGAGGCACGTTTAGAGTACTGCAAATAAGTAGCATGATCATCATCACATGCATATTACATCAGACGGGAAAGTGATCTCCAAAGTATATATATCTCTGTTGGTATAAAGTTAGTATATTACCTGCGGTTGGACGGTAGGTATGCAGAGTAATTAATTCTACACTTGAGCAAAAGTTGACAGGCTTCAAGAACACACACACTTCCATCTAGGATGCTCACAAATATAGATTTACCGTCACAAGAAAAGACCGCATCGGTTATCAATCCTCTAACAGGTGGCTGATGCCACTGGTGACACGAAATTAAATTGAAATAATAATTAGACATCTTTTATAAGCATGCACTAGACTGTGTTAAGGGTTTACTTGTTCAACAGACCTTAAAGAAACGGTCGAGAGTGGCTGGGTGGTGGGTGGCAACATGAGTTTCGTGTACTACCAGCAGCCGTGTATGATCATTGTTTGAGTGTAGCCTTGTTCCAGCAGCACGTGGAGTGTTGGTTCGTCCATCTGGCAGCTCTAAGAACTTGTTGGTATTATTATCCCAGGTCTCTAAATTCCAAACGCATAACTGAAATACAGGAGTGTCAAATCAGTAACTGTCCTGATCACATATATTCGGAACCACACTATCTAGATCATATAAACAAACCTTGTCATCTGCTCCGGAAGATATCAAAATCTTCAAATCGATGAAATATGCTAAGCCAGTTACATGCTTTCTATGACCCCTTAGAGTTTTTAGGACCTATATACAGCTCAAGATTTTTTTGACAAAATTAGTATAACTCAAATGACCATAGGTATTATTTTTTGGTGCAGAAACGTACCTTGTTCTGCCGGGCATCGTAGATCTGCACACTAGCATCTGACAAACCAACAGCTATCGTGTTGTTGTCTCGTGGATCAAACATAAGACATGTTGCTACTGGCGGCGGGGCTATGATTGATTCCTCCCGCTGCATCAGGTTAACAAAAAGGTATAATCAATAACTGTTTTTGGAACAGCTGATGATGCTAGAGCAAGCAATATACACGAAAGAGAGTTAAAATACATGAATTCCGACAAAATAAACACATAAACAAATGAGAGAGGAGGGGGATTCAACAATAGTGACCCAAACACCCTTTCATATATTTATACGTGAAATTCTTAAAAACGCCATACATAGGAGGGTTTGAGGCATAAGCAAGGTTTGTTAAAAACACACATGCACACAAAGGAAAAACCACATGATTGGTGTTTGGTTTGTTAAGGGAATCGGTATAATTTTACGGGTATGATGCCCATTTTATTTTTCAACCCCGCTAACCAAACATTTAAATTGGAATGAAACCCCCATTCGATCTTTTATTCCTAAACCCATAAACCAAACGCCTATTTACCTTGAATGATGACAACTTGAAAATGGATACCCTCCCACCAGATGCTGACAATACGAATTCAGAGTCATTCGATATGGCTAGACAAGCAACTGGATTTTCTGTTCTTAAACTTGTTGTCTCGTTATCCATCGAGATTCGAACAATCTCTGGTTCCAGACTAGGAGTTGCCTGTTTATAAAAGTTAATAGGTTAAGCTGCAGGATTAGAACATTGCTTTATGTACTGCTGAACAATCATATAAAATAATGTTAAACTAAAGAAACAAATACCTTTCCAGCGCCCCATCTCCAAACCTTGTGGAAGCGGTAGAGGTAAGGGCCACCAGAACACCACCAATCTTTGAATATAAAAGCCTCGAAATATGATACTGACAAACATAAGAATGATCATCATGCACAGTCAAAAATCGCTAACTTCACTAAATCTAGGCTGGAGGATTGAAACTTACAGGCGAATCACTCGACAGCCTCAATGAACGCATCTGAGATGGAACATTAATTTCTTTTGTCATACCCATAACCCTCATTTCTGAATCATCCGAATCCACTTGTTGATTTAAAAATGTAGGACGAGCATTCAATACAGTTGAACTATTAAAACCCATGCTTCCACCTGCTGCTGAGAAGGATGCAACATTTGAAGACAGTGTATTGGGCTGCAAAAGATGATGAATAAGATCGATTCAAAAATAGGACGACACATGAAAAGCATATATATCGAATTATTAGTCTACAACAAGGTTAGCTTACACAACCTTTCTAATATTTTCAGAAGAATAACTCTTTGCAGAAGCACCCGCTGTTAGGTTAGAATTTGCAAGCAGACGACCTTTAATATTTCCAAGTACTTTCAAACCGTTATCGAGAGCCGATACAGCCAAGAATGACCCATGTTTGCTCAATCTGACAATGGGATGCCCCTGAAAATCAATTCAGAAAGCATATAAGAAATTTACTTAGTAAACGCAGATATCAATCAAACAGAATCTAGAGTATACCGGCAATCCACCATTTGTAGTTGTAACATGCAAAGGATGCGCACGATCAAATTCCCCAAAACTTCACACACCAATCAAAACCAACAGTCACGATCTTACCGTCACTATCAAAGAAAAAATTAGTAGCATCCCCGCCACCTATTCCAAGGTATTCAGATTTGAGACTAAGAGCTACATTATCTTCAGTGTAGGCCCATTCTCGCACCAAAGGATGTTTCTCCTGGTTAAAACCACTCGAAAAAAGCCTACATAAACATTTTATTCATGAAGACAAAGTCATTAACTAAGAGAGCTAAAAACAGAAAAACGGTAACTTATAAATGATGATCAGAATTACCTAGAACTTTTGCATCGAACTTCTGAGAATGAACACCCGGGCATATTTAATGTAAAGCATTCGGAAGCTGAACCACCCGCCATTCTCCATGCCATCAGCCTACCAAGGGAATCTGCTGCATAGAGGACATGCAGGTGTTGCTTCTGAAGGACACATATTGATGCTACAGAAGCTGGAGCTTTGAAAGTTGACACAATATCACCATCTGCAGCATAAATCTACGAAAAAACATGAAGAATTAATAATTCATAATACCAGTAATAGTATCATGTCATCTTTAATTTTTTTAAGTCTTAGTAGACAGACCTTAATAAGGGCATCGTGTCCACATGTTACAATGAATAATTTCTTGTTTTGTATGAAAAAGGCCAAATCAGTTACAATGCCCTCATGAGCCTCCTTGTCAAAAGTAAGCACAGTTGTCTCACGATATTTGTAGCTATATATGCGTACGAGAGCCATGGAGAATGCAACACCTGTTGTAAGATTAAAAAAGGTTATGCTAACCAGCTTAAGATAAAGGTTTCCTACTTGCAAAAAATTCAATACATACCCAAATGATCCCCAGCGGGACTCCAGACTACACGAGTGACGTGAACATTTTGTCCATTAATGAATGCAGCACCTAAAGCAGGTGAATAACATGCTCTTTTACGTGGAATGAAATTTATACGCGTATCCCAAAACTTGCTGCCTATTCTCCTAAGGAAAGACACCCCAGTCATCGTTCCAACTGAAATAAAATTACAAATCGTATGAAAAATCTGTAATGTTATTTCAAAACCATAGCTTAAGAGTGAATCAACTAACTTGCGGACATCTTCGTTGCATGGGGTTAAAATCGAGACATGTAACGACCGAACCCATGTTTGTAGATGAAACAACATCCTTTGGGAGGTTATTGACAAGACTTGAAACTCCTTGACCATCTTGCAAAGCAAATGCTGGAGCTACACATTCAATAATGGAGCTGTTAGTAAAGTAGAAAACCGTAAACCCAAGAAATCAGATAAAAAAAAACCCCGAACTATAAATTCATGAGATCAAACATAATCTAAAACCCAACTCCCAGAAATTGAATAACTTCAGAAAGTATAACAGGCTATTAGAGCCCAAAATCCTAATTCACTAACGAAAAACCTAAAAAGAAGAAACGGAGGATAAGAATACATGACATGTTACCAAATTCCCTCTGTTGAAAAGCATAAAAATAAAAGAAACGGAGGAATTGAACAAGTTCATTTTAAACAAAGTTACCTCCAGCATGAAGAGCAGTCAAAGTCGGACCCACTCTAGTATGAGCCATCAACGGAAGGTTGGCCGTCACTGCAGGTACTACATTGTGTGGCTGAAAGCAACATAAACGTATGTCATTTGGAGGAATCATAGTTCAACAACACATATTTGTCAAACAAAGTCCAACAACACCTACCTGCTGGGAACCAAGTATTAAAGGGGAATTCAGATTGGGAGATAATACTTGAGCCAAAACAGGGTTTGGTGTCTTGCAACGATGATCCTCCAGCAGACTTGTGTACTGTACAGCAGGGGTCTTATTTGAGTGTTGCCATTCAAGGCTGCAAACGTTGTTGTTAAATGTAAGCACATCAGCAAAAATAACAGTGGCAGCAAATTTGTTTTTAAAATAATACCTCTGGTTGCCTAAAAATGAAAGCCTTGACCCAACAAACTCAGAAAAACGACATTTCTCAGCAAGACGGGGGTGTTTCTCAATCATTTCCCTAACTTTAACACCCAGCCTATCCCTTGAGGTAACTATGTCGGTGTGCTTGCCAAAATACTGGTCCCTCCTGATTTCAAAAGTGAACATATAAACCCAACATGCACATAAATGGAAAAAAAAAAAAAAAAGTTGCGTTTACGTGTTGTATTCAGACCTAAAACAAAATGAGTAAGCATGACAAGAGCAGCCATAAACATTGAGCTATATGTAATGCTATTATAGATATTTGATTGGGAAACTCGTATGTGAGTCCCATTAACAACATTTTTACACTAAACACAAGAAAATCGCATATTTTAGTTGGAAACCACAGAATATTCCTAAAAGCTAGCGCGCATTTATTATAATTCATTAATTGCGGATCGATCGTCTAGCAACTATTTAAAGAACATGACCCGTACGTACCCAGCTTTATCTTTTAAGAGAACATTTGCCATGTTAGCTTTGTTAAAAGCGTCTCCAGACCCACCATCTGTTTGGTCAGAATGAATAAGGCTTCTTCATCTCTTTCTCTGTAAAATAGAAAACAGTTGGGAGTAATTTAAAAAAATCAAAAGGCATAGTAAGAAATTATAACTAGACTAGAAGAAATAGCGATGCAGACTACGTTACTGTTGCAGAGCCTCAACTAACTGTTGGTTTTTAATCTCATAAAATATAGCCATTGACTCGGCATCATCTTCACCGCCCACTCTTATTTTAAATCCACCCAAGTAACTTTCGACCTTATCCCATTCTCCAGCGTTTATCATGTTCTGAACATAATCGATATCACAATAAAGCCCCGACTCTGACTCGAGCCTGAGATAGATGATCGAGCAGTAGATTATTATTGTTATTACTATAAAACCGGCCAGCTGTATACTAATAATAATAATACATGAGAAACATTTTTTTATCATAATAGTAATTTCGGCTGCTAGCTAGTACCAGTGCAATGTTTTGTAATATTGTCTCTCTTTTAGGTACTGCATTGCCAGATACACAGAAGAATCATTATCCAACGACCTGTCCATGTCTAATAAAATCATAAGAGAAAACTGAATTAGATTGCAGCTGTGAATTATATAAATGTGTGTGAATAATCTACAGAGCAGGAAAGGAACTTTTATATAAAAACATTGATAGCTGCATATTCAATGTCATTGAAAAGTATAGGCATGATGAACCAAGACCTACCGAAAGCCCCTAATAAAGAGCTAGTAGTAAGCGAAAGGCAAAAAATAGACACACAAATTAAGCATAACACCACGAGACCTAGCTTAGTGTCATTGTTCGTACCTGTTGGCAAAATAGGTTATCTATATCTATATCTACAAAATGAAGGAGGACATACATATATAATAATAACAAATTTACTTATATCGAAAGATTGGCTACACCTATAGGTATCAATTAAGTTAGGCTATAAGTTATTATAATGAAACGTACTTTCAACGCGTGTGTGTGTCCTTCATTTGTTACTATACAAGTTAGTTTCAAAACACTTTGATTATAGCTACACATACAACTTTTATTAATTTCGCCAAAATGTAATACTAGCACCAGAAAATAGAAACCCTAAATCATCATATAGAATTATCATCAAGTATACAAACCCTGCTAACACACATGTAATCATAAATTCAAAACCGAAACTAATTTATTTATGGAAATTACATCGAGATTTTATGCTAGATTTGCGTTTATAGATATGGTAAGAGAAAGAGAAATTATTATTACCAAACGGAGAGAGAGAGAGAATCGGATACGGAGAGTGCAGCAGAGTATGAGTGTGAATAAGTGTCTGTGTGATATAACACCCTATTTATATTTATTGGGGGTGAAAGTGTGTTTTATAAGCCCCAAATTTTTCGGCTTATTTTGAGACTTGTTGGGCTTATATAAGTTTTTTTTAAAAACTTAACTTATATAAGCCAACAAGTTTCTAAATAAGCCAGGGTTTATGTTTCATAAGCTTACCCAAACAGGCTCTCAAAATTGATATTGTTGTCGGCAACGAATTTTTAAGAAGTGACTTGGGGGTATTTCTTTTCTTTTTTTAGAATAAGGTAGTGTTTGATTTGAACTTAATAGAAAAACAACTGGATTTACTAAGTCATATAAAAACCGTTTGTTTGTGACTTACTAAAAAAGATGACTTAAAAAATATTAATTAATAAAGTATGCATTAAGTCATCTGTCAATTAACACGACTTAATGAAAAATTTTAAACGAACATGCCCTTAATATATGTGGGGTCCACGTTTATATGAGCCTTTTATTTGAGATGCCTTAATATTTCATGCCTTGGGGATATAGATTAAGTACGAGGAAATAAGTGGGTCATATACTTAATAAGAAATACTTTGTTGACCCAATCACTTAGCTAAGGATAAAAATAAACAACCCCTTAGTCATGTTCTGCATCTGAAAAAGGCTATTAGATCAAATCCGGATTCTTTCGGATACCAAAGTTTCATGTGAATGCTTTTCTTTAGGAGTCGAAAGATCCTTTAACCTCTTGGAGGTGCAGTTCGGTAGGCCTTGCTTGAAACCGTGCTAATAAGCAAACAGATTATTGAATATCATGTCGCTAGCATAAGATACATGAGACCAATCATGCTCCGATATTTCTTCGGATCGATGGGTTTCCGCACAATCAGTCCATTTTTGGTGTAGTGACCATTGGTGTACCAACGTTGTCTAGTTTTTCATGTCATGTTTTTTCAAGATTTCAAAGCAATATTTAGACTGGTTAATGGAGATACCGCGAGGGGATTGGTGTATTTGTAAGCCAATAAAGAATTTTAATTCCCCTATCATAGACATCTCGAATTTGCTCTTCATTAGTTTTGCAAATTGAGTTAAAAGGTCGGAATTAGTGGATCCAAAAATAATGTCATCCACATAAATCTGAACAATCAAGATGTCATTGTTGCATCTCTGTGTGAACAAGATTGTATGATCGACAATGATACCTTTGGTGAAATGATTTTTTATAAGGAAAGATGATAATTCGTCATACGTCGCCCTTGGTGCCTGTTTGAGACCATAAATTGATTTCTTGAGCTCATCAGATGCGATCGGATGTTCGAAATCAACGAAGCCTTCGGTGACTCACATACACTTCTTCTTTGATGGTACCATTCAAGAACGTCGTCTTGATGTCTATCCGATATACGAGATGTTCTTGTTGCGAATGACAATCGTTTATTCATCCAGTTTGTTATTCCATATTGACTTGAGATCAAAGACATGTTTTTCAATTGGTCTTTCAACTCCTTCACAAGTGTCATGTATTTCATGCTTAAGAAGTTCTTCCTGCATTGCCTATATCCAAGCATTGTCTACCATTGCCTCCCGAATGTTCTTAGGTTCTTTAGTGCTTACAGAGCAAATGTAATGCACAATTCGGGATCTGTGACAAGTTGTGTTATCGTCTGAACTGGTCTTGAAGGTTCACCGATCACTCGTTCGATAGGATGGTCTTTACTTCATTTGAGTTTAGAAGTGTACCGTGGGTTTAATGATTGCATGTTAGATGGTTCATGTAACCTTGAAGATGATTCATCATGTTCCATTGCAAACGGGTTTTCGAATACTTCTTCTTCTAACATTTCGTTGTTTAAACTTGTGTGTTTCTTCTTGAATTGTATTTTGGATTTGTTCAATTCTTGGTAACTTGATTTCAAGTATTGGAGTTGTTGAAGTTGATGTTGATGAGTTTGTTGGAGTAGATGCTTCAACCTGTAGTTGATGTATCTTGTGGTGGTGGTGGTGGTTGATGATTTTGAGCTGATGCAGCGGAATGAAGTTTTGATGCATTAGTCGATGGTCCACCAAAATATTCATCATACATTAACTCAAAGAAAAATTTCAATTCTTGTTCTAAAGGTTTGTCATTGGTTGTTGATTGAGCTCCTTGAGCTACAGTCTGAATCGATGTGTCCATAAGTCTGATTGTTAAGCGCGAGTTCTAGAGCGAGTCTCTCAGAAGCCATTTTGTGAAATTTCGTCAAACTACACATTCATCATCTCCATTATCCTTTTAGTTCTTCTATTATACACCCTGAAAGCCCTCGAGTTGTTTAAGTATCCAATGAAGATCCCAATATCACCCTTAGCTTTTAGTTTCCCGAGATCTTCTCTGTCGTTCATTGGATAACACAAGGTGTCAAACATGCGAAGATAAGGGATATCCAATTTTTTGTTGCTCACAAGCTCTAACGGTGTTTTGTTGAATCTTGGATAACGGTGTACTGGAATAAATTAGCATTGTGCGAGCAACTTCAACAATAGTGCGATTTCTTTTTTTAATTACCCCATTCTGCTATGGAGTTCTAACCACTGATGTGTTATACTAACATCTTCAAAGTAAGTTCTTAACTCCTAATTTGTGAATATTGTGACATTATTAGTTCTTACAATTCTGACTATGGCTTTTTGAAGGATTTGAATTCGCTTCAAAATTTGATGATGATGTCTGGTGCTTTGTCTTTTGATCTCATGAATTTAACCCAAATATATCTTGAATAGTCATCAACAATAATAAGAATATACAATAATAAGAATCTACTTCTTTCCTTTCATGCTTTCGACTCTCATCGGGCCACATAAGTCCATATGCAATATATGTAACTTATCATCCGAACTTGGTACGGTTTTTGGTTTATATGACGCCTTTTTGCTTTTTCCTTGCTTAGGGATGGACATAAATTATTTTTGGTGTATTTGAACTTAGGAAGACCGGTGACGATGTTGTCTCTAGCAAGCTTGTTGATAGTATCGAAATTGAGATGGGATAATCTTCTATGCCACAACCAGTATTTAGTTTCAGATGCTCTTGTCATAAGACTAATTGGTGATGAGGAGGCCATTATGGCATATAAGTTGGTGTCGTGATCCACAATCATGAGGTCATCGCCTACTAAATTACGAATAAAGCATGTGTTTCTTTGAAATGCAACCTCTAAATCAGCATCAGATAACTGCGCCTGACTAAAAACAAGTTGTGTCCCAATCTTTCGACGTAGTAAACTTAAGTGATCAAATAATTCCCAAATTGAAGATCTCCGTAACCTAGAATAGCTACTACATGATCATTTCCAAAGCTTACAGTTTCCATGAACTTCCAGAAAAAATTGATCAGCAGCTTTAGATTCCCGGTCATGTGCTTGGAGCAACCCGAGTCGATAATCCAAAGACAGATTTCGATAACCTGCGAAGAACAAATTGATTTTTTTTGTGGAAACCGTTTTGACTTTGGTTTCGTTTCGTTAGTGGAAAAAATAGGTTCACATTCATAGAATATATCATCTGATTGACTACTAATTGCTTTCCACCTTCCGTTAACGCATGTAAACATTCTACCAGTATGTTTCCACATACCGTAAGTACTGGACTTCTTATCACTATAGGGTGACCTAGATGGTGCAACTATACTTTCGTTTGGTTTCACTTGTGTTCCTTTTGGAACAAATATCTTTTGTTTAGGCATAACATTCACATTTTTTGAAACACAATCACCATGAACAACATCAATTAAACGTTTTTCACATGTAAAACATACTGGATTCAACACATTTATTAAACATAGAAAGTTTAACAGATTCAGTACATTCAGATGAATTGTGTTTCTTATTACAAAGCTGTAAATTCAAAAGGTGTTCTTCTACTTCTTCAACTTTATTCATGCATCTACTCTTAGAGACTGGCGAGACTCTATTGCTCCTTTTATTGCTCCTAGGTTGTAGTCTGCTGCACCTAGAGGTGCGATATGGTCCTGTAGAAGGTAAGACACTTGCATTAGGATTACCATTTTTGTCATTCATGTAGAAAACTAGAAGGGTGTTGAATAGTTTTGTCGATTAAAACTTCGTTTTAAAGTATTTAGATCGACTTATGTCAATCCATTTAGATCGTGTGTTGAATATTGATAGATGGACATATATAAGTAATGCAAAGAGATAAAGAGTAAAGGAACACAAAACCACAACACGAGTATTTATAGTGGTTCGGCTACAAGGACACCCTTCTTGCCCTACTCTACTCTCCGAGTACCCAACTCGAGAGTTCTTAAGCATTACACAACACAAGCTCCTTAATGTGGTGGAGAAGCCTTCACAACGTCGCCTACACTTTATTCGGTACAAGGCTAGACACCGGTTTCTTCCACGAGGTAGAACCAAACCTATCACAACGTCGCCTACACTTTATCTGGTACAAGGCTAGATACCGAGTTCTATTACAAAGGAGGAACTACTACCCAATACTACTACCCAACACAACTACCCAAAGGAGACACACTCCTTTTAACAATACTAAAAACGATATCAAATCCTTTAACCCAAACTACACAACTTGTAAATCGACGCACCATATCAAATGTACACCTTCGGTACTTTATACCAATGCCTTTAACACGACACACTATTAGAGAGAGAGAGAAGAACTATCAACAAGATGCACTTCAGTGGTCTTGATGATGACGAAGCTTAGCAACTCATGAACTTGAGCTTGCACGTCTTCAAGAAGTTTTGATCTCGCCTTTAAGAGAAACCTAGAGAATCACACAAAGATAAAACTACATAGAATGATCTTTTGGATCTGTGGTTAAAGAGGTTCGAACATAAAGAGAAAGTATGTCTAAAAGGGTTGGTGAGCAAGAGAGAAATGGCTCACTATTTATAGGTAAAACTTGCCTACTATTCCACGGTTCCGGCGGATCCCTCACCCAAGGGTTTCGGCCAGTGCAATTCCAGGGATCCGGCTGCTGGGTCAGCTTAGTCCGGATTTTGGGTTGCAAACCGGGTTATGGGTTATGGACCATGGGTCATGTAATTTGGATCATAGATACCCAACAAGATACAATGTACCTAGTCAATGGGTTATGGATCTTGGGTCATGGGTCATGGACTTTGGGTCATGGATCATGGATAATATCTAACATGACTTCATGCATGATGTCATGCAATGGGTCATGGGTTATGGATCATGCTCCATGGGTATGGGTTACGGACTTTGGTTTTTACCTAACAAGATTCATTGTACCTAGTCAATGGATCATGGGTCTTGGGTTATGGGTTATGGACTTTGGTTTTTACCCATTATTTACTCATTACAAGTTATACAAAGTACATATACATTTTTATAAAATGTAAGTAAACAATATTACTTGTAAGTGTTTTATAAAAATGATTTTGGTTTTATATAACTTATTTAACTAAACATGTTTTGATGATTTTTATATGTTTAGTAAAAGTGTGTTAGTAAACTATTGGCTCAAAGCTTTTACGTATTTTATTTATTTCGTTAAAATGATTTTATGTTTGTTATCGACAAAACATTAGATGATCGTAAAATATAAATAAACATTTTTATGATTTATTTGTATTAACAATCTCCCTTTATTGTTGATGACAAAACATAAGATTATTTAAAGTAAAAAATAAAATTCGTAAAATTTTGAATTGGAGTTTTTACTCTATTCTCCCCCTTTTTGTCGAAACAAAAAGAGCGTCGAAAAGAAACTAATACATAGTAGAAAGAGTTTTGAGAAAAACTTATGGAAAGTAAGAAAAAAAAATGAGAAAGATTGTAGAGAAAGAAATGTAGAGAGAAGAAGTAGTAAGGTAAGAAAGAGGGTCTCGTTTTAGCTCCCCCTGGACGGATGCTTCCATTTGGTGAGGGCGTCAATTAATTTGGAAGACTAAATGAGTGTATTACAAGCATTTTGCAATGTTTTTACTTTGACGAAAAGCTCCCCCTTTACGAATGCTCCCTTTTGATGAGGGTGTCAAGTAGTTAGGAGGACTAAGTGAATGTATTGCAAGTATTTTGCAATGTTTTGCGTTGATGAAAAGCTTCGCCTTGTTGAGTGCGTTAAAGTCTTCATGTGTATTTTGAAAATCTACAAAACAAATGTTAGAAAACAAGTATATGGTGCATTGTTTCCTGTAAATGAGCTTTAAGTTAGCTCAAAAATTGTATTTTGTCCACTGGTTCTGCCGGATCCTTTATTTAAGGGATCCGTCCAGGCAAAAAGTAGGGAACTGTGTACCTGCAACTTAGTAGCAGCAATGTAGATATAAATAATGACATAAAAGTATAAGTAAGTTATGTATTGTTGCATCAAACATGTTCACATAACTATATAGCATACAAACATGTAGTTTCATTTAATAAAACAAGAGAAATGATACACATATCTCTAAAACTAAGAAAATGAAACAAACATGTATAAAAGTAAGAATCCTAACAATCTAAGTTGCGCCTAAGACTAAAGAAAACACCACTTGTGCTTGTATTCCTAGGTTTAGGGACGGTTAGATTTGTTGACTTCTTCGAAACGTTCAAGAAGGTGATAGAACATGAAACGTAATTCATCACGTACTTCATGGACTAAACCTTGGACATGTTGACAATGATAGCAATCATTGTCATGACTAGGAAATGGTGGCGGTAAGAATGGAGAAGTTTAAGGAGGTAAGTTTGATTAGGAAGGTGGAGGTTCCACAAAGGATGGAGGGATTTGTGGAGGAAAGTTTGATGAAGAAGGTGGAGGTTCTGTTGTTAATAATTAAGGCTAGGCTCATGTAAAAAGCCCATGAGCCTATGCAAAAGCCCAATAAGGAAAGGAATGGAACTTGCATGTTGCCCTAGTTCCTTCTTATAAATAATCTTGTAAACTCCCATTTGGGAGTTGGTTGTTCACTTTTCTATTTCACTCTAAGCATAAACCTTCATTATTCATTCGTGTGTTTTGGTTAAGTGTTCATCCGATCCATCCTTCATCTATACTTCTTATATTGATGCTTGTGTTACAAACATGGTGACCTAACAGTGGTATCATCCGCCAAATAGTTGGGTGAAACGTTTGCTAGTTTTTGAAGTTTTTTTGGTTTACGCGTAACATTCGGTGTTCAAATATTCATACGCATAAAAGCTTTCATTTTTACACTTTAAAACTCAAGATTCTTGTCCTTTAAAGGTTATTTGGTGTTAAAGTTTAAGTTTTTGGCAAAATGTTTGAAACTTTACGTGTATTTCATTGTTTTTGAGCTTGGTTTTATTCGTGTGGTTAGTTCTACGCGTAAGGTGTATAAGAGTTTTGGATCATCAAGTTTCACACTTTTGTGTTATTTTAGTAATATTGAAGCTGTTTCATCATAAAAATCTGGTTTAGAAACACTTTTGGGTAGAAATCTCAGTTTTGGCAAAAGTTGACAAAACTTACGCATAGCTAAACCCTAATCTTACGCGTAAGCTTCTAAAGGTTTGATCTTCAGTGTTTTTTGGTTTACTCAGTGTTTTCTTGCTTAGATAAGCCTGAAAACACTTCGACTTTGGATATCTTTTACACTGGGATAAGTGTAAAGGATTTTTGGGCAAAACCCTAGTTTTACGCCTAAGCAAAGTTCTTACGCGTAGAATCTCTTTCTGCCTAAGCATATTCTTACGCATAAGCACAGTCTTACGCCTAAGCTAAACTTACGCATAAGAATTCTACTTTTAAGCCTTTGTTTACGCATAAGCTAAGTTTTCTTCAAGTTTACGCTTAAACTATCACTACGCGTAAGGATTGGTTTTACGCATAAGGTTTTCTCTACGCTTAAGCAGTTTTCTACGCCTAAGGATACTTCATCAACAAAGTTTCATTCGGCTACAAAAATCCATTTTTCAACACAAGTTTCAAGATGTCTTAACCACCATACTCTAGCTACTTCCCTCATGTGTATCCTCAACAACAACAACAACAACAACTCCATCAACAACAACAATTTTATCAACAACTACAACAACAACAACAATTTCCTCCATGAGCAATTCAACCACAAATGATTCAACCACCCCCTAGTCTTCAAGTACAACCTTACACAAACTTTCAAAATCAACATCCATCCAGGAATACTATGAAGGAACCATCTTGGTTTCCAAAGATGTGTGAAGCTTTAAGTAGTCAACAATCCATTCATGAGGTTGGATCACTTGATAGACCTCCAATGCTCACTCCCGGAAACTATGATCAATGGGTGATAAGGTTCTTTAGGTTTTGTGATCTAAAGAAGCCACATGGAAAGTTCTTGAAGAAGGTCATCCTGGAAGGTCCATTTCAGATGCCTATTGTCACTACACCCGGAGATCCAAATGCTAATCCACCAAGAGGTGATGTCACCAACGTTGTCAGTCTTAATGAACTCACTATTGATCAACTTCTACACTTTGAAGCCAATGAACTGGCAATGCAATACATCCTTTTGGGATTACCTAATCCGATACTTCAAAGTGTTGATGCTCAAAAGATCGCTAAAGCAATGTGGGAGCATATTCATCTTCTCATGGAAGGAACTGAACTCAATCAAGAAGACATGGAATCCAAAATCTACTTAGCATATGAACACTTCATGATTGAACCAGGGAGACATTAGAGTCATATCATCATCGATTCTCAGATATCATCAATGACTTGGACAAACATAACATCATTATGCCAAGAATTGCTGTCAACACTAAGTTCCAGAGTAGTCTTGGTCCTGATTGGGAAAAGTATGTCATTTTCATCCGTCAAGCAAAGAATATTCACCATGCCACATACGGATTGTTGTACGACTATTTGAAGCCTCACCAAAAAGAAGTTGACAAAAAAAGGGTTATCCGTGGACTCCCTGTCTCACCTTCACTTCCGGATAATCAACAATTAGCTTTGTGGGCTCAAACTTGTTATCCTCAATTCCCGACATTACAAACTGTCTTCACAAATCCTCCACAACCAACTGCAACAATTACACCATATGATCCGTCACAGCACCCAAGGTTGTAAAAATCGCTAGGCGCTATTGAGGCGGTCGGGTAGGGCCTAGCGATTAATCGGTTGGATTAGAATTTTTATGCATAAAATTATAATTTTAGATATTATATTATATTATATGTATGAGAAAAACATAGTGCATCAAATTTTAAATATTTCAAGTGTTCAAATATAAACATAATACATAGTTCTTCAAAATTCAAAGTCAAACATAGATATTACTTGGTTTGTTAACCATTTTAAGCGATATTTGACCGATTTTTTCCGATTAATCGGTCTGTTGACCAATTTTTAAGCCATTTTTTCTAATTTTTAAGCAATTTTGTTGACCAATTTTTAAGCGGTTTTTCCCTATTAATCCGATTAGACCGATTTTGGTCCGATTAATCAGTTTGTTGACCAATTTTTAAGCAATCTTTGACCAAACCGATTAAATAGGCCGATTATGATAAATCAAGGCGCTTAGTGAGCGATCAGCGATTATGCGGGGATTAATCGGCCGCCTGGGCCGATTTTTACAACAGAGACAGCACCAATCTCAAGAAACTCAATTGGTTCCATACAACAACAACAATGATCAAGCACTTTACAGTGAATCTAATGAGGATACAGAAGCTTTTGATACATTGCAACAAGGGTTTGTCATGATTGCTAGAGCTTTCGGCCGATATTCAAACAAATCCAACAATCGCATTCGTACCTCATCAAACACAAGGAATCAGGCTGTTGTTAACAATGGGCGTGTTGAAGTTCAGAATCGTGGTAATGTTCGTCCGATGGGCGGTGGTCAAGGGTTTAATCCAATGGGAAGGAATAACATGGGTGCTCCACAACAACAAATGGCTCAAGTGGTTGAACAGGTAATGCTCGAGAATGTGGTTAATGGTCTTCGTTGTTATAACGTAATGAAAGGGTCATCGGCTAATGCATGCCCAAAGCCGAGGACAAAAGGCAGCGCTTATCACAAATAGGCTTTACTCTTGGCTCTTAAGGATGAAGCTGGTGGAACTCTACGAACAAAGAACGAGCTTCATGGCAAATGCAAATTCTGATGATGATATGGAGGACTTGCAGGCTAATGCAACAGTTATGTTGATGGCAAATATGCACGAACTCCACATGAGTGATCTGAGCCCAGTGTATGACAGCGGCTTTTCTCATGTCTGGATCAAACTATATTCATTAATGATCGATATCTCCACTAACATCGCATCCGACAAGGATCAGAGTGTTCAACATGAGCCGTCTACATCTCATTCCGATGACAATCAAATAGATCCCGTAGTTATATTTGACGATCAAGATGACCTTATGGTTAATACTGATAATCAAGTTGACTCCGTGGTTATATTTGAGGATCTAAATAATGATCATGTTGAGACTTACGTTGAACAAGCTGATTCTTCGTCTAAACTAGATATTGAGCTCATAACCTTACTTAACGACCAAAAATCTCAAATGGAAACATGCCGTAACATCAATCAGCAATTAAAAGATAAAAATGCACTGTTAACTAAGGATAATGAATGCTTAAAGTATCAACTCAACATTTTCCAAACTCAAGAAAAACGTGAAAAAGGTTTTGAAGTCGCTTTTGCTAAATCTTACCAAAACGAAAAATCATTAGAACAACAGATCACGTAGTCGCATCCAAAAATGTTTTGTTGTCTCAAATAGAACAAGCGAAATATGATCATAAACAACAACTTAACACTCTCACTTCAAACTAACAAAGCCAAGTCCGAGTTGTTAAATTGTCAAAAAAGCATTCTGTGAGTACAAAAAGCATTCAACGAAACGAATAGATGCATATCTTGAAGAAATTGTCGACTTACAAAACAAAATCAAAGAGTTTCGAAATGTCATTTATAAACATGGTGAGTCAATCACAACTATTCAAAAGTTTACTTTTAAACCAAATCCAAATGGATATGGACCGAATCTTGCTGATTACAAACCAAAGTTTTCAAATAGAGCATTCAAACCAAATTCTGAAGTTTACAGTGCAGAAGACGAGAGTCGGTCAAAATTAGAAAATGTTGTTGAATATAATCGTCAAGAGGAATTAGATGCAGAAGAAGAGAGTCGGTCAAAATTAGAAAATGTTGTTTATAACAAACCATTTAACTATTCAAAAGCCGTCACTTTCGTCGCATGGATAATTCTAACACACCTTGGGTTATCACGCCTATTTCGAGTCTTCTAATGCCGGTCCCCAACCATTCTGCACAAATTAATGGTTCTTTACCTTCACTCAGTGAAGTAAAAACAATACACGAAAAATGTCAAATTCTTAAATATTTTGAAACATTCATTTCAAACATCAAACTTTTGGAACGTGAAATTGAACTCAATTCTGAAATAAAAGTTGAACATTTTCAATCGCCTCATGCGAGAGCACAAAGAGATATTTTTCAGAAAAGAATTTTACCTCATGTCCGAGATTTGAAAATGTGTGCATTATATTGGGAAAGGGATTTTCACAAGGAGCTTGGACTTATGAAAAGAGTTTTCGAACAAACAGAAACATCGATTTCAAATACAAAACATAAAAAGAAAATGTTAATAAAAGATGTTGATCGACTCTTGGAAGATGTTATATGTGCTGATATCAACAATGTTGTGTTATTACATTCTGTTGCATATGCATTTGATTATATCTCTGCTGATTCTGTTGATTCTGTTGAAATTGTTGAGAATAATGACACTGTGTCACAAATCACGTCTTTAAAAGTTGAAAATGAATGATTGTTAAACGATCTTTCAAATGCAAAACGTCGTCTTCAATGGTGTCAAAAAGATTGTCAAAATCGTGAACTCGCTTTACAAAACAAAATCAACCAGCTGCATACCAAAACTCTTAATCCAAAACTTGAGCAACTGGATGATGAAAATGTGTCTTTGAAGTGTAAAATCTCAAAATATGAACAAGAAATTTCAAAAGTTAAAAAGGAATATGGTGTCATATTTGATTTACTCAAAAGACTCGTGATAAAGCGTCAAAAGACCTTGATGATCATGTTGCATACACCAAAGATGTTTCTGAAGAGATGGACTCACTCGTTCTGAAAATCTAGATTTGTTACACAAAATCCATGATCTAAAAGCAGAGTTGGTGAAACTTAAGAAAGATAGGGATAGTAACACTTAGTAATTGCACCTACACAGATTCAAAATGACTCTAGAACATCTAATGACAAACCACATGAAACTAATGTGCTTCCCTCTACTGAAACAGGAATAGTTGCCTCTTTTCCCAGCGCACTTCACCCTAGGAGCAATACAAGGAAGAATAGGAAGTTGCGGCGTAAGAAAAGAACAATAAAGAATCTTTGAAGTAGAAGAACACCTTAGGACTTTAAATAAAACTCAAGTTGCACCCACTTTAGATATTGCGTCTGATAAATGTAATGAAAAAAGTGATGTAACGAATGCTGAATCTTTAAGTACTTTAAATGTTATGTTTAAAGCTTCTTGTGTTGGTTGTCGTAAATGCATGTTTTCTGGTTGTCATGATAAATGTGTTGCTAAGGCTATTTTGAATCGTAAGCGGAATAATAGAAAATAGAATACCTCTAGGCCCACTAATGCTTCTAAGTCTGTGCTAGGTAAACCACCTTCTAGTGTTCCGGCTAAGATCATTGATGTACCCATAGTACCCCCTTCACCTCCTAGGAAGAACTTATCACCTAGTGCATTTACTAAGACCAAAGCTAAGACTAGTTGGAGATGGCAGAAATGGTTACATAATACCTTTGGGATTTCAATGGATACTGATAACATCAAATAGTCCTGAATATTAAGTGTCAATTTCCCCCGATAATGCTCGTTATTTATATCATTTATATAGATTTACGCTTGTTTTCCACTTTCAGGTAAATTACGAGCATTGGAGCTAAAGAGACGCGGAAATGGAAACATAACTAAAGATTTATCACAGTATGCCTATTTTGAAGAAGTTACGGTAACTCCTCTACACGCCGTAACTATTCGCGTAACCCGGAATACCAACTTATCAAGAGGTTACGGTAACTCTTCCCAAAGGTTCGACGTAACTCCATTAGGTCAAATGAAGTTCCATGCGATACTTACCCGTAACTACATCATCACTTACGACGTAACCAAGTTTATTGAAGACTACTGGTAACCACTTATAAGGTTCGCCGTAACTAGCGATCTAGTGCATTTACGAAGAAATAGAAGGTTACGGTAACTCCTATATTGGTTACAAGTAACCGGACACGGCCTATAAATACCCCACGATATCCATTTCTAATCATCCCATTCCACACACAACACTCACGAGAACGTGGGAAATAGCTGGCGGTCTAGGGAGCATATCTGAGTTGTTTCCAAGGGAGAAGTCACTCCATTACGATAAGCTTTAGCGTTTTATATTTCTTTACTTTCAATTCATGTATTTCGTACCTTTGAATATTGAATTGATTTGCATGATTGATATGAGCGGCTAAGCACCCTTTGGTGCTAGCCTAGTTATGATTCCTTAATTGTTTTGTTTTGCGTTTACCTTTACTTACGTACAATTATTTCTAAGTGTATGCATGCATAGTTCATTGGTAGTCACCCTTGGTTCGGTAGTTTTGAATGGCGGTAGAGGCCAATTGCCTAGGAGATATGACCAACTGACCCTAGGTGAGCGGAGTGAGACGGGAAGGGTAAGATATGACCAACTGACGACCCTTTCTACTTGTGCGATTTGACCAACAGATCACCTATCGTTTGGATGAACTTAAGAATTGGGGGTGTGGTGTCTAAGTTCCTAACGGCCGGGCACTCACTATTTTGAATCTAGCATGTAGCGTTACTTAATGACTTGGCTTAGTGGACCAGGAACAACAGGACTTATGACGGTGCGCCTGATTTCTCCTGTGGTGGCATCTTTGCTGATAGGTTAGGGCGAATTGACCAAATGCCGTTGGTATGTGCTAAAACACATACCTTTTCATTATCAAAATGGACCAAAAATAACCAAGAAAGAGCCGTTTATTGCTAATATTTGTTGTTTTCTTGAGTTTATGCATGTGCAGGTACGGATATGTCAAAACACACAAAAGATTGCCAAATCAGACAAAAACCCGAGCACGAGAGATAAAGAATGTTGAAGGCTGGTAAGGTCGAATTGAGCATCGAGAAGATTTTCATGATGAGAGGATGATTTGTGAAAGATATGATCAAGTTTACAGAACTGGCAGAATTAGTCCCTTAACTTTCAAAAATTGGCAGAAAATACCCCTGAAGTTTCAAAATTTGCAAATTCAGTCCCTGGAGTATTGGAGATTGTCAATAAAGGCCCTTGGAATATCTTTTCAGAATTACACATTTGATCCTTTGAAAATCAGATTTTACACACATGGTCCTTAAAAGTACTTCATGGTTACCATTTAAGTCCAAGTCCAATTCAATATACCATTTGGCCCAAAATATCCTAAAGCCCAAAATACTTAGGCCTGGTCAACATCCTCACATAACCGGTCAACTATACCAAAACGTTTTGAACTTTTTTATCCACTTGACCCAGTCACAATCCATACTTGAACCCCTTCATTACTACCTGGTCAAACGAAGTCAAAAAGCAGTAAAATATTATTTCCATTTACAGCCCTTTTGTTCTTCCCCAAATTACCCAACAGGCAAGGATAAACCCTAAAACACCCTTATAATCAATTGGCCAAATTAACTCTAATTGAGGGCAAAATAGTACTTCATCTGACATGCTGACACAAGGGGAATGCCAGGTTGGCAATTGTGACAATTCGTATTTTCAGGTAATATTTCAAAACATTACTCATGCTTCATCATTTATCATTTATCATAAACTAGGTTTACGAGCATCAAATTCACGTAACCGTAATGGTATAGCTGTGAATTCATGAACATATCATCAAGGGCATTTCATATAGGCTAGGTTTAGTCTATATTTCATTGGCATCATTATCATCATATTAATTTATGCATGGTTTTGCATTTTTCATTAAACGTTTATTTTCCTATTAAATAAACGCTATCGCGTAAACATTATTTTGAAACATTTAATCCGACACTTCCAAAAATATTCCTAATATATTTTTATACTCATTTTAAGACTATAAAAATTATATTATTAATTTACCCGATGTTTTCAATTTATTTCGTATATAAATTGTTATATTTATATAATTACGACGGTTTTCTTAAATACTACACAATAATTATTATTTCACTCATATTTTGTAAGAAATGTATTTTTATAATTTTTATGACCTCAATATATTTTATCTTGACCCGTTAAAATTTATTTTTATCCAACGCTACCCTAAATACTCAAATGTGTATACAATTTATC
Source organism: Chrysanthemum makinoi (assembly GCA_910596185.1). Classification (NCBI taxonomy): domain Eukaryota; kingdom Viridiplantae; phylum Streptophyta; class Magnoliopsida; order Asterales; family Asteraceae; genus Chrysanthemum; species Chrysanthemum makinoi. The sequence goes on from OU343220.1 coordinate 28,667,991, forward strand.
AAATGCCTTCAAGTAACTTACACTAAATTACATTTATACATAAATAAAAAAAATATATATATATTGAATGATGACTAAACCCCCTGATGAGTGCTAAAACACACATCATTTTATATCTAAAAAATATGCTAAATCGGACTAATAACCATTAGATATGTCAAATATTATTGCAAATATGTTGGATATGTGTTATTATGTCTTGCAGGTACAAGGGTTTGAAAACAAAGCAAAAACGGTGATTTTCGGATGAGTTTCAACGACATTTTCATGTTTTTCGAGGTTCAAACGAAGTCGTTAAGATTACCCGAGCACACCATTGGAAAGAGCACAAATATCGATTCAAGTGGCTATTTGATTTGGAGCATCGAGGCAAAAGAAGAAAAATTGAAAGATTAAACGACTCGAGCGAAGATTATTTTAAAGATAATTGCTAAATTTGGATCAAGTAAAGAGGGATAAAAGGATTAAATGCAAAAGACTTAACACAAAAAGGGCTCTTGGTCTAGTGGTTGGGTACATGTTTGCTAAGCAAAAGGTCTTGGGTTCAATTCCCACTAGTGGTATTTAATTTTTGTTATTTATTATATCAAGCCCAGTTGAATTGCGAAAATCAAAGCCCGACCATGATCGAAGTCAATTCAGCCCAATGCAAAATCGGCCCACGTCGGATCTGGCCAGTCCAATTGAGTTGAAGGAAAAATTTCGTTTGAAATGAAATTGCATTTGATATTGCAAGAAAGTGGTATCTGCTATCTCCCCCACGTGATCCCCAAATTAATTCAATCATGAACACATGATCTAGGTAGCCCTTCATTCATGCAATTCTTTCATCTAATATCCAAGTGCCACGTGTCCCTCCAGCTGTCACAAAGAATACTAGGAATCCTATGATGAGAAGGATCGAGAACCAATCATGGTCTATAAATGGGAGCACACCAGATCCGAGAAGAGAGCAATCATACACAAACATTAATTGTACACACACACTCTTTTTTTTAGTTTTTAGCTTTATATTTTAGTGCTTATTATTGTAGTAGCTTATTTTTAAAGACTTATTGTAATATTTTGCTTATTAATGAAAGATGATGTTTGAGTTTACTTAAGTGCTTATTCCCTTTTCATCTTTCTTTCTTTCTTTTCTTTTTTTTTCTTTTCTTATCTAAATAAGCCATAATAGCTTATTAGCTTTTTGTGGTTTATTAGATTAGGTTTTTAGTGATAAGCTTTCTTATAGCTTTTTCATTTTAAGCTTTTTACATATCTTTTTATCTTAAATAAGCTCTTCCTTATAGCTTGTTTTTAGATATAAAAGACTAGCTTTTTGAGTAAGCTTTTCACATAGCTTATTCAATAAGCACTTTTTATTTTAGTTTCTTTTCAAAAACTCTTTTATTTACTTAGATTTATTTTCTTTTCAACTTCTTTAAAAAAAAGTTTTAATCTTATTAACTTATCTTTAGCTTATTTATTTAGATCTAGTCCTTAAATATACCCAACTCACGTTTAATCTTCGGGTTTGAACCACTTAGTTTTGGGTGGATATTTGATCTAATCTTTAAGCTTTTTCTTTGCTTATTTTGTTTAAAGTTTAGTACTTTTTAGATCAATAAGCTTTTCCATAGCTTATTTGATCCATAATATTGCTTATTCTCTAACCTTTGATAAAGTTGTGATCTTGCTTAGTTTCTCATCATTTTCATCCTAAGGCGAGGAGCTTAAGGGTTTTATAAGCTTACTTATTAACTAAAGTTTAAAGCTTTTTAGTCTTAATAAGCTAATTAGTTAATAAAGTCACAAACTTTATTAAATATTTGGTTTTATTAAAGCTTATAAAAAAGTAAACTTTAGGGTTTGATAAGTTTATAAAATGGTGGTTTTATTAGTCTCGTATTGTAGATCAGGTTCTATTTTCCTTACTTTCTCTTTTAGCTTGTGGAAAAATGATGTTTGTTGAGCTTATTATTATTATCTTTGTTGGTTTACTTATGACTATTAGTGAGTAGATTTTTATTATGCTTGTTAAGTGATTGGTGAATTGTGAAATTAAGTGTGGAATATTAGAGATTATTAATTGGTAGCCTTTGGTTTACTTGGTTTGATTTTTAGAAACTTTAACGGGCAAAAGCCGTTAAGGATTTTAACTATTTAACCAAGTAGATTTTATCTAGATAAAAAGTAGGATTTTCAATATAAACCAACGTTGTGAGAAAATCTACTTTTAAGCGGATAATTAAAGGTTGTTAATTAATAATTTTCGGATAATCGATGATTTGAGTAGTTGGTTATTTTAACGGGAAAAAGCCGTTGGTATAATTAATTATTTAAAGTCTACTAATTTTTACCTCGAAAAATAATTGTTTTCAATATAAGCCAATGTTGTGAGGAAATAATTTGTTTTAAACGGCGTATTAATTATATAAGTGCTTTTAAGGAAAAATCCACACTTAATAAACTTTTCACCACACTTGACAAGCATAGCTTTTTATCATATATTTTTAGTCGGTATCTATTATTTGCTATTAGTTTAATTTTTATCTCGCTTAAAATAGTTGCTTTATTAATTAGTATAAAAAGTTTTAAAAATTAGCCTACAAAACCAAACAAAAAACCAAAATGATAATCAAGCATCGTTTAAAACGAACAAACATAAACATAAAATTCAATTCATCTCTCGCCTAGGAATACGACATCCGGAAGGTTGATTATTACTTGTCCTCAAGTAGTGATTGATTCTTAATCGGGAAAACAAAAATCAAAACTGCCCTTCCCTACAATTCGAACCAGTTTTTGGCGCCGCTGCCGGGGAGATATGTTAAGATTTTTGCGTTTTGTTTCGAGTTAGTGCCTTGAAGATCCTCTCTTTTGAAAGTTAACTTTCGTAGTTTTAAAAGAAAAATCATATAAAAATTTGAAAAATTCAAAAATCCAAAAATATTTTCCTTTTTCTATCTTTTAAAAAAATCAAAAATATTTTTCCTTTTTTTTTCAAAAATAATCTTCTTTATCCTCTAAACCGATAATTCTATCTTCTCAACCCTCTCATTTTTAATTCTTATGGCGTCTCGCGATAAAAATATGGAAGAATTACTATTCGAAGAACTAAAAGCTAGCCTTCGCGAGATGCACTGATTGGTAGCGGCGGCGATTATGGCGAGGAGGCTGCTATTCCATTGAGCGATGTTATCTCTCAACTCCCGGATCTATTGCAATCACATCCGTCTTACCCAACGAGGATCCGAGGACTCTCATAATGGGGGCGATCATCTCGGCACTATTTCGGAACGGAATTGTCTAGTGTTGAGGACCTTGTCCCAATCCCAGTGAGTCGAGGATATATCCGGCGATGAGTATGATTTACCTTTTCGTGATGATTCTCTTAACATTTCGAGGTTACTTAGGGATTTTCTCAAATCCACTTTTTGAATTTAACGATGACTATACTTTTTGCGGAGTAAATCCACTTTTGATGAAATGTCGAGTCCGATCACGAGACCATAACGGAAGTGGTGGAAATTGCTAGCTCTCAGAGCACACCACTTGTCCCACCTCTGTATTTTGACTCATCTCCTCCGTCATGTGATGACGATTCTACCCTTACTGATGAGTTATCTATCGAGTATCCCATTGAGACATCTTGTGAAAACAAAATTTTTAAACCAGGGATACTCGTTGGAAGAGAAAATGCGTTTTTAAAATGTGATCAAAATGTTTTTCAAAATTCTCTATCCAAAAATGAACTCCTTCTTCCTATGGAGTCATTTGAGCTTGAAAGCGTATGTTATCGAATCTTTCTTCCCTTCTTCACATATAATGTGACTTCTCCTCTCCTTCACTCCTTCGGGAATGAGGATACAATTTTGATCCCGAATTCTCATAATTGATGGATTCCACAATTGCTCCTCCAAGGACAAATGAATTCGGGGTCGAGTCAAGCTAGTGACTCGGTTAACAAAAACATAAGCGCTTATCGGGAGGCAACCCGTGTTATCTATCTTTATTTTTCTTCTAATAAGTGTGTTGTAGATTAGTGTGGGGTTGTGTTTGTTTCCATGTGTGTTTGCAGGTTCCCGTTTTGCTTGATGAATCCCTATGATCGTGAAGACCTCCGTGCTTGTTTTCAAACCCTCCAACACTCGGTCTCCGATCATTTATATGTTATATCTTGGGATAACCCTTTGTCATAATTAAAAATGATTTTCACCTTTCACACTTAGAATTTTTTTTAAAACATTCGCCTTTTTCAATTCTAAGTGTGGGGTTAACACCCGTAATATTTAAACATTGAGGACAATGTTAAGTTTTAAGTGTGGGGTGGATTTCTATCGAAATATGACTTTTCCTGCTTTTGTATGGTCCCCATGCAACCCCGTTTTTAACCGATTTATGAAAAAAAAAAAAAAAAAAAATCAATCAAATTTTTTTTGAAGCTTTTGCTAGTCTTTTTGATTGAAAAGTTTTGCTAGTCTCTTAGACAAGAAGCTATAAAATGCGAATTCTTGCTCACAAGGCCAAGATTTTGCAAGTTTCCCTGAGTGACTTTAAATATGCATGACTTGATTTCATGAGACGAAGCATTTGCTAAATTAATATACGTTTTGACACCTTGTTGACTTTCATTTGGTGAGAGTAGGAATAGAATTCGACTTGACCGTGTTGAGCCCTAGCTTGTTCCCTTAACCATAGATAATCTAAAAATTATCGGCTAAGCATCCATGGGATCTCATTATTTGAGATTTTAAATTTACGGAGATCGAGGAATGATAGAGTTACTTATGAGTTTAGATGCTAAGCGTGGAGTAGTTGGTTCTCTTTAGAGCCCATCGAAGGTACTTATGGCTTTTTGTTCCCACAAAATTGTTTCACCCCATATTTGTGAATAAATAATTAGAGATGTTGAGTTTTGGCGATAGTTAGTTCTTTATTCTTCTTTAGAGAATCCTTGCCCATGAGAGTTGGGTACACATCAAAGTACTTGTCGGTGTTTAGATGTAATAGACAACCTGATTCGATAGTTCTTTGCTATTGTTTCTATTGTTATGAAAGCCGTAGGGTTTGGAGTTTGGCACAAAAATTAACATGAATTAAAGCCCAAATGTATTAAAGTTGAAAAATCCAAAGCCATAAAAGTTTTATATGTCCGCGGTACCCACATTTGTCATGGACTTCTTGAAAGGTTGAGGAAAATCCAAAGTCATAATAAGACTTCTGATAAAACGGTAATCCCGTTGAGTTAGTGGTTGAAAAGACTAAGGGCCTAAATTGCAAAAATGCAAATGTCTTTGAAATAAGTGTTAAGCCAAACTTTGAATCAGGAGATATCTCCCTAAATCGTGCGAAATTAGGACCTTGATGTGGACCTCATTCTTGTGTGCAATGGTTTTAGAGGGAAGATGGATAACTAATTAGCGACTTAGCTTTATATCTTTATCGGAATAAAAGTTATCGAAACGAGAAACTTGAAGAAATTCAATTCTCACAAAAATAAAATAAATAGAGGAAAAATAGGAAAATGGGAGCAAACGGTAATTACACAAGTAACTTCCATGGGTAGTGTTAGCATCTAAAATCATATTTAACAATGATTTCGATTTTACGCTTAGTTTGGGGACTTGTGAAAAATGAGGGACGATGTATTCTATCCGTATGGTCACTCCTCGCTGAGTTGTGTTTCCTACTCCGTGATCCTAAAAATGTCTTTTGAAAAATGTGGGAGTTATCGATTGACATGAAAGTTCAACAAACCGTCACGCAATAAGGAAGTGCTTAATGATATATCTATATATAAAATAAAATGGTTTAAAGCAGTTTTCAAGATAAAGATTTTTTTTGTACCTCTTGATGAACATCTTTCTGTTCTTGTTTGATGTGAGGGATTATTAGTTAAGGGGGTTTTAAAAGATTTTCTTTCACTACGTGTGTAATTATCATTGCGTGTGGGACCAGCAATGGTTTTAGTCATTTTATATCTAAAAAATATGCTAAATCGGACTAATAACCATTAGATATGTCAAATATTATTGCAAATATGTTGGATATGTGTTATTATGTCTTGCAGGTACAAGGGTTTGAAAACAAAGCAAAAACGGTGATTTTCGGATGAGTTTCAACGACATTTTCATGTTTTTCGAGGTTCAAACGAAGTCGTTAGATTACCGAGCACACCATTGGAAAGAGCACAAATATCGATTCAAGTGGCTATTTGATTTGGAGCATCGAGGCAAAAGAAGAAAAATTGAAAGATTAAGCGAACTCGAGCGAAGATTATTTTAAAGATAATTGCTAAATTTGGATCAAGTAAAAGAGGGATAAAAAGGATTAAATGCAAAAGACTTAACACAAAAAGGGCTCTTGGTCTAGTGGTTGGGTACATGTTTGCTAAGCAAAAGGTCTTGGGTTCAATTCCCACTAGTGGTATTTAATTTTTGTTATTTATTATATCAAGCCCAGTTGAGCGAAAATCAAAGCCCGGCCATTATCGAAGTCAATTCGATGATGCAAAATCGGGCCCACGTCCGGATCTGCCCGGTCAATTGAGTTGAAGGAAAAATTTCGTTTGAAATGAAATTGCATTTGATATTGCAAGAAAGTGGTATCTGCTATCTCCCCCACGTGATCCCCAAATTAATTCAATCATGAACACGTGATCTAGGTAGCCCTTCATTCATGCAATTCTTTCATCTAATATCCAAGTGCCACGTGTCCCTCCAGCTGTCACAAAGAATACTAGGAATCCTATGATGAGAAGGATCGAGAACCAATCATGGTCTATAAATGGGAGCACACCAGATCCGAGAAGAGAGCAATCATACACACACACTCTTTTTTTAGTTTTTAGCTTTATATTTTAGTGCTTATTATTGTAGTAGCTTATTTTTAAAGACTTATTGTAATATTTTGCTTATTAATGAAAGATGATGTTTGAGTTTACTTAAGTGCTTATTCCCTTTTCATCTTTCTTTCTTTCTTTTCTTTTTTTTCTTTTCTTATCTAAATAAGCCATAATAGCTTATTAGCTTTTTGTGGTTTATTAGATTAGCTTTTTAGTGATAAGCTTTCTTATAGCTTTTTCATTTTAAGCTTTTTACATATCTTTTTATCTTAAATAAGCTCTTCCTTATAGCTTGTTTTTAGATATAAAAGACTAGCTTTTTGAGTAAGCTTTTCACATAGCTTATTCAATAAGCACTTTTTATTTTTAGTTTCTTTTCAAAAACTCTTTTATTTACTTAGATTTATTTTCTTTTCCAACTTCTTTAAAAAAAAAAGTTTTAATCTTTTTAACTTATCTTTAGCTTATTTATTTAGATCTAGTCCTTAAATATACCCAACTCACGTTTAATCTTCGGGTTTGAACCACTTAGTTTTGGGTGGATATTGGATCTAATCTTTAAGCTTTTTCTTTGCTTATTTTGTTTAAAGTTTAGTACTTTTTAGATCAATAAGCTTTTCCATAGCTTATTTGATCCATAATATTGCTTATTCTCTAACCTTTGATAAAGTTGTGATCTTGCTTAGTTTCTCATCATTTTCATCCTAAGGCGAGGAGCTTAAGGGTTTTATAAGCTTACTTATTAACTAAAGTTTAAAGCTTTTTAGTCTTAATAAGCTAATTAGTTAATAAAGTCACAAACTTTATTAAATATTTGGTTTTATTAAAGCTTATAAAGAAGTAAACTTTAGGGTTTGATAAGTTTATAAAATCGGTGGTTTTATTAGATCTCATTATTGTAGATCGGGTTTTATTTTCCTTACTTTCTCTTTTAGCTTGTGGAAAAATGATGTTTGTTGAGCTTATTATTATTATCTTTGTTGGTTTACTTATGACTATTAGTGAGTAGATTTTTATTATGCTTGTTAAGTGATTGGTGAATTGTGAAATTAAGTGTGGAATATTAGAGATTATTAATTGGTAGCCTTTGGTTTACTTGGTTTGATTTTTAGAAACTTTAACGGGCAAAAGCAGTTAAGGATTTTAACTATTTAACCAAGTAGATTTTATCTAGATAAAAAGTAGGATTTTCAATATAAACCAACGTTGTGAGAAAAATCTACTTTTAAACGGATAATTAAAGGTTGTTAATTAATAATTTTCGGATAATCGATGATTTGAGTAGTTGGTTATTTTAACGGGAAAAAGCCGTTGGTATAATTAATTATTTAAAGTCTACTAATTTTTACCTCGAAAAATAATTGTTTTCAATATAAGCCAATGTTGTGAGGAAATAATTTGTTTCGACGGGTATTAATTATATAAGTGCTTTTAAGGAAAAATCCACACTTAATAAACTTTTCACCACACTTGACAAGCATAGCTTTTTATCATATATTTTTAGTCGGTATCTATTATTTGCTATTAGTTTAATTTTTATCTCGCTTAAAATAGTTGCTTTATTAATTAGTATAAAAAGTTTTAAAAATTAGCCTACAAAACCAAACAAAAAACCAAAACGATAATCAAGCATCGTTTAAAACGAACAAACATAAACATAAAATTCAATTCATCTCTCGCCTAGGAATACGACATCCGGAAGGTTGATTATTACTTGTCCTCAAGTAGTGATTGATTCTTAATCGGGAAATACAAAATTTTAAAACTGCCCTTTGCTACACAATCCGAGAATCACCCCCCTTGGCCGACTTAAGGGGGGGGGGGGGTGAGTCACTTGATTATTTGCAAAATATCTAACTAAGTAAAATGCATTTTTTCTTCACACTAAACACATACACAAAGTTATTCAAGATCAAAACATACTTGCTTCCTCTCTTTCTCTTCCAAAACCGGCCAACCAAAGGACCAAGAGGATTTCATCAAAATTTTCAAGACAAGGTTTTTTTACACTCTAGTATCACTTGTTGTTAAGGTTTTGCAATAAAAACCTTGAGTGATTAGGAAAAATCCATTGTCCATAAACCTCATCAAGTTACTAGTAAGCATCCATATTCATGTGTTTATTTTATATTCATTGTTATGGTCATTTCATTTTATTTGAGAAAACATGCAAGTCTCATGAGGTTTATACCACTTTTTCTTTGATTTTAAGAGTTATATATATATTTGACATCCTATAATTACTCCTTGTTACATATCACTTTTGGTGATGTCTAGGAACCCATGACACCCTAAGAAGGTGTATGGTAGGATTAGAATAGCTTCGGAGTTGTTTTGAATTGGTTAGAATAGGTTTTGCGCGTGAAAAACTCATTTCGACAAGTCTAATTAAGGGTCTGTCCTTATTTTGAAAATCTGGAAAATCCGACAGTAAGAAAAATATTTTGGGCTAGATATTTGGAAAATACACTTTAAAACGAAAACATGGCCGCTTGAACGGATTAAAACGGAGCTATAACGAAGAAGTTATGAATTTTTGAAGTTTGACGACGAAAACTAATTATTCCAGAAAATTCAGCAAGCTGTCTCGACTTTTTACGAGTCAAAAATGAGCCTTAAGCGTTGCTAAATGTGTCGACTTATAAAAAATATATTAGTATATGTTATCACGATTCCGTGGATATAAAGAACGTAGAAAACGGACTTATAACGACAAAGTTATTCACATTTTAAAAAGTTGCCGTAACTTTATTCTATTAGAAAAATTAATATATTTTCTATTAAACACATATTACGTCAACCAAGGACCATGTTGAGGGTCGTTTTTAACAATGACGAAGTACTTTTTATAAAGTGATGTCTTCTAGTAAAAGTAAGTTCGCCTAGCATATTTTTCAAAATGTCAAACCATTTGTCAAGCGGAGTTGTAACGAATAAGATACGGTCACTTAAACTTTACCGAAAACCATACTTTACCTATATTTTTCTCCGTGATCGAGACCTCTAGGACGTAAACTTAAACACTAAAAGTTTGAGATAATGATACAAGCTTCCCAAAACCGTTGAGTTCGTTTCTTAACACTCGACGTGCATCATTTTACGACTAGCTTTTCGAGGCCGTTTAGTCACTTTCATGAATATTTCAACGACATTATTTTACGACGAAAAGTTATAATTTCATAATAAATCACTAAATGATTATCGTTGGATATCATTTCAATGTAAATACATTTGGAGTAATTTAAAAATGGTCAAGACGTTAAGAGATTATTTCTCGGCAGAAATATTATTTTCAAACATTCATAAGTGGTATAGATATCATCCGAATTGCATGCGTAACATTACATCATGACTTATTACATATCATATCATTCATAATAGGTCAAGTTTAGTGATTCACGCTACATTTCGGTGTATCCACTTTTGTCATCATAATCATTGCAACAGGTGAGTTCCATAGCCCCATTTTCAATTGTTTTAATGCTTTTATTAAACTCTTTGGGGGAGATACATGCTCATCAACTATTTTTATGACATTCATGATTATTTGCAACTATATGTTTATCTGAACTGAATGTTTAGTCATATTCTATATCATAAATCATGGAACTAAAGGTCTTGGGATTGTTATTGAGCTAAAGGTCTTGGGATTATTATTGAGCTAAAGGTCATGGGATTATTATTGAGCTAAAGGTCTTGGGATTATTTGAAACAACACTCATATGTGTTATATCAATTGAATATTAATACATTAAGTTATCTACTATTATGTGAATTCATTTGACATCATGCATTTGAACATAAACTATACATATTTTGGCAATGGGTTGTAAACACACAGGTTGCAAGTTTTGTATGGGCGGAACTTGGGCGAGTGGATTTGCAATGCCTTTCTTGCATAAACGATTTTGAAAGGCTTTACATTTCACAAACTCTATGAACTCACTCAACCTTTGTGTTGACACTTTTTAGCATGTTTTATCTCGGGTATCTAAGGCATTCACTTCATGACATCCATATGGACATATCATAGAGTCGGGGTGACGACGCGTCACACATGGGATTTATTCATTTTAAAACATCGTTTGGCTTGTAACAAATTTATTTCCGCACAAGTTAATTTCATTTGGGACCTACATTTTGTAAACTCTGATTATTTTATTAAATCAAACGATGTATTTTCCAAACGACACTTTAGGTCGTTCAATATATCTGTAACTATGATGCTATAACAGTCAATCCCCAGTAATTCCATTCCGCTGCAAAACAGGTAATTTGGGGGTGTGACAGCAATCCACAACCCTTCCTTGCCTCTGATTGGCTAGTGCGACGTGTAAGTGTCACATCAAGGGCTCAGATTGATTGATGATAGATAGGATATGATCTAAAGGTGGATATCATCTCAGAGAAAGCACACATTGAAGTTCTAGATCCTTCTTTCAGCTCAAGCTCGCCTATAAAAGGCACCCTCATTTTCACAGATTGAATCAAGTAGAGTAGGAGTAGAGTAAAGTAGTGTAATTTTGCCGTCTTCCACGGTTATGGGGACCCATATTTTGTACAATGTTTTTAGTAGAAAGGACCTCGCCTTTGTAAGTGAGGTTCGAGTCATTCCATCTTTGTACTCAAGTTTTATTAATGAAGTAATTTTCGCTTTATATCTCCTTGTGTTAAATTTCTGTTTTAAGGCTTGAATTCAGTTGGTGATTAATGATTTTCAAAGTTTTATAAGTTTTCTGATAGTTTAATCTTACATCTACTCAGAGTCTACTATATAATTCCTCTTAGTCAACAATATTCAAAACTGCATGTTCATTTGAGAATGTTTCTGAGTTCTTTGTATGATGATTGATGTGGGTTGATGTTGATCTAAGTTGGGTTGTTAATCAGGTTTAGAAAGTAGTTCATTGGATTTCTATAGCATGTCATTTTGACAGGACTAATGTAAGTGCTATTTTACATATCTGTTTCATATCTGTCTTATCTGCATCATTAGATTTAGCTAGTTTTAGTGTTGAGTTGTTGGTTTATTTGCATTATTTATGTATTATAGATCTGTATTGATAGTTGTTTTAGCTCAGAATTTAGTTTTAGAGTGATAACTTCACATTTTTGATATTGATAAGAGTGTTTGGATTAACTTGCAAATATGAGTTTAAGGTTACTATTTGAGAAAAAAGTGATTTAGATAACTGCATTTAGGTATATTCAAGTAGATTCAGTCATTAGTTTGAGCTCTTATTCATAAAAAGTCAATTTCACTGATTTCTTTGTTTCAAATTCCATCTCAGTAAGATTCAGGCCTTATATTTAGATAATAGATCATTAATTTTAGCTAGTTTCAGTATTATCACACCTAATTACTTCATTTATTATCTTATTTTTAAGATCAAAACTTAGAAAAGTCAAAATACTCATCTGTTCAAAAGTCAAAATTAGCATAAACCTTTCTGAGCATCAGTTTTTGTGTATTTTTAATTACCTGATTCTAGGTCATTATGAGCTAAAATTCTGGATTCTAGTAGTTTGATTGGTGTTTATAATCATGGATATTTTAGATCTATTTTATAAATTTTTTAGATTAGCTTAATTGAGGCTTTAAGTTGATTCATATAGCTGTTTTGCTGTCCCGTATCAGCAGGTACTATTGCCCCATTCCCTTTTATTTTTGATTTTTAATTTTGTTAATCTTAGTCCTTATAAGCTGAAAATTGGAACATAAGCTGTTTGGTTGGTTGAGTACATCATGATCAATTTAGTTTTAATTTAGGAATTTTATTAACTAGCTTAATTTAGGCTCAAAATACCCCCTAGGGGCTGTTTGGTTTAAGTAGATTGAACATGATTTTTGTGCTAAAATGATTCCAGTTAGTGCTCAGTGGTCCAATTCAGTTGCAGTAGCCTTAATTTAGTTAGTTCAGGTCTGCTTTAGGTTTAGGTAACTTATAGTAGCTTATTGTTGCTCCTTAGCTTATTTTTAGTGCTTTTTCATAGCTGAATTGTGCCCAAATCCATCTCTTGTGCTCCAATGTTGTTTTTGATTTTTTTCCCTGCTTCTCCATAATATTTTAGAATTTTTAGTAATCTTTCATAATTTTATGACTTCATTTGCTATTTTTCTGATTTTTTATTAGTTTTTAATCCTTTTTAATTAGCTTTAAATACAAATAATTAAGAAAAGCTTTTAAAAAATAATTTTTTATTAGATTAAGAAAAATATAAAAAGCAAAAAAATAAATTTTCCCTATTTTTCCTAGTTAAGTTTGTAATTTTTAGCATTTAAAATAGTTTTAATAATTTTTAATTCATAGAAATTAGAATAATAATCAGAAAATTACAATTTTTTTTTAAAAAGTTTTTTTAGTTATTTTAGATTTTTAAAAATTAGTTTCATAATTTTCACATTTATTTTCATCACTTTTACATATTTAGTTTTAAATTATAATTTATAATTTAGTTTTTAATTCAAATAAATTCAAGAAAAATCCTAAAAATTAGTTTTAATTCTTAAATAGTTTTCAAATATCATTTTTAGTTAAAAGATAATTTTAGATCATTTTTAAGACTTAGTTTAGACTTTTTTGCATTTAATTCGCGTTTCTTTAATTCTCGTATTTGCAATTTAGCGTAGATTTGCGTATTTAGCCATAATTCTTAGGTTTCCCCGTAGATTTAGATCCCATTTACTTTCCTTATCCCGTAGTTTATAAAACTTGAAATTATCCCCTTATCTTATTCAAATCCTGATTTTCGCGACGTGAGTTGAAAATTCCATTCAACCCTCGTTCGAAACGATCTCGGTGCTCAAACCTAACACGTTTGAGTTACCCAAATACTACACACTTCTATAATTGGTTTCCCGAGCGAATCAATTTTTGGCGCCGCTGCCGGGGAGGGCTTGTAGCGAGTTTTCGTATTCCGTCTCGAATCACGTGCATTTGAAGATCCTTCCCCGAGTGAAGTTACCATCGTTTTTGTAAATATAAATTTTTGAAAAACCCAAAAACATCTAAAAACACCAAAACATTCTTCCTAGAGTGTTTACAAAACCATAAAATGTAAAAAACCAACAAAACAAACCCGAACGTCAATTGTTACGTCGGCTCACCTCAGAAGTACAACCTATATACGGGGTAAACGGAAGTCTTGACATTAAATTGCGGATGAAGAACGATCCACTCTTCGTTCCGCTCATTGCTGCGCGTACTCTTGGGAGCTACCGAGTACCGGTTGACGCAAAGGTTACAAAAAGATTGTTTTTCAAAGATTTCTTAATTATAAAAACCCAAAAAGATTTTTCCTTTTCAAAATTTGTTTTAAAAAACTCAAAAATATTCTTCTTTACCCTCTGATTTGATAATTCTTTCTTCTTAACCCTCTATATGTTTAATTCTCATGGATTCGATCAGTTATCGTCATTGTTTTCACTGCCAAAGCCGTATGGAAGAGACACAATATCGATGTTTGAAATGTATTTGCGACCGGTGTGGAAATAATTGTCGAGATGGATTTTGTAATGTGTGCCAGAATTTTATTAATCCAAATCCAGATCTCGCCCGTCTTTATGCACGACTAGAACAAAAGGGTACTCTTCATACTGATGATGATATAATAGCATGGTGGAAGAATTTGATTGAAGAACCCTCGATTCCTACTCCCTCTCCGGTGAGGGAAATGGAATATGTTTCTGAGCCTGAGGTGATTCCCGTTCAAGAACCAGAGCCTATCAAGGAAATGGAGAATATCGCTAACTCTTATCCGGATAATTCTTCGATTTATCACCTCTTGTGCATATGGTGCAGAGGACCCGAATATGGTGGGAATTGTCCCGGTTGTAGCAATGGAAAATCAGGAACCGAGTTTCACCACAATCCTTACAATGAGATAATCGATTTCCCTAACCAACCTCTGTACCATGAGCCGGAATCATACTCTTGTGAGTATTGTGGTGGTCCTCACCAAGGTTTTCAATGTCAAGTTCAATTTAACAACTCAACCTTTGGTTATGAACCTTACCCATATTCGTCACAACAATCATACTGTTGTGAGTATTGTGGAGGTCCGCATGTTAATTCCTATTGTCAGATGCATAACCCGATTGTTTACGAGCAAGTTCCTTGCGATAATTACGACTATGCTTATAACCCACCTCCACAATACCAAGAAATTCAACCGCAAACTCCGTCAGATGATCAAGAATTTCACCAAAGTTGTCTCGAGATATTACAAAAGTTAAAGGAATGAAAAGAATTGCTTAATAAACCGGCTCAAGAAAAAGACCCTAATCAGAAGACCTATCGTGAATCATTAGCTGAAGAGGCCGCGAAAATGATCCAATATCGTCCGACTACCTATTGTTACGATTGTGATTCTGATGACGAATATATGCCTCCGAGTGGCAATCCCACTCCCGTTTCTGAGCCTCTCATTTTCGACCCTTCCCCTTCTCTCACGCCGGTTGAGAGAAGTAACATCATTTTAGAAGAGGTCGATGATCATATCTCTATAGACATATTTGAACCCATTGACTCTCTCATAATGGGGGATGATCATCTTAGCACTATTCCGAAAACGGAATCTTCTAGTGTTGAGGTCCTTATCCCAATCCCAAGAGAGTCCGAAGTTGTAGATGATATTTGTGATGAGCCTTCTCTTGATATTTCAAATGATCATGATGAGATGTTCTCTGAGTCCGAGGATGTATCTGACAGTGATTGTGATTCGTTTTTATGTGATTCTCTTGACATCTCTGAGGTTACTTCCGGGATTTTCTCAAATCCTCTTTTTGAATTCAAGAACGATTATACCTTTTGCAAAGTTAATCCTCTTTTCGACAAAGATTTTGAGTCCTATTCAGAGACCACAACCAAAGTGGTGGATATTGCTAGCTCTCAGAGCACACCACTTGTCCCATCTCTGTGTTCCGACCTTTCTCTCCCGTCATGTGATGTTATGCAAGATAAAGAAAGTGATGAATCCGACACTGAGGATATTATGGAGATTGATGAATCAATTAAAGAGGGTGAAGACGATCTTCTTGATAATCCGCCTTATGATTCTGATATGGAAAAAATTGACTTATTTCTTGATGATCCAATACCACCGGGTATTGAGAGTGACGGGTGCGACTCTGATCAAGATGTCCTTTTTCTTGAAAACTTGCTTAATGATGATTCTCCTTCTTCTGTTGAGTCGACCATCACTTATCCCGATGAGCCCACATGTGAAGACAAGATTTTCAACCCCGGGATATTTGACATAGATGAGCTTTATGCTAAAAACGTTGTCCGAGATAAGGATCCTCCGATGGATGCCTTCACTATTGAGCCTTCAAATAGCATTTCTCTTTACCATGAGCTCCCGTCTTTCTTGGAGTATTTTCATTGTGATATGTCATTTCATCGTCCACCCGCAAAACCACCGGATGATGGATCACTCTTTCTTGATACACCTTATGTAAGTTTGGGAGATGTTATCATTTATGTGCTTGGGCCCGACATTTTCTTTCCCTCCCAACCCACCCATTCTCTTTCCCTCCGGAGTGAGGATACCATCTTTGATCTGGGTATTCCTTCCGCTTGTTTCCCCAAGGACAAATGAATTCGGGGACGAGTCAGGCTAGCGACTCGGTGAAGAAAAACAGTAGCGCTTCGTGGGAGGCACCCCATGCTTATCCTTCTATCTTCTTTCTATTTTCTAATAAGTGACGTGAAGGGGTTAGCCTATTCTATTTCTCATGTTTGGATGTTTGTGATGTTTTGTCCAGGATTTCGCCGATATGAAGACTCTCGTCCTCGAAGTTTGTCTTTTCTCCACTCGAGTTTCATGATCGATGCTGATGGAAATCCGATATCCGAAATCTTATCGACTAACACTTATCTTTTAACATACTTAATAAATGGCTTTTAGATTTTCGTTGATACCCTTACTTTTAAACATTGAGGATTTGAATTAACCGCACTTGCTTATTTTTGTATGGGGTAGGGTAATCTTCGATTTGAATTAACCGCACTTGCTTATTTTTGTCGTGAACTCTCGCAACCCCGTTTTTCCTTAGAAATGAAAATTTGTGCAAAAATGTGAAAAATTTAAAAATTTTTGTAAGCTTTTGTTAGTTTTATGATTGAAAAGTCTTTGCGAGTTTCTTAGAAGTTACTTTAAATATGCGTTTTCTTGAAAAAACCTTTGCTAATTGCTTAGACAAGAGGCTATAAAATGCGATTCTAGCTCACAAGGCCAAGAATTTGCAAGTCTCCCTAAGTGATTTTAAATATGCGAAGCTTAAACAAGAAGTTGCTAGTTTCTTATAAGTTACTTTAAAAATGCGAGACTTGAAATCATTTGACGAAGCATTTGCTAAGTTAAGATATGTTTTGACAACTTGTTGACTTTCCGCTGGTGAGAGTAGGAATGGAATTCTGACTTGACCGGGCGTGTTGAGCCTTAGCTTGTTCCCTTAACCATAGATAATCTAAAATTATCGGCTAAGCATCCGCGGATCTCATTATTTGGGATTTTAAATTTGCAGAGATCGAGGAATGATAGAGTTACTTATGAGTTTAGATGCTAAGCGTGGAGTAGATGGTTCTGTTTAGAGCCCATCGAAGGTACTTGTGGCTTTTTGCTCCCACAAAATTATCTCACCCCATATTTGTCGAATAAATAATTAAAGATGTTAGGTTTATGACGATAGTTAGTTCTTTATCTTCTTTAGAGAATCCTTACCCATGGGAGTTGGGTACGCATCAAAGTACTATCAGTGTTGCGGTCTAATAGACAACTGATTCCTGATAGTTTCTTTGCTATTTTTTCTATTGTTATAAAAGTCGTGGGATTCGGAGTTTGGCAAAAATTAACATGAATTAAAGCCCAAATGTATTAAAGTTGAAAAATCCAAAGCCATAAAAGTTTTGTATGTCTGACGGTACCCCCGTTGTCATGGACTTCCAAAAAGGCAGAGGAAAATCCAAAGTCATAATAAGACTTCTGATAAAACGGTAATCCCGTTGAGTTAGTGGTTGAAAAGACCAAGGGCCTAAATTGCAAAAATGCAAATGTCTTTGAAATAAGTGTTAAGCCAAACTTTGAATCCGAGAGATGTCTAAATAAAGCTTCTGTCTCTGGACTCGTAGATGAGTTGTTTCGGTCGCCATAAAAAGGATATTCTCCCTAAATCGTGCGAAATTAGGACCTTGATGTGGACCTCATTCTTGTGTGCAATGGTTCTCGAGAGAAGATGGATAACTAATTAGCGACTTAGCTTTATATCTTTATCGGAATAAAAATTATCGAAACGAGAAATTTGAAGAAATTCATTTCTCACAAAAATAAAAAAATCTAGAGGAAAAATAGGAAAATGGGAGCAAAAGGTAATTACACAAGTAACTTCCATGGGTTGTGTTAGCATCTAAAGTCATATTTAACAATGATTTCGATTTTACGCTTAGTTTGGGAGCTTGTGAAAAATCAGGGACGATGTATTCTATCCGTATAGTCACTTCACGCTTGGTTGTGTGTCCTACTCTGTGATCCTAACGTGTTGATTGAAAAATGTTGGAGTTATTGATCGACATGAAAGTTCAACAAACCGTCACTCATAATGAATAAGTGCTTAATCATAATATCTATACATGTGAATTAAAAGGTAAACGGGGCGTTTTTAGAATTAAGGCTTTCTTAATATCTTTTGAGGAATCTTTGCTACTTTTCATAGGTTTAGTAGAAAGAGATTGAAATCCTTGGTTTTAGAAGCGTGAGTTGATTGCATTGCGTGGGGACACGACAATGGTCTCGTCTGGGGTATTTTGGTATGTGCTAAAACACATACCTTTTCATTATCAAAATGGACCTAAAATAACCAAGAAAGAGCCGTTTATTGCTAATATTTGTTGTTTTCTTGAGTTTATGCATGTGCAGGTACGGATATGTCAAAACACACAAAAGATTGCCAAATCAGACAAAAACCCGAGCACGAGAGATAAAGAATGTTGAAGCTGAGCCGGAAGGTCAGAATTGAGCATCTGAGAAGATTTTCATGATGAGAGGATGATTTGTGAAAGATATGATCAAGTTTACAGAACTGGCAGAATTAGTCCCTTAACTTTCAAAAATTGGCAGAAAATACCCCTGAAGTTTCAAAATTTGCAAATTCAGTCCCTGGAGTATTGGAGATTGTCAATAAAGGCCCTTGGAATATCTTTTCAGAATTACACATTTGATCCTTTGAAAATCAGATTTTACACATATGGTCCTTAAAAGTACTTCATGGTTACCATTTAAGTCCAAGTCCAATTCAATATACCATTTGGCCCAAAATATCCTAAAGCCCAAAATACTTAGGCCTGGTCAACATCCTCACATAACCGGTCAACTATACCAAAACGTTTTGAACTTTTTTATCCACTTGACCCAGTCACAATCCATACTTGAACCCCTTCATTACTACCTGGTCAAACGAAGTCAAAAAGCAGTAAAATATTATTTCCATTTACCGCCCTTTTTGTTCTTCCCCAAAATTACCCAACCCAGGCAAGGATAAACCCTAAAACACCCATATAATCAATTGGCCAAATTAACTCTAATTGAGGGCAAAATAGTACTTCATCTGACATGCTGACACAAGGGGAATGCCAGGTTGGCAATCCACAACCCTTCCTTGCCTCTGATTGGATAGTGCGACGTGTAATTGTCACATCAAGGGCTCAGATTGATTGATGATAGATGGGATATGATCTAAAGGTGGATATCATCTCAGAGAAAGCACAAATTGAAGTTCTAGATCCTTCTTTCAGCTCAAGCTCGCCTATAAAAGGCACCCTCATTTTCACAGATTGAATCAAGTAGAGTAGGAGTAGAGTAGTAGTGTAATTTTTAAATATTTTCAATGTTTTTAGTTTAAATTCAGTCATTCCATCTTTGTACTCAAGTTTTATTAATGAAGTAATTTTAGCTTTAAATCTCCTTGTGTTAAATTTCTGTTTTAAGGCTTGAATTCAGTTGGTGATTAATGATTTTCAAAGTTTTATAAGTTTTCTGATAGTTTAATCTTACATCTACTCAGAGTCTACTATATAATTCCTCTTAGTCAACAATATTCAAAACTGCATGTTCATTTGAGAATGTTTCTGAGTTGCTGTATGATGATTGATGTGGGTTGATGTTGATCTAAGTTGGGTTGTTAATCAGGTTTAGAAAGTAGTTCATTGGATTTCTATAGCATGTCATTTTGACAGGACTAATGTAAGTGCTATTTTACATATCTGTTTCATATATGTCCTATCTGCATCATTAGATTTAGCTAGTTTTAGTGTTGAGTAGTTGGTTTATTTGCATTATTTAGGTATTATAGATCTGTATTGATAGTTGTTTTAGCTCAGAATTTAGTTTTAGAGTGGTAACTTTACATTTTTTATATTGATAGGAGTGTTTGGATTAACTTGCAAATATGAGTTTAAGGTTACTATTTGAGAAAAAAGTGATTTAGATAACTGCATTTAGGTATATTCAAGCAGATTCAAGTAGATTCAGTCATTAGTTTGAGCTCTTATTCATAAAAAGTCAATTTCACTGATTTCTTTGTTTCAAATTCCATCTCAGTAAGATTCAGGCCTTATATTTAGATAATAGATCATTAATTTTAGCTAGTTTCAGTATTATCACACCTAATTACTTCATTTATTATCTTATTTTTAAGATCAAAACTTAGAAAAGTCAAAATACTCATCTGTTCAAAAGTCAAAATTGGCATAAACCTTTCTGAGCATCAGTTTTTGTGTATTTTTATTTCGATTCTAGGTCATTTTGAGCTAAAATTCTGGATTCTAGTAGTTTGATTGGTGGTTATAATCATGGATATTTTAGATCTTTTTTATAAATTTTTTAGATTAGCTTAATTTAGGCTTTAAGTTGATTCTTATAGCTGTTTTGCTGTCCCGTATCAGCAGGTACTATTGCCCCATTCCCTTTTATTTTTGATTTTTAATTTTATTAATCTTAGTCCTTATAAGCTGAAAATTGGAACATAAGCTGTTTGGTTGGTTGAGTACATCATGATCAATTTAGTTTTAATTTAGGAATTTTATTAACTAGCTTAATTTAGGCTCAAAATACCCCCTAGGGGCTGTTTGGTTTAAGTAGATTGAACATGATTTTTGTGCTAAAATGATTCCAGTTAGTGCTCAGTGGTCCAATTCAGTTGCAGTAGCCTTAATTTAGTTAGTTCAGGTCTGCTTTAGGTTTAGGTAACTTATAGTAGCTTATTGTTGCTCATTAGCTTATTTTTAATGCTTTTTCATAGCTGAATTGTGCCCAAATCTATCTCTTGTGCTCCAATGTTGTTTTTGATATTTTTCCCTACTTCTCCATAATATTTTAGAATTTTCAGTAAATTTTCATAATTTTCTGACTTCATTTGCTATTTTTCTGATTTTTTATTAGTTTTTAATCCTTTTTAATTAGCTTTAAATACAAATAATTAAGAAAAGCTTCTAAAAAAAGAATTTTTTATTTTTCCTAGATTAAGAAAAATATAAAAAAGAATTTTAC
The DNA here is from genome assembly GCA_910596185.1 of Chrysanthemum makinoi. Taxonomy (NCBI): domain Eukaryota; kingdom Viridiplantae; phylum Streptophyta; class Magnoliopsida; order Asterales; family Asteraceae; genus Chrysanthemum; species Chrysanthemum makinoi. The sequence continues at coordinate 28,689,364 of OU343220.1, forward strand.
CCCACCTAAAGTAATTGGAAGTAGGTAGACGTAGACATAACTAGCTAGGAAGATTGACTAGGTTAGCACCACTATTCCTCTATTGATTTCCCTTTATCCATTTATCTGTTTTATTTCATTCTGCATTAGTAGTTTAATTAATTAAATCCCTATCGAAACCATTATTATTCTGTGACACTAGACTTAGTAATAATCCAACACACATAGCTCTTAGGACGACCTCGGCTTTACCATTTACTACACTACACGCGACCGGGTACACTGCCCGTTAGTGCACTAGGGTAGACCATAGGTATAGCGAGACACTATAAATATTAAGATCTGGTCAGTAAAACCTGCATCAGATACCTAAAATCATAAACATGTGTGTTTCCACTATAACTGCTTCGGAACCCTCTAACTCTTCCGGTTCCACATCTACTTCTATTCCATCTGTGTCGTCTGTGTGTAATGTAGGTGATCCAGATCATCCTCTGGATTGTTGATAGCGGATGTTCCCGACACATGACAGGCAATCTCAAACTGTTATCAAACTTTGTTGCAAAGTTCATTGGCACTGTCAGATTCGGGAATGATCACTTCGTAGCTATCATGGGCTACAGAGATTACATCAATGGATGACATCATTTTTGGGTCAACACATCTAAAGTACTCAAACGCTTTTTCAAAACTAATGAAAAAACATTTTGAAATGTCCATGATGGGTGAACTTATGTTCTTTCTAGGACTGCAAATTCATCAATCACCCCGTGGTATTTTCTTGAGTCAATCCAAATATGCCCTTGAAATTTTAAACAAAAATAGAATGCAAAACTGTGACACCTATGCTACTCCAATGGCACATACCAAGAAACTGGACGCTGATTTGCATGGAAAATTGGTTGACCCTACCAAATACCGAAGTATCATTGGGTCTCTTATGTATCTAACAGCCAGTAGACCTGATATTGTCTTTGTTGTATATCTTTGCTCTCGTTATCAGTCGCGACCAACTGAAACTCACCTCTCAGAGGCTAAAAGAATCCTTCGATACATCAAGGGAACCATTAACTTGGGGATCTGGTATCCGAAGGATTATGGTTTTGAACTAATAGCTTTTAGACGCGATCACGCAGGTTGCTTAGATTCTCGGAAAAGTACTTCGGGAGCTTTACAATTTCTTGGTGATAAACTGGTGTCATGGCAATCAAAGAAACAGGATTGTACATCGTTGTCCTCAACCGAAGCAGAATATGTAACCATGTCAGCGTGTTGTGCTCAAGTCATTTGGATGAGAACACAACTCAAAGACTATGGTTACGTTTTTGACAGAATCGGTTATCTGCGACAATCGAAGAGCTATTGCAATCTCGTGCAACTCTGTTCAACATTCAAAATCAAAGCACATCGATCTTCGATATCATTTCATCAAGGAGTATGTGGAAAAGGGTACCGTTGAATTATACTTTGTGGGTACTGAATACGAACTGGCAGATCTTCTCACCAAAGCCTTAGCTCCTGCTAGGTTTACTGAGTTGGTCCACCAGATTGGTATGCGGTGTTTGACTCCAGAGGAACTGGATGAACTTTTAAAACAATCTTAAAACCAGTTAAACACCAAAAACTCCTTTTGTAAATAATTTTCAAAAAAAAATTAAAAAATATATAAAACTTACAAAAATACAAAAATATTCTTCTATCTAAATTTCTCTTAACATGGCAAGTACAATTCTTCCATCAACACTTTACTCTTTCAAAATTTTAGTATTTTTTCGGTTAAGTGTTGAGGGGGAGAAAGTAAATATTTTTTGCTTCATAAAACCTTGTACTTGCATGTTACCTTATTCCGGTTATTTCTTTGATAATTGTGGTCACATTTGACACTCCCCGAACTCAAATTTATAAAATTTCATTATTTCTTAAGACGAGGGGGAGCGTCGTCAAGTTTCTTTCCATAATTATACTTCATACATAAACAAAGTGGAACTTATAGGTTGTGGATGAAAATGATTGAGGTGGAGGGACCAATGTTGTCAAAAGCTCAAACTAATTTTTAACAAAACCTCTCACCAAACTTTTCAAATAATTTACTACTTTCATTAAATTCCCTCAACCACTCATCCCACGCATAAGATTCAATACTCAAATCCGTGTTTTAATCTTCATATTTGTAAGTGTTTAATCGTTCTAGGTGATCATCTAAACATAGGTTTTGATTTGTTTTAAAATCCAACGGCTAGATGTGTCCCTAGGCATGATTTCATGTTCTACGCACAAGCGTATGAACATTGAATCATGTTTGGGTGTTTCTTGGTTAAATGGATGTGTTAAAATGTTAATATGATCATTCTTAAACCATTTCTATCAACCAAATCCACCCAGAAACAATAATTCATCATTTTCAAAATTAGGGTTCATACGCATGATTTGGGCGTTTTCTTTTGAGAGTGTTTCTGGTTAATTAGATGGTTGTGTTATGTTTGTTACATGTTTAATTTACCAAAACCATGCTTGAATCATACCCAGAAACAAGAAATCTTAAGTAATTGTGAATTAGGGTTTATACTCGTAGGAATTGGGTATTATTGATTCATAAGGGTTTTGATGTTAATACTTGTTTAAAACAACTCATTAGGCCTTTAAGATATCACATAAATCATTTGGTGTCAATCCTATGGCTAAATCCTTTACTTGTAAAAATTTGAATACTTAGGGTTTAGACTTACGCGTAAGAGTGTTTTTACGCATAAACTGTTTGGACTATTAGTTCATATGAAAACTGAAAGGGTTTGAATAATATGTTAATTAATGTGTTATGATGAATTTGTTTCAGGTTATTACGCGTGAAATATTCAGATTCAAGGTTAACTGTGCTCCTATGCATAAAGATCACCTTACGCGTAGAATGTTATGCGTAAGAGAAATCTTACGCGTAACCTTTACGCGTAAGGTTCTACAAAGGGACTACGCGTATCCTGTGAAGGATATGCGTAAACTTGAGTCTTACGCATAGGGTTTACCCTTACGAGTAAACCTTACGCGTAAGCTCCAACATATGCTTATGCATAAGCCTTATGCTAAGGGTCCTTTTCTTACGCGTAAGTTAAGATCCTACGCATAAGCCTATACCTACGCGTATGGTTTACTGTTTACGCATAAACTTACAACTCCTACGCTTAAGCCTAAGTTCTAACCATAATTGTGAATTGTTACGCGTACAAACTTGTAAACAAATAAATCATAACGTCACGAAACCAAAATGTCACTAATAAGCTTAAATCTCCCCACATATATAATAGAGGAACTTTCCAAATCACTAATGCCATTTGGCACCCTTAAATGCCATGCTGGCAGAATTTAATTACCTGGCCACATATTTCATCCACACACGCTTTCCAGCTTTTCTCCACCAAAAACACACGCCCTCACAAGCCATCTCCTTCCCTGATCTTTAGAATGGCACAATCAATTCAGAAACATATTGCCAAAAATCTCACCTACACATACGGTTCACAAAAAAATCAATCTTAATCCTAAAACAAGTCTCGATTCATTCTATCAAATTCACCAAATCATCCTATTTTTGTTCATGATTCAAAATTATTAACAACAACCCTATCAATTCATTTGAAATGGCGTTTAATTGTTCAAATGATCTGGTGATAATTAAATCAATTCAGAAATAATAAAAAGAGGCGTCTCATTATGTTTTTGATTGAATCAAGTTATGTTCGCCGATCATTTTAAGGTATGATTAATTATAAATTAGTTTCATATGTTTTTTATTGATTTTGATTTTTTGATATTATTTTTGCATACCAAGTGTTTGATAAAAGTCCTGAATGAATTTCTTTTTGGAAAAATAGAATACATATTTACTAATATCATTTACTAATATCAGTGGGGTTTTATCATAATTATTCATATTAGGTGTTTTTCTATGATGATTCAATTTGGGGGTTTTGTTAATTTGAAGCTTCATATTACGAATATGTTTGTACCTAATGTAAGTATGTTTCCCCTGAATCCTAGGTAATGTTGGATTATGAATATGTTTTTAGCTTTTATGAATATAAATTATTTTTAATGGAGGTATTTGGGATTGTTTATTCAAATTGCTTTATTGCTTATAAACGGGCCGTGTAGGATGTTGCTAATTGAAGTTGTATCTCGACACGAGTGTTTGAATGTAAAGTGCTTATTGATGTTTGCCATGGAAATAAAGATTATTAAAGCATATGGTTGTTTCAATGGTTTCGTGAAATGTGTTTTATATTCTGCATGATGAGGCTTCTTCAAAGACTTTATGCATAAATTAAAGATACTCATTGTCAATAAACGGAGTGAAATGCAGGCCTAGCATGAGCAATGTGTGTGATAGTTGTTAATTGGACAAATGTCATAAAAAAATTATGCTTTGTTACAGTTTATATGTTTGCTTATTAACTTTGTTAGACAACTAAGTATACTTTTAAATATGTACCAGAGGATAAGAAGATAAGAAAAGCCATATATGAACTTTTTTACTTTGAAGATTTTTTATTGGATAATTAGTTTAGATTAGAAGCGCTATAGGAGATGTGTGTAGTCAAAATTTTATTTCTTAACGTTGTAAGAATTAGATTATTTGTTAAAGTGCTTAACCAACCCTGATTATTTCGGAGAAGCTAATGCACAATAGCTTTTGAGCACGTTCCAACTTCCAAGTACATTATCCGTTAATTAAAGAATAGTAAACAAATATTTAGTGTGGACATTGTAGTTAATATCGATGTAATTACTAAATGCGGTAGGTGTTTAAGTCCGAATCAGATTGCTTTATAGCGATTCAAGCACCAAATGCACCATCTGGTTCCAACTTCCAAGTACATTATCCGTAAATTAAAGAATAGTAAGCTGGGCACTGACCCCAAAATAATATTACATGTTTAATTCTAGGGTATAGTTTAAACTTGTCTTTTGGGCCTATCACCTTTTGAGCTTGAACATACACCATCAGAGGAGCGTACAAGGAAGATTAGTGGTACGAGGTTGACCCGGTGGGGTTCACTTCCTCAAACGTCTGTCTGATCCTTCACATAGTCCTCCTGTTTCCGAGGTTGGTCTTAGTTCCATTTAACTGTTCCATCCCTATACAATGTAATTATTATCTGTCACAATATTCCCGACCCTAACAGTATTGTATTTTTATTTGCAGCCGACGAGTGACTCATTCTTTTTGTGATATACATTCATCCTTTTTTCAATTATCAACCATGATTATGATAGTGATGAATTTGAAGTTTAATCTAATGTCATTTGCCTCATTTGTTTTGTATCCAGTTCTTTAAGCAGGGATTTTAATGGTGCTAATGAAGGTGTTCCCAAATCTGATACTCAGCAGTATTATTCCACCATGCAGTAGCTTATGCAAAACCCACAGTTCATGACCATGGCTGAGCGCCTTGGTAGTGCCATGATGCAATTGTGTTTCTTTATTTTTAGGTATTATGTATACTGAAAGTTCATCATAGAACTGGAGATTTCGATTTCAATTGTCATAAGCAGGTATGCATCTTTTTCTTAAAAGCTTAATGATGAAATTTTATTTATTTTAATTTTTTTAGGTATTATGTTTATCAGAAGTTCGTAGCTTCTTCTGAAAACCATAAAGAACTACATGAAGAACATGTATTATCTGCTCATATGGTTATCATATCAGTACTGCGTTTGAACCGAGGGACTGCAAGGGGTAAGAGCTAATGACTTCATCTTTTTTTGACAAATTTACTTGGTTTTATAAGATCTTTCTGTATGCCATTATTTAATTCCGTTAATCCACTTTCATTACAAATCTCAAAAAATTATTTTTTCTAATGGTTTCAGGGTGAAAGCTTTTACAATCCATACATACCTTAGACTCTAGACTAGATAGGTGCACGGGTCATATTCATGGAAGGTAAACCAAATCCTCTAAATGTGGTTAAAAGAGATGGAGGCTGTAACTATGCTTCAACGGATCTTGCAGCCCTATGGTTGGTTCTTTTTATATTTGTATACTTTTTGATATTATCCATTAGTCAACAACAACAACAAACACAATCCCACCAGGGCAGGGTATGAGGGAGGTATAATGTAGACAGATCCTACCCCTACACCAGGGTAAACCCGAGTGTAGAGAGACTGCTTCCAACGAGACCTCCGGCAAGTGCATGTGTGCTAGTGCGAAAGGATAGATAAAGCATGCGACAAAAACAAAAGGCAAAAGCGAAGAAAAGAAAGCAAGCAAACAAGCAGACAGGGCAAACCGGAAAAAAGAACCACGCACCAGCACACCGAAAAAAAAAGCCAATAGCAAAGCGCAACATATAAGCAACCAAAAGTCCAGGCACACCAAAAACAGACCAACAAAAGGGGGCAACACATAGCAAAGCAAAGAAGCACGGGGCCTAAGACTACGGCAAAGCAAAAGAGAGTCCACAAAACGAAACACGCAAGGAGGCAAAAGGGGACACCTAAAAGCCAAGCACCTAGTACCACCACCCGCAAAAACAGTCAAGCACCTATCACCCCTACCCGCAAAACCTAATTCTATCCCTCCACCCCTTCCTATCTGAGATCATGTCCTCGGTCAAATTAAGCTCCGTCATGTCAAGCTTAAGTCTATCCTCCCACCTGATATTGGGTCTGCCTCTCCTTCTCACGCCATCTACATCAAGCGCTTCGACCCTTCTAACTGGCGCTGACTGTGGCCTCCTCTTGACATGTCCGAACCACCTCAACCTTCCTTCTCTCATTTTCGAAACATTATTCCCGACCTCGAGTTTAGCTCTGAAAACTCCGTTCGGGATCATGTCAAGCAAGGTTTTACCACAAGTCCATCTTAGCATCCTCAGTTCTGCCACCTCTACCCTGTTAGCATGTGCCTTTAATATGGACCAACATTCAGAGCCGTACAAGATAGCCGGTCTAATCGCCACCTTATAGAATTTTCCCTTTAACTTAAATGGGATGTTCCATCACAAGGACTCGATGCAGCCTCCATCTCGCCCAACCCGCTCTAATCCGGTGGGTTACGTCCTCATCTATCCTCCCTGATTTATGTATTACCGATCCCAGGTATCTAAAGGACTCCTTGGGTGTCAGGATTTGATCACCGATATGAATATCAATTTGTTCGTGATGACCTGGCTCAATCCTCCCAAAGTCACATCTCAGGTATTCAGTCTTCTCCCTGCTCACCCGAAGGCCATTGTCTTCAAGAGCCTCCCTCCAGTGCTCAAGTCTGGTGTTTAACCCTTCCGCCGATTCTGCCACCAACACAATGTCATCAACAAAGATCATGTTCCACGGGATGCCCTCTTGTACCCCTCTAGTTAACTCATCTAGAATCAAGGCGAAGAGGTATGGGCTAATGGCGGATCCCTGGTGTAGCCCAATTTCCACAGGGAAAAACTCGAGGTCCCCATGTGGACCGTACACGAGTCTTGGCACCCTCGTACATATCTCTAATGACTCTCACGTATCTATTTGGGGTTCCTTTGTCGATAAGAGTTTTCCAAATCAACTCGCGCGGGACGCTATCATAAGCCTTTTCAAGATCAAGGAACGCCATATGCAAGTCCTTTTGTCTTTCTCTATACTTCTCCATGAGACTTCTGAGAAGGTGAATAGCCTCAATCGAGGACCTTCCTGGCATAAAACCAAATTGGTTCTCTGACACCCTCGTCTCCCTTCTCAACCTTCTCTCAATAATTCTCTCCCAAAGCTTCATGGTGTGACTTTTGCCACTCAATTTGACCCACAAAACGATTTTTTCAAAATTTTTTCAAAGAATGAAAACTGTTAACCACCTAGCTGTCTACTCACATGATTTTTTTTGATTTTTTATCTTGAAGGAATAAAACTAAAAAGCTTGGAAGAAACTTGTCAAAAGCTTATTTTTAAAAACAAGACTAACCCACTCTTTTGACTTTGGAAACTAACTCAGTCCAAAGTTTTGGATTCAAATCTGATTGTAAACTTCTTGTCACTTCACAATGACTCAAAAAGCACCAAACTTTTGACCTCAACTCAACTTAATCATTGAGGTCGGATAGTATGTGTAAGAATGGTGGGGCAGTTGGTAATCATTATATTCAACATGTTGATGATTATTCACCATAAGTCAATTAATAATCCTGTTGTATTGATGGATGATGAAGATGTGACATTGTGTTTTGGTATTAAGGGGTGTTTGGCGGTGTGTTTTGGTAATGATTAGAATTTCTTTCTTTAGCGCAATAAATGCCAAGTTAATTCCATGTGATTTATATAAAACAACTTAGAAACTACAGGCATAACAATTTATAAAATGACTTGCAACAAATTTTGAATCATTTGATCCGATATTCATAGACAATTCTATTTGATATCCATAATGTATGCTAAGGTATGCGTTCTTTGTTTATAGGACTCTGATATCTCAGGGAGCCGCAATGTAGCAAACGGGGAAGTAGCATATGATGGGTACCATAAATACAAGGTACATATCACGTATATTTGCAATATGCCACAACCAGTTTTTCTGTTATCATAAAAGGCTAAATTATTAGACTTTATTGTAGCATGTTTAAGCTCATAAAATCTCATTACAAGCAGCTCCTATTGCTTCTTGGAAGAGAGGGCCATCCTTGCTAAACTATGGACAAAGAGGGAATCCCAGATCCCACCTCTTTCTCCTTTCCAATGTAAGTTTTATTGCGTTAAACTTACATCTGTATGCAAAATGTTTTCTTAAAGGTGACATATTTTTTAATTTGCGTAGAAGCTAATTAGTTTCTTTGTTATAATCGCGATAAGTCATACTTTTCGGAAAACTAAGAGTTCAAAAATTTAAGCTCATATTTGTTTTGTTTCTTTGAGGTTCCGTTTAGCCGACATTAGCAGCTTATGCAGATAGATATGGTGCTCTTTTTGGACTGCAAAATCAAAGAGGCGATGAAGCATTTCGGGACACTCAATTTCCTGGAGAGTATTCAAGGTAAGGGTTCAAAATCTAAAAGCTTTCCTCTATTATTTCCATATATTTAGCCCTTCAGTACATTACGTTATTTCATGATCCAATTTATGACATTGTCGTGGATATTATCTATATATTTATTATTTAGGTTCGGAGATAAGGTATTGAGCATACGCCTCTTTAATGTAAATTTATTAGACAAAGGACTTAAGTTTACCCTATGTATGGTTTTTATTAGTTTGATAGAAATCTCCCACCCTAGACACAATAAGTTTGGATCTTTTTTGTTATTTGCGAGATAGTAAATGCAGTATAACATGGTCAGATAAAAACCTTTTGGTTTACCTTTCAATAAAAAATACATTTTCAATCAATAAGCTTAGCCAAACACCCAGATTCAAAGTCTGTGTTTTCGTTTATAGCATTTGTAGAAAGGATCCATACTTTATCTATAAAGAAAACATTTTGAGTTGATGAATCGATTCTATTGGGGTATTTAGGTAGGCGGCTTAATTTGACTGTATGCTGCATTCAAAGTACATTTAGCAATTTGTGCAAAGTTAGATGCAATACCATTAAGCATACATAAAAATTGTTCTCTAACTTACAGATTTAATATGCTTCTCGACAGGCTGGAGAACACATTCGCATGCTTCTCAACATTATATCTATTGCAGAAAGTAATGCAACGAGAGATGAAGAGCTCATGTTACCAAAAACTGAAGGAGGAGTCAAATTCCTGAGTAAGTTTAATGTTCTAAGAATTGTAATAGCTTATTATCCATTATTAGTATATGGATGGTTTTGCCAACAGGACTTAGATAGTCATTCGTTCACAACTAATTTAGTAGACAATAGCAGATAGTAACTGTCGGGATTTAGTATCACCTAAATTTTGCCTAGCCATCAGTGACAAGATATATTGGGTGTTAATTTTGGTAATTAGTTATACTAATGGGGGGCTTAGGGGTTATGTTTATTTGTTGGATTAATGAGGTATTATAGCATTATCTGTTGGTTCTAACAAATTACAAATAATGCCTCGGTTTGGACTTGCATACTCTGAGAACATGATACTTAATGATTTTCGAAAATTATCATTGCAGATTATACATATCTACATACAACGCATGCGGACGAGTACAAAATAAATAGCTAGAACATGTCACGAAGTTGGTTTAGTATGTACAATCACTGCTGCCTGCAGACGTAGCCACCTGCACCTGTATCGTCTCCAAGTCATGGTACATGCTTTCTCAACATAAGGAATCTTATTATTGAAGTCACTCGCCATGTTTTGAAAATTCTTCAGATGGACCCGTAATATCTAGGAAATGTTGAGGTATGCAAATCTTTTATCATTTTTTGAATCTAAAAATTATGTGGATAATGATGTTAATTGCAAATTATATTTGTAGGCAACAGGTAAGGATTACTGGGATGTAGATAAGAACCTGAAAGCAGTCCAAAAAACCCTCTATGTCTCAATCAAATCGTGCTAAATGGCGGTTTTTCAAAAAATAATGCACATTGTACATGCATTTCAGTAGAAATTCTCTATACAGTTGAGTCATCAGTGAAAAAAATGTAACAGTATATTTTTGTTTAAACCTTTACAATCAGAAATCATCATCGTGAAAGTACAAACTGTTTAAGCTTCTGGGGAATAGGAGTCCAGTATGTGGAGGGACAAAGTATTTCAGTTCTTATAAATTTGTTCATGTTTCAATAGAATAAAATCTGCTGCAACTGCAGATGCCAAGATACTTGATATTACAGGTTTGACACGGGTGTTTCGTCTGCTAAAAAAGATGCAAAAATTAACTCGCTACATCTGGATTAAAAAAATGGCAGCCAAAAACTCAGCATACAAGGATACAAAAATCGATACCGCTATAACTAGAAAAAAATGACAGCCAAAAACGTTTTAAGGGCTTAGTAAAAACTTTTTAAGGGGCATAGTGGGGGCTTAGTTAAAAAAAATAAGCTCACTTATGGTTGGGTGGGATACTAGGCATGATTAATTGTTCTTGGTCAAACTCAATTGTCTAATTGCGTGAGTCTAATTGCATGCTATGAATTTGAGTTTGCCTTTGTGGGTATTCAAATTGTTGCTTTGAGTTTAAGTTTGCCTCTATGTGAGCTAAAATACATGCGTGTAATGATTTTTGGGTGCTTAATGTGCTTACATATATTATACTTTATATACTCTTCAATGTGATTACAAGTTTATTGTGTTACTGACATGGTTCATGCTTCACTCACGTGTCTTTTCTCTTTCATATATTTTACTTTATGTACTCTTCAATGTTATTACAAGTTTTTTGTTTTAGCTTCTGTTAGGAATTAGAAATTCCATAGTGAAGTGTCGGTCACCCCATATATAATCTAGCATAAGTTAGCTTGTAGACATTACGTTATTTACTAGTTATTTAGTTAGTTATTTAGTTTAGTGCAACACAGTGGAGGAAGGACGGGTCTTTACCCACTGTATGCCTGATTCACAGTCCGAAGGAGGACGTTTAGTTTGTAACTATAAATACCCTCTACCTCCCAAGGTAGAGGGTTGGACCTTTCTCATTCTAATCTAACCTTCCATGTTTTCTTTCACTTTCTCTCTCTAGAAAGGCTCCCACTTTCTCTCTCTAAACTCTTGCATAATTCGAACCATATACTGTTGTGTTATGTGTTTGTGAAATCCAATATGTTACAAATGGTATCAAGAGCCATGGTTAGATCATCTCTTACACATCTTTGGATTTCTAGTGGTTTTTAGATGGTTTTTGAGTTTGAAAAAATCTAGTGGTTTTTGAGTTTGAAAAAATCTAGTGGTTTTTGCATCATTTGGTTCATTTCTTGTGTTAAAGTTTGAATTTTGGGTGTACTTTTGTGTTTAGGATCAGTATAAGTGCTTATGTTTTGATTTGGAAGGCTTGAATCACTGTGGTTGAGCTTGTTTTGGATTGAAAAGTGTGTTTTTGAAGCTTTTTCTTGGTAGCGACTTGGTTCTCGGTGTGATATTCATCGTAGCGACTTGCTTCAGTAAAAGGTAGCGAGTTATAGTTGTTTTTGGTAGCGACTTGGTCCTAGCGACTTGTCTATTGAGACAAGCCGACAAATAGTACAAGTTAGTGGATTCTCCACTATGGCTACCGACTTGGTGAGGTTAGCGACTTGCTTCAGAAATGGTTAGCGAGTTGTAGTACAAATTGTTAGCGACTTGGTGTTAGCGACTTGGACCTTAGCGAGTTGCTCTTTAGCGACTTGACTGTGTAGCGACTTGGTGCTTTAGCGACTTGTGTCCAGCGACTTGGGTCTTAGCTACTTGGGCTTAGCGACTTGGTTCAAGAATTCTTAGCGACTTGAGCCTTTAGCGAGTTGTTACTTAGTGACTTGGTGACTCTAGCGACTTGTCTTACTAGCGACTTGTTGACTTTTCTCGACAAAACTTCAAACGGCCATAACTTTTGATCCGTAACTTCGTTTTCAGCGTTCTACCCATCAAAACGACCGTGAGAACGAGGAGAATGGTCAACCTTCGAGGCCTAAATCCGCTCCGAACAGAAGTTATTGAGGTTTTTATGTTTTTAGACCTAAATTTCTCCGTAAAAACGAGCATAAACCAATCCAAATCTCAACCAAACAACATCTCTGCTAATCCTACAAACAATCCTAAGTTCTAACACACAATTGTATATCATTGTGACAATCTATCATTCATCTTAACACGTTCCATTGGTCATTGCTTAATGGTTTGTTCTTGATTTTAGTAAAATCCCGCGAAAGAAGAAATATTTCTCGGTTTAAATCATAGACTTGTAAAATTCCGTGTATATTACAACATCATGTCTTACACTACTGACCCAGTCATTTTGGAAGTACTTAAACTGTATGATGCTGTGGACACCAATGATAATGTACGCTACACTGAACGGTTAAAAATGATGGAATCAATCAATGAGGATGTGAAATCTCCGTGTTTAGAATCTAAAGAGAGAGAAATGCACCAGTCAAGGTTACAGAATGCTCTTGCAAAAGGTAAGGAAAGTTGCATTGAACCTTATCGACAACTTCATTCACACCTCATGTTACTCACATCTACAACTATGGAACGAACATGCATTGCCTTTTTCCGTCAAGATTTATCCACTTTAACAGGAACATTACTATTGAACTTAGAACAATTAGAACAACAACTTGATAAAGAAAAGGTTCAAAAGGATTGTTCCAGTGCTTCACTTCATGTGATCCACAAACAATTTCAGCCATTCATCAATGGGGAATATTCATCGGATTATGATCAAGACTTGACTGAAATATCTTTCAAGAGACACACTGGAATGGAAATTAGCATGTTCATTGAGACACTTATTCACATCATGCATAATGTGGAGAAGTATATTGAGGAAGTTACTTAGAAAGATGAAAAAGTGGATGTGTGTCTGTGCGGTTAAGAGATTGTTGTGATGAGTTGGGTAATGTATCGGTTGAAAGATCGGATGTTCTTGAATGCGAGAATAACAGAGACAATAAAGAATGATGCAACAAATTGTTCAGTAACTCATGTCAGACAAGATGTGGATATAGTAATCAGAGAGGTGAATGAATGTTTGGTGAATGAATGTCAAGTGCAATCAAGAGATTGTAGTGTTGAGATGGTTAAAGCATCAGATGATGGATCAGTTGGCACTGAATACATAGGCTCAGAGGCAGATGTGGATGCAGATATTAGACCGATAAATGAACAGGTTTCATGTGATGAGGTACCCTTATCTTTTCAACATAGTGCATCTGCTAATGTACCTAAACAAACTGATCTCAATGCTGAACATGATTCTAATAACTGTTCCTTGGTTGAGGCTGAGTCTAATAATTTCAAAACAAATGATATGGTTGATAAAAAGGCTTTTGATGAACTTTCAAACAAACTCTCAAATCTTGAAAAACATTGCATTTCACTTGAAATTGCGATACAAAGTAAAGAAGAAAGTTTCAAATTAACAAACCATGTAAAAATCCGGAACTTCACGAATTCGTGAACTTTTGAAATGAACACTTTGAAAGCTCAACTTCAAGACAAAGACTCAACCATCAACAATTTGAAGAAACATATTTCTGATATGCATGTGAAAAGTAATTTGGTTACAAGTAATTCGGATATTAATGCTATTGATGATATTCAAATGAGAAATGATGAATTAGCGGTTTGTGTGGCCAAATTACTAAAGGAAAATGAGTCTTTGAGAAAGCATCACATAGAACTAAGTGACTCTATCAAAGAAGCTAGAACTACATCAATGGAACAAACAAACTCTTTGATAGCTAAAATTGATGATCTCAAAGCTCAACTTCAGGAAAAGAGTTTCGCCATTGTTGCTTTAAAAATGAGCTCAGAAAAACAACAGGGAATAGTGTGAACACTAAGTTTTCAAAACCATCAAACTTGGGAAACCAGTTATTAGACAACCGAATGCATTTAGATCGAGCGACCAAAATTTTCAAAAACACGGTTTGCCTCCCAAGTTGATGCGAAACAAGTTTTGACAAAACCAGTCGCTTCACCTCACTTGCCTAGGAAAATTGATATGAATGACTTGTATAAGAACTCTTATCTTGAAATGGCTAGAAAGAAGGCATGAATCGTAAAGGCGAATTTTAGGTGCAAGACCTAGGATGATGAATTCTTCAAGATTTCAAGGCACCGCTAGTAGTTCTAAACCATTACCTAAGAACACTAATCTAAAGACTAGGGATTGGCGTACATCTAAGAGTAGTTGCGTTTCGATTAAAGCTATTCCCATAGCAGATCACTCTAAGAAATCTAGATCTATTTCGGAATCCAAACAAGCTGTTTGCTCAAAGTGTCTGAAATGTATCTTTAATGCTAATCATGATAAATGTTTCACAAAATCCCTGAAGAAAGTAAATGCTCATGCAATGGTACAACCTGTTAAGTCTAGGATTTACACTAAGTCATCCACAATGCATATGAAGCAAATGAAACCAAAAGCCTCACCTAGATGGTTACCAACTGCTAAATCTTTGGAAACTAGGAATAAGGATAAGTCTCTCACTATGCATAAGAAGCCTAACAATCCTAGACCTTGCCATAAGTGGATACCATCTGGTAGAATTTTAAGGATGCTGGACTTAGGTGGATACCTACAGGAAAGATGTTTACCAATGGCATTCTCAATGTTGACCGTGAAACCCCAAAGGGTTTGGATACTGATGTC
The DNA here is from genome assembly GCA_910596185.1 of Chrysanthemum makinoi. NCBI lineage: Eukaryota > Viridiplantae > Streptophyta > Magnoliopsida > Asterales > Asteraceae > Chrysanthemum > Chrysanthemum makinoi. The sequence continues at coordinate 28,704,559 of OU343220.1, forward strand.
ACTAACCATAATATATGCAATCAAGTTTGTAATATTAGTGCAAGTAGTCCTTACTCAGTTGCAGATACTTCGATCCTTCAATACATGGACTGGCTTAAAGTATGGATAACAAAAGGATTGATATCTCATAATTCACGGGTTCAAGTTACTCAACATTGATATTCAATCGGCTATGATGTTCATTGCATCAGGTTCAGACCTCGTACTTCATCATAATGGTGTCTGCAGATAACACTTCAGGCCCCGTTCTTCATAGAAAAGAAAAGTGTACGCTCTTCTATGCGCTTAATCTTCAGCTAAAGAGAAATACTCTCGTTAATGGCCATTCTCATTGACATTCTTCATCAACATGCTTCATGCTTTTTCCATGTGCTTCAGTCATCAAGTGAATCGGACTAATGATAATTACTCTTATTCCACTTGCTCAATATAATTAAGATGGCGACATCATGTGCTAATTTTGGGGAGAGATGTGAATAGAATACATTTGGAAGATATTCACTTGTTTAATCAAGAATGGCATCTCCGTATGCAATTCTTGGGGAAAAAGAAGTGTGATTTTTTTTTTGCATGATTGATTGATATTTGAGAATATATGGTCAAACGGCTCCTAACTCATGTAAGAACAGAGATTCTTCTTATCGGATCATCTTCACATGTAGTTTCTTTTAAGAGCCGTTGGTTGACATCTTACACTGATATGATTAAATGACAAAGTGCTTCTAGTTCTTTGATTTCTTTGATGAACATCGTTTTGTTCTTGTTTGATTGGGAGGGATTTTAATTAAGGGGATTTGCTATTTACAAGTTAACATGAATGCCTTTGGTGTGAAGAAGATGTTAATTGTCTATTTCCCCATTCGGACAATCTTGAAGAAGGTCGAGTCTATAGTCTAATCTACATTTTTTGCTACATGATTAGAAGACTAAAGACGAATTGCATTTGATGATCTAAAGACTTCTTCTTAATCCGGAACAGAAGAACACTTGAAAATCTTCGTCAGTTTAAGGGAGAGCACTAATTGGGGGAGATTGAAAAGCCAAAATTTAATCCCCAATTAGACTTGTTCATATTCTTTAGCAATGATTCATTGCTTGATTTTTGATGACACTCCTCCTACGCCTAGTGTTTCAATTACTAAGGATAACTGGATTCATTGTTTGGGATTCATTGTTTTTCAAAGATATGTTTGATGAGTACTTCCAACCTCTAACGAATGTTGATCATCCACTTAAACGAAGCTCATGCTCGGTTTCTATTGACTCAACTAGTTCACCATCTAAGAAGTACTTCTCAGAACTCTCAAGAAACCTTATCTCCAGTTACTTCACAAGGCATTGATAATGACTATCATGATATTGTAGTTGCACTATTGAATAATGATCCGCTCTTTGGTATTCCTTTGCCAAATCTTCACGGATTATTGTTCATGAATAATGATCCGCTCTTTGGTATTCCTTTGCCAAATCTTCACGGATTATTGTTCCTCTCATTGTGCACGCTATAAATCAACCACATGAACATTAAGGAAAAATGACTTCCTCATCCGCTAGAAGACATTTTAGTAAATCTTCAGACGTCTCTACATGTATACCTTGAGGAAGAATGCATTGATGTTGAGGAATCATTTGCTCCGGTTCATTCATTCGGTCAATGTTCATCCGATTGTATGTTTATTCAAGTGTTGGACATTTGACACAAGTTGATTACTTAGAAGTTACTCTTTTATCACTTATTTGAGGTTGAAGTTGACATTCACAAAGGCGTGTTCTTATTTGATAACTTGCTCGGGCTTAAGAATTTGAGTTGAAGTCTTGGTTATCTAGTTACCAGTCGAGGAGGATGGTTGAAGACATGGTTAACTATCACTATTAGGAGTTACTTTGTTTTACTCAGTGTCACACGCGTATGTCGGTGTGGATAATCGCAAGAGGTGTTAATGTCTCATACTTTGCTTGAGTAGTGAGTACTTAGAAATTTGCTTGAAGCATAAATTCTCGACACCGTTCTTCCATTATTAAGTGCAAGCTTAAGATACAAATGTGGGAATTTGACTTAAGTTTCAAGTTTGGTATATCGGGTATTCTTCATCAGTGGTCACTTCAAATTGTCTACATATGGGTTGATAAAGATAGTCAGAGAGAGTTTCGTTGCAGTTGATTCTTACAGGATTCATTTGGGCTATTTGAGTTCTTCTCACAAGATTTCGAGTTTTGGGTATATTATGTTTTATGAATCTGAGGTATCAAAACCAGCAAGAGGGAAGGAGACATATATCTAAAAGCACAACGAGTACACATGATGAACTTAACACTTCTACGATTAAAGTTATCTGGAAAGACAATGGTCATAACCATAGAGAAACTCGTGTTTAACTTCGTAGCCTTTGGTGTACTATTCCAACTAATTGGGGGAAATGGTCTCTGGAGACTTTTGGTATGTGTTACTTTTCCTCAGAGTTAGAAGAAATGTGGAAAGAATATTTGGTTCATGAGATGATATTGCATATCGACATCTTCTATATGATTTATGATAAAGTGCTTCCGGTTAGTGCTTCATGTACACAATGTAATGATGATTCGATGAGATCGCAACGATCAGGGGAGATATATGTGTACATCAGGGTCGAAAAACATATTCACATGATCGTGCTTTATCGGTTATTCGGAGTTGACATCTGCGAGAGATCGGTGATTCAACCATTCTTGTGATGTCGTTGTCTCTACTCTGGTTGGGTACTTGTGTACATTATGGGCCGATTGGTTATATGGAAGATATTTGGAATGCACTAGGTAAAATGAAGATGTTGATGTATTGTTCCCTGAATAGACAACTGGTCAATCTCGAAGAGTAATGTGTACATCGAGAGCATAGGTTCATGTGATCGAAGTTCATCATTATTCGGATTTGATAACCACTTATACGATCTATGTTTCAACTTGTTACTTTGGTGTTCTCGTGTTCTTCGGGGTGTAGAGCTTCATTCAATGAGACTGTTTTCATTCATTTCTACTTCTTGGAAAATGGTCTTTATACTCGAGGATTTGTGGTTTGGGGAAGCTACCAAAGATTCACTTTTTGAAGGCTCTAGTTCTTGCGACGATTCAAGAGCCTCGAATGCTTTGGTGGTGAAAGTTTAAGAGATGATGACTTCTATCTTCTACAAAGTCTTTGAGCGATTTCCTTATTTCGATACTCGTATCATCATCCTCTTAAACTATTTCTCTATATCTGTAAATATTTATCAAAAACCAAATACAAAAATATAAAACCAACAAAACAAAATAGAAAATTATAAAACCATCAAAAACCCATAAAAATCAGAAAATTTGAAAAATTCCAAAAATATTGTTTTCTCAAGACATGTCTTCCGGTATCGATAACATCTACGGTCTTAGAAATGTCATTCAATAATGGCACGGGACTTTAGATGAAGTTCGAAAGAGGAGGTGTAAATATTCCTTTCTAAACATGTGACAAAAATGGCTTACAGTTATTTGACTTGTAACGCGCTTAAAAATGGTTTGCTATTATTTCGATAGCAACCCGCTCTTTAAAGAAAGGAAAGTGTTGCTTGCGCCAACAAATTTTTCCAAAATATTTCGTGCACTTATCCTAAATCTAAACAATTTGGAAAGCATGTCGTCTAAGCTCTGTTCCTACACAAATGTCTTTCCGTCTAAAATTCTTCAGAAAAATATTTGTTGTTCTCTTAAATGGTGGAAAATGAGTTGCTTTAAAAACAATGATTGGTCAGAGTTTTTGTAAGATTGAAAACTCAATCAATGACTTCAACGCTTTTAAACTTTTCATAAAATGAGTCATGGATTGAGGGGATAATGTTTTTCAAATCTACATCATCTAACGGGCTTTCTTAATTATCCTATATGCTTAATTAAAAATGATGTTAATCTACGTTGAAGGACTAGGTGCCTAGGATATGATTGTTAGGATTAGATGATTAGAGTTTGATGAACACATTATTTCCATGCCTTTACATGATCTGATTGAGATGTTGCATTGACTTTTATTAGTCGATTACTGTTTGGGTGATGTCGACCACCATATATCAGTATGTGTGTTCACTAACGTATGCAGGTATATTGGTATATAAGAATGTTCCCGATCCGGATCCCACAAATGAAGATGATTGGATGCGAAACTGTGTCAATGGTGCTACTTCAGGGTAACTATAGCGACCTCTTGGGTTGACAAATGAAGAAGAGCGGAGCTTAATTGGACTTCTGGAGTGTTGGCATGGAAAAATGCAACGTAAGAGGTCTCACTGCATCGGCAGATGGTTTTCTTCTAAGTGATTGAAGAAACGGAGCTTAATTTGACCTCGATTGGCATTAAAATGGCATAAAAGTCTCACTTGCAACGCGAGAAGCGGTTTTCACCGCATCTGCAGACGGTTTTTCTTACAAGCCCTACAGAACAACAAAAGCGACATGATTCTCTCCACCACATATCGTTCTTTGAGAAAAGTGTGAATGATACCATTTTTAAACAATTTTGAAAATATTGTTTTAAAAATGGAAAATATTGTTTTGAAAATATATTGGACTAAATTTTGAAAATCACCGGACTTCATTTTTATCAAAACTTAAGTCACTCAATCATCGACTACGGTCATCGATTGAGGGGGAGAGTGATTTAAAATAAATTATTTTCAAACAATATTTCTTCATAAAAGTCCGGATTGTACAAAATAAAGTGGTGATCTAAAGATTTAATGTTATGTCATGGTATGATTTTTCTTTTGAATCAAGGTCTTTCAAAATGAAATTTTTTCTTTTCTTGTTTGATTGTGAAATTGTTTTATTTTACTTAAAGATCTCTTAAAACTATCATACCTGACACTAACAATCTTTAATGTCTTAAAATGGTCCTATTCTGTCATTTTTCAAAAATTAAATCTTGCCACGTCTTTCCTCAAAATCTTTTAAATGATTTAAATCAATTGGGATCACAAATCTCAAAAGTTTGAAATTTTTGATCGGGGGAGAGATCGTGATTTAAATCTCAAATCTGTTTTAATGGAATCGGTTTTAGTCCTTTATAGGCACTCCTGCCTCCATGTGCCAAACGATTTCAAATACACAATGCACATGTTGAGGAGGAGGATTTATCCAAAAACATGATGAGTATTTAAACTGCCACATACTTCAATGTTTTATAAACCCTATTAAATCACTTGGGATCCAAAATCTCAAAGGGTTTGATATTTTTGATCGGGTGAGAATTTGTGATTTAATAATGAAATCTGATAAATGATGATCGATTTGATTCAAATGTGCAGGCTGCTCTCTCATATGTGCTAAACGCTTTCGAATCTCGAAGCACATATTGAGGGGGAGCAAATGGTTTCTTAATGGCTTGTGTGATTGTGAATGTGCTTCAAAAGAACTCTTTCCTCTATGTGATAAAATGTTTTCAAATATCCTATGCACATATTGAGGGGGAGAATTTACCAAGAAAATCAAATGGCTTTTTCTATGAAAATGAAAATTGTGATCAGAGAAAATATTTCAAAGTCCTCTTGCCTCCATGTGCTAAACATTTTCTAAATCATATGCACATGTTGAGGGGGAGGTTTTCTAAATGATCAAAACTATTAAGATACAAAATGCTTTGATCTCGTATCACAAGTACCTTGATTGTTTTTCCAAATGATTTTTCAATTGGTTTCATGAAGGAAAGAACAATACCAAAAGACCGACCAATTTACTTTATACATGGTGTTATAAGGATGGTTAGGTTAAGTATTCGTTCCTACGATCCCGCCAAAGCCGGAGGGATCTACCCAGGGACAATCCACTAGATAGTGTAGAGTCCTTAGGTATATTGAAAAAAAAGGAGAAAAGTGAGATATGGGAAGAGTGCGGACTGAGATAGAGCTAGTACTAGAATAAACCCAACAAGGTTCTAGTAATGAAGTTTCGGTAAGCACTGAAGGGGTTGAAGAATAAAAAAGAATTGAAATGTAAAAAGGGTGAAAAGAAATAGCCCTCCAATAATTCAACCTTAGGGCAGACACCGGGTTCAATTCATATACTACTGATGGTAACATCGGTATTGAAGACAAGACGTCATGGACCCAGTGACGCACTGCACTTCAACTTTCCAAACCACTCAAGTTCCTCTTAAAAGGGCTTGTTTCATTCTCACGGGGAACCTACATAATCTATCGAATTTCTCTTAGAGATTGTTGATATTGAAGAAGGAGACCCTCTCCCTAGTCTCCGGCATAGGAACCAAATGTGCACAAATTGAGTCTAGAGCCACGAGATCATCAATAAATCTCCTTAGGACACGTTCAATGAAGACTCTCTGTTTCAAACAATGTGGAAAGAGAGATTATATCTTGAGTCCTTAGCAGTATCCTTGTGGTATTGCCAGAACATCTGAGTAATATGCAATCATATTCACGATGAAGATGGAAATCCTTCTAGAGCCAACATCAAACAAGCTCTTGGTGGGTGACATGTGAGATCTTCTCGTAAGATCAAGCTTGTGACAACTGGATAGAAACGATGGGGAGATTCAATCTTGAATCAACCTTGGTCTAGGAATGGAATTGACGAATACTTTTGGAAAAACCGTTCGATGTGCAAATCTTCTTTTCTCTAGCACATCGAATGTGTATTCATGTTTTCAAACACAAAAAGTATCTCTGATTGACGAATACTTTTGGAAAAACCGTTCGATGTGCAAACCTTCTTTTCTCTAGCACATCGAATGTGTACTCTTTTAAAATATAAAAAGTATTTATGATTGAAAATTGATCTTTCTCACAAAACCTTCGTCGTATTGCAAAACTCTTTCTTCTAAGCAATACGCGATTGTTTTTCAAATCATTTTTCATCAATCAGTGAATCTCAATTTCTTGGTTCACTCACCTCGTGTTGTCTTCTTTGAGACGTTCGGTTTGAGAACAGCTAGAACATTGCTAAACCCTGTCAAGGAGATTCTTAGGAATCCTACTTGATCGAGGCGTACTTGTAATGATCAACAGGGAACCGTGGGCCGTGTACCTCAATTCAACGAAAGTGATCAAAGACACTTTCATGTGTTTTATTGCTAATGTTGTTTGCGGTACATTTGGACGGTTGCAGCTGATCAAAATTGAGGAGTCAATCCAAAGCCGCATGCTCACAGCATCCACACTTAATTGAAGAACTCATGACTGGTGCATATCTACAGAACTGCTCGATATTTTATACTATGCTTATGCTACGCCAGGCTGCTTTTAAATATCTTGAACGGTAAAGCTTCGCTACTTTGATGGAAAGATGTCATGATTCGAAAGTGTGAGCATGTCGGTCCGAAAGTCACAACTTCACATGATGGCAACACAATAAAAGGTGATCGAGAGATTTACTGTGGTGATGATCTCAAGAAAGCTCAAGATCATCAAAGATGTGGATCAAAAGACCTCCACTGAAAGTACAAAATATAAGCGGACTATGAAGTCACTACTAAAGCACAAAGAATGTGGACATTGAAGAATTAAAGTCTACGAGCTCAAGAACGAAGTCAAGAATAGAATGCTAGGATACAAAATGTAATTCATGGGTGACCTCCTTAGGGGAGATTGTTAGGAATTAGAAATTCCATAGTAAAGAGTCGGTCACCCCAACTATAGTCTAGCATATGTTAGCTCGAGACATTACTTATTTACTAGTTATTTAGATAGCTATTTAGTTTAGAGCAACACCGTGGAGGAAGGACGGGTCTTTACCCACTGTATACCTGATCCACAGGCCGATAGGAGGTCGTTATGTTTGTAACTATAAATACCCTCTACCTCCCAAGGTAGAGGGTTGGACCTTTCTCACTCAATCTAACCTTCTTTCTTTTGTTTTACTTTCTCTCTCTAGAAAGGCTCCCATCTCTACTTTCTCTCTCTAAACTCTTACATAATTCGAACCATATATTGTTATGTGATGTGTTTGTGAAATCCAATATGTTACATACCTCCTGCAAAATGGTATGATAAAACACGCGTCCAAGTTGTTCCACTTCATCGTCAAATAGATAATAAAAACCTTTCTTCGTACCATTGCAAATAAGAATGAGCCATATAAACTGTTTAAGAACAAATAAAATCCCAATTTGTGAGTCGTCAAGTCGAAAACATGATAATTACTAGGGTTCATCATTGAATAAAAATTCAACTCACCAAGACTAGTAATCAGCCAACAGTATTAAACTTCAGACGACTAGAATTAACTTGTACGCTGGACCAGAATTAACTTCGTGGCGACCAGAATTAATGACCAGTACTAAATATAATCGAACAATACTCACCTTGCAACAACCAATATTAACTCTCGATGCCAGTATTAATCATGAGGAGCGGTATTAACTTCCTCGTGAACGAGCAGACTTAATGTTTCATTGGGCAGTGCGCACGAACATGTGGAAAACTAGAAGGGGGGTTGAATAGTTTTACCTATTAAAACTTGGTTTTAAACTATTTAGATTAACTTATGTCAATCTTATTTGTGCGTGTGTGTTGGATGTTGATAGACAAGCGTATAGAATAAAAACTAAGATAGGTAGTAAGAAGCACAAAACCACAACGCGAGTATTTATAGTGGTTCGGCTACAAGGACACCTCCTTGCCCTACTCCACTCCCCGAGTCACCTACTCGAGAATTAAGTATCACTACACAACACCAACTCCTTGTGGCGGAGAAGCCTTCACAAAGTTGCCTACTCTTTATCCGGTACAAGGCTAGATACCGAGTTCTTCCACGAGGTAGAACCAAACCTATCACAAACGTCGCTACCCTTTATCCGTTAACAAGGCTAAATACCGACTTTCCATTACAAGGATGACTACTACCCAACACTAAAAATCCTATCCCTAAGGAGACCCCTCCTTATGACAACATCATAAGGATATCATATCCTTTGACCCAATATAAATTTATCTTGTACATCGACACACCATGTCGAATGTACACCTTAGGCACCTTTCACTAATGCCTTTGACTCGACTTCTAGGCACCCTTCACTAACGCCCTTGACACGGACGTTTGGCACCTTTCACTAATGCCTATCCTTCACTAATGCCTTTGACACGGACGTTTAAGCACCTTTCACTAATGCCTTTACTTTGACTCTTCGACACTTTTCACTAATGTCTTCGTCTTGACCCTTTAGACATCTTTCACTTATGTCTTCGACACTACACTTCTAATGAGAAAGAAGAGACTATCAACAAGAAAACTTCAGTAGTCTTGATGATGACGAAGCATGGCAACTCATGGACTTGAGCTTGCTCGACTTCAAGAGGGTGATCTCCCTTTAAGAGGAACCTACGGTAACACACAAAACACAAACTACATACAAAGATCACTTGGATATGTGGTTAGAGAGTTTATAACTCAAAGAGAAAATATATGTGAAAGGGGTGAGTTGCAATGAAGAAATGGCTCACTATTTATAGAAGAAAACATGCAACTGTTCCACGAATCCTACGGATCCCTCACTTGAGGGATCCGTCCAGTGTATTCCCGGGGATCCGTGGGACGCTCCTCTTTGCCCATGGGTTTTGGGTCATGGGTCATGGGTTATGGGTCATGGTTCCTAGACTTTGGACCATGGGTATCTAAGTAGATACAATGTATCTACAAGATGCAATGCATCAAGTCCATGGGTCATCGATAATAACCATTTATGACTTATGCATGATGTCATGCAATGGGTTATGGGTTAAGCTCCATGGGTATGGTCATGGACTTTGGGTTTTGCCCACTACATTCATGTATTTGGTCAATGGGTCAAATACTTAAACTTCTACCATTTATATTACCCATTATAATATACATAGTTTATGTATATATTTACCCAAATATGTAAACACTAGTTTTTGTACATATGTATTACTAAATTATAAAATCACTTTTAATTGTTTAGTGTTTTATGTGAAAACGTAAGTGTGTTAGTAAACTATTGGCTCAAACCATTTACGTATTTTATTTGTTTCGTTAAGATGATTTCACGTTTGTTATCGACAAAACATTAGAAGATCGTCAAATACAAATAAACATTTTTACGGTTTATTTGTATTAACAATATCCCCCTTTTTGTTGATGACAAAACATAAAATAATTTTAAGGAAAAACTAAAATTCGTAAAAGTTTGAATTGGAGTTTTTACTTTCTTCTCCCCTTTTTCGTCGAAACAAAAAGAACGTCGAAAAGAAACGAACACCTTGTTTTTTTTTAAAATGTGAAAGAAAAAGATAATATGAAAAAAATAGAGAGCAATTGACAAGAAGTGTACTCGTCTTAACTCCCCCTTGACGAGTTCATCCCTTTGTGAGGGCGTCAAGTGAAAAGATATACTAAACTAGTGTCTTGCAACTATGTTTGAAAAAGATTTCGTCTATATGACGAATATACCCCCCTTGATGATTACAACTTTGCAAGGGAACTTCATGAAATGTAATCCTGATGAGAAATATATTGCAAATGATTTTGCAATGTATTGCTTTGACACAAAACTCCCCCTAGCTTTAGGGTGTCAAAGTCTTTATGTGTATATTGAAAATCTACAAAACAAAGATTAGAAAACAAGTATCTAATGCATTATTTCCTGCAAATAAGACTCAAGTTAGTAGTAAACAAGTCTTTTGTTGCACGGATCTTATGGTTCCCTCCTTGGAGGGATCCGTCTAGGCAAAATAGAGGATTCGTATGCTGTAAGCAAAACACAGCAGTGGTGATGTAACAAATGATGTTAACATCAAAATGAGATATGTATTAAGGAAACAAAGATACTCTCAAGAAAATATAGCATATAGGTATCTCATTCAATAAAACATCAGACATGATTTACAAATCTCTAAAACTAAGAGAATGATTTAAAACATGAAATATCATTCCTAGACTATCTAGATTAAGCTCCAAACTAGGACACCACTTGAAACCTTAAGCTCAAGGTTTTTTTGGTTTATTGATCTCGTCAAAACGTTCGTGGAGGTGATATAACATGAAACGTTGATCTTCACGTAATTCATGTATCAAGCTTTCAACATGTTGATAATGATAACAATCCTTGTCATGGCTGGGAAGTGGTGGTGGTAGAAAGGAAATACCTTGATGTGGAGGATCAAGTGTAGAGGTTGAGGGCCTCAAAAGAAGGAGGGATTGGCAGAGGCACATTCGATGATGGCTCAACTAAGGATGATGGCGGAGGTAGAGAGGTGTCAACTTTCATGTGGTCGGGTGGTTGGCTTTGATGATTCCTTATAATCCAAAATGGACTATTTGAAGGTGACGAGAAAAAAGAAGCCGGAGCTAGTGTTGACTCAACACATTGATTTTGTTGCGCTATTCCTCCTAAAGAGGAGAATGTTGGCAATGGTGGAGGATGGGATGGCCTAGGAGGCAAGTCCTCTATATTGTAGAGTTGGTGGCGATGAGAGTGGAGTGGTGAATGATATGGCTCTAGGCACTAAGGGTGATGGTTTAGTGGAAATAGGGGGTATAGTGGTGTGGGCATTGGTAGTTTTGGGGGAACAATCCTTTTGGGGATTGGTTTGATAGGTGGAGGGGAGATCCTACCGTTTGTGGATTTAACGGGAGATGATTCGGTTGAGGAAATTTCGTGTACAACACAAGCAATTTTCTTGGGTGGTCCTTTGGTGGATGAGCTACCGCTAGGAGCTTTTCTCATGATGAGATGATTAAAAGAGGTTTGTAAAAGTTTCTAAGTGCTGAGAATGAAGATGTAGATGATGACTTTAGGATTCTTAACAAGGTAGTTTAAAAGGAAAGAGATTTGGCAAGTGCATTCAAGACTTAAGCCACTAAGATCCTTTGGAATGTGATGATTAGCATGCACAAGAGTCAACTTCAGAGTTGTAGTGATCTAGGATGTTAGGATTTAGAAAATCCAGTCGTTAAAGAGTCGGTCACCTCAAGTATATGTATTCGTTAGAAAGCTCGTAGTCGTAGTCATTTTACGTTAGTTAGTATTTAGTTAAGTAACACCGTGGAGGACGTACGGGTCTTTACCCATTGTATGCCTGATCCACAGCCCGTAGGAGGCGAGTCTTGTAAGAAAACTATAAATACCCTCTACCTCCCAAGGTAGAGGGGTTGGAGCTTCAATACCATTTTTCTTTGTTTTACATAGTTCCCAACTCTCTTCCCTTTCTCTCTCTAGCTTTTGTCTCTCTAAAAACTTGTATACGCCCCATTATGATTGTGGTTTAATGTGTTTGTGAAATCCTATATCTTACAATTGGTATCAAGAGCCATGGTTTGATCACTCATCTTTCATGTTCTTTGTTTTGGTGGATTTCATAAGGTTTTTGGGGTTATAAGTGTTTAGAAGAGTTTGAATCATTTGGTCAATTTCTTGTGTTAAAGTTTGAATTTTGATAGTACTTTAGTGTTTAGGATCATCATATGTGCTTAGGTTTCGAATTGGAAGGCTTGAATCATCGTGGTTGGGCTGTTTTTAATTGTTAAAGTGGTTGTTTTTTAATATTGTACTAAGCGATTTGAGCCACGGTAAAACGTTTCTCGAAGCGTTTCTTTGTCATTTGGAAGCGAGTTGCTTTGTTATGAAGCAAGTTGGTTTATGCGCTTGCTATTTAGCGAGTTGATTCTTTAAGCGACTTGAGTTCTAAAGAGACTTAGCTATTAAGCGAGTTGTATTGGCAGCGAGTTGGTTTATGCGACTTGGTTGTTAAGCGAGTTGTCTCTGTATGCGACTTGGCTATTTAGCGAGTTGATTGTTTATGTGACTTGGGGTTTAAGCGAGTTGTTTCTTTAAGCGACTTGAGTTTTAAGCGACTTGTTCTTTAAGCGAGTTGACTGTTTAGCGAGTTGATACCTAAAGCGAGTTGACTATTTAGCCACTTGTCTATTGAGACTTGTTACTTCTTCGTGCTACATTTTTACGGTTGTTCTTTTGGTTTAGTAAAATCCCGTGAAAGAATCTATTTCCCGGTTTAATCAAAGAATAGTAAAATCCCGTAGAATCTGGAATCATGTCTAACAACATACCTACTATCGTTTCTACTGTTGCTGAGGACGTTCAACGAATTAGAGAGAGTGTGATTTCAATTCCCTTTTCGTGAGGTGCTCGGTTTGGAATTTTCTGGCTTAGGTGATTTTTAGACTCATATTTTCCAATTAATCATGGGAGATATCTTTTTAATAATTATTTAAAGGGTATACTTGAGGACAAGTAGGATTCAAGTGGGGGGATATTTGATAACAGCAAATTAGCCTGATCTTTTATATATCAAATTCCCGTGTTTATGGCCTCATTTGTATTAATATGGTACTTAATTCGTTCATATTCGTTCATAATTGCATTACAGGATAAATGAGGCGTTGGAGCGGTATAGATGTGAGAAAAGACCAAGAAATATATTATGAAGACAAGTTACGGCGTAAATGGTACCTTTGACTACGTCGTAACTAATACAACGAAGGCCTGACAATTATTTGTGAAGGTTACGCCGTAACTAGCTAATAATGTTACGGCGTAAAAAGGATGCTTTGAAGGATACGGCGTAACCATCTCTTTTGGTTACGTCGTAATTATTTTTATAAAGGTTACGCGTAACATGGCAATAGTTACGCGTAGAGATTTATTTCGATCGGATAATCATGAGCTAACAAAGGGTTACGGCGTAACTCGGATAATTGGTTACGCCGTAACTAATTACTTGGGCGCAAAGCTTCGAGGTCCAGGGATTAAAAGCGGCAAGTTAATATTTATTTTATCCTTTTCGAGGACTAAAGAATAAATGCAGAAGTTTGAAGAGGGGCTGAATATGCAAGTTTTATAACACATTTTATGTGTTATATTTATTAAAAGGAAAGACAAGGACCTATGTGAAAGTAGTCTAAAGTTGGAGGACCAAATGGGAAAAAGGTCGTATATTCATTTAATATAAATAGGACTACATGTGCTACATACATGTGCTACATTCTAAATCATCAAAAAGGGTGCGTTTGTGTTTGCTGTACGACAAGCAGAAGAAAGAAAAGAAGCAGCGCAAGTCGTGGGTTTTTGTGGGGCAAATCCTCCGGGGTTTGCCCCGGTACTCAACTAGGGGATCGATAGCATTATCCTTGGCACGATATGTAATTATTTTCTCACACTTAATATTATTTTGGTTTCATTATTCTATTATAATTTTGATTCTGATTTAATTGTTGGAGCATTTTTATTTATTATGTTATAAATTAATTGTCTATTAATTTATTATTGGCCAATTAATTATTTGTTGTTATGTCTTTGTTTATTTATTGCTTTACATGGTAATTATATTTGTCATCCCACTAGGGTATTTTAGAGATGTGGAAATTAGGTCTTGGCCTAGTTTAGATTCTTTTATTATTAATAGTTTTGCGTTAATTAATTATTTCTAGTGTATGCATGCATAGTTTATTAGTAGCTACCCTTGTTTCGGTAGTTTTGAATGGCGGTAGAGGCCAATTGCCTAGGAGATATGACCAACTGACCCTAGGTGAGCGGACTGAGACGGGTAGGGTAAGATATGACAAACTGACGACCCTTTCTACTTGTGCGATTTGACCAACTGATCACCTACCGTTTGGATGAACTTAAGAATTAGGGGGTGAGTGTCTAAGTTCCTAACGGCCGGGTACTCACTATTATAAATCTAGCATGTAGCGGAATTTAATGACTCGGCTTAGGGACCGGTAACAACAGACTTATGACGGTGTTCCTGATTTCTCCTGTGGTGGCATCTTTGCTGATAGGTTAGGGCGAATTGACCAAATGCTGTCCTCTCGACTTTAACCCCACTTGAAACAGGAATCTAGTGACATTTAGAACTCATGTATTGCGATAGTAAACGACTGGCTCTTAATGACTGCTATTAGATTGCCGAATGATCCCGGGTGACCTGTTCATCTTGGTGAGATTCTAAGAACCATAGGGTAGGCGAATTGACCAAAGGAGTCTATCGATTATTTCCACTTGTGGAAGAACTAGGTTTGAGAATTGCATCACTATCGTTTCCATTAGCTTGTTTACCAGAAAACCAGCCCAATTTATCATGTGACACCTTAAATATTATCAATCCTTACATTAAAACTTATTTATTTGACTAATTTAATTAATTAGACAGTTAGGAATCAACCGTTCTTGGGACGACCTCGGTCTTACCATTCCCTCACTAGATGCGACCGGGTACACTGCCCGTTAGTGCATTAGGTAGGCCATAGGTAGACGAGTTACTATAAATGTAAAACCTGGTCAGTAAAACCTGCATCAAGTTTTTGGCGCCGCTGCCGGGGAACGGTCTTCGTATTTTTGGCTGTTTAATTATTATATATATTAATCCACGAGCCAAACGACGCCGTTTTGGCGTTTGAAAAAAATAGACGAAACGACAATTTAGGCCCCAAATTATAAGGTAAAACGACAATATTGAAACGACGTCGTTTCGTGCGTTTGGAAAACTGGCAAAAAGTACCCCTCCAGTCAACAATGCTTTGCAAAAGGAGTCCTTAATTTTGAAAAATGGCTAAAAGTACCCCCGAAGTGTGTCAGATTTTGCAAAACCAATCCTAAAGTCAACAATGCTTTGCAAAAGGAGTCCTTAATTCTGAAAAATGGCTAAAAGTACCCCCGAAGTGTGTGACATCTTGCAAAACCAATCCTATTTCCGTTTTGGCATTTGAAAAAAGGTGGACGAGACGACAATTTTGGCCAGAAAAAAAGGGGCAAAACGACAATTTCGAAACGACGTCGTTTCGCAACTTTTCACATTCAATCGTGAACTTTATTCGTTAATATGTAATTAAGGATCTTGCGAATTCATTAAATATGTATACATATATATTAAAAAAAAAAAGAAAAAAAAAACTTTTAAAACACACCCTTACATCAAGCTTAAGGTCAACATTTACATCCCGACCCATCTATCACTATACAAATGTGCCAAATGAAATGAATATACCAACATTTACATAAAAAATTTCGCACACAATTTAAACACCACACATATAACATAAAAATAAAAGCAAAGAACCCGCTGCAACGCGCGGGTGCATCATTCTCGTTGATATTATTCTACAATTATGTCTTCTGTCTTGAGATTACGGCGAAACCTTGGCCATGGTTACGGTGTAATCTATTCTTATATTATATCAGGTTTCTTTCAGACTGAAGTTACAGCGTAGTTGTTAATAGTATTACGACGTAACCAAGTCTGAACCATCTGTAACTATCCTCACTTGTTGCTTATGAAATTATTTTACACATTTAATGCACTGGTATGTTTTTTGTGTAGTACAAAAAAAACAATGGAGGAAATCTCGACAGAATCATAAGCCGAGATTAGTGGAGCAATGGACATGATTAGAGACGTCCAATGGATGCCCGTTGATGATGGTTGCAGGAGTCTAACTTAAAGACTCGAGGGAGTTAAAGAAAAGTGCTCGTCGGGAGACTACCCGTCCCTATCATAGATTTAGTTTTTGATTTTATTTCATAGACCTTTTTGGATATTTTTGGTAGTTTTTAGATTTTGTTTTGGGTTTGGTATGTTTTGTTTATCTTGTTTACAGGTTTAAAGACCAAAGATATATGATAGGAGTTCCGATAACTCCTCTTGATCACGTAGGAAGAAGTTGACACTTTGGGCAAAACAACATCAGTATGTAATTATGGCGTAATGGGCTGATCCATTTACGCCGTAACTGGCGATCAGTAAGGCCATCTGCCCACTAATACATAATTACGCCGTAACTGGGCCGATCTAGTTACGCCGTAACTCCTTTGTTCCAGGTATTTTCTTTCTCGGGCTTTCTTATTACGTCGTAACTGGGCCGATCCAGTTACGCCGTAACTATCTTCTGATATGAAATTTTTTAATAAAAACAGTTTCAAAACATTTCCATAACCTTGTATTAGTAATTAAATGAACTTTGTGGGTGTGTTCCTGTAAACCCTCACGAGACTTCACTCGTCCACTTGGGACACCGAAGGGTTTAAAAGGCTTGTTGCATGCGCTAAATGCAACCGTGATTCTTACGAAAGTGAGTTAGGTTTTATTTTGTTTTTATTTTTACATTTCGTGCTATTTTTTCTTTCTATCCGGAATTATGCTTTTTGGTATTAGTTTTTCTTGCAGCAATACAGGTTGAAGAATTATATGATTGGCTGCAAGAGAACATTTGTTATCCGTCCTGGATGAGTGACATGGTGTTGGAAAGTTAATGAGAAGTTGGATGTTGCTCGTAGAGGCACAATTGGGCATGTTTTTGAACATGCATTGTTATTCATGCCGAGCTAATCCAGGGGAGTTTTTCGTTCCAACTCTAACCCTTCCTATTTTTTCAATTATATGCTTAGTATGACCCAAGTGGGAGGAAGGGATTAGACATAGACACCCGCTTGATTTTACTTGCCCTTATTTTTTCTAGTTTTTGATGAAAATTGTTTCATTAGTAAAATTTTGACATGTTTTTCATTACTTAACTAGATTAATCTAGATTGAGCATACCTACTCTATATTTCAATTGTGTGAGGATAAGCCTTTCCGTTTTCCCCTTATACATAATTCCACTAAAATGAGTGTGCCGGTGGCTGTAGTAGACTTTAGAACTTGGCTTTGTATATCTTTTCGAGACCATTATCATGAGCATTACACTGAGGTAACTTGGTGTGATCGGTGCAGCTAGGATATAAGGCAATTTTAGGATTAAAACCAAATAGCCCATATATGTATTATGTATATTGACTTTTCTCATCGATTAGTCAATCCCCCTGTTAAACCCTTTTTGTTGCACTCACCATTAGTGCAAGATACCCCTAGATACACCCTTCAGAGCCTGTCCTTTTATTTTTTTCACCCAATATATGTTGTTTCGTTACACCTATCGCCTAGCCTACCCTGTAGTTTCCTTATGTCCATGGTCCGGCGCTGTTGGTTAATTTTGGTTCCACTAGTGAAAGTCGCGGGTTTTGAATAAAGGGTTTTGGAAGAAAATCGGGTTTAGATGATAGTTGATCTCAAGTGGGGGGATGCTTTATATGTTCGTATTGTTTTTATTTTTATTCATGTACACCTTGTCTTGCATCAATTAAAAAAAAAAAAAAGTGAAAAAAAAATGGTGAAAAAAAAAATGCAAGCAAGAGTTTGTTAGTTTGTTTATTGCTGATCGTAATATACCTCAGCTTATGTGTCGTATTGTGTTAAGTATTCTCGCCTTGTTTCAATTGGCGCTATTTTTACATATCCGTTGTGTTCTTACGGATAAAATTTAGAAACCCGAACATTTCTATCTCGCCTTTCAAATTTTAATCAATATTCGTACAATGGGGACATTGTACATTTCAAGTGGGGGGATGGGAGATAGAAATGGTTGATTTTGGTAAAATTATGTGCTAAAAGTACCCAAATTATAAAAAGTTTTATAGCACATACTTTTTTTTTATGAAGGTCGAGTTAATGCATCTTATTTGCCTGGTTTATGGACTATGAGGCACTACGTTATATTTTATATGCATTGACTCATGTATTAAAGACCCCTTGACTCTTGACCCTCGATTTTTGTTATGGGATTGAATGCGACTAGTGGTGGGGCGACTATGGACTTAGGAATCTATTTGTTTCGTGTCTTTTTATTTACACCCATTAAATGTTTCCCATGTCTTATCCTACCCTTAGTCATGAATCGAGTTTAGGTGAGGAAGCGAACAATCATTGGTGTCTTGGCCATGGTATTGGTTTTGTCCCCTTCGCCGCAGCTCGTTAGTAATGACAAAATAACCCCATTAGCCTATGTTGTGTCAACCCATTGCCTTTTAGAATAGCTGCATCTATAGACTCTAGTGGTGGAGATTAGTATCTTTGCCAGCCTATGATAGAATACTGCCATGACTGAGCAATGAGTGATCACCCAAAAAAATAAACACATGAATTATGAGAGAGAGTGTGATTTCAATTCCCTTTTCGTGAGGTGCTCGGTTTGGAATTTTCTGGCTTAGGTGATTTTTAGACTCATATTTTCCAATTAATCATGGGAAAATATGGTACTTAATTCGTTCATATTCGTTCATAATTGCATTACAGGATAAATGAGGCGTTGGAGCGGTATAGATGTGAGAAAAGGCCAATAAATATATTCTGAAGACAAGTTACGGCGTAAATGGTACCTTTGACTACGTCGTAACTAATACAACGAAGGCCTGACAATTATTTGTGAAGGTTACGCCGTAACTAGCTAATAATGTTACGGCATAAAAAGGATGTTTTGAAGGATACGGCGTAACCATCTCTTTTGGTTACGTCGTAATTATTTTTATAAAGGTTACGGCGTAAAATGGCATTAGTTACGCCGTAGAGATTATTTCGGATCGGATAATCATGAGCTAACAAAGGGTTACGGCGTAACTCGGATAATTGGTTACGCCGTAACTAATTACTTGGGCGCAAAGCTTCGAGGTCCAAGGATTAAAAGCGGCAAGTTAATATTTATTTTATTCCTTTCGAGGACTAAAGAATAAATGCAGAAGTTTGAAGAGGGGCTAAATATGGAAGTTTTATAACACATTTTATGTGTTATATTTATTAAAAGGAAAGACAAGGACCTATGTGAAAGTAGTCTAAAGTTGGAGGACCAAATGGGAAAAAGGTCATATATTCATTTAATATATAGGGGCTTTTGCATATATGTCCTCTCGAAAATGTAAAATTACATATATATCCATAGCATGCATAAAAACCATTGTATTATGTGCATAAAAAACTTGTACAAAAGATATAAATGCAATTATTCATTTTAGGAGGGATATATATGCATTTTTGCCTAATATAAATAGGACTACATGTGCTACATTCTAAATCATGAAAAAGGGAGCGTTTGTGTTTGCTGTACGACAAGCAGAAGAAAGAAAAGAAGCAGCGCAAGTCGTGGGTTTTTGTGGGGCAAACCTTCGGGGTTTGCCCCGACTCAACTAGGGATCGATAACATTATCTTGGCACGATATATAATTATTTTCCGACTCTTAATATTATTCTGGTTTCATTATTCTATTATAATTTTGATTCTGATTTAATTGTTGGAGCATTTTTATTTATTATGTTATAATTAATTGTCTATTAATTTATTATTGGCCAATTATTTTTGATGTTATGTCTTTGTTTTATTATTGCTTTACATGGTAATTATATTTGTCATCCTACTAGGGTATTTTAGAGATGTGGAAATTAGGTCTTGGCCTAGTTTAGATTCTTTTATTATTAATGCTTTTGCGTTATTAATTGTTTCTAGTGTATGCATGCATAGTTTATTGTAGCTACCCTTGTTTCGGTAGTTTTGAATGGCGGTAGAGGCCAATTGCATAGGAGATATGACCAACTGACCCTAGGTGAGCGGACTGAGACGGGAAGGGTAAGATATAACCAACTGACGACCCTTTCTACTTGTGCGATTTGACCAACTGATCACCTACCGTTTGGATGAACTTAAGAATTAGGGTGAGTGTTTAAGTTACTAACGGCCGGGCACTCACTATTATAAATCTAGCATGTAGCGGAACTTAATGACTCGACTTAGGGGACCAGGAACAACAGGACTTATGACGGTGCGCCTGATTTCTCCTGTGGTGGCATCTTTGCTGATAGGTTAGGGCAAATTGACCAAATGCTGTCCTCTCGACTTTAACCCCACTTGAAACAGGAATCTAGTGACATTTAGAACCCATGTATTGCGATAGTAAACGACCGGCTCTTAATGAATGCTATTAGATTGCCGAATGATCCCGAGTGACGTGTTCATCTTGGTGAGGATTTTAAGAACCATAGGGTAGGCGAATTGACCAAAGGAGTTTATCGATTGTTTCCACTTGTGGAAGAACTAGGTTTAAGAATTGCATCACTATCATTTCCATTAGCTTGTTTACCAGAAAACCAGCCCAATTGATCATGTGATACCTTAAATATTATCAATCCTTACATTAAAACTTATTTATTTGACTAATTTATTTAATTAGACAGTTAGGAATCAACCGTTCTTGGGACGACCTCGGTCTTACCATTCCCTCACTACATGCGACCGGGTACACTGCCTGTTAGTGCATTAGGTAGGCCATAGGTAGACGAGTTACTATAAATGTAAAACCTGGTCAGTAAAACCTGCATCAGAATCTGAGGAGTCAGGTAAAAGGGAAAATGCCACTTGTCTTTAATGAGAATGTTGCATCAAAGTCATCTGCTGACTGTAAAGATTCTGTGACCGTTAAATACATTCCCCCTCATCTTAGAAATAACGAATTGGTGTTTCATAACTATTTCGCTCACCTTAAGGATAGTCTAAAATGTCTCTGTGAGATTGTAGAAGAGGATTACATAAACAAGCCACTTGATAGTGAAATTAGGTTTGCTTGCATTCAAGCCAAACGATCTCAAGAGCTGTTAGAATGTTTAAGAGCAACATGTCCAAAATCCTTATGTGAGAAAGATAAAGATGTGATGCCTTGTTCTATGCCTAGTGCTAAGTATGCAAATCATTCTATGCCCAGTGTTAAGAAAGTGAACTCTAAAGTGCCCTCAAGTAGTTCAGATCCCTGCACTTCTAGTTCAGGAATGAAAAAGGTAGCCCAATCATCTAATGTTCCCATAATTCCCTTTACAGGAGTAATCAGTGACACAAAAGCAAGTGGGTCAAAGCCTCCAGGTAATACAAATCAAGATAGGACCTCGCAAGCTAAGAATGTGCAATGGAAGAAAGTAGAAGATCACCCTAGGAACATTAAGTTTGAGTTGAATAAAACGAATCGTGTTGATTCTAGTATTAGCTATAAGCGTACTGTAATTAATTCGAATTCTGCTACTTTTGGCAAAACATGTAATGATGATTGCTTGGTTTCTGTTACTAATCATGAATGTGGTGTGAATGAGTTGATTAATACTGTTAAATGCCTTGTTAAGATTGTTACTGCCAAAAATCAAGCTAAGAAGGCTAGAAAGCAATGGCGGAAGAAGGTTAGAAAACAGTGGAAACCCACAGGAAGGAAATTTAGTAACATAGGTTATCGTGGATACTTACTGGCCGCAAATTCAATCTTAATGAGATGTGCCCTAAATTATATAGATCAATGCCCATTAGGAAATGGATGCCTACTGGTAGAATTATTCCCTTAAGAAGTGAACATACTTTGAATAGGTCAAATGCATACACTAGCACTGCATCAATCCCTGATGATTCCATTGTTTCTACTTCCGATGTGGGTGTTCCAATTATTGTTGCTAACCAAATGGAACCCATTCTTGCATGGGGATCCCAATTATCCAGTTATCCATTCTTGTCTGTGTTCAACTGCAGATCGTTCAAATCGTTCTGTGGTACCTGGACTAAGGCTGTTCCAAGCATATGACTGGAGACCAGTCACGGCTCATGAACTTTGTGAGTAAATTCATCGAAACTGTTAGATTCGAGAATGATCATTTCGGTGAAACTATGGGGTATGGAGACTATGTTTTTGGTGATAGTGTAATCTCCAGGGTGTATTACGTTGAAGGTCTTGGTCATAACTTATTATCTGTCGGTCAATTCTGTGATTCTGATCTAGAAGTGGCCTTCAGAAAACTTACTTGTTTCGTTAGAGAACTTGATGGTAGAGAACTTTTAAGAGGAACATGAGGTTCAAACCTATAGACCATCTCTATCGAAGATATGATGAAGTCTTCTTCAATTTGCTTGTTGTCAAAGGCTCGAAAACACAAGTCATGGTTTTGGCATCGTCGTCTAAATCACCTGAACTTCGGCACCATAAATGATCTTTCCAGAAAGGACTTAGTAATAGGCTTACCTAGACTAAAGTATGAAAAGGATCATCTTTGTTCAGCATGCAAATTGGGAAAAATCAAGAAGTATGCCCACAAACCCAAGCCTTCAAACTCAGTTATGGAAGTTCTTCATACCATTCACATGGACTTATGTGGACCCATGAGAGTGCAGAACATTTACAGGAAGAAATATGTGTTAGTTGTGGTTGATGATTACTCTCGATTTACTTGGGTTAAGTTCTTAAGGACAAAGGATGAAACTCCAGATATCATCATCAAACTTATCAAACAGCTGCAGGTTCGACTTAACAAAACTGTCAGAATCATCCGAACTAACAATGGAACTAAGTTTGTTAACAAAGAACTTAGTGAGTTTTATGAAAGTACTGGAATCAGTCATGAAAGAAGTGTTCCACGAACTCCTCAACAGAACGATGTAGTTGAAAGACGAAATCGAACTCTTGTGGAAGCCGCAAGAACAATGCTGATTTACTCCAAGGTTCCAATGTTTTTCCTGGGCTGAAGCCATTGCCACTTGCATGCTACACTAAAAATCGATCCCTAATTCACACTTCTCATGGAAAAACTCCATATGAAGTTGTCCACAATCGAAAACCTAATCTTTCATTCCTTCGTGTGTTTGGTGCATTGTGTTTTCCAACTAATGAGGGTCAAGACTTAGGTAAACTTAAAGCTAAAGCTGATATTGGAGTATTTGTAGGATATGCACCAAGCAGAAAAGGATACCGAATCTACAACAAAGAACCCGAAATATCATGGAAACAATTCACGTTACGTTCGATGAGCTGATCAGTCAAATGGCTCCAGGACAACCCAGTTCTGGACCCGCATCATAACCTTCTTCAAGTAGTCCCATCAGTTCTACTCTTGTACACGATTCTTCACCAGCAACTCCTTATGTACCTCCTTCAGAAGATGATTTGAAGAAATTGTTTGATCCAATGTTTGATGAACACTGTGAGCCAATTGCTAATAATCTGTCAATTCCATCAACAGAGGCTGCTCCTATCCCTGTCAATGAAGTTAACCTTTCAACTTCTATGTCATTCAGTCAAGAAGCGCCTGCTGATGATCACTCTGTCTCATCAACAAATCATCAATCATCGAGTGTACATCATGGAATTGTGTCTGGCACCTTTGATGGAGATAATCCCTTTGCTACTCCTGAAGATGACCCCTTTGAAAACATATTTGCTCCTGAATCATCATTAGAACCATCTTCATCAGGAGAAATCGATTATGCTACTTCAGTTCCTCTACAACAACCACACGAACACCTTAGAAAATGGACACATGATCATCTATTGGACAACATCATTGGAAATCCATCTCGTCTAGTATCCACTCGCAAACAACTTGCAACTGATGCCTTATGGTGCTTCTTCGACTCCGTACTATCCAAGGTTGAACCAAAAGATGTTAAAACTGCCATGAATGAAGACAGCTGGTTCAATGCCATGCAAGAAGAAATTCATGAGTTTGATCGACAAGAAGAAATTCATGATGATTACTCTCGATTTACTTGGGTTAAGTTCTTAAGGACAAAGGATGAAACTCCAGATATCATCATTAAACTTATCAAACAGCTGCAAGTTCGACTTAACAAAACTGTCAGAATCATCCGAACAGACAATGGAACTGAGTTTGTTAATAAAGAACTTAGTGAGTTTTATGAAAGTGTTGGAATCAGTCATCAAAGAAGTGTTCCACGAACTCCTCAACAGAACGTGTAGTTGAAAGACGAAATCGAACTCTTATGGAAGCCGCAAGAACAATGCTGATTTACTCAAAGGTTCCAATGTTTCTCTTGGCTGAAGCCATTGCCACTGCATGCTACACTCAAAATCAATCCCTAATTCACACTTCTCATGGAAAAACTCCATATGAACTTGTCCACATCGAAAACCTATATTTCATTCTTCGTGTGTTGGTGTCATTGTGTTTATCCAACTAATGAGGGTCAATACTTAGGCAAACTTAAAGCTAAAGCGATATTGGAGTATTTGTAGGATATGCACCGAGCAGAAAAGGATACCGAATCTACAACAAAAAACCCGAAATATCATGGAAACAATTCACGTTACGTTCGATGAGCTGACCGGTCAATGGCTCCAGGACAACCCAGTTCTGGACCCGCATCACAAACTTCATCAAGTAGTCCCATCAGTTCTACTCTTGTATACAATCCCTCACCAGCAACTCCATATGTACCACCTTCAGAAGATGATTTGAAGAAGTTATTTGATCCAATGTTTGATGAACACTATGAGCCAATTGCTAATGATCTGTCTAATCCATCAACAGAGGCTACTCCTATCCCTGTCAATGTAGATAACCCTTCAATTTCTATGTCATTAAGTCAAGAAGCGCCTGCTGCTGATCACTCGGTATCATCTTCAATTCATCAATCATCAAGTGTACATCATGGAATTGTGTCTGGCACCTATGATGAAGATAATCCCTTTGCTACTCCCGAAGATGCTCCCTTTGAGAACATATTTGCTCCGGAACCATCGCAGAACCTCTCATCAGGAAAAACGACTCTGCACTTGCAGTTCCTCAACAACAACCACACGAACACCTTAGAAAATGGACACATGATCATCCATTGGAAAACATCATTGGAAATATCTCTCATCCAGTATCCACACATAAACAACTAGTAACTGATGCCTTATGGTGCTTCTTCAACTCTGTACTGTCCAAGGTCGAACCAAAAGATGTTAAAACTGCAATGAATGAAGACAGCTGGTTCAATGCCTTGCAAGAAGAAATTCATGAGTTCGATCGACTAGATGTATGGGAATTAGTACCTGCTCCGGACTGTGCTATGATCATTGCTCTAAAGTGGATCTTCAAAGTAAAACTTGATGAGCATGGTGATGTATTAAAGAACAAGGCTCGATTGGTTGCAAAAGGATACCGTCAAGAGGAGGGTATTGACTTTGAAGAATCATTTGCTCAGTTGCACTTATTCGAGGCAATCAAAATCTTCTTGGCTAATGCTGCAAGTAAGACATGGATCTATCAGATGGATGTAAAGACGGCTTTTCTTTAACGGAGGATCTTAAGAAGTCGTATACGTCAGCCAACTGAAGGTTTTGTGAATCCAGAGCATCCTACTCATGTCTATCGCTTGAAGAAGGCTATTTACGGTTTGAAGCAAGCCCCAAGGGCATGGTATGATACGTTATCAAAGTTTCTTCTATCTACTGGATTCACAAGGAGCAGTTGACCGACATTGTCACCAGAAAGTCAGCAAACATTTAATTCATGTCCAAATCTATGTTGTGAATATTATTTTTTCCTCGACTGACCCCCAATGAATGTGACCGTTTTTCTAAAGAGATGGGCTCCAAATTTCAAAAGTCAATGATGGGACAAATGTCATTTTTCTTGGGATTACAAATTTCACAAAGTCCCGAGGCATTTTTATTAATCAATCTAAATCTGCAAATGAAATTTTAAGGAAATTTGATTGACCACTTGTGACACTGTACCGTTTACACTCCCAATGGTGAACGTACCAACTGGATGAGGACCACTCCGGATCATGGTAGATCAAACGAAATTCGAAGTATGATTGGATCCTGATGTACCTCTAGCCGTAACCTGATATTCTTGTTGTATTCATGTGTGCTATCTACTAGAGGTGGCAAAATCGGCGGGCCGGGCGGGCACGGGCACGGGCTAAAACGGGCACGGGCTTCAACGGGCACGGGCTAAACGGGCAGGGGCCAAACGGGCACTTGTTATACAAATCGCTTCATAAAAGACCTAAAACGACTAATAATTCCTTAAACGTATATCTTATTATATTAACAAAAATAAATTATGATATAAAAAAAATCTGAAAACGATCGTTAATGTCACACTTAGAGAAAAAAATGCCGTTTGTGCCCATTTAAGTTTGCAATTGCCATATGGCCCCTTTCAAAAGAAGAAGGGGGCTAAATGTCCCAAATCTTCTACAAATGTGCCCATTTAGCCCATCTTTTTGCATCTGGGCACATTTTGCCACCTCTACTAGATACCAGGCTAAGCCTACCAAAAAGCACCTTGAAGCGGTTAAACGGGTCTTTCGGTATCTCCAAGGAACCATCTGTTGGAATCACTCCTAAACAGTATTTCAAGTATTTATATTTCATATGTAATAGGTAGCTTTATTATGGCCTTTATGTTTGTTTAAGGTCAAGCTTATGTAGAAGGCCCATAAGCTTAGGCCCAAGCCCAATAAGGAATAGGGAAGGAGAGGAGTGTTGCCCTAGCTCCTTGCCTATATAAACCATGTAAACCCTTCATTGAGGGTTGGTTGTTCAAGTTTTTCTTTCACTCATGCTCTGCCTAAACCGTATTATTATATTGTGTGTGTGTGTGTTAGATCTTGTTCAATCGCCTTATCTCCTTTCTATATAACTTGTGTTTGTAAAACTAGTGACCTAACAGTGGTATCAATCGCCAAATAGTTGGGTGTACTCGTTTGTTTTTTTTGAAGTTTTGGTTTTGTGTCTTACGCGTAAAGATAACGCAATCTTTGGTTATCTTAAAAACTCGTTTTTTACACTTTTTAATCCAAGATTCTTGTACTTTCAATGTTTTGAGGTGTTAAAATACTTGTTTTTGGCAAAAAGTTTCAAACTTTACGCGTGGATTTACATTTTTTAAGCTTGTTTTTGTTCGTGGGTGTCGTTCTACGCGTAACCCGTTTAGCAGTTTTGGTACATCAAAATTCACACTTTTGTGTTCTTTTGGTACTATTGAAGCTATTCCAAAACAAAAATCTGGTTTAGAAACACATTTGGGCAAAATCAAAGTTACGAGTAATCCTACGCGTATCAAAACCCTAAAATTACGCGTAAGATTTTTCCTTGGTTTGATCTTCATTTTCCTGTTTTATTCCGTGTTTTCTTACTTGGATAAGTCTGAAAATACGCCGACTTTGGATATCTTTTGCACTGTGAAGTGTAAAAGATCATTTGGGCAAAAACCCTAAAATTACGCATAAGCATAAGCTTACGCGTAGAAATCTTACGCATAAGATTCACTTTACGCGTAAACTAGGCTTACGCATAAGCTAAATCCTACGCCTAACTTTCTACGCCTAACTTTTGTCTACGCATAACTTTAGTGCTTTTATCCTACTTACGCGTAAGCTAAAACCTACGCGTAACTCCTCATTGTTACGCGTAACTTTTGGTGTTTTACGCATAAGTGCTACTTGGTTCTTGTCTTTTCTACGCCTAAGGACACTTCATCAACAAAGGTTCATTCGACTACAAAGATCCATTTTACCACACAAGTTTTTCAACATGTCACAACCACCATACTCTAACTATTTCCCTTACACTTATCCTCAACGACAACAACAACTAAGTCCACAACATCAACAATGGAATCAACAACAAGCAATTTATCAACAACAATTTAATCAACAACATACTCCACAACTTGCTGCAAATCCACAACCTCAAATGGTTCAACCACCACCAAGTCTTCAAGTTCAACCGTACACAAATGAATTCAATCAACATCCATCAAGGAACACTATGAAGGAACCCACTTGGTTTGCAAAGATGTGTGAAGCTTTACGCAGCCAACAATCAATTCATGAGGCTGGATCACTTGATAGACCTCCAATGCTCACTCCAGGAAACTACGATCAATGGGTGATAAGGTTCTTTAGGTTTTGTGATCTGAAGAAGCCACATGGAAAGTTCTTAAAGAAGGTTATCTTAGAAGGTCCATTTGAGATGCCTACTATCATATGTACCCGAGATCCAAATGCCATTCCAACAAGAGATGAACAAACAAACATTGCTACTGTTGCAGACTTGAATCCTCAGAGAACTTCTACACTATGAAGCTGATGAGCTTGCAATGGAATACATCCTCTTAGGATTACCAACCCCAATTCTTCGTAGTGTTGATGCTCAAAAACCTGCACAGAAAATGTGGGATCACATTCGTCTTCTTATGGAAGGATCTGTACTCAATCAAAAGGATTTGGAATCCAAAATTTACTTGGCTTATGAACACTTCATGATTGAACCTGGAGAGACACTAGAGTCCTATCATCACCGATTTTCAGGCATCATCAATGATTTGGATAAACACAACATCATCATGCCAAGAATTGCAGTGAATACTAAGTTCCTAAGTAGTCTTGGTCCTGAATGGGAGAAGTATGTCATTTTTCTCCGTCAAGCGAAGAACATGCATCATTCTACCTACGGATTGTTGTGCGATTACTTGAAACCTCATGAAAAGGAAGTTGATCGGGAAAGGATTCTCCGTGCTCAAATTGCTCCACCACACATCCGAAAATCAACAACTTGCCTTATATGCTCAACAAATTATTCTCCTCAACCAGGAACTCAACCAAATGCTTCATCACACCACCATGATCCTCACACATCCACCTCAACAAAATTTTGGTTCCATACAACAACAACAATGCTCAAGCACTTCATAATGAGGAATCTGATCCGTTCGAAGCATTGCAACAAGGATTTGCTATGATTGCTAATGCCTTTAGCCGTTATACCAACAAATCCAACAACCGTATTCGTTCCTCATCTAATACAAGGAATCAAGCTGTTGTAACCAATGGACGAGTTGAAGTTCAGAATCGTGGTTATGGTCGTCAGATGGACGGTGGTCAAGGGTTTAATGCTATGGGTAGGAATAACAACAGAGCTCAAGTGGTGGAACAGGGAAATGCTCAGCATGGGTTGAATGGTCTTTCATGCTACACTGCAATGAGAAGGGACACCTGGCTAATGCATGCCCAAAGCCAAGGACTAAGGGCAGTGCTTATTTCAAAGAGGCTCTTCTTTTGGCTCTTAAGGATGAAGCTGGTGGAACTCTCACAGACAAAGAACAGAGCTTTATGGCAAATGCTGACTCAGATGATGATATGGAGGACTTGCAGGCCAATGCAACTGTTATGTTGATGGCTAATATGCAGGCGTTACACATGAGTGACACAGGCCCAGTGTATGACACTGATGGCTTGTCTCAGGTACCCGAACAAACCATATTTATCTCTGAACTCATATCTCCGCCAACATCTGAATCCGGCACGGCTCAGAATGTTCAAAATGAGTCATCCACATCTCATTCCGACGATTTTCAACTAGAACCCGTAGTTATATTTGACGATCAAGATGACCAACCGGTTTCCCTTGATAATCAAATTGACTCCGTGGTTATACTTGAGGATCTCAAGTAATGATCATGTTGAGACTCACGTTGAACACGCCGAACTTTGCCTCATCCAGATTTTGCTCGTTTAATACAAGACCAACAAACCATAGTGGAAGAATGTCATGCAATTAATCAGGACTTGAAAAGTAAAATGCACTGTTAACCAAGGATTTTGAATGTTTACAAAAGCAACTCAACTTTTTCAAAACTCAAGAAAACGTGAAAACGGTTTTGAAGCAGCCTTTGCCAAATCTTATCAAAACGAAAAATATTTAGAAAGACAGATGCGTGATCTAGCCGCTTCGAAGAATGCTTTGTTGTCTGAAATAGAACAACTGAAACATGAACATAAAAAGCAAATTAACGCTCTCACCTTGGAAAATCAAAAAGCTAAGGCTGAGTTGTTAACTTGTCAAAAACAGTTCTCTGCATACAAAAAGCATTCAACGAAACGAATAGATGATCATCTTGAAGAAATCATCGGCTTGCAAAACAAACTTAAAGAGTTTAAAACTGTTGTTTACAAACATGGCGAGTCGATCACAACCATTGAAAAGTTTACTTTAAAACCCAATCCAAATGGATATGGACCGAATCTTGCTGATTACAAACCTAAGCTTTCAACAAAAGCATTCAAACCAAATCCTGAAGTTTCCAGTGCAGAATATAAAATTGATAATTCTGTTATGAATGTTGTTGAATATCATCGTCAAGAGGAATTAGATGCAGAAGACGAGAGTCGATCAAAATTAAAAAAAGTTGTTTACAACAAACCTTTTAATTATAAAAACGCTGTCACTTTCGTCACACCAACGGATTCTTCTAACACACCAAGAGTTATCATCAAAACACCTGAGTCTTCTAATGTTAATCCCAAAACAGATTTTGCACAAACTTATGGTCCTTTACCTTCCATTAGTGAAGTAAACTCAAAACCTGAAAATCGAAAAATTCTTCGATATTTTGACATTTTCATGGCTGACCTCAAAATTTACAACATGAGATAGAATATCGATCTAAAATCAAAGTTGAACATTTTCAATCGCCTCTGGCGCGAGAACAAAGAGACATTTTTTCAGAAAAATCTTTTACCTAATGTTAAAAATTGAAAAGTTGTGCATTGCTTGGGAAAAGGATTTTCATAAGGAACTTGGGTCATGAAGGTCGTTTTCTAGAAAACAGAAACATCTATTTCAAACACTAAACGTAAAAAGAAAATGTTGAGAAAAGATGTTGATCGACTCTTGGAAGATGTCATATGTGCTGATGTCCATAATGTTGTGTTATTGAATTCTTTGTCATATGCATTTGATAATACCTCTGCTGATACTGTTGATTCTGGGTAAATGTTGAGAACACGATAATGTGCTTCATCGAGTCCTTAAAAGTTGAAAACAAGCGATTGTCAAACGAACTTTCAAATGCAATACGTCGTCTTAATTGGTGTCAAAAAGATATTCACGATCAACAACTTGCTTTTCAACACAAAAATCAACCAGTTGCGTGCAAATCCTTCTGATTCTAAAATTGAGCAACTGGATGATCAAAACGTGTCTTTTAAGTGTCAAATCTCAAAATATGAACAAGAACTTGTAAAAGTTAAAAAGGAATATGGTGTCATATTTGATTTACTCAAAAAGACTCGTGATGAAGCATCAAATGAACTTGATCATTATCTTGCACACACTAAAGAAGTTATGCATTTTGGTGGAAATGTTCGGTCTGAAAATCAAGATCTGATTCACACTATCATCAAGTTAAGGGAAATGTTAGGAAAGTATGAACAACTTCCGCCAACAATCATTAAGAGATTAGCCCCAGTAACACTTAGTACTCATGCACCTAGAATCTCTACTGCCAAATCACAAGTAGCTAACGTGCTTCCTTCTACTAAAACAGGAATAGTTGAGCCTTTTCCAAACGTCCGCACTTCACAGCCTAAGAGCACTCAATCGAAGAATAGGAAGTTGCGACCTAAGAAAAGATCAATCAAGAATGCTAAAGTAGAAGAACACCCTAGGACTATGAATAAGACTCACGTTGCCTCCACTATAGATATTGCGTCTGGAAATGTAATAGAAATAGTGATGTAACGAATGCTAAACCGTTAAGTACTTTTGATATTCAGTCTGATGCACCTTGTGATATTTGTCGTAAAAGTATGAATTCTGATTGTCATGATAAATGTGTTGCTAAAGCTATCATCTCTCGTTTAAGGAATCCTAAGAACCGGATTACCTCTAGGCCCACTAATCTTTCTAAGTCTGTGCTTGGTAGACCGCCATCTTTAGATTCTAAGAAACGCATTGTTGTCCCTGTAGCTCCAGTTTCACCTCCTAGGAATGTAGTACCACCTAGTGCATTCACTAAGACTAAAGCAAGAGTAGTTATAGATAGCAGAAATGGATATATAACACACTAGGATTTAAGTGGATACCTAAAGCTATTGATGTGTGTATATCTACTAAACCTGCTATGGAACCCTCTAACATTTCGGGTTCCACATCTACTTCTATTCCATCTGTGTCGTCTGTGTGTAATGCGGTGATACGATCATTCTCTGATTGTTGATAGCGGAAGTTCCCGACACATGACAGGCAATCTTAAACTGTTATCAAACTTTATTGCAAAGTTCATTGGCACTTGCAGGTTCGGGAATGATAACTTCGCAGCTATCATGGGCTACGGAGATTATGTCAATGGGAACATCGAAATTAGCAGGGTTTACTATGTGGAAGGCCTCGGTCACAATCTGTTTTCAGTAGGTCAATTTTGTGATGGAGATTTGGAGGTTGCTTTCAGGGAGAAAACTTGTTTCATTCGTGATCTACAAGGAAATGACCTTATGTCCGGCTCGCGTAATTCTAGTCTCTACACTATCTCTATGCAAGACATGGTTGCTTCCTCTCCCATTTGCTTACTTTCAAAGGCAACATCAACAAAATCCTGGCTATGGCACCGTCGTCTCTCACATCTAAACTTTCAAACCATCACCAACCTTGCTCGACACAAACTAGTTGAAGGACTCCCACGATTCCGGTATTCAAAAGATCACCTTTGCTCAGCTTGTGAACAAGGAAAAGCACTCGTGCTCATTTTCCTTCAAAGGTGGAACACAGCTCTCAGCATGTGCTTCATCTTCTTCACATGGATTTGTGTGGCCCGATGCTAGTGCAAACGATCAATGGCAAACGCTACATCTTAGTAATTGTTGATGACTACTCACGATGGACTTGGGTCTACTTTCTTCTTAGCAAAGATCAAGCTCCACAATGATCATCACCTTTCTCACAAAAATACAGTTTCAGCTCCGCAACACCGTCAGAATCATCAGAACAGACAAAGGAACTGAATTTGTTAACAAAACCTTCGTGAATTCTATGAGAAAGTGGGAATTCAGCATCAAACATCTATTGCACGTACACCGGAACAAAACGGAGTTGTTGAAAGACGAAACCGAACGTTAGTGGAAGCTGCAAGAACAATGTTAATCAATGCTAAACTTCCAGATTACTTATGGGCAGAAGCTGTATCTACTGCATGCTATACTCAAAACCGTTCTATGATTACAAAACGCCACAACAAAACACCTTTCGAGCTTGTCCACAACAGAAAACCGAATCTAAAACACTTTCATGTATTTGGATCTCTTTGCTATCCGAATAATGATCGTGATGACTTTGGAAAGCTCAAAGCCAAAGCTGACATTGGAGTCTTTAGTCGGATACTGTGATAATTCAAAAGGTTCCGAATCTGGAATCGTCGTACAAAACAGGTGATGGAAACGATTCATGCTCATTTCGATGAACTTACTGAAATGGCTTCTGAGTATAACAGCTTAGAACCCGTTCACAACCGCTTAAACTTCCCTCAAACCCCATCATCAGCTGAAGAAAGCCCTCAGCTTACTCGTCAACAAATGGAAAGGTTATTTGCTCCTATGTTCTGTGACGATATTGATGAACGTGCTCCAGGTGTATCCTCTGTTTCCGCTGCACAACCTGATAATATTCCTATACCTGATACACCTGCTACAACAACTACTGTTGAAGATGCACCTACACCATTTGACTCCAACACAACAGTTGAACACACCGCTTCCAACAATGATGAACCAGCTGATGATATTCTGAATGAAATACCCCCCCTTCAGATTTTGATCCAAAAGCGTTCTTCAACCCGTTTGCTAATGAGACTGCTGCACCAGATGTCGCGGAATCTTCAACAAACCATTTGAATCCTCAGAATCTGCACAATGTATACCAACATCAACCCTCCACATATAGATGGACAAAAGACCATCCTCTGGAAAACATTATTGGCAACCCGAATCAACCAGTCGTTACGAGACAACGTCTTCACACAGACGGTGAACATTGCATTTATGCACTCACTGTCGGCCAATCTGAACCTAAAAACATCAAAGACGCAATGACAAAAGACAACTGGATTGAATCCATGCAAGAAGAACTCAACAAATTCAAACGTCTTGAAGTATGGAAAACGGTTGAAAGACCAACGGAGTCTACGCATTGGTCTAAAATGGATTTGGAAAAACAAATTGGATGCTGAAAGGAACGTCATCCGAAACAAGTCACGTCTAGTTGCTAAGGGTTATCGTCAGGAAGAGGGAATAGACTTTGAAGAATCTTTTGCTCCGGTTGCTCGTCTTGAGGCTGTCGGATATTTCTAGCTTTCGTGGCTCATATGAATATGACGGTCTATCAGATGGATGTCAAAACTGCGTTTCTCAATGGACAACTTAAAGAGACGGTTTATGTCAGCCAACCAGATGGATTCGTTGATCCTGAGTTCCCGAACCATGTCTACAAACTGAACAAAGCTCTTTATGGTCTCAAACAAGCTCCTCGGGCATGGTACGATAAGCTATCATCTTTCCTCATTGCCAATAATTTCACCAAAGGCTTGGTTGACCCAACTCTTTTTATACAATATCACGGGGCACATATCTTAATTGTTCAAATTTACGTGGATGACATCATTTTTGGGTCTACACATAAAAGTTTTCAATCGCTTTTGCAAAACTAATGAAGAAAAATTTTGAAATGTCCATGATGGGTGAACTTACATTCTTTCTCGTACTGCAAGTTCATCAATCACCCCGTGGTATTTTCTTGAGTCAGTCCAAATGTGCCCTTGAATTGTTAAACAAATTTGGAATGAAAACCTGTGACACCTATGCCACACCAATGGCTCATACCAAAGCTAGACGCTGATTTACATGGGAATTGGTGGACCCTACAAAATACCGTAGTATTATTGGGTCTCTCATGTATCTAACAGCTAGCAACCCTGATATTGTCTTTGCCGTTTATCTATGCTCCCGTTATCAGTCGCGACCAACTGAAACCCACCTCTCTGAGGCTAAAAGAATCCTCCGATACATAAGGGAACCATTAACTTGGGGATCTGGTATCCGAAGGATTCTGGTTTTGAACTAATCACTTTTTTCATGACGCTGACCCAGCAGGATGCTTAGACTCACGGAAAAGCACTTCAGGAGCTTTACAATTTCTTGGTGATAACTGGTGTCATGGCAATCGAAGAAGCAGGATTGTACATCGCTGTCATCAACCGAAGCAGAATATGTAGCCATGTCCGCATGTTTTGCTCAAGTCATATGGATGAGAACACAACTCAAAGACTATGGTTACGTATTTGACAGAATCCCGATGTATTGCGACAATCGGAGTGCCATTGCAATCTCGTGCAACTCAGTTCAGCACTCGAAATCAAAGCACATCGATCTTCGATATCATTTCATCAAGGATCACGTGGAACAGGGTACCGTTGAATTATATTTTGTGGGTACAAATACCAATTGGCAGATCTTCTCACCAAAGCCTTGCCTCCCGCTAGGTTTAATGAGTTGGTCCACCGAATTGGTATGAGGTGTTTGACTCAAGAGGAATTGGATGACCTCTTAAAACAGTCTTAAAAACCTGTCAAACACCAAAACATCTTTTGTAAATAATTTTTCAAAAACAAAATACAAAATTATAAAACCTGATAAAAATAACAAAAATATTCTTCTAATCTATATTTCTTTCAACATTGCAAGTACATTTCTTCCGTCAACACTT
This sequence comes from Chrysanthemum makinoi, assembly GCA_910596185.1. Classification (NCBI taxonomy): domain Eukaryota; kingdom Viridiplantae; phylum Streptophyta; class Magnoliopsida; order Asterales; family Asteraceae; genus Chrysanthemum; species Chrysanthemum makinoi. Next base: position 28,740,701 of record OU343220.1, read on the forward strand.
TAATCTTTCAAAATTCAGTATTTTTTCCGATCAAGTGTTGAGGGGAGAAAAATAATCTATTAACTGTTTCAAAACATCTGTGTACTTGCATGTTATCATATCTCGGTTGATTCTTTTACAAATGGTGGTACATTTCTGGTACAAATGACACTCCTCGGACAAAATTTATAACCTTTCATTATTTCTCAAGTCGAGGGGGAGTGTCGTCAAAGTTTCTTTCCTAAAAAATCTTTGTTTGGTAACCAAAATGGAAGTTAAATGGCTTTGTTTGAAAAAAAAGGAAAAGGTGGAGGGACCAAAACTGTCAAAAGGTTAAACTCACTTTTAATTAAACACCCTCCCACCTACTTTCACTTCTCATTTATTACAAAACCTAAAACCATCCTACGCACAAAATTCACTCAAGAAATCCGTGTTTCTGATCTTCATTTTGTAAGTGGATTAATGTTCCTAACATGTTTTTGAACATTGGTTTTGATTTTCAAATGAATTCAACGGTCAAATCTACTTTTATGAGTGATTTTGTGTTCTTCGCTACCGTAGACCCATGATCATGTGTTATGTGTTTATGGTTAAAAGGAATGTGTCCAAATGTTTTAACAACATCTATGATATAGTTTCTAAGCTCAAAACAACCCATTACACGAATTAATGATATTTGAATATTAGGGTTTATGAGTCGAATTGGGTATTTCTAAATGTGAAGTGTTTTGGGTCAAAAAGATTGTTGGTTTATGCTCTTGTGTTATTGAATTGAGATTCCAAGGTCTATAACCACCAGAAACACGAATTGGTTAACAATTTGAAATTAGGTTTAAGGTTCTTTGAGATTGGGTATTATTGATTCACTGCAAATTAAGTGTTAAAACTTGGTCATTATGCTCTCACAACATCTAAGATATACCAGAAAAACTTTGGGTGCATAATCCATGCTAGATCTCATACCGCGTAGATTTAGGGTTTTAGACTACGCGTATGTAGTTCTAACACGCATAACTGTGTAACCCTGTTCTTGCCATGATCTTGTTGTCAAATGAATCCATGTGTTAATATATGATGTGATCTTTTGATATTCAGGCTTGTTACTCATGAAAATCAGAATCTAGGTCATTTGCACTCTACGCATAAGGATTACCCTACCGTAGTCATGTTATTACGC
>OU343220.1:28741959-28755085 GCA_910596185.1 Chrysanthemum makinoi
AATCAATTTCTCATTGAAGATGGTTCTAATGATGATTAGGAGCAAATATCTTTCAAAGGGGGCATCTTCGAGGTAGCAAAGTTATCTCCATCAAAGGTGCGGACATAATTCCATGATGTACACTTTCGATGATTGATGATTTGTTGATGAGGCGAGTGATCATCGTGACTGACTCTTGGAATGACATAGAAGTTGAAAGGTTAACTTCATTGACAGGGATAGGAGGCACCTCTGTTGATGGAATTGGCCAGTTATTAGCAATTGGCTCATAGTGTTCATCAAACATTGGATCAAACAATTTCTTCAAATCATCTTAGGAAGGAGGTACATAAGGAGTTCTTTGGTGAAGAATGGAATTGTACAAGAGTAGGCCAGTGGGACCTTGAAGAAGGTTATGATGCTGGTCCGGCTGGGTTGTCACGGAGCCATTTGGTGATCGACTCATCGAACGTAACGTGAATTGTTTCCATGATATGTCGGGTTCTTTTGTTGTAGATTCGGTATCCTTTTCTGCTTGGTGCATATCCTACAAATACTCCAATATCGACTTTAGCTTTAAGTTTACCTAAGTCTTGACCCTCATTAGTTGGATAACACAATGCACCAAACACACGAAGGAATGAAAGATTAGGTTTTCGATTGTGGACAAGTTCATATGGAGTTTTTCCATGAGAAGTGTGAATTAGGGATCGATTTTAAGTGTAGCATGCAGTGGCAATGGCTTTAGCCTTAAAAAACATTAGAACCTTTGAGGTAAATCACATTGTTCTTGCGGCTTCCACAAGAGTTCGATTTCGTCTTTCAACTACACCGTTCTATTGAGGAGTTCGTGGAACACTTCTTTCATGACTGATTCCAATACTTTCATAAAACTCACTAAGTTCTTTGTTAACAAACTTAGTTCCATTGTTAGTTCGGATGATTCTGACAGTTTTGTTAAGTCGAACCTGCAGCTGTTTGATAAGTTTGATGATGATATCTGGAGTTTCATCCTTTGTCCTTAAGAACTTAACCCAAGTAAATCGAGAGTAATCATCAACCACAACTAACACATATTTCTTCCCGTAAATGTTCTGCACTCTCATGGGTCCACATAAGTCCATGTGAATGGTATGAAGAACTTCCATAACTGAGTTTGAAGGCTTGGGTTTGTGGGCATACTTCTTGATTTTTCCCAATTGGCATGCTGAACAAAGATGATCCTTTACATACTTTAGTCTAGGTAAGCCTATTACTATGTCCTTTCTGGAAAGATCATTTATGGTGCCGAAGTTCAGGTGATTTAGACGATGATGCCAAAACCATGACTTTGTTTTCGAAGCCTTTGACAACAAGCAAATTGAAGAAGACTTCATCATATCTTCGATAGAGATGGTCTATAGGTTTGAACCACATGTTCCTCTTAAAAGTTCTCTACCATCAAGTTCTCTAACGAAACAAGTATGTTTTCTGAAGGCCACTTCTAGATCAGAATCACATAATTGACCGACAGAGAATAAGTTATGACCAAGACCTTCAACGTAATACACCCTGGAGATTACACTATCACCAAAAACATAGTCTCCATACCCCATAGTTGCACCGAAATGATCATTCTCGAATCTAACAGTTTCGATGAATTTACTCACAAAGTTCATGAGCCGTGGATGGTCTCCAGTCATATGCTTGGAAACGACCTTAGTCCAGTACCACGAACGATTTGAACGATCTGCAGTTGAACACAGACAAGAATGGATAAGCGGATAATTGGGATCCCCATGCAAGAATGGGTTCCATTTGGTTAGCAACAATAATTGGAACACCCACATCGGAAGTAGAAACAATGGAATCATCGTGGTTGATGCGTGCTAGTGTATGCATTGACCTATTCAAAGTATGTTCACTTCTTAAGGGAATAATTCTACCAAGAGCATCCATTTCTAATGGGCATTGATCTATATAATTTAGGGCACATCTCATTAAGATTGAATTTGCGGCCAGTAAGTATCCACGATAACCTATGTTACTAAATTTCCTTCTGTGGGTTTCCACTTTGTTTTTAACCTTCTTCCGCCATTGCTTTCTAGCCTTCTTAGCTTGATTTTTGGCAAGAACAATCTTAACAAGGCATTTAACAAGATAATCAACTCATTCAAACCACATTCATGATTAGTAACAGAAACCAAGCAATCATCATTACATGTTTTGCCAAAAGTAGCGTAATTGAATTAATTACGATGCGCTTATAGCTAATACAAGAATCAACACGATTCGTTTTATTCAACTCAAACTTAATGTTCCTAGGGTGATCTTCTACTTTCTTCCATTGCACATTCTTAGCTTGCGAGGCCCTATCTTGCTTTGTATTACCTGGAGGCTTTGACCCACTTGCTTTTGTGTCACTGATTACTCCTGTAAAGGGAATTATGGGAACATTAGATGATTGGGCTACCTTTTTCATTCCTGAACTAGAAGTGAAGGGATCTGAACTACTTGAGGGCACTTTAGAGTTCACTTTCTTAACACTGGGCATAGAATGATTTGCATACTTAGCACTAGGCATAGAACAAGGCATCACATCTTTATCTTTCTCACATAAGGATTTTGGACATGTTGCTCTTAAACATTCAAACAGCTCCTGAGATCGTTTGGCTTGAATGCAAGCAAACCTAATTTCACTATCAAGTGGCTTGTTTATGTAATCCTCTTCTACAATCTCACAGAGACATTTTAGACTATCCTTAAGGTGAGCGAAATAGTTATGAAATACCAGTTCGTTATTTCTAAGATGAGGGAATGTATTTAATTGTCCTGAAATCTTTACAGTCGTAGATGACTTTGATGCAACATTCTCATTAAAGACAAGTGGCATTTTCCCTTTTACGACTCCTCGGATTGATCATGGGTTTTACGACCGGTTTTACATTTATAGTAACTCGCTACACCTATGGCCTACCTAATGCACTAACAGCTGTGTACGGTCATGTAGTGAGGGAATTGTAAGACCGAGGTCGTCCCAAGAACGGTTGATTCCTAACTGTCTAATTAAATAAATTAGTCAAATAAATAAGTTTTAATGTAAGGATTGATAATATTTAAGGTATCACATGATCAATTGGGCTGGTTTTCTGGTAAACAAGCTAATGGAAACGATAGTGATGCAATTCTTAAACCTAGTTCTTCTACAAGTGGAAACAATCGATAAACTCCTTTGGTCAATTCGCCTACCCTATGGTTCCTAAAATCCTCACCAAGATGAACACGTCACCCGGGATCATTCGGCAATCTAATAGCATTCATTAAGAGCCGGTCGTTTACTATCGCAATACATGGGTTCTAAATGTCACTAGATTCCTGTTTCAAGTGGGGTTAAAGTCGAGAGGACAACATTTGGTCAATTCGCCCTAACCTATCGGCAAAGATGCCACCACAGGAGAAATCAGGCGCACCGTCATAAGTCATGTTGTTCCCGGTCCCCTAAGCCGAGTCATTAAGTTCCGCTACATGCTAGATTTATAATAGTGAGTGCCCGGCCGTTAGGAACTTAGACACTCACCTCATAATTCTTAAGTTCATCCAAACGGTAGGTGATCATTGGTCAAATCGCTGACAAGTAGAAAGGGTTTCGTCAGTTGGTCATATCTTACCCTTCCCGTCTCAGTCCGCTCACCTAGGGTCAGTTGGTCATATCTCCTAGGCAATTGGCCTCTACCGCCATTCAAAACTACCGAAACAAGGGTAGCTACCAATAAACTATGCATGCTTACACTAGAAACAATTAATTAACGCAAAAGCATTAATAATAAAAGAATCTAAACTAGGCCAAGACCTAATTTTCACATCTCTAAAATACCCTAGTAGGATGACAAATATAATTACCATGTAAAGCAATAAATAAACAAAGACATAACATCAAATAATTAATTGGCCAATAATAAATTAATAGACAATTAATTATAACATAATAAATAAAAATGCTCCAACAATTAAATCAGAATCAAAATTATAATAGAATAATGAAACCAAAATAATATTAAGAGTCGGAAAATAATTATATATCGTGCCAAGGATAATGTTATCGATCCCCTAGTTGAGTACCGGGGCAAACCCCGAAGGATTTGCCCCACAAAAACCCACGACTTGCGCTGCTTCTTTTCTTTCTTCTGCTTGTCGTACAGCAAACACAAACGCTCCCTTTTTCATGATTTAGAATGTAGCACATGTAGTCCTATTTATATTAGGCAAAAATGCATATATATCCCTCCCAAAATGAATAATTGCATTTATATCCTTTGTACAAGTTTTTTATGCACATAATACAATGATTTTTATGCGTGCTATGGATATATATGTAATTTTACATTTTCGGGAGGACATATATGCAAAAGCCCCTATATATTAAATGAATATATGACCTTTTTCCCATTTGGTCCTCCAACTTTAGACTACTTTCACATAGGTCCTTGTCTTTCCTTTTAATAAATATAACACATAAAATGTGTTATAAAACTTGCATATTTAGCCCCTCTTCAAACTTCTGCATTTATTCTTTAGTCCTCGAAAGGGATAAAATAAATATTAACTTGCCGCTTTTAATCCTTGGACCTCGAAGCTTTGCCCAAAGTAATTATTCGGCGTAACTAATTATCCGTTACGCCGTAACCTTTGTTAGCTCATGATTATCCGATCGAAATAATCTCTGGGCGTAAAATGCCATTTCGTCGCCAACCTTTATAAAAATAATTACGACGTAACCAAAAGAGATGGTTACGCCGTATCCTTCAAAGCATCCTTTTTACGCCGTAACATTATTAGCTAGTTACGGCGTAACCTTCACAAATAATTGTCAGGCCTTCGTTGTATTAGTTACGACGTAGTCAAAGGTACCATTTACGCCGTAACTTGTCTTCAGAATATATTTATTGGCCTTTTCTCACATCTATACCGCTCCAATGCCTCATTTATCCTGTAATGCAATTATGAACGAATATGAACGAATTAAGTACCATATTTTCCCATGATTAATTGGAAAATATGAGTCTAAAAATCACCTAAGCCAGAAAATTCCAAACCGAGCACCTCACGAAAAGGGAATTGAAATCACACTCTCTCTCATAATTCACGTGTTTATTTTTGGGTGATCACTCAATTGCTCAGTCATGGCGAGTATTCTATCATAGGCTTGGCAAAGATACTAATCTCCACCACTAGAGTCTATAGATGCAGCTATTCTAAAAGGCAATGGGTTGACACAACATATAATGTAAGGTTATTTTGTCATTACTAGACTCTGCGAAGGGGACAAAACCAATACCATGGCCAAGACACCAATGATTGCTCGCTTCCTCACCTAAACTCGATTCATGACTAAGGGTAGGATAAGACATGGGAAACATTTAATGGGTGTAAATAAAAAGACACGAAACAAATAGATTCCTAAGTCCATAGTCGCCCCACCACTAGTCGCATTCAATCCCATAACAAAAATTGAGGGTCAAGAGTCAAGGGGTCTTTAATACATGAGTCAATGCATATAAAATATAACGTAGTGCCTCATAGTCCATAAACCAGGCAAATAAGATGCATTAACTCGGCCTTCATAAAAAAAAAGTATGTGCTATAAAACTTTTTATAATTTGGGTACTTTTAGCATATAATTTTACCAAAATCAACCATTTCTATCTCCCATCCCCCCACTTGAAATGTACAATGTCCACATTGTACGAATATTTATTAAAATTTGAAAGGCGAGATAGAAATGTTCGGGTTTCTAAATTTTATCCGTAAGAACACAACGGATATGTAAAAATAGCGCCAATTGAAACAAGGCGAGAATACTTAACACAATACGACACATAAGCTGAGGTATATTACGATCAGCAATAAACAAACTAACAAACTCTTGCTTGCATTTTTTTTTTCACCATTTTTTTTTTTTTTCACTTTTTTAATTGATGCAAGACAAGGTGTACATGAATAAAAATAAAACAATCTTAACATATAAAGCATCCCCCCACTTGAGATCAACTATCATCTAAACCCGATTTTATTCCAAAACCCTTTATTCAAAACCCGCGACTTTCACTAGTGGAACCAAAATTAACCAACATCGCCCGGACCATGGACATAAGGAAACTACAGGGTAGGCTAGGCGATAGGTGTAACGAAACAACATATATTGGGTAAACAAAATAAAGGAAAGGCTCGAAGGGTGTATCTAGGGGTATCTTGCACTAATGGTGAGTGCAACAAAAAGGGTTTAACAAGGGGATTGACTAATCGATGTGAAAAGTCAATATACACAATACATATATGGGCTATTTGGGTTTAATCCTAAAATTGCCTTATATCCTAGCTGCACCGATCACACCAAGTTACCTCAGTGTAATGCTCATGATAATGGTCTCGAAAAGATATACAAAGACAAGTTCTAAAGTCTACTACAGCCACCGGCACACTCATTTTAGTGGAATTATGTATAAGGGGAAAACGGAAAGGCTTATCCTCACACAATTGAAATATAGAGTAGGTATGCTCAATCTAGATTAATCTAGTTAAGTAATGAAAAACATGTCAAAATTTTACTAATGAAACAATTTTCATCAAAAACTAGAAAAATAAGGGCAAGTAAAATCAAGCGGGTGTCTATGTCTAATCCCTTCCTCCCACTTGGGTCATACTAAGCATATAATTGAAAAAATAGGAAGGGTTAGAGTTGGAACGAAAAACTCCCCTGGATTAGCTCGGCATGAATAACAATGCATGTTCAAAAACATGCCCAATTGTGCCTCCACGAGCAACATCCAACTTCTCATTAACTTTCCAACACCATGTCACTCATCCAGGACGGATAACAAATGTTCTCTTGCAGCCAATCATATAATTCTTCAACTGTATTGCTGCAAGAGAAAACTAATACCAAAAGCATAATTCGGATAGAAAGAAAAAATAGCACGAAATGTAAAAATAAAAACAAAATAAAACCTAACTCACTTTCGTAAGAATCACGGTTGTATTTAGCGTATGAAACCAGCCTTTAAACCCCTCGGTGTCCCAAGTGGACGAGTGAAGTCTCGTGAGGGTTTACAGGGAACACACCCACAAAGTTCATTTAATTACTAATACAAGGTTATGGAAATGTTTTGAAACTGTTTTTATTAAAAAATTTCATATCAGAAGATAGTTACGGCGTAGGTGAGTTGACTTAATGAAATGTTTACCAGGAAGGGTTACAGTAAGCGGATCGCCCGATTCGACGTAATAAAAGCAGAAAGAAAACACGGAACAAAGGAGTTACGGCGTAACTAGATCGGCCCAGTTACGGCGTAATTATGTATTAGTGGGCAGATGGCCTTACTGATCGCCAGTTACGGCGTAAATGGATCAGCCCATTACGCCATAATTACATACTGATGTTGTTTTGCCCAAAGTGTCAACTTCTTCCTACGTGATCAAGAGGAGTTATCGGAACTCCTATCATATATCTTTGGTCTTTAAACACATAAAACAAGATAAACAAAACATACCAAACCCAAAACAAAATCTAAAAACTACCAAAAATATCCAAAAAGGTCTATGAAATAAAATCAAAAACTAAATCTATGATAGGGACGGGTAGTCTCCCGACGAGCACTTTTCTTTAACTCCCTCGAGTCTTTAAGTTAGACTCCTGCAACCATCATCAACGGGCATCCATTGGACGTCTCTAATCATGTCCATTGCTCCACTAATCTCGGCTTATGATCTTGTCGAGATTTCCTCCACTTGTTTTTTTTTGTACCTACACAAAAACACTACCAGTGCATTAAATGTGTAAAATAATTTCATAAGCAACAAGTGAGGATAGTTACAGATGGTTCAGACTTGGTTACGTCGTAATACTATTAACAACTACTGTTGTAACCAGTCACGAAAGAAACGATATAATATAAGAATAGATTACACCGTAACCATGGCCAAGGTTTCTGGTAATCTCAAGACAGAGAAGACATAATTGTAGAATAATATCAGCGAGAATGATGCACCCAGCGTTGCGGCGGGTTCTTTTTTTTATGTTATATGTGTGGTGTTTAAATTGTGTGCGAAAATTTTTATGTAAATGTTGGTATATTCATTTCATTTGGCACATTTGTATAGTGATAGATGGGTCGGGATGTAAATGTTGACCTTAAGTTTGATGTAAGGGTGTGTTTTAATTTTTTTTTTTTTTTTTTTTTTAAATATATATGTATACATATTTAATGAATTCGCAAGATCCTTAATTACATATTAACGAATAAAGTTCACGATTGAATTTGAAAACCTTTTTTCAAATGCCAAAACGGAAATAGGATTGGTTTTGCAAGATGTCACACACTTCGGGGGTACTTTTAGCCATTTTTCAGAATTAAGGACTCCTTTTGCAAAGCATTGTTGACTTTAGGATTGGTTTTGCAAAATCTGACACACTTCGGGGGTACTTTTAGCCATTTTTCAAAATTAAGGACTCCTTTTGCAAAGCATTGTTGACTGGAGGGGTACTTTTTGCCAGTTTTCCAAACGCACGAAACGACGTCGTTTCAATATTGTCGTTTTACCTTATAATTTGGGGCCTAAATTGTCGTTTTGTCTGTTTTTTTCAAACGCCAAAACGGCGTCGTTTGGCTAGTGGATTAATATATAAATAATTAAACGACCAAAAATACGGCGGTTTCGGCGGTGGCGCCAAAAACTTGATGCAGTTTCTTGACCCGGTTTTACATTTATAGTAACTCGTCTACCTATGGCCTACCTAATGCACTAACAGGCGATTAATCGGTGTCGCATCTAGTGAGGGAATGGTAAGACCGAGGTCGTCCCAAGAACGGTTGATTCCTAACTGTCTAATTAATTAAATTAGTCAAATAAATAAGTTTTAATGTAAGGATTGATAATATTTAAGGTGTCACATGATCAATTGGGTTGGTTTTCTAGTAAACAAGTTAATGAAAACGATAGTGATGCAATTCTTAAACCTAGTTCTTCCACAAGTGGAAACAATCGATAGACTCCTTTGGTCAATTCGCCTACCCTATGGTTCTTAAAATCCTCACCAAGATGAACAGGTCACCCGGGATCATTCAGAAATCTAATAGCAGTCATTAAGAGCCAGTCGTTTACTATCGCAATACATGGGTTCTAAATGTCACTAGATTCCTGTTTCAAGTGGGGTTAAAGTCGAGAGGCGACATTTGGTCAATTCGCCTCGTCTATCGACAAAGATGCCACCACATGAGAAATCCCTTAGATCATAAGTCCTTGTTCTAGTCTCCTAAGTCGAGTCATTAAGTTCCGCTACATGCTAGATTTATAATAGTGAGTGCCCGGCCGTTAGGAACTTAGACACTCACCCCTAATTCTTAAGTTCATCAAAACGGTAAGTGATCAGTTGGTCAAATCGCACAAGTAGAAAGGGTCGTCAGTTTGTCATATCTTACCCTTCCCGTCTTAGTCCGCTCACCTAGGGTCAGTTGGTCATATCTCCTAGGCAATTGGCCTCTACCGCCATTCAAAACTACCGAAACAAGGGTAGCTACTAATAAACTATGCATGCATACACTAGAAACAATTAATTAACGCAAAAGTATTAATAATAAAAGAATCTAAACTAAGCCAAGACCTAATTTCCACATCTCTAAAATACCCTAGTGGGATGACAAATATAATTACCATGTAAAGCAATAAATAAACAAAGACATAACAACAAATAATTAATTGACCAATAATAAATTAATAGACAATTAATTTATAACATAATAAATAAAAATGCTCCAACAATTAAATCAGAATCAAAATTATAATAGAATAATGAAACCAAAATAATATTAAGTGTGGGAAAATAATTACATATCGTGCCAAGGATAATGCTATCGATCCTAGTTGAGATGCAGGGGCAAACCCCGGAGGATTTGCCCACAAAACCCACGACTTGCGCTGCTTCTTTTCTTTCTTCTGCTTGTCGTACAGCAAACACAAACGCACCCTTTTTGATGATTTAGAATGTAGCACATGTAGTCCTATTTATATTAAATGAATATATGACCTTTTTCCCATTTGGTCCTCCAACTTTAGACTACTTTCACATAGGTCCTTGTCTTTCCTTTTAATAAATATAACACATAAAATGTGTTATAAAACTTGCATATTCAGCCCCTCTTCGAACTTCAGCATTAATTCTTTAGTCCTCGAAATGGATAAAATAAATATAAACTTGCCACTTTTAATCCACGGACCTCGAAGCTGCTTAAGTAATTAGTTACGTCGTAACCAATTATCCGAGTTACGCCGTAACCCTTTGTTAGCTCATGATTATCCGATCCGAAATAATCTCTACGGTAGTAACTAATGCCATGTTACGCGTAACCTTTATAAAAATAATTACGACGTAACCAAAGAGATGGTTCGCAGTATCCTTCAAAGCATCCTTTTACGCCGTAACATTATTAGCTAGTTACGCGTAACCTTCACAAATAATTGTCGCCTTCCGTTGTATTAGTTACGACGTAGTCAAAGGTACCATTTACGCCGTAACTTGTCTTCATAATATATTTCTTGGTCTTTTCTCACATCTATACCGCTCCAACGCCTCATTTATCCTGTAATGCAATTATGAACGAATATGAACGAATTAAGTACCATATTAATACAAATGAGGCCATAAACACGGGAATTTGATATATAAAAGATCAGGCTAATTTCTTTGTTATCAAATATCCCCCCACTTGAATCCTACTTGTCCTCAAGTATACCCTTTAAATAATTATTAAAAAGATATCTCCCATGATTAATTGGAAAATATGAGTCTAAAAATCACCTAAGCCAGAAAATTCCAAACCGAGCACCTCACGAAAAGGGAATTGAAATCACACTCTCTCTAATTCGTTGAACGTCCTCGACAAGCAGTAAACGATAGTAGGTAAGTTGTTAGACATGATTCCAGATTCTACGGGATTTTACTATTCTTTGATTAAACCGGAAATAGATTCTTTCACGGGATTTTACTAAACCAAAAGAACAACCGTAAAATGTAGCACGAAGAAGTAACAAGTCTCAATAGACAAGTGGCTAAACAGTCAACACGCTTTGGTATCAACTCGCTAAACAATCAACTTGCTTAAGAGACAAGTCGCTTAAAACTCAAGTCGCTTAAAGAAACAACTCGCTTAAAACCCAAGTCGCATAAAAAGTCAACTCGCTAAATAGCCAAGTCGCATACAGAGACAACTCGCTTAACAACCAAGTCGCATAAACCAACTCGCTGCCAATACAACTCGCTTAATAGCTAAGTCTCTTTAGAACTCAAGTCGCTTAAAGAATCAACTCGCTAAATAGCCAAGTCGCATAAACCAACTTGCTTCCAATAACAAAGCAACTCGCTTCCAAATGACAAAGAAACTCGCTTCGAAGAAACGTTTTACCGTGGCTCAAATGGCTTAGTACAATATTAAAAAACAACCACTTTAACAATTAAAAACAGCCCAACCACGATGATTCAAGCCTTTCAATTCGAAACCTAAGCACATATGATGATCCTAAACACTAAAGTACTATCAAAACTCAAACTTTAACACAAGAAATTGACCAAATGATTCAAACTCTTCTAAACACTTATAACCCCAAAAACCTTATGAAATCCACCAAAACAAAGAACATGAAAGATGAGTGATCAAACCATGGCTCTTGATACCAATTGTAAGATATAGGATTTCACAAACACATTAAACCACAATCATAATGGGGCGTATACAAGTTTTTAGAGAGAGAAAGCTAGAGACAGAAAGGGAAGAGAGTTGGGAACTATGTAAAACAAAGAAAAATGGTATTGAAGCTCCATCCCCTCTACCTTGGGAGGTAGAGGGTATTTATAGTTTTCTTACAAGACTCGCCTCCTACCGGCTGTGGATCAGGCATACAATGGGTAAAGACCAGTCCGTCCTCCACGGTGTTACTTAACTAAATACTAACTAACGTAAAATGACTACGACTACGAGCTTTCTAACGAATACATATAATTGAGGTGACCGACTCTTTAACGACTGGATTTTCTAAATCCTAACATCCTAGACCACTACAACTCTGAAGTTGACTCTTGTGCATGCTAATCATCACATTCCAAAGGATCTTAGTGGCTTAAGTCTTGAATGCACTTGCCAAATCTCTTTCCTTTTAAACTACCTTGTTAAGAATCCTAAAGTCATCATCTACATCTTCATTCTCAGCACTTAGAAACTTTTACAAACCTCTTTTAATCATCTCATCATGAGAAAAGCTCCTAGCGGTAGCTCATCCACCAAAGGACCACCCAAGAAAATTGCTTGTGTTGTACACGAAATTTCCTCAACCGAATCATCTCCCGTTAAATCCACAAACGGTAGGATCTCCCCTCCACCTATCAAACCAATCCCCAAAAGGATTGTTCCCACAAAACTACCAATGCCAAACACCACTATACCCCCTATTTCCACTAAACCATCACCCTTAGTGCCTAGAGCCATATCATTCACCACTCCACTCTCATCACCACACCTCTACAATATAGAGGACTTGCCTCCTAGGCCATCCCATCCTCCACCATTGCCAACATTCTCCTCTTTAGGAGGAATAGCGCAACAAAATCAAGGTGTTGAGTCAACACTAGCTCCGGCTTCTTTTTCTCCGTCACCTTCAAATAGTCCATTTTGGATTATAAGGAATCATCAAAGCCAACCACCCGACCACATGAAAGTTGACACCTCTCTACCTCCGCCATCATCCTTAGTTGAGCCATCATCGAATGTGCCTCTGCCAATCCCTCCTTCTTTTGAGGCTCCTCAACCCTCTACACTTGATCCTCCACATCAAGGTATTTCCTTTCTACCACCACCACTTCCCAGCCATGACAAGGATTGTTATCATTATCAACATGTTAAAAGCTTGATACATGAATTACGTGAAGATCAATGTTTCATGTTGTATCACCTCCTCGAACGTTTTGACGAGATCAATAAACCAAAAAAACCTTGAGCTTAAGGTTTCAAGTGGTGTCCTAGTTTGGAGCTTAATCTAGATAGTCTAGGAATGATATTTCGTGTTTTAAATCATTCTCTTAGTTTTAGAGATTTGTAAATCATGTCTCGTATGTTTTATTGAA
>OU343220.1:28755185-28851575 GCA_910596185.1 Chrysanthemum makinoi
AATTGTTGCTTCTTACACTGCCATGAAACTAATCTTCTTCAAGATATTGGCATCCACACATTGGTTGATCTTGTCATAGTTGTCACCTTTTAATCACTATAGAAAAAGCTTCCAAGTGAAAAGGTGAATCCCTTGGATACCACAACCCCAACTTAGGTTGTTGTTTCAAATAACAAAAAATTCTCTTCACTGCATTCATATGAGAGACCTTGGATGAGACTTGATATCTTGCACATAAACAAACAGCAAACATGATATCAGGCCTTGATGCAGTAAGATACATAAGACAGCCAATCATGGATCTGTATAACTTGACTTCAACTAGTTGTCCATCTTCATCCTTGCTCAATGAGTTGATAGATTTGATAGGTATAGTAACAGGCTTCATGTCATCAAAATTGAACTTCTTAAGTATGTCAGCTACATACTTGTCTTGACTTATGAAAATTCCTTCCTTTGAATGCTTAACTTGAAGTCCCAAAAAGAAAGTTAACTCACCCATTGAACTCATTTGAAATTAATTCTGCATCAGCTTCTCAAACTCCTTGACCATAGATTGTTTGGTAGCTCCAAAGATGATATCATCTACATACACTTGAACTAGCATGATATCCTTCTTATCTCTGCAACACCAAGCATTGTTCTGGCTGCTTCTATCAAAGTCCTATTCTTTCTCTCTGCAACACCATTCTGCTGTGGTGTTCTGGCAAAACTGAACTCCCTCTTGATTCCTTTGTTAGCACAAAATTCATCCATAAGCTTGTTCTTGAATTCAGTTCCATTGTCACATCTAATACCTCTAACTTTCAGTCTTAGTTGGTTTTCAAGTGCTATTATAAGATCATGAATAGCATCAAAAGTATCATCCTTAAATCCCAAGAAAAATACCCAACTGAATCTACTGCAATCATCTGTCACTACTAAGCAGTACTTCTTCTTGTTCAAACTTGTAACAGATACATGACCAAATAGATCCATATGTAACAGCTCCAATGGTTCTCTAACAGTCCTTTCCTCAAGCTTCTTGCAAGAAGCTTTGTGTTGTTTACCCTTCTTACATGCCAAACAGGAGTGATCATTCTTGTAAGCCTTTGAAGGTAAACCTCTAACTAAATTCCCTTTGACCAATTTGTTGATATTCTTATAATTCACATGGCCCAATCTTCTATGCCACTGATGTGCTTCTTCAAGGGATGCCTTTGCTACTAAACATGTAGCTCTTTCAGAAGAGTGAAGACTCTTCATATCCAAACTGTACACATCATTGGTTCTTGGTACTTTGAGTATCACCAAATTATCATCATCAAGTTTGAATTCAGGTGAAAGTATGAGGCATTCTGTGTCAGCGAATAACAGGGATGCTTTTTTCACAGATTTGAGAGACTGACTAAAGGTTGAACTTAAGCTCCTTCACATATATAACATTCTCAAAATCTATGCTTCCTGTCTTGATAGTTCCTTTTCCACTAATTCTTCCTCCACTAGCATCATTCCCAAATGCAACTCTTCCTCCACAATATGGCCTAAAATCTGACAGAATCTCCTTGTCTCTTGTCATGCTTCCAGAGCAACCACTATCCACAATAAGATGATCTTTAAGCTCCTCTTCTGGGTTGCCCTGCACAAAGATAAATAAGTTAGTGTCTTTTAGGAACCCAAGCCATTACTGACTTGTGTTCCCCTTGTGGAGTAACATACTCAAATTCCTTGAGTATGTAATCTTCACAGTTTTTGTAGACAGAATCAAGCATTATCTTTTGTTTCAAAACTTGTGGTGGATTTTCAACAAAAGTTTCTTTTTCAACAAAAAACCTCCTTTTTAGTTTCAATAAAATCATCTGCATAAAAATCACATTTCAGTTACTTGTTGAGAAAGTACTGTTTGTTCATCATCAGTACTTTCTTTCTTAACCCATTGAGTTTTAACTTCTGGTGAAGAGTCTCTAGATCTAAATACTTTCTTGGAGTTGTAACACCTTCTAGATTGATAGTAGTTAGATCTCCTATGGTTCCTATTCCAAGAGGTGTTTGGTGAAAACGGAGCAGTACTTTGAGAAAGTATTGGTCTTGACTTATCAGTACCTTGGAAAGTATTGAAGGGTACTGGCGGTTTTGAAAAGGGTCTTCTCTGGTGAGGGTACTATATAGTCGGTGAGAGGTTTCTATGGTTAACCCTATGTGAATTATTCCAATCTGGTCTAGTCTCCTTTGGTTTTTGGTTATCTATTCTGTTCTTAGGGAACTTACTTAAGTACTCTGAATGTAAGTTACAGTCCTTAATCAAATGAGTGGGACTAAAACAAACAAAACAGAGTTTTTTGATCTGATTCCAAAGTTTCTTCTTCTATGTGTATGACTAAACCTATCCTGTCTTCTAGGTGAATGATGAAAACTGTTTTGACCAAAATTATCCCAAAAAGGTTTAGCAGTCTGTTGAAAAGGTTTTCTTAAAGGTACTGCTGAAGGTGTTGCAGTACTTTGAGGTGTAGCAGTACTTTGGGATGAAAGTACTGCTTGGCTTTGAACATCATCTACCTTAGGTGTTTCAACAATTTCTTTTGAGATTTCAGACCTAGATTGACCTTTAAGTTTCTTCCTAAACTCTAAGTTATCTACTCCAAAACGAGAAACATCAGGCCTAAGAGGTTGATGACTACCAGTGGGATGAGGGACTGCATGATAGGCATTATCTTTCTTAAACTTAGGGGGTGGTTCACTAACTGATTCCTCATTACTAGATGTGTCTATATAATTAATGAGTTCATCATCACTAGTGGTTATATCCTCAAAGTCACATTCATCCTGATCACTAGGTGGGTTTTCTATGTTATTAAAATCCATACCAAAACCTAGGCCAGTTTTAATGTAAGCTCTTCTCTGTTTTTCAACATAAGTGACATGTGAAAGACCTGATTGTCCCCAAGCATTAAACTTTTCTAGTAATTCATCTCTCTCCTTAGTTAATTTCTCAATTTCAGAGATCTTACAGTTTAACTTCCATTCACTTAATTTCAACTGATAGTCATGTTGTTCATACTTTCCCTTAAGCCCTTTCATTATTTTCATGTGTTATAATTTTGGCTTCCATTGACTCTAAAGTTATTTGATAACCTGCTACTTCAGACCTAGCCTTTATACAGTTATCTCTTTCAGCCACATAACTATTCAGTACTTTTTGATAAAAGTCATGACAATTGGAACATACCTCAGAGATAGGGGTGTACTTGGTGAAGTAGCCATCATAGCAAGTAGAACAGGATCATCTTCACTCTCCATGCTCCAGTCAAAGCTTCCAAAACCATCTTTAGACTCCATAGCAGCATGTTCAGGTTCCTCATCAAAAGCTATGCTCCAGTCAAATTCTTTCACTGAATCCTCCACAGCTACCATACAGTAGGTGACTGGTTCATCATCAAACTCAGCACTCCAGTCAACCTCTGATAGATTCTCTTGAGCAACCAAAGCTTTTGTTTCTGTAATAGGGATTTCTTTTAACTCTAGCTTTGGTTTCTCAGCCATCCTGTTTGCTTGATAAAAACATTCCAAAATGTCTAGTCTTTTGACAATTGAAGCATTCAATTTTGGATTTGTCAAAAGTGATTCCCTGTTTTGGTTTGAAGTCTATGCCTCTTCCAGTCTTCTTCATAAACTTCTTGATCCTAGCAGTGATCATAGCAACTTGCCATCTGATATCTATTTCTTCAAGTGCATCATCTTCAATCTGTGAGATCCTTCATAGGTAATAGGCAAAGTAGCTTGTTGTGCAAAGAAAGAGCACACAACTTCATCTGAGTGGATGGTATTTGATGATGTGGGTTGTTGAGCATAAGTAGGGGGAGTGTAGACAGCAGTATTGAGCAACATTACAGAGGAGGAGAAGCAGTACTTTTAGTAGAAGTCGCCCTCTTTTCAGATGATACAAAAGCAATACTGTGAGACTTTGAGCTTGATTGACCATTCATCTCATGCTCATACACCTTCAGATGATTGTAGAGATCATCAAAATCCATGGTGTCTAATCCAAGTTGTCCTCGATCTCATAGCAATTACATGCCATGTCGATGGCAAACTCATAAGAACTTAAGATTATCATCTTCAACCAAGACCTTTGCTTTGTATAGTTCCGACATCTTGAAGATTTTGGAATCTGTCATAGGCAGCATCAAGGCTTTCTCTTTCTCCAACAGTAAAGGTTTCAAATTGCTGCTTCAACAGATTTTTGTGCATCTTCTTGGAAGCATCATTACCTCCAAATCTAGTTTTGAGAGCAGTCCAGAGTTGCTTGGCATCTTTAGCATCATAAAATTTGAGTAGGTGTTTTCTCTGGAATGGCGGACAAGAGAATGTTGAGAGCCTTCTCTTGATTCCTTAGTGTTCTTCTGGCTAGACTGGTTTGGGTGGTTTAGGTTGTCCAGGAACCTCTATAGGTTCTGGAACTACTTCATTGCCATTGACAATCACATTCCATAATGCATGGTCTGCGATTGCAATATACTGCCTCATCTTCATGCTCCATAGGTCATACTCTCCCTTCTTGATAATAGGTATCCTAAGTGAGGTGATTGATGGTGGTGGAACCAAGGTTGTCAAAATCGCGATCCTGCTCGTAGGATCGTACGATCTTACGATCCTACACACAAAAAACGATCAGGATCTTAACAAGATCGTAATCTAGGTAGGATCGCAGCAGGATCGTAGGATCGCGCGTAGGATCGTAGGATCGGATCGGATCGTATAGGATCGCCTATTATTAATTTTATTTTTTTATTTTTTTTGTATATTAACTTTTTAAGTGTAATCTCATGTCTTAAAGGCCAATGACTAAGAATTTTTCAAAAAAATTATTATTTTGGTGCTGTTAATTAATTGTCTCTTGAAAGATTAATGAGTGTAAAATTATTATGTTTTTATGGACTATTTAGAAATAGTTTAGATGTGTCTTTTTGGGTTTATTATGAAAAACGATTTCGTGCTTTGTAAAATATCATTGTTTTTGAAGTAAACTATCTACATACTTGACCCAATTTTGTTCATATTTTATTTTATGTTACATATAAAAGCATGAATATTCTAATTTAATTTATTTGGTCATCAAGAAAAAAAATCAGTAATATTATCAGAATATTCGAATTTAATTTATTTGGTTATCAAGAAAAAAATTTGTGTTGCCCTCTATTATAAATTATGTCATTTCATTTTCAGATACAATCATTTTATCTTTTTGCATTAATCTATATAGTGTAACAAAAAAATTACAGAATCACGTGCTAATAAATTAACATTATCCTTTTGCATATTATCATGAAAAAACTATACTAAAAAACATTAAAACGAGAAGTAGGTGCACCGTGCACGTATGTAGTAACTTTGTGCAAGTTTGCATTGCTATATATCTATTATTCTATTACAACGGTACTTGAACATATAAATTTTTCTTTTATCATCCATTTAGATTCGTTTATCATATGAAATATTATATAGAAATATAAAACTACAACCCCTATACAAAAATATATACATTTTCATAGGATCTTACGATCCCGATCCGATCCTACGATTACGATCTTGCAAAGCCGAAAACGATCCTAGGTAGGATCCCGATCCTGACAACCTTGGGTGGAACAGCTTCAGTCGACATCTTTAGGGTTTTGTTGTTTAACTAGGTTTAAACAGTTTCTTCTTAGTCAGAGTTTCCACACAAGCTCTGATACCACTTGTTGGATCGATGTACTCTAACCAAACTAACTTAAATAGCTTGTTAAGGTTTAATAACCTCGGATAAATCCTAAGTTATTAACAATGAAACACTGAGTAATCTTTATCAAGTATGCGGAATTTACTTAATAAAGCTAAGAAGAATATAACTTTTAACTTTCAACGATTATATTAATAACTCTAATTCTGCTTGTTATGCAAACTTCTTTAACAACTCTAATAATATCGAACTCTCTAAAACTCTAATAATACGCGTACTCTAAACTTGTGAACTCGTACCTCTAATGCCAATTTAGGGGTCCTTTTATAGGCTCAAGGATAACCCTAGTCGGTTTACAATTTGTATCCTTGTATGACAAGTAATCTAATAAAGAATATTCTAGAATTAAAAAGCTTTCCATAAACGAATATAACAGTTCTTTTATCCTTGCAGTACTTTGACTTTGACAGCAGTACTTTGACTTCTTCTTTAGCAGTACTTTGACTTTTCCAGTACTTTGTCATTCTTCAGCACTTTAACTCTTCAGTACTTTAACTTTCCATATCCCAACAAACTCCAAACCTAACTTCTAACAAACTCCAAACCTAACTCCTAACCACTAAAAATTAAGATAAAGAGCTCCAATTATAAAATGACATGTGTCATTTCTCAACTAAAAATTCATCTTTATTTTTAAATTAAAATATCTTTTTATCTACTTATTTTTTTTATGATCTAATTTCACCATATTTTCTAAAACTTTATGCTCTTTAATTCAACATCCATTTTGATATATTTTTATGAGTTTTTAGTTTTTATATTTTTAATGGGTTTATTTTATTTTAATTCAAATTTTTACAACTTTAACCTTTATTTCATTTATTTCAATCAATATAATCTTGATTCGTCAAAATCATATACTTTTGGGGTAGTGTTTGACGCGTAAGAGATTGTGAGGGTATTTCTATATGCGGGAATAATGATGTCGCGGGAAAGCTACGGGAAAGTTACGGGTAACCCAAACAAACACTTACAACTAACACATATACATTCGAAGTGTTGTGAAACGAATTCACTAAACGGGTAAGCAAACACATATAACTATACTTATCGTCGCCGCTGTGCGCGGTACCCGGCTAGTAAATATAAATAGGGTGTTATATCACACAGACACTTATTCACACTCATACTCTGCACTGGAATTGCACTGGCCGAAACCCTTGGGTGAGGGATCCGCCGGAACCGTGGAATAGTAGGCAAGCTTTACCTATAAATAGTAAGCCATTTCTCTCTTGCTCACCAACCCTTTTAGACATACTTTCTCTTTATGTTCGAACCTCTTTAACCACAGATCCAAAAGATCATTCTATGTAGTTTTATCTTTGTGTGATTCTCTAGGTTTCTCTTAAAGGCGAGATCACAACTTCTTGAAGACGTGCAAGCTCAAGTTCATGAGTTGCTAAGCTTCGTCATCATCAAGACCACTGAAGTGCATCTTGTTGATAGTTATTCTCTCTCTCTAATAGTGTGTCGTGTTAAAGGCATTGGTGTAAAGTACCGAAGGTGTACATTTGATATGGTGCGTCGATTTACAAGTTGTGTAGTTTGGGTTAAAGGATTTGATATCGTTTTTAGTATTGTAAAAAGGAGTGTGTCTCCTTTGGGTAGTTGTGTTGGGTAGTAGTTCCTCTTTTGTAATAGAACTCGGTATCTAGCCTTGTACCGGATAAAGTGTAGGCGACGTTGTGATAGGTTTGGTTCTACCTCGTGGAAGAACCCGGTGTCTAGCCTTGTACCGAATAAAATGTAGGCGACGTTGTGAAGGCTTCTCCACCACATTAAGGAGCTTGTGTTGTGTAATGCTTAAGAACTCTCGAGTTGGGTACTCGGAGAGTAGAGTAGGGCAAAAAGGGTATCCTTGTAGCCGAACCACTATAAATACTCGCGTTGTGGTTTTGTGTTCCTTTACTCTTTATCTCTTTGCATTACTTATATATGTCCATCTATCAATATCCAACACACGATCTAAATGGATTGACATAAGTCGATCTAAATACTTTAAAATGTAGTTTTAATCGGCAAAACTATTCAACCCCCTTCTAGTTTTCTACATGAATGACAAAAATGGTAATCATAATGCAAGTGTCTTACCTTCTACATGACCAGATCGCATCTCTAGGAGTAGCAGACTACAACCTAGGAGCAATAGAGTCTCGCCTGTCTCTAAGTGTAGATGCATGAATAAAGTTGAAGAAGTAGAAGAACACATTTTGAATTTACAGCTTTGTAATAAGAAACACAATTCATCTGAATGTACTGAATCTGTTAAACTTTCTATGTTTAATGAATGTGTTGAATCCAGTATGTTTTACATGTGAAAAACGTTTAATTGATGTTGTTCATGGTGATTGTGTTTCAAAAAATGTGAATGTTATGCCTAAACAAAAGATATTTGTGGAACAGTGAAACCAACAAAGTATAGTTAAGTTAGCTCTCATGATAGTGATAAGAGTACTAGGTATATTGGAAACATACTGGTAGAATGTTTACATGCGTTAACGGAAGGTGGAAAGCAATTAGTAGTTAATCAGATGATATATTCTATGAATGTGAACCTATTTTTTCTACTAACGAAACGAAGCCAAAGTCAAAACGGTTTCCACAAAAAAAATCTTTTGTTCTTCGCAGGTTATCGAAATCTGTCTTTGGATTATCGACTCGGGTTGCTCAAAGCACATAACCGGGAATCTAAAGCTGCTGATCAATTTTTTCTGGACTTCATGGAAACTGTAAGCTTTGGAAATGATCATGTAGTAGCTATTCTAGGTTACGGAGATCTTCAATTTTGGAATTATTTGATCACTTAAGTTTACTACGTCGAAAGATTGGGACACAACTTGTTTTTAGTCGGGCAGTTATCTGATGCTGATTTAGAGGTTGCATTTCAAAGAAACACATGCTTTATTCGTAATTTAGTAGGCGATGACCTCATGATTGTGGATCACGACACCAACTTATATACCATAGATGACAAGAGCATCTGAAACTAAATACTGGTTGTGGCATAGAAGATTATCCCATCTCAATTTCGATACTATCAACAAGCTTGCTAGTGACAACATCGTCACCGGTCTTCCTAAGTTCAAATACACCAAAAATAATTTATGTCCATCCTGCAAGCAAGGAAAAATCAAAAAGGCGTCATATAAACCAAAAACCGTACCAAGTTCGGATGATAAGTTACATATATTGCATATGGACTTATGTGGCCCGATGAGAGTCGAAAGCATGAAAGGAAAGAAGTATATTCTTATTATTGTTGATGACTATTCAAGATATATTTGGGTTAAATTCATGAGATCAAAAGACAAAGCACCAGACATCATCATCAATTTTTGAAGCGAATTCAAATCCTTCAAAAAGCCATAGTCAGAATTGTAAGAACTAATAATGTCACAGTGGTTAGAACTCCACAGCAGAATGGGGTAATTAAAAAAAGAAATCGCACTATTGTTGAAGTTGCTCGCACAATGCTAATTAATTCTAGTGCACCGTTATCCAAGATTCAACAAAACACCGTATGAGCTTGTGAGCAACAAAAAATTGGATATCCCTTATCTTCACATGTTTGGCACCTTGTGTTATCCAATGAACGACATGGAAGATCTCGGGAAACTAAAAGCTAAGGGTGATATTGGGAACTTCATTGGATACTCAAACAACTCGAGGGCTTTCAGAGTGTATAATAGAAGAACTAAAAGGATAATGGAGACGATGAATGTGTAGTTTGACGAAATTTCACAAAATGGCTTCTGAGAGACTCGCTCTAGAACTCGCGCTTAACAATCAGACTTATGGACACATCAGTTTAGGACTCGTAGCTCAAGGAGCTCAATCAACAACCAATGACAAACCGTCATAACAAGAACTGAAATTTTTCTTTGAGTTAATGTATGATGAATATTTTGGTGGACCATCGACTAATGCATCAAAACTTCATTCCGCTGCACCAGCTCAAAACCATCAACCACCACTACCACCACAAGATACATCAACTACAGTCGAAGTTGAAGCATCTACTCCAACAAACTCATCAACATCAACTTCAACAACTCCAGTACTTGAAATCAAGTTACCAAGAATTGAGCAAATCCAAAATACAATGCAAGAAGAAACAACACATAAGCGAAACAACGAAATGTTAGAAGAAGAAGTATTCGAAAACCCGTTTGCAATGGAACATGATGAATCATCTTCAAGGTTACATGAACCATCTAACATGCAATCATTAAACCCACGGTACACTTCTAAACTCAAATGAAGTAAAGACCATCCTATCGAACGAGTGATCGGTGAACCTTCAAGACCAGTTCAGACGATAACACAACTTGTCACAGATCCCGACTTGTGCATTACATTTGCTCTGTAAGCACTAAAGAACCTAAGAACATTCGGGAGGCAATGGTAGACAATGCTTGGATATAGGCAATGCAGGAAGAACTTCTTAAGCATGAAATACATGACACTTGTGAAGGAGTTGAAAGACCAATTGAAAAACATGTCTTTGATCTCAAGTCAATATGGAATAACAAACTGGATGAATAAACGATTGTCATTCGCAACAAGAACATCACTGTATATCAGATAGACAACAAGACGACGTTCTTGAATGGTACCATCAAAGAAGAAGTGTATGTGAGTCAGTCGGAAGGCTTCATTGATTTCGAACATCCAGATCGCGTATACATGCTTAAGAAATCAATTTATGGTCTCAAACAGGCACCAAGGGCGACGTATGACGAATTATCATCTTTCCTTATAAAAAATCATTTCACCAAAGGTACTGTCGATCATACACTGTTCACATAGAGATGCAACAATGACATCTTGATTGTTCAGATTTATGTGGATGACATTATTTTTGGATCCACTAATTCCGACCTTTTAACTCAATTTGCAAAACTAATGAAGAGCAAATTCGAGATGTCTATGATAGGGGAATTAAAATTCTTTATTGATTTACAAATACACCAATCCCCTCGTGGTATCTCCATTAACCAGTCTAAATATTGCTTTGAAATCTTGAAAAAACATGGCATGAAAAACTAGACAACGTTGGTACACCAATGGTCACTACACCAAAAAATGGACCTGATTTGTGCGGGAAACCCATCGATCCGAAGAAATATCGGAGCATGATTGGTTCTCTCATGTATCTTACTGCTAGCAGACATGATATTCAATAATCTGTTTGCTTATTAGCACGGTTTCAAGCAAGGCCTACCGAACTGCACCTCCAAGAGGTTAAAGGATCTTTCGACTCCTAAAGAAAAGCATTCACATGAAACTTTGGTATCCGAAAGAATCCGGATTTGATCTAATAGCCTTTTTCAGGATCAGAACATGACTAAGGGGTTGTTTATTTTTATCCTTAGCTAAGTGATTGGGTCAACAAAGTATTTCTTATTAAGTATATGACCCACTTATTTCCTCGTACTTAATCTATATCCCCAAGGCATGAAATATTAAGGCATCTCAAATAAAAGGCTCATATAAACGTGGACCCCACATATATTAAGGGCATGTTCGTTTAAAATTTTTCATTAAGTCGTGTTAATTGACAGATGACTTAATGCATACTTTATTAATTAATATTTTAAGTCGTCTTTTTTAGTAAGTCACAAACAAACGGTTTTTATATGACTTAGTAAATCCAGTTGTTTTTCTATTAAGTTCAAATCAAACACCACCTTATTCTAAAAAAAGAAAAGAAATACCCCCAAGTCACTCCTTAAAAATCTGTTGCCGACAACAATATCAATTTTGAGAGCCTGTTTGGGTAAGCTTATGAAACATAAACCCTGGCTTATTTAGAAACTTGTTGGCTTATATAAGTTTTTTTAATAAACTTATATAATCCAACAAGTCTCAAAATAAGCCGAAAAATTTGGGGCTTATAAAACACACTTTCACCCCCAATAAATATAAATAGGGTGTTATATCACACAGACACTTATTCACACTCATACTCTGCTGCACTCTCCGTATCCGATTCTCTCTCTCTCTCTCTCCGTTTGGTAATAATAATTTATCTGTCTCTTACCATATCTATAAACGCAAATCTAGCATAAAATCTCGATGTAATTTCCATAAATAAATTAGTTTCGGTTTTGAATTTATGATTACATGTGTGTTAGCAGGGTTTGTATACTTGATGATAATTCTATATGATGATTTAGGGTTTCTATTTTCTAGTGCTAGTATTACATTTTGGCGAAATTAATAAAAGTTGTATGTAATCAAAGTGTTTTGAAACTAACTTGTATAGTAACAAATGAAGGACACACACACGCGTTGAAAGTACGTTTCATTATAATAACTTATAGCCTAACTTAATTGATACCTATAGGTGTAGCCAATCTTTCGATATAAGTAAATTTGTTATTATATATGCGTATGTCCTCCTTCATTTTGTAGATATAGATATAGATAACCTATTTTGCCAACAGGTACGAACAATGACACTAAGCTAGGTCTCGTGGTGTTATGCTTAATTTGTGTGTCTATTTTTTGCCTTTCGCTTACTACTAGCTCTTTATTAGGGGCTTTCGGTAGGTCTTGGTTCATCATGCCTATACTTTTCAATGACATTGAATATGCAGCTATCAATGTTTTTATATAAAAGTTCCTTTCCTGCTCTGTAGATTATTCACACACATTTATATAATTCACAGCTGCAATCTAATTCAGTTTTCTCTTATGATTTTATTAGACATGGACAGGTCGTTGGATAATGATTCTTCTGTGTATCTGGCAATGCAGTACCTAAAAGAGAGACAATATTACAAAACATTGCACTGGTACTAGCTAGCAGCCGAAATTACTATTATGATAAAAAAATGTTTCTCATGTATTATTATTATTAGTATACAGCTGGCCGGTTTTATAGTAATAACAATAATAATCTACTGCTCGATCATCTATCTCAGGCTCGAGTCAGAGTCGGGGCTTTATTGTGATATCGATTATGTTCAGAACATGATAAACGCTGGAGAATGGGATAAGGTCGAAAGTTACTTGGGTGGATTTAAAATAAGAGTGGGCGGTGAAGATGATGCCGAGTCAATGGCTATATTTTATGAGATTAAAAACCAACAGTTAGTTGAGGCTCTGCAACAGTACGTAGTCTGCATCGTTATTTCTTCTAGTCTAGTTATAATTTCTTACTATGCCTTTTGATTTTTTTAAATTACTCCCAACTGTTTTCTATTTTACAGAGAAAGAGATGAAGAAGCCTTATTCATTCTGACCAAACAGATGGTGGGTCTGGAGACGTTTTTTAACAAAGCTAACATGGCAAATGTTCTCTTAAAAGATAAAGCTGGGTACGTACGGGTCATGTTCTTTAAATAGTTGCTAGACGATCGATCCGCAATTAATGAATTATAATAAATGCGCGCTAGCTTTTAGGAATATTCTGTGGTTTCCAACTAAAATATGCGATTTTCTTGTGTTTAGTGTAAAAATGTTGTTAATGGGACTCACATACGAGTTTCCCAATCAAATATCTATAATAGCATTACATATAGCTCAATGTTTATGGCTGCTCTTGTCATGCTTACTCATTTTGTTTTAGGTCTGAATACAACACGTAAACGCAACTTTTTTTTTTTTTTTTTTTTTTTTTTTCCATTTAATGTGCATGTTGGGTTTATATGTTCACTTTTGAAATCAGGAGGGACCAGTATTTTGGCAAGCACACCGACATAGTTACCTCAAGGGATAGGCTGGGTGTTAAAGTTAGGGAAATGATTGAGAAACACCCCCGTCTTGCTGAGAAATGTCGTTTTTCTGAGTTTGTTGGGTCAAGGCTTTCATTTTTAGGCAACCAGAGGTATTATTTTAAAAACAAATTTGCTGCCACTGTTATTTTTGCTGATGTGCTTACATTTAACAACAACGTTTGCAGCCTTGAATGGCAACACTCAAATAAGACCCCTGCTGTACAGTACACAAGTCTGCTGGAGGATCATCGTTGCAAGACACCAAACCCTGTTTTGGCTCAAGTATTATCTCCCAATCTGAATTCCCCTTTAATACTTGGTTCCCAGCAGGTAGGTGTTGTTGGACTTTGTTTGACAAATATGTGTTGTTGAACTATGATTCCTCCAAATGACATACGTTTATGTTGCTTTCAGCCACACAATGTAGTACCTGCAGTGACGGCCAACCTTCCGTTGATGGCTCATACTAGAGTGGGTCCGACTTTGACTGCTCTTCATGCTGGAGGTAACTTTGTTTAAAATGAACTTGTTCAATTCCTCCGTTTCTTTTATTTTTATGCTTTTCAACAGAGGGATTTTGGTAACATGTCATGTATTCTTATCCTCCGTTTCTTCTTTTTTAGGTTTTTCGTTAGTGAATTAGGATTTTGGGCTCTAATAGCCTGTTATACTTTCTGAAGTTATTCAATTTCTGGGAGTTGGGTTTTAGATTATGTTTGATCTCATGAATTTATAGTTCGGGGTTTTTTTTATCTGATTTCTTGGGTTTACGGTTTTCTACTTTACTAACAGCTCCATTATTGAATGTGTAGCTCCAGCATTTGCTTTGCAAGATGGTCAAGGAGTTTCAAGTCTTGTCAATAACCTCCCAAAGGATGTTGTTTCATCTACAAACATGGGTTCGGTCGTTACATGTCTCGATTTTAACCCCATGCACGAAGATGTGCTCGCAAGTTAGTTCGATTTACTCTTAAGCTATGGTTTTGAAATAACATTACAGATTTTTCATACGATTTGTAATTTTATTTCAGTTGGAACGATGACTGGGGTGTCTTTCCTTTGGAGAATAGGCAGCAAGTTTTGGGATACGCGTATAAATTTCATTCCACGTAAAAGAGCATGTTATTCACCTGCTTTAGGTGCTGCATTCATTAATGGACAAAATGTTCACGTCACTCGTGTAGTCTGGAGTCCCGCTGGGGATCATTTGGGTATGTATTGAATTTTTTGCAAGTATGAAACCTTTATCTTAAGCTGGTTAGCACAACCTTTTTTAATCTTACAACAGGTGTTGCATTCTCCATGGCTCTCGTACGCATATATAGCTACAAATATCGTGAGACAACTGTGCTTACTTTTGACAAGGAGGCTCATGAGGGCATTGTAACTGATTTGGCCTTTTTCATACAAAACAAGAAATTATTCATTGTAACATGTGGACACGATGCCCTTATTAAGGTCTGTCTACTAATACTTAAAAAAATTAAAGATGACATGATACTATTAGTGGTATTATGAATTATTAATTCTTCATGTTTTTTCGTAGATTTATGCTGCAGATGGTGATATTGTGTCAACTTTCAAAGCTCCAGCTTCTGTAGCGTCAATATGTGTCCTTCAGAAGCAACACCTGCATGTCCTCTATGCAGCAGATTCCCTTGGTAGGCTGATGGCATGGAGAATGGCGGGTGGTTCAGCTTCCGAATGCTTTACATTAAATATGCCCGGGTGTTCATTCTCAGAAGTTCGATGCAAAAGTTCTAGGTAATTCTGATCATCATTTATAAGTTACCGTTTTTCTGTTTTTAGCTCTCTTAGTTAATGACTTTGTCTTCATGAATAAAATGTTTATGTAGGCTTTTTTCGAGTGGTTTTAACCAGGAGAAACATCCTTTGGTGCGAGAATGGGCCTACACTGAAGATAATGTAGCTCTTAGTCTCAAATCTGAATACCTTGGAATAGGTGGCGGGGATGCTACTAATTTTTTCTTTGATAGTGACGGTAAGATCGTGACTGTTGGTTTTGATTGGTGTGTGAAGTTTTGGGAAATTGATCGTGCGCATCCTTTGCATGTTACAACTACAAATGGTGGATTGCCGGTATACTCTAGATTCTGTTTGATTGATATCTGCGTTTACTAAGTAAATTTCTTATATGCTTTCTGAATTGATTTTCAGGGGCATCCCATTGTCAGATTGAGCAAACATGGGTCATTCTTGGCTGTATCGGCTCTCGATAACGGTTTGAAAGTACTTGGAAATATTAAAGGTCGTCTGCTTGCAAATTCTAACCTAACAGCGGGTGCTTCTGCAAAGAGTTATTCTTCTGAAAATATTAGAAAGGTTGTGTAAGCTAACCTTGTTGTAGACTAATAATTCGATATATATGCTTTTCACGTGTCGTCCTATTTTTGAATCGATCTTATTCATCATCTTTTGCAGCCCAATACACTGTCTTCAAATGTTGCATCCTTCTCAGCAGCAGGTGGAAGCATGGGTTTTAATAGTTCAACTGTATTGAATGCTTGTCCTACATTTTTAAATCAACAAGTGGATTCGGATGATTCAGAAATGAGGGTTATGGGTATGACAAAAGAAATTAATGTTCCATCTCAGATGCGTTCATTGAGGCTGTCGAGTGATTCGCCTGTAAGTTTCAATCCTCCAGCCTAGATTTAGTGAAGTTAGCGATTTTTGACTGTGCATGATGATCATTCTTATGTTTGTCAGTATCATATTTCGAGGCTTTTATATTCAAAGACTGGTGGTGTTCTGGTGGCCCTTACCTCTACCGCTTCCCACAAGGTTTGGAGATGGGGCGCTGGAAAGGTATTTGTTTCTTTAGTTTAACATTATTTTATATGATTGTTCAGCAGTACATAAAGCAATGTTCTAATCCTGCAGCTTAACCTATTAACTTTTATAAACAGGCAACTCCTAGTCTGGAACCAGAGATTGTTCGAATCTCGATGGATAACGAGACAACAAGTTTAAGAACAGAAAATCCAGTTGCTTGTCTAGCCATATCGAATGACTCTGAATTCGTATTGTCAGCATCTGGTGGGAGGGTATCCATTTTCAAGTTGTCATCATTCAAGGTAAATAGGCGTTTGGTTTATGGGTTTAGGAATAAAAGATCGAATGGGGGTTTCATTCCAATTTAAATGTTTGGTTAGCGGGGTTGAATAATAAAATGGGCATCATACCCGTAAAATTATACCGATTCCCTTAACAAACCAAACACCAATCATGTGGTTTTTCCTTTGTGTGCATGTGTGTTTTTAACAAACCTTGCTTATGCCTCAAACCCTCCTATGTATGGCGTTTTTAAGAATTTCACGTATAAATATATGAAAGGGTGTTTGGGTCACTATTGTTGAATCCCCCTCCTCTCTCATTTGTTTATGTGTTTATTTTGTCGGAATTCATGTATTTTAACTCTCTTTCGTGTATATTGCTTGCTCTAGCATCATCAGCTGTTCCAAAAACAGTTATTGATTATACCTTTTTGTTAACCTGATGCAGCGGGAGGAATCAATCATAGCCCCGCCGCCAGTAGCAACATGTCTTATGTTTGATCCACGAGACAACAACACGATAGCTGTTGGTTTGTCAGATGCTAGTGTGCAGATCTACGATGCCCGGCAGAACAAGGTACGTTTCTGCACCAAAAAATAATACCTATGGTCATTTGAGTTATACTAATTTTGTCAAAAAAATCTTGAGCTGTATATAGGTCCTAAAAACTCTAAGGGGTCATAGAAAGCATGTAACTGGCTTAGCATATTTCATCGATTTGAAGATTTTGATATCTTCTGGAGCAGATGACAAGGTTTGTTTATATGATCTAGATAGTGTGGTTCCGAATATATGTGATCAGGACAGTTACTGATTTGACACTCCTGTATTTCAGTTATGCGTTTGGAATTTAGAGACCTGGGATAATAATACCAACAAGTTCTTAGAGCTGCCAGATGGACGAACCAACACTCCACGTGCTGCTGGAACAAGGCTACACTCAAACAATGATCATACACGGCTGCTGGTAGTACACGAAACTCATGTTGCCACCCACCACCCAGCCACTCTCGACCGTTTCTTTAAGGTCTGTTGAACAAGTAAACCCTTAACACAGTCTAGTGCATGCTTATAAAAGATGTCTAATTATTATTTCAATTTAATTTCGTGTCACCAGTGGCATCAGCCACCTGTTAGAGGATTGATAACCGATGCGGTCTTTTCTTGTGACGGTAAATCTATATTTGTTAGCATCCTAGATGGAAGTGTGTGTGTTCTTGAAGCCTGTCAACTTTTGCTCAAGTGTAGAATTAATTACTCTGCATACCTACCGTCCAACCGCAGGTAATATACTAACTTTATACCAACAGAGATATATATACTTTGGAGATCACTTTCCCGTCTGATGTAATATGCATGTGATGATGATCATGCTACTTATTTGCAGTACTCTAAACGTGCCTCCAATGGCCATTGCTGCGCATCCTTGTAACCCCCATCAGATTGCATTGGGGCTTTCTGATGGCGGAGTCTATATTCTTGAGCCCTTGGAGTCTGATGGATGGGGGACTGACCCGTTGGCAAGCACCTGTGACAAAGAAGCCTAGCCTTAGGCGGTTCTGATGTTCCTTATTAAGAAGAGAGCGGGCAATAGTCCAGTCTTTTGAAACTTCCAAATTACTACGGTATTTGAGATTGAGCATTTTTTTAAATCACTTTTCGAGTCCATTGTTACGAGACAAGTCTTTATATCATCGTACTGCATCTTCTGGAATTAGCTGTGATTTGGCATCTAGTGATTTTTCGTCCAAATCTATAGCATATAGCAGCTAAAACGTTTTAGGCTGTTAGATCGATGTATTTGACTGGGTAGGCTTTTGAAAATGTCGTGAATTGCTTTGCATTTTTTTTTCTTTCTGAAATTAGTGTTGTATTCGGGCCTGGGTAGACAATTTATTTTGAAGGGGGAATTGCATATATACCCACTAAAACTTAAAAACTTGCATATTTCCCCATAATACAAGTTTTTATTGCATGATGTACAATGTATTTTAAGTGTGTTTTGGGTATATATGCAAATATGCAAGTTTTAGTGGGTATATATGCAATTGACCCGTTTTTGCTGCTGCCACACCTAATGTGCAGTAGCTACAATACTGTATGCATAAGCTATGTCCCCAAGATTGCTAAGGCCAATCCTTCTTTTGCTAAGGGAAAGTGAATATGAGGCTGTTATGCATCTAAGCTTAGATGCGAAACCCTCCTAAACTACGTAGTTTTACTTAAATTCCATACAAAACTACGTAGTTTTGATTAAATTTGAATTTCCTAAATTTTGCTCAACCATTTTATTTACTTCTGTTTGTCTATTAATCGTTTAACTGAAATGAAGATTTTAAACTTAAAATTGATCATCGAAACACAAAACCCCTCCAATCCATAGTGAATGAAATATATGATGAAGGTGAAAATTGGCAATTAAATTTGTAATCAGATTAAAGATAAGCAAGATGGAGCGCATTCCAAGTCCATAGTAGATAAAATATTTAAATCAAATAATAGTAAATTAAGTAAAGTTGCATGATTACAATGGGTAGTTTTTTATTAGATGATAGAAGCAAAAGGTGACGTTAAAATCTATTTGTATGAGTGCATGTTAAACGAAATATGCGACGATCCATTTATTTTTTTAACAGATTTTGTAAAGTTTATGCAAGTTTAGGAAGGGTTTCGGATCTAAGCTTAGATGCATAACAGCCTAATATTCACTTTTCCCATATATATATATATATATATATATATATATATATATATATATATATATATATATATATATATATATATATATATATATATATATATATATATATATATATATATATATATATATATATATATATAGAGTAGGGATCCAGTAAGAAGTAAATTAAAATAAGAAGTGGTGAGAAGTGACCAAAATCACTTTGCTACGACTTGCATTAGATGCATTTCTATTCATATAGATGCAACATCTTGAGTTTCGAAAGTTAATTTGATGTATCGATGGTGCAATTTGATTTTCATGATTTCGGCACTTGCAGAGGAACAAAAAATAAGAGAAATCATGAAATGCATCTAATATACGTATATGCATGTGATTAAAAGCTAGAAGACATAATATTGTGCGTTATAATGCATCTAAGATTATAGGGATGCATCTAATTTAGGTGGTGCATCAGGTTTGCGGTTATAGTTTTTCTTATTTCTTCTTATTTTAAGTAATCTTCTTATTTGATCCTAACTCTATATATATATATATATATATATATTACTCTATATATACATTTATCAAGATGGCTAAGGGCCAAGTGTGTTTTTTAGCCACACCTAATGCGTGCTTCAATCTGTATGCATAAGCTATGTCCCCAAGATTGCTAAGGCCAATCCTTCTTTTGCTAAGGGCCTAATGAATAGTACTAACGGTCGTTAGTTAACGTCCGTTATCTACTAACGGTCGTTAACTTTTTTTTAAGATTTTTAAAAAAACTAAAATGCGACAACAGTCCTCGAGGTTTAACTTGCGTTTCAAAATAGGTCCTC
This sequence comes from Chrysanthemum makinoi, assembly GCA_910596185.1. Classification (NCBI taxonomy): domain Eukaryota; kingdom Viridiplantae; phylum Streptophyta; class Magnoliopsida; order Asterales; family Asteraceae; genus Chrysanthemum; species Chrysanthemum makinoi. The sequence goes on from OU343220.1 coordinate 28,775,262, forward strand.
TAGAGATTAACAATGTAAATAAATTTACATAATAGGTCCTTCATGTTAGATGTTCGTTACATAGATAGTCCTACTAACGGTCGTTACTTAACGGTTGTTAAATAACGACATTTTATCATTTTTAATTAAAAATCTCTATATAAAACGCAACACAATGAAGGCTTGATAACATATTTTTTTGTAAATTCGCAACCGCTTAATTATATTGGTCACACTTAAAATACTAAACATATCTAATGGAAACACGCTTAGCTCGAACATTAAATAATATTTTTGTATGCAAACACCCCGCTGCGAAGCGCGGGCTAAAAACCTCGTATATACTAATTGTTGGGGAGGAAAACAGTAACAAGCCATGCATTAAATGCAAAGTTTCCTAAGTTGAAGAACAGCGAGGTTCAAGTGACGCTGCAAAGTAAGTCCAAACATTAAATGCAAAGTTTTACAACTTGGCAAAAATAGTCCCTAAAGTTTAAGGGGCGTTGCAAGGTAAGTCCTGTAGAATTAATTGCTAACTATAGCAACTTGGCAAAATTAGTCCCTAAGGTTTAAGTGTCGCTACAAAGTAAATCCTTTGAAGCCAATCATTTGCATCGCGGGTTTTCACACTCGTTTTTACGAAAGAGTAACTTGTGTCATGGTAGCACTAAGTTTGAGCATTAAGTAAACATATTTATTTCTTTGAAAAACTTATTCTTATTTTTTCTATTTTTTTTTTATATAAAACATATTTATTACTCTCTTTAACTAATTAAATGTTATCCTCATTAACTAAACTCTTTTTTGATTGGTAAAACATTCCTTAAATGTCATAAACACTTTCCCAAACTACCAAACCTATAAAAAGACGATAATATTATTTCATAAAATATGATGTTACACATAGTTAATAAACTAATATCAATATATATTTTTACATATAAAGAAAAAATGGTCAAAACATCGGAAAAGTGGAAAAGTGAATATGTTAAAAGTGAAAAATTTAATCTATATCAATACTACTTATAAAGCATTTAGATACTTCTTTCACATTTAATTTTTAAAGTTCCCTAAATAGATTTTAAGCAAATACAAATAAAAAAACATAATTTATATATATGTAAAGCACAAATCAAACTAAAAAACACAATTCTTTACATACAATTAATACATAATTTAAAACACTTCTTCACCAATATATACAATTATCTAAGCCCAATGTACACATACAATATTTTTAAGCAAATACAAGTAAAAGAACATAATTTATAAGTTTTTGAAACACAAATAAAACTAAAAAAACATTATTCACACATACAATTAATACACAATTTAATTCACTCTTCATTAAAATATACAACTATTTAATCACAATATACAATCTAATTAAGTTTGCAAAACATAAATATGAAATCCAGCAGCCCAAAACAAAATGAAAAATTTAGTCACAGGGTACCCGCCGCCGCATCGCGCGGGTACCCTGCTAGTTACATATAAAGGGAAAATGGTCAACATTTCGAAAAGTGGAAAAGTGAATATGTGAAAAGTGGAAAATTTAATAAAGGAAATGTTGAAACAATTGTAATTATGAAATGAAACTATTAATACACATTGAAATGCTTCAAACTCGTCGGATTGACCCGGTTTAGTTTAACACAACCGCGGGTTCACCCAGTTTAAATTGAATCGTTTTTCGACCGGAACGGTTCAACCGGTTGAACCACCCGGGTCAAACGGGGTTTCAAAACATTATGTGTAATCCCATATCCTCAAACTTTTATTATTTTTGTTTATAACCCATAAACTTTTCTATAAATTCCGTTGCAATGCACGGATACTCGTCTAGTATTTCATGATTATACACATTTATTCATTGAGAAAAGTTTATTTAGGGACTAAGTTTTTGTTGCATACTAAAGGATTAATCTCTCCAATTTATTTAATTTGATCTAATGGTGAGGATTAAACCTAAGATTTAATATGTTCAACCTAAGTCCATGTATTTTTCTTACCTTTTTGTCTTTCTTATTTATTCACATTTTTTCTTGTATTTTTTTAATTTACGTTTTTTTTTGTCTTTTTTCATACGATTTCGAGTGTTTTCAGACAAATCTATATGTTTTCGTTCGTTTTCATACCTTTTCATCGGTTTTCTTTCGTTTTCGTTCGTGTTCATACGTTTTCGTCCGTTTCATCATTTTTCATACGTTTTCGTTCGTTTTCAAACATTTTCGTCCGTTTTCATCTGTTTTCTTACGTTTTCATACGTTTTCGTCCATTTTTCATAAGTTTTCGTCATTTTTTTTAAATTCACGTTTTTTCCCGCTTTCATACGTTTTCGTCTGTTTTCATACATTTTTTACTGTTTTCAGACATTTTTATATGTTTTCATATATTTTCGTCTATTTTCATACCTTTTCATCTGTTTTCTTACGTTTTCGTCCGTTTCCATACGGATGGAAACAGACGAAAACGTAAGAAAAGAGATGAAAATGAATGAAAACTGACAATCAAGTAAGAAAACAGATGAAAACGGACAAAAATGTATGAAAACGGACGAAAACGTATGAAAAATGATGAAACGGACGAATACGTACGAAAACAGATAAAAACGGGCGAAAACATATAGATTTGTCTTAAAACAGTCGAAAACGTATGAAAATAGACGGAAAAAGAAAACGTGAATTTAAGAAAGAAAAAAAAACGTGATTTAAAAAAAAACTAAAAAATACGTGAACTAAAAAAAACAAAAAAAAACGTGAATTAAAAAAAACGAGGTGGAAACCCCCCCGCCGCGTTGCGGCAGAGTTTTTTTTTTTTTAATTTTTTTCGGACCTTAGATACCCATCCCATTGGGTTTTAAACAAACGGAACTTAACGTACAACTGTCTTGCAGCTAACATCGTTAAGTCTAGACATTGCATATAGTCGAAGTATTTCGTCGTAAGCAAAAAAGCAACACAACATAATAAACTCACAACAAAATATGACATGTCGGACAGAACTTGTCTGGGCTTTTTGAGGTGTGCTCGAACAGTGTTTCCATTGTTGAATTTTTGGGATCTTTTCCCTTGGTACCGGGAATTCTTCAGTAACCTTATGGTTGCAAGCTGAGCATCTTTTGTAGTATGAGGGTAAATGTCTAATATTGTGAACATGCAAAAACCACGTTATGCTGCTGCATGTCTCCTTCTACTTTTGCATAACCACGTTTTGAAGCTCCTATAACGCAGAAAAGCACTTTTCATCATTGCTTTGCCAAACACTTCAAAATAAATTATAGCGTTTTTAAAACGCAATAAGCAAATAATTTGTCTCATAACGCAATCCCAAACACCCTCTATGTTGATCGGTTTGGATCAACTCTGGAAATGGTTGCTTCATTTGTAAATATGGTTCGCTGTAGGGGATAATTTATTGTCAGATATATGATTTTGTGACAATGGTCAATGTAAAAAAGTCTATGTTTACCTTGTAGTTTTGGGCTACTAACCTGGTGAGGACCTATGTTGGTGCAACGTTCGCGTAGGTTCTGGCCAGAAATGTCGTCAACCAAGATATCTTCCTGGAAAGACTCATAACCGCTCCCTCCAGGACGACAGAAGTATATACAAAAACCGCCATGCATCGAAAGCTCACAAAAAAAAATACATGTCAATAAATAGCAGGCCACTTACCTGAACATCCCCCTCCCAACAGGTCGTGGCTCTTTAACCTTTTTACAGTGGCGGAGTTGCTGAGCTATCATTGTGAGCAACGTTTCTTTTCGAATTATTGCTAACACAGTCGTTGGGCATGAACAATCCAACGGACATACTTGCAGGTTTCTCACCCACATTCAACGGTTGCTACTGAAACTGCTTGCATAACATCACCAACGGCTAAATTAGTACAGATGACTCAAAATGTGTAAGCAAAATCTTCATAATATTACCTCGTTTATGTTGATTTCTTTAATTATAGAACTTTTGTAATCATTTTATTTAATTTCTTTAATTTATATATTGCTTTTATGTTCTTAAGATCAACTAAGGTCTCCCACGAAAACTACAACAATGCCTACAACCTATTCAATGATAGCTCTGTATTTCATGTTCTCAATCTTGTCATTTAGCGCTTACAGCTCATTCAGCAATTACTCCGTCTTTCATGTTCTGAATCTTGCCAGACATCTATAAACCATTGTTTTCGGACATGTTATAAAGTTTCATACACATTTAGATATGAGCTCGGATTAAATTCAACCAATATGTTAAGACTATATTCACAAAAACAATTGCGGTTGCTTCTCTTTAAATAAGGCAGTTATGAAGATGACAAAAAATAAGTCAACAAATCTATAAAAACAATGTCCATGATTAGTGATCACAACAAATAGGCCTGACCTGGTTTAATTAAACTTTAGCCTTCCAAATTTCCTTCACACAACTTTTTAAAACACCCAAGGATCTCATCAGTGGAATGATTCATGCATCCTTGCAACACAACACCTATGTTGATGGGTGGCAACATCAACAGCAAGCATTGCAACCCATATTCATAAACTGCATTAAAGAAAAAGAAAAAAAAATTAGTTTAGACTTTGTGAGATATGCTGTGTCTGTCATTTAATTATGTGGGTTCTGTTGCCGGGGTGTTTGCCATTTTTTATTTATTTATTTATTTATTTATTTTTTTGCATTATTGTAAAAAAGCAGACACTTAGATTATGCCACGAAAGTAGATACTTACATGATGGCTACTACACTTTACAATCAGTGATACAAAGGGCTTGAATATTGAGTTGAGCCACTGAGCCTCTCCTCGAAACCAGTACCGACCGTGACAATTTGAACACACGCAATCACAGGAACCAAAAGCTTTATACTCTATTGGAGCCCTACACAGCAGACACAGATGCATTAAGAGACGACATGTAAAAATATGAAGTGCGGCACCCAAAAACTATAAGTCAGATGGTTATTGCATATAACCAACCTGCGCGTGAAGGTGCTGTCCTTGATGTCCGTGCAATGCTTGTTTGTGGAGGTACCATTTCCGGTCCTCTTGTTGTTTATGCTGTTGTTGCTACTGTCAGCACACTGTTTATTCCCTACATAAAAGGTTTCCAAAGAAGTTGTTCAACACTTCATCTACGTTCTACAATCTATGTTCATGGCAGGGTATTGTACAATGAATAAGTATAGGGGGATTACAAAGTTTCAGCATAGACAATCAACAAATGTTGAACCAACCTGCACGCGCAACTGTTGTTCCTGAGCCTCTAGCAACGTGGGCCCACGTGTTCGGAACCTGTGGCATTCCTTTTACTTGCAGATCAGTTATTATTGGAACTTCAGGTTGCGACTCGAACAGGCCTATAGTGGCAATTAGATAACATACTTAATAAGTAGTCATTTCATAGTGGATTAAAATTTGATAATATAAAATAAGTCTGTGTTAATCTAAAATTAAGTAGCAAACATGTAATTGGATATCTACGGTATACACAATTAATGGCTACAGGTGGAGAATGAAAAGGCGCATGAAAATATTTAAATAACAATCCTGTTAACTAAAGCAAGCAACTTTATCACGTATATGAAAGCTATAAAAACAGAAAGGTTGCCACCAACGTTGTGAAACCATTTTTTTTAGAATAAAAATTGCAAGTTACTGCATAATCCCAAATGGTATTTGCATAACATTTTTTTTAGAATAAAAATTGAAAATTTTGGTTCAAATATTCAGAGCTGGTCTTGAAGGTGTTTGCATAACATGGTATTTGCATAACAAATAGGCCTGACCGTGGTGATATCCGTTGCGAAACCATTTTTTTTAGAAAAAAAATTGCAAATTTTAGTCTCCTTTTTCTTACATAAAATTTAAGATTATAAAAAATGAGACTTTTTCTTCTTTTTAGCCAATGAGACTTTTTCTTACCATTTGGTCCTGTAGGTAGGCCATACATACAATTTAAGATTATAAAAAATGAGACTTTTTCGACACACCAAAAGCATGAAAGAAACAACAATCAATCAAGAGTTTGGGAACCAATGTTTTAGATAAAACTAACGCATAAAGATAATGATCGAAAGACAATACTTGAAAGTAGTCATTTTTAACAATGGAATTGAAAATTTCACATACAAAAACAACATTCAGTACTTATCATTACAAAGATTTTGAAATAAAACCATACCTTAATATTACCAAAACCTCCCAAATTCAATGTCACAACCTTCCGAGGAAAAAGCATACCTTATGAGCTTATCAAACTTTGTAATAAGCTCATAAACCCATCAATCAAACCCAAAACAAAGCTAAACCACCACTATTAACGGTACCCCGATTATCACCACAACCTCTACACAAAACCACAAACAAACATAAAAGAAAACCCTAAAAATAAAACCATTAAATACGCATAATAAATCAAAAGGTTAAGTCACCTCAACATTGATCCGTCGTTTTGCACATGGAATAAAGTGAACTTCCATCATATGATGGCTAAAGGTTGATGATGGGTTGTATAAACCCTTATTTATGCTTTCTTGTTATATAGTAATGGATATGGTGATGATTCTTGATTAGGAATAAAGAAAAGAAGATGATGGTGATTTGTTGGATAAACTTAGCTTAAGATATTGTATTGAGTTTATCATGTTTGTATTATGTGTTATATAGTAGTATATGTTAAGTCGTTATTTGTGTTAAGATTATAAAAGGCTTAATGACTTTTATGTTTAGTGAAAGACAAAGATGAGGCTAGTTGATACAACTAGCTAGATGAGTTTAGCATTATTGATATAATATTGATGGTTTACGGAGTCTAATAGTGATGCGTGTTTAGCAAGATTTTGATATCCTAATTGTGAACTAGAAAGGTATGTACATTATTATGTGTATATGAATGAATGAAGGATTAAGTGAAATTCATGATGCAAATTATGATTTATGATATATGATAACTTGTTATGCTATTTACTTACTAAGTGGTTACTCAGTCACATTCTTTTATACTTCGAATTTGTGTGATTAATATATATTTTATCAGGGTAATTCTCTTTACCGGAAAAAACATCATAAACCCCAATGATAAGCATGTTAGCAATTAATAAAATGTTTCTTTTATTAATAATCAAATCTTAAAAATAAGCACGTTAGCAAATATTTGCAGTTTGACAAAAGAGAATTTTTAACTCTCAATAGTCTTTTGTATATATTAGAAAAAGTTTGAGTTAATTTCAAAAATGGTCCATGTTGTCTGTCGGGTTTAACGGAAATAATCCATAATTTTTTTTAACGGATCCTCTTCCTGTGGTTGTGACCCATAATGGGTTTGGCCCCTTGAGCGCTATTATTTCTGTTAGTTGACTGATAATAGTAGTTTAAATGACAAAAATACCCTCTTATGTCTAAATGCATGGTCCTTATGGTTTGTTTATGTCACACCCTCGCCGGAGGCGGAAACACGAGGTGTAACGGAAGGGAACATAAGCACAAGATAATAGAACATACCAACATTAATATTAAAAAGAAAGAGTACACCATTACAATACTAGTTTAGCCGTCATCGGCAAAATATATCACAAGTTTAGTTCCCAAAATATTGCGTTCTATTACATAATGATTTGTAGTGACAAGTGAAAACTTCATTATGCAAAACCTGGTAGAAAAGCTTACAAAAGATCACCGAAATGCATGAGAGAAAAACGGGTCAACTATGAAAATAGTTGGTGAGTAAACACGTTTAGTGAAATAAGAAAACTCGTAAGAATATTCAAAGATTTCGGTCAACGAAAAAATAGTTCCCAAAGCAAAGGCATTGTATATCCACTCGGTTCCAAATTCGCCCATACAAAACTTGCAACCTGTGTGTACACAACCCATTGCACAAAATATAGCGCGTCAAGTAGTCAAGTGTAAGTGGTCATAATAGTTCACAATATAGTACCAAGTATATAATAATTTAGAGATGCTCCGAACATGGGAGACTTTATGGTGATGCTCCAACAAGGGAGACTCCTTTGTCACTCGACCACCTAGGCGAGATTTATTGAGAACGCTCCACCAATAAGGCGAGACTTTGCACACTCCACCGATAAGGCGAGATTTATTGAGAACGCTCCACCAATAAGGCGAGACTTTGCACACTCCACCGATAAGGCGAGATTTTATAGTGATGCTCCGAACATGGGAGACTTTATAATGATGCTCCGAACATGGGAGACTTTGCGACAAGGTCATAACACGTACGGTTCAATAAGTTCAAGTAAGGCATTATTTCATAATTAAGTTCAAGGATTTGATTCAAGTTCATAAGTTCAAGCCAAAAGAGTTCACAAAAGTAAGAATCAATTTAATTCAAGTATGGTTCATGCATTCAGCCCCAAAATATAGTAAAACGGTAAAAAAGGGATGTGATTACTCACTAGCATAAAATGTTCAATAAGTTCATAAAACATAGTTAGTTTAGTTCAAGTATAAATCATGCATTCCACCCCAAAACACTTTAAAGCATTTAAAAGGGAGTCGTGAATACTCACCGATGATGAACAGATGTGACGACAAAAGTGGTTACACCGAAATGTAGCGTGAGTCTCGAAACTGACCTATTATGAATGATATGATATGAAATAAGTCATGATGTAATGTTATGCACGCAATTCGGATGATATTTATACCATTTATGAGTTTTGAAAATAATACTTATCGTCGAAAAATACTCTTTTGACGTCTTGACCACTCAAAAATCACTTTACAAGCATTTACGTCAAAATGTCATCCTACAATGGTTTTATAATGATTTATAGTGAAATTATCACTTTTCGTCGCAAAACAATGTCGTCGGAAATTCTTGAAAGTGATAAAAATGGCTTTGGAAAACTAGTCGTAAAACGGTGTACGTCGCACGTTAGAGAACGAACTCGACGGTTTTGGAAAGTTTGTATCGAAATCTAAAAGTTTCAGTTCAGGAGTTTTCGACCAAAAGGTCTCGAACATAAAGATAATAAGGGTTAAATATGGTGGTTTTGGCTAATTGTTGTGCAGAAAAATGAGTTTCGGCCAAGTTTGAACATCCGTAAATAATTTACTACAACTCCGCTTTACAAACAGTTTGTCGTTTTGAAAAATATGGCCGGTGAACTTGATTTTATTATAAGACATTTCGTTCCAAAAAGTTTCACAACCTCGTTAAAAACAGCCCTCAACATGGACGTTACAGCTACCGTAACACTTGTATCGTAAAAATAATATAGTTTTTCGGAAAATAATAGTTACGGCAAGTTTATGAAAACGTGCATATCTTTGTCGTTTCAAATCCGTTTTCTACGTATAATACGTCCTTAGCTTCGTGTCGAAGTAAACTAATATATTTTTGATAAGTCGAAATAATTTGTGAAGCTTAAGGCTCGTTTTTGACTTGGACAAAGTAAAAACAGCAAGCTGAAATTTCTGAAAAGTATATTTTTCGTCGTCAAACTTGTAAAATCCATAACTTCTTCGTTATAACTCCGTTTTATTCCGTTCAAGCGGCCACGGATTCGTTTTAAAGTATATTTTCTAAATATCAAGGCCAAAAGGTCGTGCCTACTGTCGGATTTTCCAGAAAATCAAAACAATGACAGAACACAATATATACTTATCGAAAATAGTTTTTCTCGGACAAAACCTATTCTAATCCCTTCAAATCAACTCCAAAGCTAATCTAATCCTTCCATACACCTTCTTAGGGTGTCATGGGTTCCTAATCATCATCAAAACCAAAGAATACCATGGGGATAATTATAGGATGACCAAATATATATATATATACTCTAAAATCATGAAAAATGGTATAAATCACATATGTCTTGCATGTTGCTCCAAAATGAAAAGATGAATATGAAATGAAAAGGAAACATGAAAATGAAAGAAACATGCTTACAAGTGAATATGATGAGGTGCAAGTAACAATGTTAAACTTAAATACTCTTGGTTTTTATTTCAAAACCTAATAAAGAGTAATAACTAGATTGATATTAACTTGATCTTGAGAAAAATTTTGTGATGATCCCTTTGAAGACACTATGATGGCCGGTTTTGGAAGAACAAAGGAGAGAAAGAAAAAGTTTTTATCTAACTATGTGAATTATGAGGATGAATGAAATGAAATGAATGAATCTTGACTTTTAAGTAGTGTATAAATGTATACATAAAAAAATATCTACCAACTAGGATACATCCCCCCCCCTGGACCGGTTTTGGGGGGATTGTGTCAACAAAAATATATATATATATTTTTTTAAATGTATTGTATAATTGTTTGTGTAATTATTGAAAATATAGAAAAATGTATAAGTGAAGGTAAATGGTAGATTTTTGGTACAAGTAAATTTTTAATAGATCAAAATAGAATATAATGAGATAATAAAAATTGTAAAAAAATACATTCCTTGTGAAATTTGAGTGATAAAATAATTATCGAGTAATTTTTAAGAAAAGCGTCGTAATAATATAAATTTAATGATTTATATACCAAATAAATTTAGAACACTAGGTAAACTCAAAATATAGTTTTTATAAACTAAATATAAGTATAAAAATATATCGGGATCATTTTTGAAAGTAACGGATTAGATGTTCAAAATAATAACTCACGCGATAACGTTTATTAATTATAAAAATTACGCGTTAAATGTGAAATGAAATGCCATGAATGAATTAATATGATGCATATTTAATTTAAGAAATGACCGGAATTTGGGAATTGTGACATTCTTCCCATGTCAGCGGAATCACGTCCCCGTGATTCGATTAACGATACTATGGTTCGAACCTCGACAAGAGTTCTAAAAGTTCATGCTCGTACGAACAGTCTAAATGATCATATCAATGTCCATGCGTACAGGTTCCCCATTCAACTAAGTACGTGCCCGTGATTAGATTTGATAGTGTAACCTTACCCAATATCGAACGTAGCTCTCAAAAGACCTTTAGGTGGTCGATTCTAATCTAATCTCACAACTCATCAAACAAGAACTGTCATGAGATTAAACTAAACCGACTTGAGTAAACTTGTCTCTTAGCTTGATTTTCGCAACTCATCAAACAAGAACTGTCACTAGATCAAGCTAGGAAACAAGTTGTTAGAAAGGTAGGAATCAACATCCTTGAATGAAGTCTTTTGAAAGATTTGCTCGATATTCGATTTGCTTACACAAATCAAATCAAATCAACAAAATATATATAACAACTAAGGTCGATCTCAATAGGTCTCAAATTAATCAATGTCGTGAACGTGGTAAAGATTGGAAGGAAGTTATGCACTCAAAATCATGTCGTACAGAAATAAGGTAGTTGTTCGAAAGAATGTACCCGTTAAGCGTTGCGGGCTTCCTCGGTACCGAGATAGAATGCTCGACCACGTGCGGGAGGAATTTCAATGTTCTGATCTTGTGGGCCTTCTATTGCCAATGCAAGGTTTGGACGATTACCTCTGGCGTGCGTTTCTTGCAACCATGATCTTACAGTGAACCAAAACATCGGGTTGAGTAAACGACATTCTAACGAAGTCAGATGAGGTGCAGAACGGTGGTAATGTGTTATAGTGATCGAGATATGACAGGATCAGGGGCATGCTATGTCTAACAAGTCGAAAGATGGAAAAGAGAAGATATGAACAAAGGTACGGTAATGTAGACGTGAACGTAAAAACATGCTATGCATACCCACCCGACCAATGCAACTTCAGGTGACCAGACTCAAAAGACTCGACTAAACATGATTTAAATTTACCCTTCTTATCATTGCATGGTGTAACACCCCCAAAATCACAATGTGACAGCGGAAGACTAATTGGGGTATTACTTAGAGGATCATAGTCACAAGTTATAGAAAACGGCTCTAAAGAGACGTTTTAATAAAAAGTAGTTACCATTTCATAAATCTCAGCGTTTAGAACACAAAAAGGGAATACCACATGTTTTGGAGTTACACAAAAGATAGTTTAAATATTTATGAAATGATAACTTTAATTGAAAACGACACCACTTCAAGTGTCCCACGACGTCCGCTCCACGCCTTCATGAAATTCTAATTAGTACCTGAGATGAACATGCTTAAAAGTCAACAAAAGTTGAGTGATATTCATAGGTTTAAATAATAAGTTGAACACAAGTGAGAGATGATAATTGCTTCGAATACAATTACCATGGAAAACATAGATTATTATTATGCGCTAAGCTCATGACACCAAACTAACTGCATACACCTAATTACTGGTGTAAGTAATAATATTGCCCTCAGAGATGGAATTGCCAATTCCATAGTTAACCAAATATAGTGCGCCCCGGTTATTTCCGATAACCGAGTCGGGGTCGTTAATTCCCATAGTACTATCCACAATATTCGCGTTCACTAGTAAGTGATTAATGGTTCATGATGTAAGGGACTTATGGCAGGCAACTTAGGCTATAATAATAATGATCAGATAAGCATACAGTTTAAGAAAAGACTTGTGTTCTAGTTTATAGCATGCATCTCCCTCGCGGGGTTTGAAAGAAATAAGTAAAGGCGAGGCTATGAACTCACCTTAGCAAGTGGTATCCGAGTAGTGTAAGGTCAAGTAGTATGAGCACGAAGTACCGTCACGCAACCTATAATTAGTATGGCAAGTCTTAGTTTATTGTTTTTATTCATAACTTAGTGTATTGAAAACGGTTGAAGCATTCTCGAGAGTTTGTGTTTAATAACGCCTATGTGGCAACGGTTAAGTTTAAATAAGTTTCGAAATGCTTATAAGTCTTTAGCTCTTGAAAGAGTGAGTGGGACAGTTTACGAAGCATTCGTATAAGAGTTGGCTCGAGGATATTTATTAAAGTGGAAATATTTATAAATCAACTTATATTTATTTGATTTTGTTTAGTTTTGAAAAATATATATATATATATATATACGTACAATATATATTTTATCTAAGTTGCGGGAAAATATTATATTTAGAAAAGCATAATATTTTCTAGTTTATGCAAATGTGGTTGTCAAATAGAAATATGTACCAATTTTATTTATGTGACGAAGACTTGTAGAAAATATAAATTTATTATCTTTTAGAAGTTTTAGGATGGGAAGCGTTAAGTGTAGATCTTGGAGGGTCCAAAGTTGTAAAGGTTTATATAAGTTTCAAATTTTATAAGTATTTTAAGAAAAACATGTTAAGTGGTTCAAAGTAGAGGGTTGAAATCGTAGATGTTAGTATTAGTTTGCAAAGTTTATAAGAGACCTTGAGAAAATGAGAAAAGGTGTGAAGTTTGGGGACTAGTTTTGTCAAGTCCTGAATGTTACAAGTATTACAAAAAAAAAGGAATGGGTAACTGCCATAAGGGTTTCGAACCACAACCTTTTCGCCACAGCTAGCGCTCCCACCAACTGAGCCAAAGGACCTTTTGTGTTAGGATTCGTAGCGTTATACTATTTAAGGATCATGTTGACTGTTTCATGTTTGATTTGCATTTCTTTCACAGTAGCCATGTTCGACTTTTTCATGCAATGCATGACTTCTCTTTTGTTTGGTGGTTTTTAAACAATCATGCTTGAAACTTATGCATGCATATACATTGCCTTTTTCTCTTGTTCGTTGGTTTTAAATAAGGGTGTCGAGTGTACCAAGGGTACAATATAAGCCTTACATTTGCGTTTATTAGTTAGTTTCCGAAATGGGTTGTCAACAAAACGGGTTTCTACCCACCCAAGGTTACTAGTTTGATCCGAAATGTTGTTGGTTTCGAAATATTGTTGGTTTGACAACGTAGCTAGTTGTAATAAGGTCGTGTATAAGTGCCGTGAGCATGCATCGATATGTTATCAATAGTTAAGAAATCATGTCGTCCTATGAAAGAAAAAGAAAAGAGGAAAGGACTTACGACACCAAGAATGGTGGTGGAGAGTACGTGTAGGCGAGAATGGTAACCAAAAGAACCCGATATGTTTTCCAAAGTGAACCCGACTATCTTGCTTCTAAACCCTTATGCTCGTTACCTTAGTTTTTCCTTTGAGTGTTTGGAAGTTTTAATGAGGGTGTGGAAGGGTAAGAGTGTCGACTTGAGCTAGAGTAAACCAAGGGAAAACCAAACTTCAAATGCTACACCTTGCATACACTTGGAGGCTTTTGAATGAAATTTTGTAAGTGAAATATGGAATGAACTAAGGCTCGTGGGTTTTTAAGAAGAAAAGGAGGAAGAAGCCTTTGGTTAAAGACCAAGAGTCTTTGTTTAACTTAGGTACATGAGACATGATTTCACTTGTATCTAGGTAGTATGTTAAGAACAAGCACATGGTCTTTGGCTTCTTGAGTGGTTTTCGACTGATACAAGGACAAGGGGACAAGAAATGAGTTGTGTGCATGGGGAACTTGCTTCCCAAAAGTCAACTATTATGGATACATGTTGTATATTATGTTTATTTCACTTACAAGGTTTCAAGGTTAATGTAGTTTACAAGTTTTTGAGTGAGATGGGAGTACTTTTGTGAGGGTGTTCGGCAGCCAAGGGCAAAAAGAGGTGAAAAGAGTGTCATAGTGCTTGGTTATATGTTATGCAATATATTTACTTCTCAAGCATTGTTCTCAAAAGTCAATGCATTTGCAAACTTTGAAGAGATGTGTAAATGTCTTGTAGGTACATTCGGTTACAAGGAAGAAAAGAAAGAAAGGATCCCAAATGTATATCGTGTCCCGTTTGAGCTTAAATGTGAGTCACGGTGTCCCGGTTTGATGTTTTTGACCGACGTATAATATATAATTTAGTATGTTTTTATAAAGGTAACTAAAAATATAAAAGTAAAATATTAATTCTAACTTGTAGAAATATTTATTTGACTTTAGCCATAATTATTTTAGTGTCGGTACGCGTGCGGCTCGTAAGACAAGAAAATTTCTTGTGAGACTGATTTCAGTTATCAGTAAATATCGGGCATGATTAAATGAGACTACTCGGAGTTGCATAAATTTTTATGCAATAAAATGAAACGTACATGCTAAAATGCTCAAATAAGTTTTGATAAACAATCTAGTTTATTAATACGAAGGTTGATGATAGTGAAATTTTACAGGTGGCTACAGTACCAACCCCTTAAGAGAATTCCGTCCGCGGAATTTTAGTTTACAGTGGATGTCGGAGTTGAATTTGCAAAGAGATGTGGGTACTTAACACGCATGGTGTCTTCGCGCTCCCACGTGTACTCTGGTCCTCTCTTGGAGTTCCATCTAACCTTGACGATAGGGATGCGACTTTGCTTAAGTCGCTTGACTTCCCTATCCATGATTTCAATCGGTTCTTCGACAAAGTTGAGCTTGTCATCGAGTTTAATCTCTTTTAGTGAGACGACAAGAGATTCATCCGACAAACATTTCTTCAGATTTGAGACGTGAAAGGTAGGATGAACCCTACTAAGTTCTTCCGGGAGATCAAGTTTGTAAGCAACCGGGCCGATTCTTTCGAGAATCTTGAAAGGGCCAATGTATCGAGGGTGTAACTTTCCTCGTTTTCCGAATCTAACTTTTCCTTTCCAAGGTGATACTTTCAACATGACTCGATCACCAACTTGAAATTCCATGGGTTTCCTTCTAACATCAGCGTAACTCTTTTGTCGATCTCTAGCAGCTTGAAGTCGTTGACGAATTTGTACAATCTTTTCGGTTGTTTCTTGGACAAGCTCAGGTCCAGTGAGTTGGGCATCTCCAACCTCGGCCCAGCAAACAGGTGATCGACACTTTCGACCATAAAGTGCCTCGAATGGGGCTGCCTTGATGCTAGCGTGGTAACTATTGTTGTAAGAGAATTCCGCCAACGGTAAGTGTTTATCCCAACCTTTTCCAAAGTCGATCACGCAAGCTCGTAGCATGTCTTCCAAGGTTTGGATAGTCCTTTCGCTTTGGCCATCGGTTTGAGGGTGATATGCGGTACTCATATCCAAACGAGTACCTAAAGCCTTTTGAAGAGATTTCCAGAAGTGTGAAGTAAAACGACTGTCACGATCAGAAATGATGGAAATTGGTACTCCATGACGGGATACAATTTCCTTCAGGTATAGTTGAGCAAGGGCTTTCATTTTATCGTTCTCCTTGATGGGCAGGAAATGAGCGGATTTGGTAAGGCGATCAATGATGACCCAAATGGTGTCGTAACCTCTAGCGGTCTTTGGTAGTTTGGTTATGAAATCCATGGTAATTCTTTCCCATTTCCAAACTGGAAGTTCAGGTTGAGTTAACAATCCGGAAGGTTTTTGACATTCAGCTTTGACTCGAGAACAGGTGAGACATTTCCCAATGTACGTTGCAATTTCAGCTTTCATGTTTGGCCACCAATAAAGCTTCTTGAGATCTTGGTACATTTTGTCGGATCCTGGGTGAATGGAATATTTAGACTTGTGAGACTCATGCATGATGAGTTCCCGTATTCCTCCATAAAGTGGTATCCAACTTCTATCGCCAAAACATAAGGTTCCATCCGATCTTTGTGCAAAACCGTTCTCGTTTTCCGGCATTCCAAAGATTCTCTCGTGGGGACGGTTTTCAGGTTTGAGAGCTTCAGCTTGAGCTTCAAGGATTTTTGATGGAAGGGGGTGACTTAATTGTCATTCCCAAAGATCTTACTCGAAGAGGTTTAGGTCGATCCTTTCGACTAAGAGCATCAGCCACGACATTTGCTTTTCCCGGGTGATAACGGATTTCACAGTCGTAATCACTAAGCAATTCTAGCCATCGGCGTTGTCGCATGTTCAACTCCTTTTGATCGAGAATGTGTTGGAGACTTTTATGGTCGGTAAACACCGTACACTTGGTTCCATATAGGTAATGTCTCCATATTTTGAGAGCAAAAACCACGGCTCCTAATTCCAAGTCATGGGTAGTGTAGTTCTTTTCGTGAGTTTTGAGTTGTCGCGAAGCATAAGCGATCACCTTGTTTCTTTGCATCAATACCGCACCTAACCCTAGGTGTGATGCATCACAGTAGACCACAAAATCTTCCACTCCATCGGGTAAGGCTAAGATAGGGGCTTCGCAAAGCTTTTGTTTCAAGAGTTGAAAGGCTAACTCTTGTTCCTCACCCCAGTCAAAATTCTTCTTTTTCTGGGTTAACTCCGTTAGAGGTTTAGCGATTTTCGAGAATCCTTCGATAAATCTTCGATAGTAACCCGCAAGACCTAAGAATTGGCGTATTTCGGTAGGAGTAGTAGGGGATGACCAATCTTTGACAGCTTCGATTTTTGAAGGATCAACATGAAGACCATTTCTATCTATCACGTGACCAAGGAATTGAACTTTTTGAATCCAGAAGTCGCACTTTGAAAATTTAGCATACAGTTCTTCTTTCTTGAGTAGCTCTAAAATGGCTTTCAAGTGTTCCGCATGCTCTTCATTGTTGCGGGAGTAAATGAGAATGTCATCAATGAACACAATCACAAATTTGTCCAAGTAAGGTTTACACACTCGGTTCATCAGGTCCATAAATACCGCCGGTGCGTTTGTCAAACCAAATGGCATCACTTGGAACTCATAGTGGCCATATCGTGTTCGGAAAGCAGTTTTTGGAATATCTCCTTCTCTAACTCTTAGTTGGTGATACCCAGATCTCAGATCAATCTTGGAGTAGACGCTTGACCCTTGCAGTTGATCAAACAAATCATCAATTCTAGGCAATGGATATCGGTTCTTCACCGTTAGCTTGTTCAGCTCACGGTAATCGATACACATACGAAAAGATCCGTCCTTCTTTTTGACAAATAAGACCGGAGCTCCCCAAGGCGAAGAACTCGGTCGAATGAATCCTTTTTCGGACAATTCTTGAAGTTGGTCGGACAATTCTTGTAGTTCAGAAGGTGCCAATCTATAAGGTGCTCGTGCACGGGTGCCGCTCGGCATTAGCTCGATTTGAAATTCTACTTGCCGAATCGGAGGAAGACCAGGCAAGTCTTCAGGAAATACTTCGGGAAAGTCCCTAGCCACGGGGACGTCTTTTAGTTGTTTCTCATCCGCTTTCTTCTTCTCCGTTACTTGTGCTAGAAAAATGTGGCATCCTTTTTCTATGTACTTTGCAGTTTTGACGCACGAGATGATATTCAATCGGGTTTTTCTACGATCACCCGAATGATCGAGTTTTGCCATTGAGAGGAAGGTGAACGACTTTCTCGTCACAGAGATGATTCTTGCACGATTCTTGGATAGCCAATCCATGCCAATGACAGCATCGAAGCTACCAAGTTGGATAGGCATAAGGTCTATATCGAATGGGTGGTTTGATAAAGATAGGTTGCAACCTCGAAGGATAGTGTTAGTTCCTACTATTTTTCCATCGGCTAGCTCTACTTCATATGTGGTATCTAGGACGGTTGGGGTGACTTTTAGTAAAGGTTCAAACTTAGAAGACACAAAGCTTTTGTCGGCTCCAGAATCAAATAACACCTTAGCTAAATGATGATTGAGTGAAAACGTACCCGTAACGACGTCCGGTTTTTCTTGTGCATCTCCATCTCCTAGCACATAAGCTCTTGCTCTAGCAGGGTTATTGTTGTCATTGTTGTTGTTGTTGTTCCCGTACAGTTTTGGGCACCTACTCTTGACATGCCCAGCTTCTCCACATCCAAAGCAAGTTATCCCCATGGGTTGGAGGTTACTTCCAGTAGCAGGGCTTCGGCAATCCTTGTGGGTATGGCCCACTTTGTTACACTTCCCACACTTAATAGTACAACGCCCCACATGATGCAGGTTGCATCGAGTGCACAAAGGGTGTGGTCCAGCATAGCCTCTTCCATTGGCGGGTGTAGCGGCATAAGCCCTCACAACTTCTTGTCTACGGTTTTGTTGGTTGTGGTGGTTGTTTCGGTTTTGGTGATATGGGTTGGGATTGTTATTGCGGTGTTGATTGTGATTGTTGCGGCCTTGGTTGTTGTTGTTGCGGTTATTGTTGTGAATGAAAGAGTTGTGGTTGAAGTTGTTTGAAATGTTGCCTCGACGGTCATCAAACTTCCTTTTGTTGTCGTTGTTGCCTTGCACGGATCCATGTTTCAAGACTTGATCCATGAGTTGGTAGGAAATTGTGATCACTTCTTCCACGGTTTTGGGTTTTGATGCAGTAACATTGCCCTCAATGCTTCGGGGTAATCCCCCAATGAGATTTTCCAGCAACTTAACTTCATCAGAAATCATGGAAGGGCATAGAGCTTTCAATTCTTGGAAACGCTTGAAGTAGGTTTTGAGATCATTGCCCTTAGTAGTCAGATGGTAGAACTCATCTTCAAGTTTCTTGATCTCGGTCCTTGGACAGTATTGCTTCATCATCAATTGCTTTAGTTCAGTCCAAGTGGTTTTGTAGGCTTCTTCCATGCCAATAGGTTGGGCATGATCCTTCCACCAAGACAATGCATCTTCCAGCAGAGTACCAGTAGCAAATTTCACCTTGCAATCTTCTGAGCAATCACTTAAAAGAAATACAGTTTCAGATCTTTCGATCCAATGAATAAGGCCAACTGCGCCTTCAGTTCCTTTGAAGAAAGTGGGTTTGCAATTCATGAACTCTTTGTATCCACATTTGCGATTTGCCACAGCTTCATTCTGGTTGGTTTGATTTGGAGCTTCATTTGCTCGAGCTGCTCCAGCAGGTCTTGCAGCAAAAGCAGCACCGATTTCATTAGTAACTAGCCTCCGAATTGCTTCAGGGGTCATCTCGGGAGTTTCAGTAGGGGTAGAGGTAGTTCTTGTTCTTGCCATTTTTCTAAAGACATACACTCAAATTTTAGAATCATTCAACATAATTGTGAATTATTATAAAAAAAAAATTATAATAGTCAAGATCATCACATTATATCAATAGAGTATAATCATCATAAGAAGAATCGTAACATGTTAGAACCACACAAGAGAATATATATAAATGATCACTTCGATTCATACACTGATAAATAAGAAAGATCATCATACATGAGAACATAATGAAACAACAACCATAATGTCATAGGTCTATCATCCATACATAGTGATACAAAACCATACAATGTCGCATAAATAGCTTGTTCGATAGTTTACAAAACATGCGAATACAAGGCCTTTATTAGTGCCACATGCGGCAGGCTAAGGTACCAGAAAACTAAATAGATGAATCACCACTCTAGAGGCTGTCAGGTGTGCTCCTCAAACGGCGTCGTAGGTCATGGACTAGCTCTGCCAGCTCATCCACCTCTCTATCTCGTGCCTCCAATCTCTGCTCCAAAGCAGTAGCACGAGTCTCCATGATAGTCATCCTCTCCGACTGTCGTCGCACAACCCCCTCCAACATCTCAGCTCTGTCCAGCAGTCCTAATCTATCTGACTCCATCCTCCTCTCTAACACTGTAACTGCTCCACTAGCTCTCTCACTCTGGGAACCAATCCTCTCAAGCTCTCTCTCCATCGTACTCCTCCCTTTCAGGAGCTCTCCAACCTCATCTTCAGTGTTCTCGATACGTACCAACGGAACCTCATCAACGAATGCCACAACATCCTCGAGCTGATCCTCAAATCGTAGAACTCGGGCAGCTATCAATGGAATAGTATGATGAAGGGGTTCTCCCGTAACCGGAAGAGTCTCAGCAGCAGCAAACCGATGCTCCCCAAGCTCCACAGCGCTAGGTGCACCCTCCTCCGACCTCCATCGACTAATGAGCGGCATCATGTATGACCAACGTCTAGCATCGACCCTCCTACGGGTTCTCGGCTCAGAGGTACCAAACATAGCCTGGTAATATGGGTCAGAATGTGTGGGTGAGAGACGGGCTCTCTTCCCAAGAGATGTCACTGGCTCAGTGTGCGTCACCAAGGGTGATGGTGCACGGGATGAGGATGAAACCGGTACAGTGGTGGTCTGGTAAATGAATGTGGTAGGTGGAGGTAGTGGTGAAACAGGTATGAGTGGTGGTGCAGGTGTAGCTGATGGTGGAAAAGCAGAGGTCGATGGTATGTCAGATGGTGGAACAAAAGTGGTGGGTGCCTTTACTCGTTTCCGAGCGGTATGTATGAAGGTAGCACCCTTCTTTCAGTAACGGAATGGCTGGCCAACGGCGGCTCGTAGGGTTTGAGAACCCCTAGCTTCGCCTTCGCGGATAGGCAATGGTGATGGGCAAGAGATAGAAGATACGGAATCAGTGGATGAGTGTGTCTGGGACATAACATCAGAGGGTGATAGCCACTGTTGTGACTCCAAATATTTGTCATAAGTGAGGGGACCAAAGACAGGCAAACGTTCAGGTATGGTCAAAGCAAGTGGGGTGGCAGCGACTTCACCCTCCTCGAAGGGCTCAGTCTCAGCGGACATAGGTGCAACGAGAGCCGGAGTAGAGTCAGAAGACATAGCATCCTCCATCTCGGTGTCGGATGTCAGGTCGATAGGGTGAGTAGCGGACGACATAGTACTGTAACAACCCAAAAGAAAATATGTACTCATAAGTAAATAAAGTTATGCAGTAAATAAGATTTAGTTAGTCGCGCATAATCTGCCACGCAAATCTAAATGCCTAACCAAATGAAAGCTATCATCATAAGTTTTTTTTTTTTTCATGCAAAGTTTTACTAGTCATGTAGTATCTACTAAGTGAATCTCCTACATGTTATCGGTACGAAGTAGGCGCGGAGGACGTGAAGTGGTGGTGTAAAACGGTCCATTTGAAAACGTGGTTATAGTCCAATTTGTTTTGAAAATACAAGTTGGTTCTCTATAACCTAGGCTCTGAAACCAATCTGTAACACCCCCAAAATCACAATGGGACAGCGGAAGACTAATTGGGGTATTACTTAGAGGATCATAGTCACAAGTTATAGAAAACGGCTCTAAAGAGACGTTTTAATAAAAAGTAGTTACCATTTCATAAATCTCAGCGTTTAGAACACAAAAAGGGAATACCACATGTTTTGGAGTTACACAAAAGATAGTTTAAATATTTATGAAATGATAACTTTAATTGAAAACGACACCACTTCAAGTGTCCCACGACGTCCGCTCCACGCCTTCATGAAATTCTAATTAGTACCTGAGATGAACATGCTTAAAAGTCAACAAAAGTTGAGTGATATTCATAGGTTTAAATAATAAGTTGAACACAAGTGAGAGATGATAATTGCTTCGAATACAATTACCATGGAAAACATAGATTATTATTATGCGCTAAGCTCATGACACCAAACTAACTGCATACACCTAATTATTGGTGTAAGTAATAATATTGCCCTCAGAGATGGAATTGCCAATTCCATAGTTAACCAAATATAGTGCGCCCCGGTTATTTCCGATAACCGAGTCGGGGTCGTTAATTCCCATAGTACTATCCACAATATTCGCGTTCACTAGTAAGTGATTAATGGTTCATGATGTAAGGGACTTATGGCAGGCAACTTAGGCTATAATAATAATGATCAGATAAGCATACAGTTTAAGAAAAGACTTGTGTTCTAGTTTATAGCATTCATCTCCCTCGGGGTTTGAAAGAAATAAGTAAAGGCGAGGCTATGAACTCACCTTAGCAAGTGGTATCCGAGTAGTGTAAGATCAAGTAGTATGAGCACGAAGTACCGTCACGCAACCTATAATTAGTATGGCAAGTCTTAGTTTATTGTTTTTATTCATAACTTAGTGTATTGAAAACGGTTGAAGCATTCTCGAGAGTTTGTGTTTAATAACGCCTATGTGGCAACGGTTAAGTTTAAATAAGTTTCGAAATGCTTATAAGTCTTTAGCTCTTGAAAGAGTGAGTGGGACAGTTTACGAAGCATTCGTATAAGAGTTGGCTCGAGGATATTTATTAAAGTGGAAATATTTATAAATCAACTTATATTTATTTGATTTTGTTTAGTTTTGAAAAATATATATATATATATATATATATATACGTACAATATATATTTTATCTAAGTTGCGGGAAAATATTATATTTAGAAAAGCATAATATTTTCTAGTTTATGCAAATGTGGTTGTCAAATAGAAATATGTACCAATTTTATTTATGTGACGAAGACTTGTAGAAAATATAAATTTATTATCTTTTAGAAGTTTTAGGATGGGAAGCGTTAAGTGTAGATCTTGGAGGGTCCAAAGTTGTAAAGGTTTATATAAGTTTCAAATTTTATAAGTATTTTAAGAAAAACATGTTAAGTGGTTCAAAGTAGAGGGTTGAAATCGTAGATGTTAGTATTAGTTTGCAAAGTTTATAAGAGACCTTGAGAAAATGAGAAAAGGTGTGAAGTTTGGGGACTAGTTTTGTCAAGTCCTGAATGTTACAAGTATTACAAAAAAAAAGGAATGGGTAACTGCCATAAGGCAGTTTCGAACCCACAACCTTTTCTGCCACAGCTAGCGCTCCCACCAACTGAGCCAAAGGACCTTTTGTGTTAGGATTCGTAGCGTTATACTATTTAAGGATCATGTTGACTGTTTCATGTTTGATTTGCATTTCTTTCACAGTAGCCATGTTCGACTTTTTCATGCAATGCATGACTTCTCTTTTGTTTGGTGGTTTTTAAACAATCATGCTTGAAACTTATGCATGCATATACATTGCCTTTTTCTCTTGTTCGTTGGTTTTAAACAAAGATGTCGAGTGTACCAAGGGTACAATATAAGCCTTACATTTGCGTTTATTAGTTAGTTTCCGAAATGGGTTGTCAACAAAACGGGTTTCTACCCACCCAAGGTTACTAGTTTGATCCGAAATGTTGTTGGTTTCGAAATATAGTTGGTTCGACAACGTAGCTAGTTGTAATAAGGTCGTGTATAAGTGCCGTGAAAATGCATCGATATGTTATCAAATGGTTACGAAATCATGTCGTCCTATGTACGAAAAAAGAAAAGAGGAAAGGACTTACGACACCAAGAATGGTGGTGGAGAGTACGTGTAGGCGAGAATGGTAACCAAAAGAACCCGATATGTTTTCCAAAGTAAACCCGACTATCTTGCTTCTAAACCCTTATGCTCGTTACCTTAGTTTTTCCTTTGAGTGTTTGGAAGTTTTAATGAGGGTGTGGAAGGGTAAGAGTGTCGACTTGAGCTAGAGTAAACCAAGGGAAAACCAAACTTCAAATGCTACACCTTGCATACACTTGGAGGCTTTTGAATGAAATTTTGTAAGTGAAATATGGAATGAACTAAGGCTCGTGGGTTTTTAAGAAGAAAAGGAGGAAGAAGCCTTTGGTTAAAGACCAAGAGTCTTTGTTTAACTTAGGTACATGAGACATGATTTCACTTGTATCTAGGTAGTATGTTAAGAACAAGCACATGGTCTTTGGCTTCTTGAGTGGTTTTCGACTGATACAAGGACAAGGGGACAAGAAATGAGTTGTGTGCATGGGGAACTTGCTTCCCAAAAGTCAACTATTATGGATACATGTTGTATATTATGTTTATTTCACTTACAAGGTTTCAAGGTTAGTGTAGTTACAAGTTTTTGGATGAGATGGGAGTACTTTTGTGAGGGTGTTCGGCAGCCAAGGGCAAAAAGAGGTGAAAAGAGTGTCATAGTGCTTGGTTATATGTTATGCAATATATTTACTTCTCAAGCATTGTTCTCAAAAGTCAATGCATTTGCAAACTTTGAAGAGATGTGTAAATGTCTTGTAGGTACATTCGGTTACAAGGAAGAAAAGAAAGAAAGGATCCCAAATGTATATCGTGTCCCGTTTGAGCTTAAATGTGAGTCACGGTGTCCCGGTTTGATGTTTTTGACCGACGTATAATATATAATTTAGTATGTTTTTATAAAGGTAACTAAAAATATAAAAGTAAAATATTAATTCTAACTTGTAGAAATATTTATTTGACTTTAGCCATAATTATTTTAGTGTCGGTACGCGTGCGGCTCGTAAGACAAGAAAATTTCTTGTGAGACTGATTTCAGTTATCAGTAAATATCGGGCATGATTAAATGAGACTACTCGGAGTTGCATAAATTTTTATGCAATAAAATGAAACGTACATGCTAAAATGCTCAAATAAGTTTTGATAAACAATCTAGTTTATTAATACGAAGGTTGATGATAGTGAAATTTTACAGGTGGCTACACATGGTTCTTCATAAATTAGACATAGTTGATCAGGCTATGTATAATTTATGATTAACGATGCAACGATAGGACTAGATGACTCGGATGATGTTCAATGTTTAATAAAATAAAATAAAATAAAATAATTTTTTTTTTTTTTTTTTTTTTCGGTTATAGCTGTGATTTTTATTTTTTAAAAATCGGCATTCTCTATAACCTTTGGCTCTGATACCAATCTGTCACACCCTCGCCGGAGGCGGAAACACGAGGTGTAACGGAAGGGAACATAAGCACAAGATAATAGAACATACCAACATTAATATTAAAAAGAAAGAGTACACCATTACAATACTAGTTTAGCCGTCATCGGCAAAATATATCACAAGTTTAGTTCCCAAAATATTGCGTTCTATTACATAATGATTTGTAGTGACAAGTGAAAACTTCATTATGCAAAACCTGGTAGAAAAAGCTTACAAAAGATCACCTGAAATGCATGAGAGAAAAACGGGTCAACTATGAAAATAGTTGGTGAGTAAACACGTTTAGTGAAATAAGAAAACTCGTAAGAATATTCAAAGATTTCGGTCAACGAAAAAATAGTTCCCAAAGCAAAGGCATTGTATATCTACTCAGTTCCAAATTCCGCCCATACAAAACTTGCAACCTGTGTGTACACAACCCATTGCACAAAATATAGCGCGTCAAGTAGTCAAATGTAAGTGGTCAGAATAGTTCACAATATAGTACCAAGTATATAATAATTTAGAGATGCTCCGAACATGGGAGACTTTGCACTGCTCCAACAAGGGAGACTCCTTTGTCACTCGACCACCTAGGCGAGATTTATTGAGAACGCTCCACCAATAAGGCGAGACTTTGCACACTCCACCAATAAGGCGAGATTTATTGAGAACGCTCCACCAATAAGGCGAGACTTTGCACACTCCACCGATAAGGCGAGATTTTATAGTGATGCTCCGAACATGGGAGACTTTATAGTGATGCTCCGAACATGGGAGACTTTGCGACAAGGTCATAACACGTACGGTTCAATAAGTTCAAGTAAGGCATTATTTCATAATTAAGTTCAAGGATTTGATTCAAGTTCATAAGTTCAAGCCAAAAGAGTTCACAAAAGTAAGAATCAATTTAATTCAAGTATGGTTCATGCATTCAGCCCCAAAATATAGTAAAACGGTAAAAAGGGGATGTGATTACTCACTAGCATAAAATGTTCAATAAGTTCATAAAACATAGTTAGTTTAGTTCAAGTATAAATCATGCATTCCACCCCAAAACAATGTAAAGCATTTAAAAAGGGAGTCGTGAATACTCACTGATGAACAGATGTGACGACAAAAGTGGTTACACCGAAATGTAGCGTGAGTCTCGAAACTGACCTATTATGAATGATATGATATGAAATAAGTCATGATGTAATGTTATGCACGCAATTCGGATGATATTTATACCATTTATGAGTTTTGAAAATAATACTTATCGTCGAAAAATACTCTTTTGACGTCTTGACCACTCAAAAATCACTTTACAAGCATTTACGTCAAAATGTCATCCTACAATGGTTTTATAATGATTTATAGTGAAATTATCACTTTTCGTCGCAAAACAATGTCGTCGGAAATTCTTGAAAGTGATAAAAATGGCTTTGGAAAACTAGTCGTAAAACGGTGTACGTCGCACGTTAGAGAACGAACTCGACGGTTTTGGAAAGTTTGTATCGAAATCTAAAAGTTTCAGTTCAGGAGTTTTCGACCAAAAGGTCTCGAACATAAAGATAATAAGGGTTAAAGATGGTGGTTTTGGCTAATTGTTGTGCAGAAAAATGAGTTTCGGCCAAGTTTGAACATCCGTAAATAATTTACTACAACTCCGCTTTACAAACAGTTTGTCGTTTTGAAAAATATGGCCGGTGAACTTGATTTTATTATAAGACATTTCGTTCCAAAAAGTTTCACAACCTCGTTAAAAACAGCCCTCAACATGGACGTTACAGCTACCGTAACACTTGTATCGTAAAAATAATATAGTTTTTCAGAAAATAATAGTTACGGCAATTTTATGAAACGTGCATATCTTTGTCGTTTCAAATCCGTTTTCTACGTATAATACGTCCTTAGCTTCGTATCGAAGTAAACTAATATATTTTTGATAAGTCGAAATAATTTGTGAAGCTTAAGGCTCGTTTTTGACTTGGACAAAGTAAAAACAGCAAGCTGAAATTTCTGAAAAGTATATTTTTCGTCGTCAAACTTGTAAAATCCATAACTTCTTCGTTTATAACTCCGTTTTATTCCGTTCAAGCGGCCACGGATTCGTTTTAAAGTATATTTTCTAAATATCAAGGCCAAAAGGTCGTGCCTACTGTCGGATTTTCCAGAAAATCAAAACAATGACAGAACACAATATATACTTATCGAAAATAGTTTTTCTCGGACAAAACCTATTCTAATCCCTTCAAATCAACTCCAAAGCTAATCTAATCCTTCCATACACCTTCTTAGGGTGTCATGGGTTCCTAATCATCATCAAAACCAAAGAATACCATGGGGATAATTATAGGATGACCAAATATATATATATATACTCTAAAATCATGAAAAATGGTATAAATCACATATGTCTTGCATGTTGCTCCAAAAATGAAAAGATGAATATGAAATGAAAAAGGAAACATGAAAATGAAAGAAACATGCTTACAAGTGAATATGATGAGGTGCAAGTAACAATGTTAAACTTAAATACTCTTGGTTTTTATTTCAAAACCTAATAAAGAGTAATAACTAGATTGATATTAACTTGATCTTGAGAAAAATTTTGTGATGATCCCTTTGAAGACACTATGATGGCCGGTTTTGGAAGAACAAAGGAGAGAAAGAAAAAGTTTTTATCTAACTATGTGAATTATGAGGATGAATGAAATGAAATGAATGAATCTTGACTTTTAAGTAGTGTATAAATGTATACATAAAAAAATATCTACCAACTAGGATACATCCCCCCCCCTTGGACCGGTTTTGGGGGGATTGTGTCAACAAAAATATCTTTTTTTTTTTTTAAATGTATTGTATAATTGTTTGTGTAATTATTGAAAATATAGAAAAATGTATAAGTGAAGGTAAATGGTAGATTTTTGGTACAAGTAAATTTTTAATAGATCAAAATAGAATATAATGAGATAATAAAAATTGTAAAAATACATTCCTTGTGAAATTTGAGTGATAAAATAATTATCGTATAATTTTTTTAAGAAAAGCGTCGTAATAATATAAATTTAATGATTTATATACCAAATAAATTTAGAACACTAGGTAAACTCAAAATATAGTTTTTATAAACTAAATATAAGTATAAAAATATATCGGGATCATTTTTGAAAGTAACGGATTAGATGTTCAAAATAATAACTCACGCGATAACGTTTATTAATTATAAAAATTACGCGTTAAATGTGAAATGAAATGCCATGAATGAATTAATATGATGCATATTTAATTTAAGAAATGACCGGAATTTGGGAATTGTGACAGTTTAATATCATGAACTTAGTCCCTTCTTAAACCCCTTTCTTCTTCATCCCCAAATCATCAAAACCCTACAAATCTTAGTTCCCTCACTCTCTCTTAAAAACAGCTATATATCAGCACCATTCCTATCGAATTCACAAAAAGGACGCCGCAAACATCAATACGAGTACATCAATCTTTCAACTCCTTTAGCAAAGAAACAACCAATATCAATCATAAATAAGCTCAAAACACCGTCAATCGTCAAAACCAAATCCCAATATAACCATTACTCATGTGAGTACATCAATCTTTCAAATTATCATAGCTCTAATGTAAGCTGACTACAAATATTCATATCTAAAATCGTCCTCTACTGCGTAAAACTGCTAATTTAATAACTTAGATATCATCCAAATTAATCATCAGCTCATTGTTCCAATATACTTTTGCTGACTCCTCTTTATGGTCCCCAAAGACCGTATCAATCTAACCTAATGAATCCGCTAAATCCATTCCTAACATCTCAAATTTATAGACCTTTTTATATGATTCATAACCACTAGCCATCATCCCATCCGCCGCAAGTTCACTAAGCCCGTCTCCAGAATTAATTGCATTAAGAAACCATTCTGACACTCCATTTTTCCAAAACACAACAACAACACAACTCTTGTCAACCTGCTGGACATCATAAACATGATCTTCTGATAACATATCGTGGTACTTACAAAGCAAAGTTTTTAATTTTCCAGCACATATGTCACTTCTGAAATAAATGTTGATCAAAGTTGTGTTTGGATTTGTACAAATGTGTTGTTCGTACTTTTGTAATCTGATGAATATATGTTGATATGAGGTTATAAAATTGGATATTCAAGCCATTTTTTTTTTGTTTTTGTTGGAGTAAAAATCATTATCATTGTTGTTAGGTCTTTAGATAAATTATGGCATTTTGTTGTTTATGAATTATCTGCAAAATAATAGAGATTGTTGGTCCAAAAAATTAATATTGGTTGGAGGTTGCTGAAAAACCAAAGATTGAAGAGTGAGAGAGATAAGGAGTGGATGATTGGAAAATGAGGTAAAAAAATAGATTTTATTTATTAGAAAAAACAAGAAAAGATCAAAATACCCTTCAAATTAACAGTCAACTAACAGAAATGTCGGTCAAGGGACCAAACCCGTTATGGGTCACAACCACAGGGAGAGGATCCGATAAAAAAAAGAGTTTAGGGACTATTTCCGTTAAACTCGACATACCACATGGACCATTTTTGAAATTAACTAAAAAAGTTTTGTGTATACTATTTGAAAAGGTCGTGAGAAACTTGTAGTTTTACGACTGTTTGAAGCTTTGTACACTATACTTGAGATGCTTTTGATAGGAGTGATTTGGGATAAATTAAGGCTTGTGATTTAATTGTTTGGTTGAGTTTTAGATTCGAAAAGTGACGTAAGGCTCACAAAATATCACACGTGATTTTCAACTAATAATGAATAACATGAAAGTTACCTGAAAATCATAAGTGATTATAGCTAAAAATGACATGTGATTTTTGACCAATCATCCGTAATATGAAAGTTGCATGTGATTGTTGACTAATAATCAAATGGGAGACCATGTGCTACATCGTTCCTTAAGCTGTTCATTCGTTATTCTTCTTTTGGCCAAAGCAATGGTTGGTGTTATTATTATTATTATTATTATTATTATTATTATTTTTTAATGAGTATGTGAGGTATATTTAGTTGGGTATTTTGTAACATCATAATTGTTTTTTATTGGTTATTTTATTAAAGGAGGTGTCTTAGTTATTTGTAAGTTATTAAAAAAGTGATAAAATAGCGCTGAGATGACAAAAGCCGAATAATCTAAGGGGCCGTTTGGTTCGAAGGAATTCGATGTAATCTGTTGTAATTGTAATCTGAATTACATTACAATCCTGTTTGATAGACAATTTATAACTTCCTTTTTATGACACTTAATAGCTTTTTAGTGTTAAAGAATCTCACTCATGCTTTGGCTCGTTGTATTTATTATCATCATCACAAATCTACTCTAGTTGTACTGCATACATATAGACTAATTAAATCTAGGCATCTATCCCTTAAAGCTCGATAAGCGAGAGGTTTGTTTTTGGTGGCATCTAATCCGTTTTCTTTACGTACGTGTGTTATTATTAGTAATGGACAGGTTAGAAAATGACCGCGTTTATCAGCTTTTACAATTCCTCAAGGAGAAAAATTATACCAAAGCCTTGCACTGGTACTTACATCTTTCATTTTGGGTGAAACTACTTACTTTACATCCTTTTCTATGCATATACTATTACACAAGAAGTAGCTAGTTGAAAGATTAATGTTAATTGCAGCCTTGAGTCAGAGAGTGCTGTTTTTCTGGATATACCTTATGTTGAAACGCTCATTAAGAGGGGATCGTGGAACGAGTTAGAAGATTATATTGCAGGTTTCGTGACGGCTGACGATTATGATTCCAAAGAGATGCGATTTGTAATAAAAAAGCAAAAAATATATGAAGCATTTGTAAAGTAAGTCCTGATTATTTTCAGCTTTAATTTCCTTATTGCTCGGTGACTTTAACTTAGCTCTGTTGATTGTGTTAAATTACTCAAACAGTTTTTTGATTTATTTTACAGTAATGAGCCTCAAAAGGCCTTGCTCATTCTTCGAAAGGAGATGAATGGTCTCCAGACGTTTTACGACTCAAATGTCATGAGTGAACTCCTCTTAACAGATAAAGCTAGGTATGCTACACTCTTTTATCATCTGCATAATATGTGCTCTGTAAAAGTAGATAACCACATGTCTAACTACACATGTGTTCACTTTTCAAATCAGGGAGCATGCATACTTTGTCGATTTTGTTGACATTCATACATCGAGGGCTAGCTTGTGTGTGAAACTCAATGAGATTATTAAAAAACATCCATCGCTAAGTCAAAAATGGCGTCTTCCTGGCGTTGAACCATCGATGATATGCAACCAGAGGTACTTCTGCAAAAATTTATGCTGCTGCTAATATTTTATTTACTTGATGTGTGCACTTTTAATATATTACACTTTCTGCGCAGTTTGAATTGGCAGCACTCGAAGTCTGTTAAAGAGTTTGATGCTCTCTTGAAGGATCACACGCGTGGGCCACAAGTGGTAGGTGCTTATGAACTTTTGGTTGGTAACATGATGTTTAAAATATCAACTTTAATTCTATTTACAAATGCTATTGTTTTGGTTCATTTAGCCACACAGAGCACCTATATCTCCATCACTCGTCCCCTATAATATGGGTGACATACCCATCCACGAAGATTTGGGTATTTCAGTGAAATTTGATTCACATTCACCAGTTACAGCCTTTGATCTTCACCCCATCCACGTAGACGTGATTGCAGGTTAGTTCATTTTATTTCTCACTAAAACGATTTAGAGTTAACATTACAGATTTTACATGCAAAATTACTTCATTTCAGTTGGTAAAAAGGATGGTGGGTTTAAAGTTTTTACATTCGTGAAACGAGTCATGCTTCGTCAGGTTAGCGGTTTCAAGCAATGGGGTAGTATTCCTTATTCCTCGAATTTTAAGGCATGGTCCCTTCATTCGTAATATATAAAATTATATAAAATTTTCTTTTATTATTCTTATAACATTTTAGCTCATGTCCTCTGTTTTGGTTTCCCCAGTGCAACACACAGGCTGTCAGTGTTAGTTCTATCAAATGGAGTCTGGATGGGTTCTTATTGGGTATGCTTCGGTCTTTTTCACCAATAGATTTTGAATTGCATTTAGTAAATGATTTTTCTTTCTCCTTTTCTAACAGGGGTTGGATACTCCAAGAATCTGGTTCATGTGTATGATTTAAAGGGCACAGAACTTAGAGAGGTTACCGAGATAGAGGCACATCCTGGCCATGTATCCGATCTTGCATTTCTTACAGTGGGTAGCAGCTTACTGCTCGCAACTTGTGGAAATGAGCACATTGTTAAGGTTTTGTTAACTACTGTACTAAATAAGTAAGAAACGAGACTACGTACTATAATAATTTGAATTTCTGATACGTGGTGTACGTATATGTAGATTTGGGATGTCAGGACTGGTATCATTCAGTACACTCTAAAAGGTCATAATAGAGCTGTTTGCTCAATATCTCTCCGTCAAAGTGCTCAAATGCAGGTTATCTATGCAATAGATGCCGTCGGGATGTTAGTGATGGCATGGGAATTGAGTGATCCTGTCCGGAGCTTTAGTTGTGACCCGCAGGGATCTATGGTGAAAAAAATTGCTTTTAGCAGTGATGGTTCTCGGTACATCACAACATCTTCAAGTTGCCTTTTCCTCGACCCTCAATTTTCAATATTAATATATCTCTAATGATGTAGGATTTTTACGAGTGGGCATAACCAGTCCAAGAAGCCTTTGTTACAAGAATGGACGGATGCGGAGAATCACATGCAAGTCAGGCGGAACTACTCTGGGCTTGTAGAGAGGAGTGGGTATGCAGTCTCATTTGCCCATTGTGGCAGGATGCTGGCAGTGGGTCATGATAATTCAGTGACGTTTTGGGACATTGATCAAGAAAAGCCCGTGTTTACTAAAACGATACATTGTAAATTTTTGGTATGTTATAAAGAATTCTATTTATATATGTGTTTACCCAAGTACATATCTTCAGAAATATTTTTCTTTCAGGGTTTTCCCATACTCCGGTTCAGCAAGGAAGGCGTATTTTTGGCATTATTAGCATCTGATAAGAGGATAATCATACTTGGGAATGATCAAGGTGCGAGGATGGTACAACAGGCTCGAACGGCTCTTCAGGCTTCTTCTTCTGGAATGTTTTTAAAGGTCTAATAGACTACGTACTCTGTTCTGTAATTTATACTAACCCCGAGTTTAGACATGTTTGCTTACATGTATTTTCTGATTTTCAGTTAACTGCAAATGCTGCTTCCACCTCAGCAGCAGGTGGAAGCGTACATATTCATGACCGTAGTAGTGCAGCAGCTGTATTGGATGCTCGTTCTGCTGCTCAGAACCAGAATGACAATGCACGGGATTTAAACATGCCATCTCAGATTCGTTCTCTGAAGCTGTCATATGATTCGCCGGTAAGTTTGAGTACATCTTTTCAGGCTAATTAAACAACTTTTAGTGCATCATGATTGGTTGATTTTGTTTCCAGATATTGAGGCTTGTGTATGCACTCCATGGCGATGGTATATTAGCACTTACTTCTACCGCTGTCAACAAACTATGGAGATGGGAAGCTAGCCAGGTACTGATTACTCAATGTCTAATGTGTTACTTGATTATCAGTACCCCTTTTTCAATGTTTGGTCCTTTTATATATCTTTGTAGGCGACTACAAGCAAGCTGGCCAGAGATGTACGATCAGATCAGTTTGTGATTCATAATGATACTACAACTCCAGATATCGAAAATAGAGTTGCTTGCCTCGCGATATCAAAGGACACATGTCATGCACTGTCAGCATCAGGGGGGAAAGCATCAGTGATTTATATATCCAACACGGTAACTAAATTCAATCTTTATCATTACTTTATGCATTAATTAATTAGACATATTTTTTTATATATGCCTTCATATTTTTCTAGATGCAGCACAAGACATCAATTATATCCCCGCCGCCAGTAGCAACATGCCTTGCATTTGATCCAAGAAACTTCAACATGGTTTGTGCTGGTATGGAAGATGGCTCTTTACTGATCTATGACGTTCTGGCTGGCAAGGTACTCCCCTGCACAATTTTTTTTTCTAATTTTTTTTTATTGTTATAAATGCTGTTTAGGTCATGATAATCTTAGTTTTGCTGTGAAAATATTGAACCATGCATTATTATAGGTTTTAAAAAAGCTCAGTGGTCACAGAAAGTGCGTTACGGGTCTAGCATATTTTATTAATGGGAATGTTTTTGCATCATCTGGAGCAGATGACCAGGTTTGTTTTCTTTGTGGAACAAGAAAGATAGTTTTGTTGTTTTTGAATAAGATAGCGCTGTACTAATAATCTGATACCGGTCTGTGTATTTCAGC
The DNA here is from genome assembly GCA_910596185.1 of Chrysanthemum makinoi. NCBI lineage: Eukaryota > Viridiplantae > Streptophyta > Magnoliopsida > Asterales > Asteraceae > Chrysanthemum > Chrysanthemum makinoi. The sequence goes on from OU343220.1 coordinate 28,809,862, forward strand.
TGTGTCTTTGGGAGCTGGATTCATGGGAAAAAAAACTAAGCAAGATTCTACGACTACCACCTGATAGAACCAACAACAGTTCACAATTTGCTGCTACACGAGTACTGTCCCAACCTGGAGAGACATGCATATGCATGCTGGTTATTAATGGAACTTGTGTTGCCACATACGACCCTCTTAAGCTGGATTGTATAAGGAAGGTACATTGTCATTTCACTTTTTCTTAGTGTTGAAAAGATGTCGGAATTTTATCTTTTATCATGTGTCAACCATATATGCAGTGGGGGCCACCACCATCAATGGGATTGATAACTGACGCTGTATACTCGTGTGACGGGCAAGTGATATATGTACTCATCCAGGATGGGAGTGTGTGTGTGTTAGCTGCAGATAAACTCTCGCTCAAGTGTTGTATCAATTACGCGGCCTATGTGCCATCTAACCCCAGGTATGTGCAAACGTTTAAATCCCATGTTCTTATTGGGGATGATCGATCTTCCATTTCATGATGAAACATTTTGTTTACAGTTTTCCAAAGGCGTGTCCTGCAGCGATTGCTGCGAATCCTTACTCTTCGAATCAATTTGCCTTGGGGTTTTCGGATGGTGCAATCTATGTGATTGAGCCTTTAGCATCAGAAAAACAGTGGGGATATGATCCATTGCCTCGAGCAGCAAACTTGTGAAGCCTTGGGAGTTCTTTTAGATTGGTCGAAGGCTACGTTTATAACTTTTTAGTTTCTTGACTAAAGGCCGACTGTTATATGGTTTAAAGAATTCTTCGGTATGTAGGTGTTGCTGGATCGTATGTTCTTTACTTAACCAAACCTAATGTGATTTGTGTTGTGGATAATCTGTTAAGTCTCTTTATCGAATACATATATAGTACTGCGTTTTATCTTATTATTTTGTTTTAATTGTACGTGTGAGTCGACTATTTCCCTTGAGAAAGACTTTGCATACCCGGGGAACTAACGTTTGGTTTTGATGTGTTTATAGTTTCAAAATTCTAATGCTTTTGGTGGCAATTGGGACATCTCCTTATATCTGGTTTCCTAAAATGCTGATAAAGCCTCCTAGTTTGCTGCATGTCTGTTGTTATGATTTAAAGCGTTCTAGACTTTTGCAAAAAGCAACATATATATGATAGCATTGTTCTTTGCATCACATTTGGTTCCTTGTTGTCAGTCTTGGATCATATACGAAACCCAATGGCCTGAACAATATATCTTAAAGCTACATAATGCTTGGAAACATGACGTTTGTCCATGGTTGTTGACGTAGAACTAAGAATTTCAACTTACCACACAACTAACATAATAGACGTGATTATATACAGCTGAATTGTTGCATAGCTGTGTCATTATTGTTTGGATTCTGTTAGTTTTAGTTATGCTGGATCCCATAAGTAGTATCTCATGTACTCTTGAATCCTCTTTCAAGTTTTATAATTTATCAGCAATGGCTTAAATCGTTTACTAACAAATGTTTAGTTGTTGCCTTGCTGTCATAGAAGCTATCATTTGATCGAACCAAGTTTTGAGTGAGCATGTTTTTGTAGGGGCGTTGATCGGTTCGGTTGTTGGGTTATTCGGTCTTTTCGGTTCGGGTAATTCGATTAAATTTTTTTGAGTAAACCGAAAACCGAACCGTACCGAACTAGATTTCAACTGAAAACTAGGGGTGTTCACGGGGCGGTTCGGCTCGGTTCGGTTAGAGATTTTAACTATCCATCGCGGGGCGGGTAGTTCATTTTACTATCCGAAACCGAACCGTACTAGGCGGGTAACCGGACATGCGGGTACCCGAAATGAGCGGTTACCCGCGGTTCAGGTCACGGTTAACCATTTTAAAAAATCAATCGAATTGAATCGGATGAACAATAACATAAATTAGAACGTAATATGTCAATTGTAGTAAATTAAATAACGTTGAAAAGATTTAAGTCATAATAATGTTGTTTCGTCGCAATAAAAACATTCAAATTATCATATGTAACAAAATAATTAATATTATTTATTTGACGTTTATAATTACGATCACTTTAATCATATGTAATCAATGAACGTTAGTAAATGATCACATTAGGTAAGTAAAAATGCATTATACGATAAAAGTAATGCAATAAGATAGTTAATACTTGTACATTTTTAAGAATGATTTGTTGAAACCTACATGCATATTATAGGCAGTTCGGTTCGGGTAACCGCGGATAACTAAAGGTAAAAACCGAAACCGAACCATGATAAGCGGGTTTTTCCGGTTTCGGTTTTTCTCAGTTTCGGTGTCTTCGGTTATCGGTTTTTTGCGGTTTCGGATTGAGCGGATCGGCTCGGTTCGTCAGTTTCTCTGATTTTTTGAACACCCCTACCGAAAACCAAATTTGAATTCGGCTTGGTTCAAACTCCAATAAAATAACAATGACAAATTGATTAATATGAAAAAAGAAAGAATGAAAATGATCCCGGTTCACTCATTTGCACCGGTTCAAACGATCCTCACAGAAATTTTCGAACGACTTTTAATCGAGTCGGTGGCGACTCCGGTTCCTGATTTAACCCGTTGAACCCATTGGTCCGGTTGGGTTTTTAAAACAGCTACATTTCAAAAATCGTCTCTAAAGTTTGACCAAATTGCATGTTTCCTCGCAAATGTTACGAAAGTGCAATGATCGTCCATGCGGGGTAATCTTTGGTGCAAGTATCGTCCCAACAAGGATGATACTTGCACCAAAGGTTCCCCCACAGGGACGATACTTGCACCAAAGGTTTTCCCACAAAGATGATCCTTGCACTTCGTAACGTTAGGGACGACACATGCAATTTGGCCAAACTTTAAGGATGGTTTATACAATTTACTCTAAATTGTATGAAACTTTGTGTGTTTTATTGTTTATACAATATATATAATACTACGTAACATGTATTTTTCATTTAAGTGTGTTTTTAAAATAAAGTTTATTAAAAGAGTTAGAAAAGTCAACGAGGTACCTATGGTTATAGACGTTCTTTTTTTCTTATATTACAACATGTCTTCAAAAAGCACTTTAATATCTTGTAACTAATGTTATTATAGCTATACTTATTACGATTTTCATTTATTTATGATGAGTATGGTGCAATCTATCGATTTTATACCGTAAGTTTAATATATTAAGCCTTCAATTTTAAAAAGGGCTTAAATGCTTTATAATGTAGTAGAGATATTAAGGGTTGAGTTAAACATGAGTGAAGCGGCTTACTTTCTAAACAAAAATAAACGAGTTAATTTCAAAAATGATCCATGTGGTTCGTAAGGGTTAACGAATATCGTCCCTAAACATTTTTTTTTCTCGGGTTTGGTCCCTATGGTTGCGACTCATATCGGGTTTGGTCCTTGTTTTTTTCGTTAGCTAACGACCGTTTGCAGCAAATGTTTGCATTGATATGTTTTACACGTAAACATATATGTATATTTCAAAAACTATACGTTTGCACCAAATGTTGCACATTTTGCATTGATATGTTTTATACGTAAAGATATATGTATATTTCAAAAACCTATTTTCAAAAACTACGATCCCAAACTTAAATCACAGTGATACTAAAGTTAAATAAACAATATTGTCTATTAGTTCCACATCAGATACACCAACACTCAAAAGCCCATCTTTGAATTCAAAATGTAACTCATCTCCCGTTTAACTGGTTATAATACCCGTGCACGCACGGATTTTTGACCAAAAATTATTATGTATTAACTCTGAATATTATGTGTTTAAAGGTAATTACATATAATTATATACTTATGCACGAGTTTTCCATTACACATTAATATCCATTAAAATTTGGTAAAATAAAATTTTATAAAAATTTCTCATAGATAACTCAAGATTTAACTATATTTAGCTGACATATACGTTGATGTTGCTATTTAAAATATATTTCTTAAAGTTTTAAAAAAATGTTTTTCTACATATCCTTATATAAATAAATAAGAATTACATGAATCGTTGTTATATGTACAATCACGTATATATTTTTTTTCATATTACAGTAATTCGTACTTACAGTTTGATAATTATATTCTCGTTTTCAAAAATTTTACCGTATTTAATATTCAAATTTGTGTCCATATAATTCATACTTTTTAAATAAAATAAATGAGTCTTTACTGAACTTATATAGTAAAAGAAATATTTTAATATTTACAATCCTATGGATATTTATATGTTGTTTTTAAAACAACATATATATTGTATTTTTAATATATAAAGTATAGGAGATATAAAGTATAAGGGGGAATTTGTTTAAAAAGTTATTATAAAACATGGAAACTTATAATATTACACTTAACCTTATATAATTTTTAAAAATTCAACCGCTAAGTTTTATTAATTACCTTCTCTGTTTTTAAGTTTTTGTTTTCACAAATTTGACACCTATATTTTTATGTGTTTTTTTTATCAACCAAAATTCTCCACCAAATTTATTAAAGTTTAACCAAAATCAATTTAATTTTGACTTTTATTAACCGTCACATCAGCGATTTTCTTCGCATTGGCAAAATCGAACCATATTGGCCCAATTGTTTTTTCAATAAGAATGAATTGACAAAATCACTCCGAAATGATGTAATATATAAACCAAATAAATGATCATTTTCAAGAAATTGCTATAAAGTAACATTCGTATAAATGAAATAAATGAAATACTGATCAAATGCTATAAGCGAAATAATTTGATACCTAAAAATGTGACATAAACAATTCGGTACATGTGTGTAACGTAGCTTCTCATCTATTGCCACCCGAATTTGCTCCTCGATCAAGTCAACAAAAGATATCATGTCCGTCACAGAATGCTCGACCTATTTAATACACAAGAAAACCAAGTGTCACAATATTTACAACAAAATGGACCATAAATGAATGAACTTTATTCCAACAATCAAGTTTCCAATGAAAATCAATTAAGGTAGCGAATCTTAACTACATAAAATAGAAAAATGGTCAAAGGTGAAAGTGGAAATTGAAAGTTGAATGTTGAAAGTCAAAGTTAAATGTTAGAATGAATCGTTGAATGTTTAATTGTTTTAAAAAAGTCAAGCAATCAATGTGGAATGTAGTAATTGTAAGTCAAGCTATGCAGAAATTAAGGAAACTTTGAAAAGTTATCTTTGGCAAGTTGATTACTATAATTGGCAACACAACTGGACAACTTAAGAAACTTACAATACACGCGGATGACTTTATACGTACTTTTTATAAGTTTAATGCAATCTTAATCTAACACAGTTTCTTATAAGCGGGTAAGTACATATTTTTCGTTGATCGTAAAGAAAATAATTATCCGCGATAATTTTATTGAAAACTAGATACCGCTACTGCTAGGTGCGGGTACTCGCTTATCTTAACTAAATAAAATAGAAGAATGGTCAAAGGTGAAAGTGGAAATTGAAAGTTGAATGTTGAAAATCAAGGTTAAATGTTAAAATGAACTGTTGAAAAATATTTAAAAAAAAGTCAAGCAATCAATGTGGAATATAGTAATTTTAAGTCAAGCTATGCAGAAATTAAGAAAACGTTGAAGAGTTATCTTTGGCAAGTTGATTAGTCTAATTGGCAACACAACTGAACAACTTAAGAAACTTACAATACACGCGGATGACTTTATACGTACTTTTTATAAGTTTAATGCAATCTTAATCTAACACAGTTTCTTATAAGCGGGTACGTACATATTTTTCGTTGATAGTAAAGAAATAATTAGCCGCGATAATTTTATTGAAAAATAAACACCGCTACCGCTAGGTGCGGGTACTCGCCTAGTTTAGCATAAATAGATGGGTAAATGTATAAAACTTTTGGTCCACCAAAGTATTTTTGGTTAAAAAAAGACTAAAATTTAACTGAATTGGTGAACAAAGAATTTTTGGGACAAATTTATCTTCAACATGATTAAAAACGATTTGAAAAGCGAATTTGGAAAACGCATCTCTTAGTACAAAAAGTGTGACGGGTTAAAATATATGTATAGGACGCGTGATGGGCTGGGCCAACAAGCTATCGATGGGCTCAATTTGTACTAAACCAAGTGATAGATTGAATCCATGCACAAATGAAAGCAAACCATTAGCCTTACCGTGGGGACGGACCCCACAATTAAGCTCCGGCGTGAGAGTAAGTATGCATTCTTATCAGAGAATAAAAGTGAGTGTATTATTATGTGAGAGAAAGTTATACCTTATGAGTAGATTATAACTCCTTTTATAGGCGATGTTAATGCTAGGGTTTCTTAATATTTCGCTTATAAAAGTTAGTGGCCGGAGTGGGACCCTTGTCGGGCAATGTTCCGCAGTAATCGTGGATGCGGACACCGAACGCCTTTCGCGGCCATGGGTTTGGTCCGCTAAGTATTCTGCGTACGTCTTTGATTCCGGACCGTAGCCAATTTGTCATTGGCCTTACTGGCGACCTCTACAACCATTTCAAAATATGACAATGCTTTTACTGAACTTGAAAAATCAAATGTGTCATATTTTAAACAAATTGATCGAAAAATATATGAATGCAAGTATGAGAAATTATCGTATGAGTGTGCCTACAAGGACGTGAAAGCCCAAAATGATATTTTGAGAGCTCAACTAGAAAGTGCAAAATGGAAGGGTGTGGATACTAAGTTTGAAAAACAATCAACTGCGAAGAAACTAAATATTTCAAAACCAGCTGAAAAACAAAAAATGTCTCTTTCTCGGTTTGCTCCAAAAGTTATTGAGACAATAGATTTGACAAAACCAGTCACTCCACAACCCTTGCCCAAGATAAATGAAAAAGGAAAAACTGTTGAAAAAGAATAAGTGGTTGTCTAGAAATCAAATGTGATAACAACTGGCATTTATAGGCTTAGTACAAACAATTCGTTTGTCTCCACATCTAAACCATATGGTACAAATGACATGAGCTTGAATATGAATCATAAAGAGCCTAGGAAAGCTAAAACCAATGTGAATGACAAAAATGGTAATCCTAATGCACGTGTCTTACCTTTTACAAGAGCAGATCACACCTCTAGGAGAAGCAGACTACAACCTAGGAGCAATACAAGGAGCAATAGAGTCTCGCCTGTCTCTAAGAGTAGATGCATGAATAAAGTTGAAGAAGTAGAAGAACACCCTAGGAATTTACAGCTTTGTAATAAGAAACACAATTCATCTGAATCACCTGAATCTGTTAAACTTTCTAGGTTTAATGAATGTGTTGAATCCGTATGTTTTACGTGCAAGAAACGTTTAATTAATGTTGTTCATGGTGATTGTGTTTCGAAAAATGTGAATGATATGCCTAAACAAAAGATATTTGTCTTAAAAGTAACACCTGTGAAACCAAACGGAAATCTAGTTGCACCATCTAGGTCACCTCATAGTGATAAGAAGTCCAGTACTTACCGTATGTGGAAACCTACTGGTAGAATGTTTACATGCGTTAACGAAAGGTGGAAAGCAATTAGTAGTCAATCAGATGATATATTATATGAATGTGAACCTAGTTTTTCCACTAACGAAACGAAGCCAAAGTCAAAACGGTTTCTACAACAAAAATCTTTTGTTCTTCGCAGGTTATCGAAATTTGTCTTTGGATTGTCGACTCGGGTTGCTCCAAGCACATGACCAAGAATCTAAAGCTGCTGATCAATTTTGTCTAGAAGTTTATGGGAACTGTACGCTTTGGAAATGATCATGTAATAGCTATTCTAGGTTATGGAGATCTTCAATTTGGGAATTATTTGACCACTCAAGTTTACTACATCGAAAGATTGGGACACAACTTGTTTTCAGTCGGGCAGTTATCCGATGCTAATTTAGAGGTTCCATTTCGAAGAAACACATGCTTTATTCGTAATTTAGTAGGAGATGACCTCATGATTGTGGATCATGACACCAACTTATATGCCATCGACATCAACAAAATGGTCTCCTCATCACCAATTTTTCTTATGACAAGAGCATCTGAAACTAAATCCTGGTTGTGGCATAGAAGATTATCCTATCTCAATTTCGATACTATCAGCAAGCTTGCTAAAGACAAAATCGTCACCGGTCTTCCTAAGTTCAAATACACCAAAAATCATTTATGTCCATCCTGCGAGCAAGGAAAAAGCAAAATGGCATCATATAAACCAAATACCGTACCAATTTCGGATGATAAGTTACATATGTTGCATATGGACTTATGTGGCCCGATGAGAGTCAAAAGTATAAACGGAAAAAAGTATATTCTTATTATTGTTGATGAATATTCAAGATATATTTGGGTTAAATTTATGAGATCAAAAGACGAAGCACCATGCATCATCATCAATTTTTTGAAGTGAATTCAAGTCCTTCAAAAAGCCATAGTCAGAATTTTAAGAACTAATAACGTCACAATACTCACAAATTAGGAGTTAAGAACTTACTTTGAAGATGTTGGTATAATACAACATACATCAATGGTTAGAACTCCATAGCAGAATGAGGTAATTGAAAGAAGAAATCGCACTATCGTTGAAGTTGCTCGCAAAATGCTAATTTATTCTAGTGCATCGTTATCCAAGATTCAACAAAACACCGTATGAGCTTGTGAACAACAGAAAATTTGATATCTCTTATCTTCACATGTTTGGCACCTTGTGTTATACAATGAATGATAGAGAAGATCTTAGGAAACTAAAAGATAAGGAGGATATTGGAATCTTCATTGGATACTCAAACAACTCTAAGGCTTTGAGGGTGTATAATAGAAGAACTAAAAGGATAATGGAGACGATGAATGTGTAGTTTGATGAAATTTCACAAAATGGCTTCTGAGAGACTCGCTCTAGAACTCGTGCTTAACAATCAGACTTCTGGACACATCAGTTCAGGACTCGTACCTCAATGAGCTCAATCAACAACCAATGAAAAACCTTTAGAACAAGAACTGAAATTTTTCTTTGAGTTATTGTATGATGAATATTTTGGTGGACCATCGACTAATGCATCAAAACTTCATTCCGCTGCATCAGCTCAAAATCATCAACCACCACCACCACCACAAGATACATCAACTACAATCGAAGTTGATTTTCTAAATGATTTTTCAATTGGTTTCAATAAGGAAAGAAGACCGACCATTTTATTTAATGCATTGGAGTTATAAGGATGGTAAGGTTAGGTATTCGTTCCCACGATCCCGCCAGAACCGGAGGGATCTACCCAGGGACAATCCACTAGATAGTGTAGAAGTCCTTAGGTATGATGAAAAAAAAGGAGAAAATGAGAATATGGGAAGAGTGCCGACTGTGATAGAGCTAGAACTGGAATAAACCCAACAAGGTTCTAGTAATAAAGTCTCGGTAAGCACTGAAGGGGTTGAAGAATGAAAAAGAAATGAATGTGAAAAAGGGTGAAAAGAAATAGCCCTCCAATAATTCAACCTTAGGGCAGAAACCAGGTTCAATACATATGTTACTGGTGGTTACTAAGGTAACGCCGGTATTGAAGACAAGACGTCATGGACCCAGTGACGCACTGCAACAATCTTCCCAAGCTACTCAAGTTCTCGTAAAAGGACTTGTTTCATTCTCACGGGGAACCTACATAGTCTATCGACTTTCTCTTAGAGATGGTTGATATTGAAAAGGAGACCCTCTCCTTAGTCTCCGACATAGGAAACCAAATATGCACGATTGAGTCTAGAGCCAAGAGATCATCCACAAAATCTCATTAGGACACAAAATTAATGAAGACTTGTTGTTTCACACAATGTGGAAAGTAAGAAATTATATATTGAGAGTCCTACGCATTATCCTTGTGGTATTGCCAGAACATCCGAGTGATATGTTAAATATTCACGATGAAGATGGAAATCCTTCTAGAGCCAACATCAAACAAGCTCTTGGTGGGTGACATGTGAGATCTTTTCAAAAGGTCAAACTTGTGACAACTGGATAGAAACAATGGGGCGATTCAATCTTGAATCAACCTTGGTCCAGGAAATGGATTGACGAATACTTTTGAAAAACCTTTCGATGTGCAATACTCTCCTTTTCTTTAGCACATTGACTGTGTATTCATGTTTCAAATATAAAAAGTATTTCTGATTGAAAATTGATCTTTCTCATAAAACCTTCGTCGTATTGAAAAACTCTTTCTCTTAAGCAATACGCGATTGTTTTTCAAATCATTTTTCATCAATCAGTGAATCTCAATTCACTGGTTCACTCACTCTGTGCTGTCTTCTTTGAGACGTTCCGGTTTGAGAACGGCTTGATTAGCTAGAAACCCTGCAAGGAGATTCTTCGAATTCTACGATCCGACAGGCAATACTTGTCATCAACGGGGACCGTGGTTCTTGTAACCCATTCAACGAAAGTGATCAAAGACACTTTCGTGCGCTTTATTGCTAACTGTTGTTTGCAGGAACACCCAACGGTTGCAGCTGATCAGAATTGAGGAGTCAATCCATAACCGCATGCTCACACATCACACTCACATCTAAAGAAATCATGATAAGTGCATATCTTCATAACCTGGCTATGATATTTTCAAACCATGCTTCTGCTACGCTGCTGCAAATATCATGACCCAAAGAAGCTTCCGCTACTCTGATGAAAAGATATCATGATCCAATACTGTGAGCATGTCCGTCCAAAAGTCACAAAATCACATAACGACGATACAACAAAGGATGATTCAGAGATTTACTGTGGCTGATGATCTCTAATCTGGCTCAAAGAATCACCTACTCGTGGATCAGCTCAAAGACCTCCACTGAAAGTACAAAGTATGCCGGACATTGAAGAATTACTGCTAAAGGACAAAGATTGCGGAAATTGAAGAATTAAAGTCTACGAGCTCGAGCATGAAGTTAAAGATAGAATGCTAGGATACAAAATGTAATTCATGGGGTGACCTCTCTTAGGGGGAGATTGTTAGGATTTAGAAAATCCATGTTGAAGTATCGGTCACCCTAACTCTAGTCTAGCATATGTTAGCTCGTAGACATTACATTAATTATTAGTTAGTTAGTTAGTTAGAGCAACACCGTGGAGGACGGACGGGTCTTTACCCACTGTATGCCTGATTCATAGCCCGACAGAGGGCGTATTATGTAAGACTATAAATACCCTCTACCTCTGAAGGTAGAGGGTTGGAGCTTTCACTTAATCTAACATTCTCTTTGTTTTTCTCTCACTTTCTCTCTCTAGAAAGCATCCCATTCTACTTTCTGTCTCTAAGTTTCTTCCATTGATTCGAACCATACTTGTGGGATTGTTTGTGTGTTGCAATAACCAATATCCATCATAGGCTTTAATTCACTTGCTTAATTTCTTTCTTTATAAACCACATGTGTTTGTGCTTCCAAATCACCATTCAAACACTCATTCTCAGTAGCTAAAACTTCCTTCTTCATTTCTCACTTCTACCATTTCACCATGAGAAAAGCACCTAGTGCAAACTCATCAACAAAAGGCCCTCCCAAGAAAATTGCTCATGTTGTTCATGAAATTTTCTCAACCGAGTCATCACCCATCAAAGCTCCAAACACTAAAGCTCGTTCCCAACCAACTCTACTAATCAAACCAACTTCCAAAAGACTTGTTCCCACCAAACAACCTTTGCCAAACACTACCATACCAAACACTCCTAACTCCACTAAAATAACCAAACTCTCACCTCTAGAGCCTAGATCTCTCTCTTTCACTACACCTCTTTCATCTCCAAACCTTTACTCTCTATAAGACTTGCCACCTAGGCCTTCTCATCCACCACCATTGCCCACATTCTCATCAATCGAGAAAATGGTACCACAACAACCTTCTCACCAAAACCTTGGTGTTGAAACTTCACTAACACCCGTGTCCTACTCTCCTTCACCCTCAAATGGTCCATTTTGGATTATGAATATCCAAACTCAACAACCGGACCATATAGAAGTTGATGCTTCTTTACCTCCACCAACACATATATCACCACCTACTTCATCAAACTTACCTCCATAAAACCCTACATCCTTTGTAGAGCCTCCACATTCTTCATCAAACTTACCTCCATCCTTTGTGGAACCTCCACCTTCCTCATCAAACACACCTCCTCAAACTTCTCCATTCTTACCGCCACCATTTCCTAGTCATGACAATGATTGCTATCATTGTCAACATGTCTGATAAGGATTTAAAAGGTACACTTTTGAGGGGTCATTTAAGCCCTTAATTGATCACTTTTGTATCTGTTACTACTTAATTTCGTTCCTTTTCACTTTTTAGGTCTCTTGAAGGCAAATTGCTGGAATGACACTTATTCGAACGAAAAGGCGTGAATATACGAAGAAAATGGCCAAAGTCAAGAATCGAGACACTCAAGCTGCTGAAACTGAAGGGGACGGCATCAGGTCTTATTTGTGACGCCGTCGCGACATGTTTTGTGATGACTCAGTAGCCAAATTGCTTATTAACAAGTGACGGCATCAGGTTTTAAAATAGTAGGGCGTCGCAGCTCAGACGGCCTAGATTTGATCCAGACGATGTCAGAGACTGAAGGCGACGGCGTCACATGCATAAGGTAACTCCGTCACAATGATAACGTGGCCAAGACGAAACCCTAATAACGGCGACCCGATGGCGTCATAATTAAAGAGTGAGGCCGTCGCAGTTTGTAACACTATATATAGAATCCGAATTTTTCAGTTTTAGGGAGGTAGTTTTGTGGAGTAAAAAACTAAACCGAACCAAGGTTGTCTTGTACAGTATTTTAAGGTTCCATACCCTATTTTACATCAAGATAAGTGTTTTACTTCATTAATTCAATTATGTCTTCAATTGATTGTGTGTATGCTTGCATGTTCTCCATGTCCGGCTAATTTACTTGTGTGTTTGCTTAGGTAATATGAAACCTAGTTATTGAACATTGATTGGTTGTCTCTTATCTTAATTGTTATTGACCTAGTATTGCGATAGGTCATCCGTTGTGTCGTTAATGCTTGATTAATCTTTGTTGAACCTTAGCATATAATTACTAGTGGAATTGTAGGCTAAACATCCAAAGAATACCTTAGTGTTAAGTTTATGAATCCTAGGGATTTCGTAGTCATTAACCTTTGGTAGCTTCAAAGAGTTAGGGATAAACGCATACCCTACGAACTTAGAAACACAACGCGTTAAGAATAAGGACGTGACAATTCAACCATCAATAAGAGATAACTAGGGAGTAATAAAACCTAAGTAAACACATTTTTAATCATCATACGAGCATACAACAATAGACATAGACTACCCCTAGCTTAGTTAATTAGATTAGATAATAGTAGAGTAATCGGTAGAAATACCAACCCCCAAATCCAATACCCCGAGATTCGTAATTTCCATTTTCTAAAAAACATAAAAAAAGCTAAAAAAATAATCTTCCTCAACCCCAACCTTAGCGTAGTAATTTCTTACTAGCATTTCTATTCCCCTAGAGAACGATATCAATACCCGTGGCTTACCCTAATACTACACTACAGCGATTAGGCTCAATGCCTAGGGTGTTATAAAACTTGCTCGACGAAAAGGAAGTTCCTTTGACCCCGAACGCGCTGCGTAAGTGTATCAAGTTTTTGGCGCCGCTGCCGGGGAATAGAATACTTAGTTAGGAGTTCACCTCGTTTAGGTTCCCTTGCTTGATTCCTATCAAGTAAGCTTTTTTCCCATTTTTAGCTTCCTCGCAGTCTATCCCCCTTCTTCGTGACCTTTGTTCGTAAACCCCCATCGTTTTTCATCATGGAAGGTGATAATCAACCACCATTCATCAACCTACCACCAAATGACCCACCAAGAGGCCGTACTCTTGGTGAATACTCAAGACCAAGCCACCTAGGCTATTGAAACACCATTGAGCTTCCCGACCAAGCCCAAACTACGGCCCTTCGATCCGACACCATCCAGTTGGTGCAAAACGGATGTGCATTCCATGGACTTCGTTCCGAAGATCCTAATCAGCATCTTAAGGATTTCCTTAAAATCTTCGATTCCATCGACCTCGATGCTACTACTCGGGAGACCACGCGCTTGCGTCTCTTCCAATTCTCTCTACGGGACCAAGCTAGCAATTGGCTTGAGCGACTTCCCGCCGGCTCCATCTCAAGTTGGGATGATCTCACCTCTCGTTTCCTTGCTCAATTTTTCCCACCAGGGAGAACCACTAAGCTTAGGAATGAAATCTTGATGTTCCAACAACATCAAGGTGAATCTCTCTACGAAGTATGGACTCGATTCAAGGACTTACTCCATAAAGTCCCTCATCACGGCATTGATCTTTGGCTTCACATCCAACTCTTCTATGATCATGTCAACTTCCCCACTAAGCGATCCATTGACCAAGCGGCCGGTGGTAAACATAGTGACCTTACCGCGGAAGAATCGTGGGGTATAATAGAGGACCTTGCTCTCTATGACAATGAAAGTTGGAATGGCCCCCGTGAGTTGCCCAAAACCATAAAGGTAATCTCCTTGCCTCCCCTTGACTCACAATCTTCCAACCGTAGGATGCTCGAGCTTGAAGATCAAGTCAAATTCCTAATGAGCTCCTACGAAAATCCTAATAACACTCATGTTAGCCATGGAGTGGTCCTCATAACACTCATGCTTGCACAAGATTCCTCGAACAAGCTTCCGTTGACTACGCATCCTCACGTACCAATAGAACGGGAGGAAGATTCCCTATAACACCCGGACCTAGGACTTTCAATGACGCCAAAGAAGCATGGAAGGGCAAACCCGACTTCTATTGGGGACAAACCAAAGAGTTCACATCTAATGATTTCTCTTGGCCCCCATCTCACGGCCCTAACCAACAAAACATAAAAGGGATGTTGCAACACCTAGTCGCATCCCAAGAAGCTCAAATAGCTAAGCTCTCGGACCGTTTTAACCAACAACAAGCCAAAATGGATAGGAAGATAGATAACCTTTTGAAAGCCATGACCAATAGTGATAGGAAGGTTAATGCTATCTCAACTCCCGAAGCTTCCGATGTAGAGATCAATGACCCAAGCAAGTTAGCTAAGCATGTTCAATTCGTCAATACAATCACCTTAGTGAAACCTAATAGAACAAATAACGAAGCGAACCATGAGACGGTACTTGAGGATAGTGAAACTCCTAGGAATGAAACAGCCGAGGAAGTAGATGAAGTAGGCAATGACTATTTCAATAAGTTTCCTACGGAAGAAGAACTCTCTCGCCACCCACACTTAGTACGAGACCTCCGTCACATGTATGTTAGGAGAAGCCCTAGGATCAAGTTTGGGAACCTTTGGAATCTTAACATACCATGTTGCATAGGACACCTTTTTGTGGCAAAGGCCTACATTGACCGCAAGTCCCCAATAAATATCATGACTAGCACCTACTATAATTGGGTAATGAAGAAGCCTATCCCAACTAGGCAAGATCCCGATAATCCTAGGGTTAGTTAAATAAATAAGAATTACATATCCTTATATAAATAAATAAGAATTACATGAATCGTTGTTATATGTACAATCACGTATATTTTTTTTCTTCATATTACAGTAATTCGTACTTACAGTTTGATAATTATATTCTCGTTTTCAAAAATTTTACCGTATTTAATATTCAAATTTGTGTCCATATAATTCATACTTTTTAAATAAAATAAATGAGTCTTTACTGAACTTATATAATAAAAGAAATATTTTAATATTTACAATCCTATGGATATTTATATGTTGTTTTTAAAACAACATATATATTTTATTTTAATATATAAAGTATAGGAGGTATAAAGTATAAGGGGGAATTTGTTTAAAAAGTTATTATAAAACATGTAAACTTATAATATTACACTTAATCTTATATAATTTTTAAAAATTCAACCACTAAGTTTTATTAATTACCTTATCTTTTTTTAAGTTTTTGTTTTCACAAATTTGACACCTATATTTTTATGTGTTTTTTTTATCAACCAAAATTCTCCACCAAATTTATTAAAGTTTAACCAAAATCAATTTAATTTTGACTTTTATTAACCAATCACATCACACGATTTTGCTTACGTGGCAAAATCGAGCTCTCCTATTGGCCCAATTGTTTTTTCAATAAGAATGAATTGACAAAATCACTCCGAAATGATGTAATAGATAAACCAAATAGATGATCATTTTCAAGAAATTGCTATAAAGTAACATTCGTATAAATGAAATAAATGAAATACTGATCAAATGCTATAAGCGAAATAATTTGATACCTAAAAATGTGACATAAACAATTCGGTACATGTGTGTAACGTAGCTTCTCATCTATTGCCACCCGAATTTGCTCCTCGATCAAGTCAACAAAAGATATCATGTCCGTCACAGAATGCTCGACCTATTTAATACACAAGAAAACCAAGTGTCACAATATTTACAACAAAATGGACCATAAATGAATGAACTTTATTCCAACAATCAAGTTTCCAATGAAAATCAATTAAGGTAGCGAATTTAGCATAAATAGATGGGTAAATGTATAAAACTTTTGGTCCACCAAAGTATTTTTGGTTAAAAAAAGACTAAAATTTAACTGAATTGGTGAACAAAGAATTTTTGGGACAAATTTATCTTCAACATGATTAAAAACGATTTGAAAAGCGAATTTGGAAAACGCATCTGTTAGTACAAAATGTGTGACGGGTTAAAATATATGTTTAGGACGCGTGATGGGCTGGGCCAACAAGCTATCGATGGGCTCAATTTGTACTAAACCAAGCGATAGATTGAATCCATGCTCAAATGAAAGCAAACCATTAGCCTTACCGTGGGGACGGACCTCACAATTAAGCTCCGGCGTGAGAGTAAGTATGCATTTTTGTCAGAGAATAAAAGTGTGTGTATTATTATGTGAGAGAAAGTTGTACCTTATGAGTAGATTATACTCCTTTTATAGGCAATGTTAATGCTAGGGTTTCTAACATTTCGCTTATATAAGTTAGTAGCCGGAGTAGGACCCTTGTCGGGCAATGTTCCGCAGTAATCGTGGATGCGGATACAGAACGCCTTTCGCGGCCATGGGTATGGTCCGCTAAGTATTCTGCGTGCGTCTTTGTGTCCGGACCGTAGCCAATTTGTCATTGGGCTTACTGGCGACCTCTACAACCATTTCAAAATATGACAATGCTCTTACTAAACTTGAAAAATTAAATGTGTCGTATTTTAAACAACTTGATCGAAAAACAGATGAATGCAAGTATGACAAATTATCGTATGATATTTTGACAGCTCAACTAGAAAGTGCAAAATGGAAGGGTGTGGATACTAAGTTTGAAAAACAATCAACTGCGGAGAAACTAAATATTTCAAAACCAGTTGAAAAACAAAAAATGTCCCTTTCTCGGTTTGCTCCAAAAGTTGTTGAGACAATAGATTTGACAAAACCAGTCACTCGACAACCCTTGCCCAAGATAAATGAAAAGGAAAAGTGTTGAAATGAATAAGTGGTTGTCGAGAAATCAAATGTGATAAGAACAAGCCTTTATAGGCTTAGTACAAACAATTCATTTGTCTCCACATCTAAATCATATGGTACAAATGACATGAGCTTGAATACGAATCATAAAGAGCCTAAGAAAGCTAAAACCAATGTGAATGACAAAAATAGTAATCCTAATGCAAGTATCTTACCTTCTACAGGACTAGATCGCACCTCTAGAAGCAGCAGACTACAACCTAGGAGCAGGAGCAATAGAGTCTCGCTTGTCTCTAAGAGTAGATGCATGAATAAAGTTGAAGAAGTAGAAGAACACCCTAGGAATTTACAGCTTTGTAATAAGAAACACAATTCATCTGAATGTACTGAATCTGTTAAACTTTCTATGTTTAATGAATGTGTTGAATCAGTATGTTTTACGTGCAAGAAACGTTTAATTAATGTTGTTCATGGTGATTATGTTTCGAAAAATGTGAATGATATGCCTAAACAAAAGATATTTGTTCCAAAAGGAACACATGTGAAACCAAACGGAAGTCTAGTTGCACCATATAGGTCACCCCATAGTGATAAGAAGTCGGTACTTACCGTATGTGGAAACCTACTGGTAGAATGTTTACATGCGTTAACGGAAAGTGGAAAGCAATTAGTAGTCAATCCGATAATATATTATATGAATGTGAACCTAGTATTTCCAATAACGAAACGAAACCAAAGTCAAAACGGTTTCCACAAAAAAAATCTTTTGTTCTTCGCAGGTTATCGAAATTTGTCTTTGGATTGTCGACTCGGGTTGCTCCAAGCACATAACCAGGAATATAAAGCTGCTGGTCAATTTTTTCTGGAAGTTCATGGGAACTGTACGCTTTGGAAATGATCATGTAGTAGCTATTCTAGCTTATGGAGATCTTCAATTTGGGAATTATTTGATCACTCAAGTTTACTACGTCAAAAGATTGGGACACAACTTGTTTTCAGTCGGGCAGTTATCCGATGCTAATTTAGAGGTTGCATTTTGAAGAAACACATGCTTTATTCGTAATTTAGTAGGCGATGACCTCATGATTGTGGATCACAGAACCAACTTATATGCCACCAACATCAACAAAATGGCCTCCTCATTACCAATTTGTCTTATGACAAGAGCATCTGAAACTAAATCCTGGTTGTGGCATAGAAGATTATCCCATCTCAATTTCAATACTATCAACAAGCTTGCTAGAGACAACATCGTCACCGGTCTTCCTAATTTCAAATACACCAAAAATCATTTATGTCCATCTTGCGAGCAAGGAAAAAGCAAAAAGGCATCATATAAACCAAAAACTGTACCAAGTTCGGATGATAAGTTACATATGTTGCATATGGACTTATGTGGCCCGATGAGAGTCGAAGCATAAACGGAAAGAAGTATGTTAGGAATTGGAAATTCTATAGTGAAGTATCGGTCACCCCTAAATGTAATCTAGCTTAAGTTAGCTCGTAGACATATCGTTTAGTATGTTATTTATTAATTAGTTATTAGAGTAGTTTAGTCTAGTGAAACACCGTGGAGGAAGGACGGGTCTTTACCCACTGTATGCCTGATCCACAGCCCATAGGAGGGCGTGTCTCTTTGTATAAATAGCCCTCTCCTCACAAGGGAGAGGGTTGGATGTTCATTTGGAATCTAACCTTCCATGAGTTTCTCTTTCTAGAATATCCCACTTTCTCTCTCTAAACCATCTAAATTATACGCCTACTTGTGTTTGTGTTATGATGTGTATGTGAAATCCAATATGTTACAATTAGTATCAAGAGCCATGGTTAGATCATCTCTTACATATTCTTGGATTTCTAGTAGTTTTTAGATGGTTTTTGAGTTTGAAAAAGTTTAGTGGTTTTTGCATCATTTGGATCATCTCTAGTGTTAAAGTTTAAATTTTGGGTGTACTTTGTGTTTTAGGATCATTGTATGTGCTTGGGTTTTGATTTGGTAAGCTTGAATCACTGGGGTTGAGCTTGTTTTGGATTGAAGGTGTGTTTTGAAGTTTTCTTGGTAGCGACTTGGTTCTCATTGTGATATTCATCGTAGCGACTTGCTTCAGTAAATGGTAGCGAGTTATAGTGGTTTTTGGTAGCGACTTGTCTATTGAGACAAGACGACAAACAGTACACTTAGTGGATTCTCCACTACGGCTAGCGACTTGGTTTAGGTAGCGACTTGCTTTCAATTTTGTTAGCGACTTGTACTTATGATTCTTAGCGATTTGGTGTTAGCGACTTGGTGTTAGTGACTTGGTGTTAGCGAGTTGCTACTTAGCAACTTGACAGCTAGCGACTTCTTGGTCAAAATTCCTAGCGACTTGGTGCTTAGCTGCTTGTCTTCTTAACTTTTAGCGACTTGGTCTTATAACAATTTGGTGAAGTGAAGCAAGTTACTTATATCTAATATCCATAAACACATCCATGAACACAATGTCTTACATCACTGATCCTTTAATCACCAAAGTACTTGAACTCTATGATACCACACGATAATGAAGCAGGCTGCTACTCAGAATGTTCTACCTTGATGATTCGCAACTTATAATCAAAACACTTCACAATCTGAGTCAAATTCTAATAAGTCACTCTTGATATTGACAAATGATGCAAGGCAAATGGAATGCAACATTGAGCCCTTTCAACTACTTCATCAGCACCTCAAACTACTTCTATCTACAACTATGGATCGAACAAGCAGTGCTCTCCTTTCGGGATTTTCCCACCTTGACAAGAACGTGCTACTTAAATTAGAACAACCTAGGGTTCAAATTACCAAAGAGAAGTTCTCAACTGATGATTCTTATGCAGCTCTTCAAGTAATCTTCGATCAATTTCAGCCATTCATCCGGGGGAATATTCCTTAGATTTTGATCATGACATACTGGAATTTCATTCAAGAACACCTGGAATGGAAATTCATGAGTTCAGAAACACCGTCATTTAACTTATGGGTAATATGGAAATATACATAAGGAAGCGCTCAAGAGAATGCTGAATGAATTGAATGGGTGTCAAGTTATGAATGATGACGAATGCAGAATTCGTGCAATAAAGGAGGATGAAGCCAACGTACTGATCTCAAAGACTCGTAGTCGAAAAGGTTGAAACAGTTTACATGACAACTCCTAGTATTCATGTGGTAAATACTGATGACAGGTCTTCAGATGAGCAGGTTTCATGCATGAGGTACCCTTAACTGATCAAATTAATTCATGTGTTAATGTACCTAATCTACTTGATTCTAACTCTGAACATAATATTGTGAAATCGGTCTTGGTTGAGCCTAAATCTAAAACTTTTAAAGCTAATGACATGATTGAAAAAAGGGTTTATGATGAACTTTCAAAAAAATACTCAATTCTTGAAAAACATTGTATTTCCTTGGAAATTGCAATACAATAAAAGGAAGAAAGCTTTTATCGAAAAATCTTGCATTAATTAGGAATTTCCAGAATTTCAAGAATTTTTTGAAATTAATCACTTAAAAACCCAGATTCAGGACAAAGACTCAACCATATGCAATCTGAAGTTACAACTCTTAAATGTGCATAAGTGTGATTGTCATGAGATGAGTGATACACTTAAATCTAGGAATGCTGAACTGGCTCTATGTGTGTCCAACCTATTAAGAGAAAATGAGTCCTTAAGAAAGAACTTAGAGGAGACCAATTCCAAGTTGATTAATCAATCTAACGCCTTGTTGATAGACATTGATGCACTCAAAGCCCAAATTCAGGATAAGAGCTTCATTATTGTTGCCTTAAAAAATGAGCTTAGGAAATCTACTGGAAATAGTGTGAACACTAAGTTTGAAAAACCATCAACCTTGGGAAAGCCAACTGTTCAGAACAACTCAAAACATACTGTAGTTAGCAGCCCAATGCATTTAGAACTGAAGATTAAACCATCAAAATCTAGGCTTGCCTCCCAAGTTGATGCGAATACTTTTTTGACAAAACCAGTCACTTCACTACTTCATTCCAACATGATGAATAACAAACCCCAGTTCAATGTTCTAAGTCCTAAGATCATGAATACTAAGAGGTCATCTAGTTTTCATAAGAAGCATCAAATGGCTGATCAATCCCCTAAGAAACCAACTAATTACAAAAGGACAAATGTTCAAAAGAGGGAAGTGCCTACATCCAAATCTACTAGCAGTTGTTTCAAATGGATTCCAACCTGCATATTATTTAAATTCCAGGATCCAAACGGACTTACATACCTAGATCTTGCCTTAAGTGGATGCCCACAGGAAAATTAGTCAAGAATATTGAATCTAAAGGGGTCTCTATTAATGACATGCCTAGACCAAACTTTGCAACATCAAATAGTGAGATTACTCATGTCACTAACTCATCTATTTGCAATACTACTTGTGCTTCTAGTGCTATGTCTCCCCAGTCTTTTTCAGGTACAATGCTCAATTCAATCAGGAACATCATGACTTGGTTTCCATCAGAAATGAATATTGCTCACTCAGGAGCCATTGCTTGCCAGAACTAACGTACCTCGTACTTTGACTCCTACTCGACTTGAATCAGGACTCGCTCTTATAAATCTGTGTAGAAATCTGTTAAAAAAAAAATCATCAGTTTTTTAAATCTTACCTTACAAAAATCATATTTTAAATCTTCCTTACAAATCTTTCTTACTATTATCAAAAATCATTTTTTTTAAATTCATATTTAAAATTTTTTCACTCAAACAAATAAAAGATATATATCTTGTTATCGATAACATCTACGGTCCTAGAAATGTCATTCAATAATGACACGGGATCATAGATGAAGTTCGAACAAATGATATATTCTTGTTTTATAACGGGTGGGTTTAATTCAATCAATGGTCATTGGTGACATTGATTGAGGGGGAGAATTTTACAAGTTATCTCTTTATATCTGCACAATTGTTGGTTATGTATTGCTCTCGATGCATGACTCTGTCCTTGTCTTGTTCTCCGTGGTCACTTCTGTCTTGATTGCTTAGTGTCCAATGTGTTAAGTTGCCTATCCTATTATGTCATCCTAATTATGCTATGTATGCTAGTTTGCAATCTGATAAGTTCATTGACTGAAAACGTCTATTATACATAATATGATATGATAGCGACTTGCTTTTGTAATAATAGATAGCAACTTAACAAGACTGAGTTAGCGACATGCTTTGTAAACATTTAGCGACTTGGTTGTTTCTTTGCTACGCTTACTTAACGAGTCTCATAACTACATGGACTGAAAGTGTCATGTTGGTATTCTTGTAAAAACCTTTCCCTATACCCTAGCGCCCTAGCATACAGTTTCACTAGTCATTATTTCAAAAATCTTAAGTTTTTTCTCTCATTTCCTCACATCCTAGCGACTTAGCGTGATCCCCACCGTGGCGGTTGATCCTCATCTCTTGATTCTCACTTAGGTTTGTAAATGAATATGCTTTAATGTGATCACTTTTCATGCGAATGATGATTTTTACGTATGATGATGTGTTGCGTCAATAGGGTATCGTGCAATGATTTTGATGTTATTTGTGTATGTATTGTGGAGAGATTTGTGTATTCATGTGGTTTCTATTAAAATTGTAACTGTTCTAATATAGCGAGTTGATTTGCTCATGTAAGGTTTCTGAATGATTGTTTAGTTGGAGCTATTTGTTGTTAGAGTAGAAAATGTTTCGTGGTAGTGACTTACAACATTCTTCCTAGCGAGTTGCTTTGATAATACAACTTATCCAGATAGTGACTTGTGTTCTTCGTAGCGATTTGATTTGTGTTCTTAGTGGCGACTTACCATATTATTGGTAGCGTGTTAGTTTGCTTATTCTTATTTAGCGACTTACCTAAGTAACTCGTGGCGACTTATCACTATTAATGTTGGTAGCGACTTGTACTTACAAGTCTGTGACTTGTTAATCTCGTAGCAACTTGGTCCTATCATTTTTGATAGCGACTTATCTGTACTAGATTAGCGACTTGCTAGCTCAATGTTCAAGTGGCGACTTGGTATGTTGAATTATTTCAAGGCGACTTGCTATTGTAATTTCATGATTAGCGACTTGATTCAGGTTTTTCCTGTAGCGACTTGCCTTAACAACATACTCTTAGCAACTTGCTATAACATTTTTTGTTTGAGCAATTTGTACTTGGTTTCTCTTGTAGTAACTTGGTATGACAACTTGTCTCAAATAACCTGCTATAACATCCACATAAGAGTATCTTGTCTCATGAAATTAGTTAATAGCAACTATGCTTTTAAATAATTTGATTCTAAATCAACTTGTCTTTCGATAACTGTGTCAAATGGAGCTGTTACCTTGAAATCTCTCTAACGCCATTCAAATCTATTTCAAACTGCTTATGGGAACTCTGTCTAAGTTACTAAGTTATTGTGTTTTGGTCATGAGGCTGTATACAATGGCTTAACTAACCTACCTAATCTAACATGCTCACAATCATTGTTGTTTTTATGTGTATCTTTAGATCTTCAATGGCAAACACAACCTCAGCTGAGAATATTACATCTTCTGATCCACCCAATGTCCTTCCAGACGCTAAATCTTCCCGACTAAATCAATGGTAAGTAGGGAAAAGTACTGTTATGTGTGACTTGCAAAAGTTGCAACAAAACTCGGGCAAATCTTCCGACGACGAAATCTTACCTAAGTAACTCGTGGCGACTTATCACTATTAATGTTGGTAGCGACTTGTACTTACAAGTCGACGTTAATCTCGTAGCAACTTGGTCCTATCATTTTTGATAGCGACTTATCTGTACTAGATTAGCGACTTGCTAGCTCAATGTTCAAGTGGCGACTTGGTATGTTGAATTATTTCAAGGCGACTTGCTATTGTAATTTCATGATTAGCGACTTGATTCGGTTTTCTGTAGCGACTTGCCTTAACAACATACTCTTAGCAACTTGCTATAACATTTTTGTTTGAGCAATTTGTACTTGGTTTCTCTTGTAGTAACTTGGTATGACAACTTGTCTCAAATAACCTGCTATAACATCCATAAGTATCTTGTCTCATGAAATTAGTTAATAGCAACTATGCTTTTAAATAATTTGATTCTAAATCAACTTGTCTTTTGATAACTGTGTCAAATGGATTGCCTTGAAATCTCTCTACGCCATTCAAATCTATTTCAAACTGCTTATGGGAACTCTGTCTAAGTTACTAAGTTATTGTGTTTATGTCATGAGGCTGTATACAATGTTGCTTAACTAACCCTACCTAATCTAACATGCTCACAATCATTGTTGTTGTATGTGTGTATCTTTAGATCTTCAATGGCAAACACAACCTCAGCTGAGAATATTACATCTGCTGCTCCACCCAATGTCCTTCCAGACGACGAAATCTTCCCTAAGAATCAATGGGTAGAGATAGGGAAAAGTAGCTGTTATGTGGACTTGCAAAAGTTGCAACAAAACTCGTGGCGAAATCTTCCAGACGACGAAATCTTACCTAAGTAACTCGTGGCGACTTATCACTATTAATGTTGGTAGCGACTTGTACTTACAAGTCTGTGACTTGTTAATCTCGTAGCAACTTGGTCCTATCATTTTTGATAGCGACTTATCTGTACTAGATTAGCGACTTGCTAGCTCAATGTTCAAGTGGCGACTTGGTATGTTGAATTATTTCAAGGCGACTTGCTATTGTAATTTCATGATTAGCGACTTGATTCAGGTTTTTCCTGTAGCGACTTGCCTTAACAACATACTCTTAGCAACTTGCTATAACATTTTTTGTTTGAGCAATTTGTACTTGGTTTCTCTTGTAGTAACTTGGTATGACAACTTGTCTCAAATAACCTGCTATAACATCCACATAAGAGTATCTTGTCTCATGAAATTAGTTAATAGCAACTATGCTTTTAAATAATTTGATTCTAAATCAACTTGTCTTTCGATAATGTGTCAAATGTTGTTACCTTGAAATCTCTCTAGCCATTCAAATCTATTTCAAACTGCTATGGGAACTCTGTCTAAGTTACTAAGTTATTGTGTTTTATGTCATGAGGTGTATACAATGTTGCTTAACTAACCCTACCTAATCTAACATGCTCACAATCATTGTTGTTGTATGTGTGTATCTTTAGATCTTCAATGGCAAACACAACCTCGTGAGAATATTACATCTGCTGCTCCACCCAATGTCCTTCGGACGACGAAATCTTCCCTAAGAATCAATGGGTAGAGATAGGGGAAAAGTAACGTTATGTGGACTTGCAAAAGTTGCAACAAAACCCAACCCTCAAAGTGTCTATTGATATCCTCAAACACACAAATTTCTTGATTGCCCTAACCAAGCAATGCACAATTCCCCCATTTACATACAAAATTTTGGAACACCATTGAATGGGACAAAATCACGACTCATTATACCTGCATGTTGGATGATAAGGAATTTGTGATCAATTGGACATTCTGCCAAGGCCCTTGGAATCACACCACGTAACCCCCCATACGATCTAAACCACCACCTAGTGCGGAAGAGCTAATAGTCTTTCTGATTGGTTTGGGATATCAAGTTGGCATATCGGGGCTTCGACATCATCACAGAGATACATGTATCAACCACGGAAGTTCTCAACTTATGTTTATCGAGCCAAATCGGGGGTTTGATAAAGTAAGGATTCCCATCTTGCAAATCCTATGGGGTATCGTCAATGGGGTGAATATTGATGTATCGAACGTGTCTGGAAGAATTCTCGTTGTCAATGAACACATTTATCTCCGATAGAATAAACTTTCAGAATAAAGCTCAGGGACGAAAGAAAGTAAACAAACTTGTGATTCCCAGCATCAGATTCCCAAAACTTGTCATCCGGTACTTACACTTGAGACTCATAACTTCAATCCTAGGAGTGAATCAGTCCTTCACTATGCTAAGGATGAATTTGTTCTTGGTAACCTTAAATATGTTGCTAAAGGTATGGATAAAGAGATCTTTGGATTGCCAATTCCTGATATCCTTCTCACTGCGATATTAAAGGCGGATTACTTCAAACGTACAAGAAAAGGGCATCCAGATCCGGTGTTAATGTTGATGTCTCCCACTCCACCACAACCCAGCTAAGTCTGCCTTCGGTTCAAAGGCTTCATATCTTTGCTCTTACAAAAAGGAGACATGAAAGGTCACAACCTTCGACACTACTACCGAGCGAGAAAAGAAAGAAGAAGGAAGTGGAAAAAGAAAGCGTTGAGGCGAGGTTTCGGAGAGTATCTGGTTGATTGATGAAGATGATCTGCTCTGCTTAGAATCAAGCAAATTCTAGAAAGTCGGAATGTGAGTACACCGGTTGGAGGTATTGTGTTTAGAGAACTGAACGAGCCAAGCCATACAACTCCATCACACAAGACAAAGGAAAAGTTGTCGGTGTTGATACAGAACAAGCTGCACACATGCTTCTAACATTCTCCTCCTCCCATCAAGAACTACCACTCAATTTGAAAGAAGTGAATCTTCTTCAACTTAAGAACAATCTGGTTTGGAAAAGGAGGTATCCAAGGCACAAAAAAATCCGCATCAAGTGATACTCGGTTATGATCAAAATATTGATGAAGAGATGAGAAAAGACTCACGAGGAGAATGTTGAATCAAGATCTGATGAGACTAGGCATTTGGAAGAACCAAATCTATCTATTGATTCTCTTTCCTCATTGAAGAATCTAGATCTGAGACTTATCTTTTGGTGATAAGTTCTTAAATGACAAACCAGATTAGAGCGTTTAAGAAAAATGATGAGAAGGGGAAGGTGAGTCCATGTGATGTTGATATTGACACATCAACCACTCCTCTAATGTCAGCACCTATTCAAGCAACCGCACTTCCACCACCCTAACCCAATATTGATCCAGTACAAGTTGTCACCATAAGTGATACCGTACTCCTGTACCTCACCTCACCACTTTCGCTTCTCCCGACAAAATGACTGAACAATTGCTCAAAGAGGCTATGACACGTATTGCAACTATTGAGAAGCACTTTCCCATCACCGTCAATAATCTTGATAGTCGTGTCAAAAGTGGAGAATCTTAACCTTAATGAGATTGTTACGGCAATATAAGTGATATTAAAGATGCAGTTGATTGGGCAATGAAGGCCCCACTACTTCAGCGATTCAAAGACTTGCCAATCTCTGACATGAGATCAGCTCTCTCTGAAAAGAATGTATGAAGCGAGGAGCATTTGGTAGATGCGCAAAGACTATACGAAGCACTCGAGGAATCGATAAGACTTGATAATTATCAGCGGTTTGGAGGACATGAGAAAGGGAAGATAAAAAGAAAGAAACGTTCGGAAAAATCGTGATAAGTGGAGGCCTGAGGCCCACCACCACCTCCTTCCCTCCAAGCGGAGGAGCTGGAACTTTCGGGCGGTGGATCTTCCGGCACCATGACACCTTCATCACAACCACCGCATCTCAAAAACCTTCTAATCAATCTAGTCCATCCAGGAGACGGAAACTCAAAAGAAGTGCGAGCTTGGACCCGCGATCGATTCAAGGTTCACACACGATCTCCTCTATTCTTGAAGATCAAGTGTTTCATGAAGAGTCGTATGTCATGAAATCAGAATCGGATGACGATGATGCATCCACCAAGTATATCCCCAGCCCGAAGATGATTGGTTTGATACATACATGACAGGAGAATGCTCTAACCCATCTAGAGTTGCACCTTCAAAAGACACCATTCGAAGTTGGCTGCAGAAGAGACCCCATACACGGAGAACCCTCATGGTCTATCCTAGAGACCCGATGATCCTGGCTACCACAATTTCTACAAACTATGAAACCCAGATGAAGACTCTCTACTTCATGTCACTGGAGATATGGGACTTCATTAAGTGGTTCTTGAGCAGATGGAATCTCGTCCATCACTCCAAAGGATCTTGAAGGACAAGATTTTGAAATTGTCAAGGTCTTTCACTCGATGCCAATCACTCGATATCAGATGGAAGAGTGCCACAAGATGCTTAGTGATCAAGTCAGTGAGGAGATTAGCCACTACAATATGAATAAACCTCTCCCTCTCGGTGGTGAACTTACGGACAAATGACCATCAGTCTGAATTCTTCTTCAACCGAGACTTGGACTATCTGTGCTCCTCTCTACTAAAGAAAGCCACCTTATCGATTTGAAGATGAAAGCTGCTACACTACTGTCGGGGTCATGAACAGATGGTACACGATCAATTCGTGCGATAAAGAATATGTATATGACATCGAAGCCTCATATGGTATTTCTCATTGGTGGTTTAAAAAGAAGAAATTCTACATTGAGAGACATGGAGAAAAGGCGAAAAGGTGTTAGATCCAAGCTACGAATTCTAAGTGTTGTCAGTGTAGAGATCTTCCCAATCCATGGCTATGATTACCTTAATAAGATCGTTCTTCGAAGAGCAAACCAAAAAGATCATGTGATTGAAGAGAATGACTTCAAGCACTTGATGCCCAATGATTTTGAAGATCTCTACCGAACCTACAAGGGCGCCTTAATCATCTTCGGTTCGTGAGAGAAGAAGGCTCTGAAATTTCTTTGTCAATCTTTGGATCGAGAGGCTTGGTTATACGTAAAGGGTTGAGGATTTTCACTAGGAATGGAAAGCTACCGGACTAGGTCAACCTTACAAGGCCGCAATGGGATGCCTCGGGTCTTGAATTTCACCGAATATAAAGTGATTGACACTCCTAGAGGCATCATCTTTACACGATCTGGTCAAGAATGCTAATGAGATTATGTGAGCTATATAAGTTCGTGATGGTACGGGTTGGTTGAACAAGAATTAAACTCAAGAGTGAAGGAAATCAAGATTGACATGAAGCCGTGGAACAAAACTAGATTACGGTCGAGACAGGACTTGAAGATGTGTGAAGATTTCATTCTTTGAAATTGGTAGAAGATTAAAGACTAGAATGATTTATCGCGACCATGAAAGCTTTGTGGAAGGTCGAATTGTGAAGGTCACTACATGTCAAGCCGAATGAATGACATCTTCCGAAGTAGTTTATGTGTTGTATTTTTGTTGTGTATAATGTGGTGTATGTACTATATAAACAACTATAATGAATGTATTAGTGGTAGGTTATGTAATGTGGCTTCCCTCTTATATAAAAAGGAAACTTCGGTGTTGGCCCGTCAAATCTTATAAAATGAGACACATTTTCTCCAACAAATGTTTTGATTCAAACATATTTAAATCACTTGAGATCCAAAATCTCAAAGGATTTGAAATTTTTGATCGGGGGAGAAAATGTGATATAAATATGAAAGATGAAAAAAGATGACCAATTCAAAGTGCATACTGCTCTCTAATATGTGCCAAACTTTTTCGAATCTCGAAGCATATATTAAGGGAGAGCATTTCAAAAGGAAAATAAACTTTCAAGGTATAAAGATTTATATGTTTCATCATAATGTACCTTGATTGATTTTCAATCGGTTTCAGTATGGCGGTATAATCGTAAATATGCTTCTAAGAACTTTTTCCTCCTCGTGCAAAACAAGTTCAAAAATCACATGCACAAGTTGAGGGGGAGCAACTTTTTGAAAACCACATCCTTTCCCATAAAATATCTTTAACAAAGTATGAAAAATACTAATTTTGATCGGGAAAGTGATGTTGATAACTTTTAGAAATTGTTGATCAAAGAATCGAATCTTTCATTCTTAAATCTGTGATTTTCAAGTCCTCTTGCCTCCATGTGCTAAAACCATTTCAAATATATGATGCATATGTTGAGGGGGAGCTTTTTCTAAAATTATCAAAAAAAAAAATTTCATGTACAAAATGTTTTGATCATGTATCACAAGTACTTGGATTGATTTTCAAATGGTTTTCAATTGGTTCCAATGGAAGAAGAACAATACCAAAAGACCGACCAAATTTACTTTATGTACGGTGTTATAAGGATGGTTAGGTTAGGTATCCGTTCCCACGATCCCGGCAGGAGGGGATCTACCCAGAGACAATCCACTAGATAGTGTAGAAGTCCTTAGGTATGATGAAAAAAAGAAAAAATATGAGATAGGGAAGTCTTGTTGAGACGAGCTAGTCTGGAATAAACGAACAAGGTTCTAGTTATGAAGTCTCGGTAAGCACCGAAGGGGTTGAAGAATGAAAAAGAAATGAATATGAAAAGGGTGAAAAGAAATAGCCCTCCTATAATTCAACCTTAGGCGAGAACCGGGTTCAATTCATATACTACTGGTGGTTACCAAGGTAACATCGGTATTGAAGACAAGACGTCATGGACCCAGTGACGCACTGCACTTCAACTTTCCAAACCACTCAAGTTCCTCTTAAAAGGACTTGTTTCATTCTCACGGGGAACCTACATAATCTACCGACTTTCTCTTAGAGATAGTTGGTATTGAAGAAGGAGACCCTCTCCCTAGTCTCCGGCATAGGAACCAAATATGCACAATTGAGTCTAGAGCCACGAGATCATCAATAAATCTCATTAGGACACTTTACAATGAAGACTCTACACAATATGGAAAGAGATTATATCTTATGAGTCCTCGCATTATCCTTGTGGTATTGCGAACATGATCTTACATATTCATAATGAAGATGGAAAGCCTCCAGCCAACATCAAAAACTCTACGGTGGGTGGCATGTGAGATCTATCCAATAGATCACAGTGACAACTGACGAGAAACAATGGGGCGATTCAATCTTTTGAATCAATCCTGGTTCGGGTTATGGATTGACGGATACCTTTGAAAAACCGGTCTTTGTGCTTAAAACTCCTTTCTCTAGCACATCGAATGTGTACAAATATTTCAAAATAAAAGGTGTTTATGATTGATAATTGATTTTCATTAAAACCTTCGTTGTATTGCAAAAACAATTTCTATTGAGCGATACTCGATTGTTTTTCAAATATCTTTTTATCAATCGTGAATCTCAACTCGTTTGGTTCACTCACTCCGTGTTGTCGTCTTTGAGACGTTCGGTTTGAAACGACTAGAAGCAGTCTTGAAACCCATCGAAAATTCTTGAATTCTACGATCCTGGTAGTACTTGTCTTGATCAGCGAGGGAACCGTGGGCCGTGTACCTCAATTCAGAAAGTGATCAAAGACACTTTTATGCATTTATTGCTAACTATTTTATGCGGTACACCCGTTTTGCGGTGATCGAATAAAGCGGTCAATCCATAACCGCATGCTCACACAACACATTCATATCTAAAGAAATCATGATGAGTGCATCAATGACTCTGATATTTTCACACTAGTACAAAAATGGGATTTGGTCACGCATGGTCGAAATGGAACGGCCACATATTCGCATATTTGTGTGGTGAAGATACGAATTGACAACATTTACTAATTAGTTACACATGAAAATTTTGATTGTGTGACCATTAGAACTGTATTGCCACACAATTGAACATTGTTTGGCTAAAGGTATCTGTGATTTTGTTTGATTATTTAGCCACATATGAATTTGGAGCGCGTGACAAATACAAGTAACCTTGATGCGTTAGTCACATGAAGTAATTTTTTGGGTGTCTAAATCATAGAGTCAAGTTTTGTCACACATTATTTGGGTTGTGATATGTTTCCAACTCTTTAGCCACATTTCAAATTGGAACGAGTGACAAATGAAAAGTAAGGTTGAAGCATTAGTCACGATATACATATAATCGATGACAAATATATGTCACACACTTGAACACTGTGACCAAAAGCCATATATGGTCACACTAAATGTTTTGTCACACATTCGTTAAGTGTAGCCAAAATCCAGTACATATGTTCACGTAAGTTAATATGTGTGTTTAAAGTTTAGTTTGTGTTAGCTTGCCAAAAGCTAATCTATATAGTCACATTTACTACTAACACTGTGACCAAATGCCATATATGGTCACACTAAATGTTTTGTCACACATATTATTTAAGTGTAGCCAAAATCCAGTACATATGGTCACGTAACTTAATATGTGTTTTTAAAGTATATTTTGTGTTAGCTTGGCAAAAGATAATTTGTATAGTCACATTTACTTCTAGCACGATCATGTGACTATATGCCTTTACAATAGCCACAACATATCACAAATGTGTGACTAAATTATGTTTATGAACACATTTAATTGTAGCACGATCATGTGACTATAGGCTTTACAATAGTCACAGCATATCACAAATGTGTATCTAAATTATGTTTATGGCCACATTATAAGGGTATTATATGTGACCAATACCTTCAAAATAGACACATTTTGAAATACTAGACGAGTACCCGCGCCTAGCGGCAGCGATGTCTAGTTTTACTGCGCCAGATGACCAACAAACTGTATTTGTAGCATTAGAGAATCGTTTTGAATAACTACAATTGATGCGTGGTTGCATAGCGGCATAAATATATAGTTTTTAAAATATTATGTGGAGTCGATCTAAGTGTGTGAGTATATTTTCTAATAGGATTGTTTTAAGTTATTAAGATTTTTAGTAATAATAGATTCAAGCATTACAAAAATCAACGGTATTATGTAGTTGGCAATATTATATTGTAGTTTAGAGATATAGCCAACATGTGTGACCGCTTTTGTTGTTTTGTGCGATAATTTAGGCATTTTTTTACATGTGTAACGTTTATCATTTGGTGTGTGGCTTTTAAAATTGTAACTTTGCAAATTGGATATCACCATATAAGATTATTTTGTACTATCAATTTGTATAGATATTTATGCATTGTTCAAAGCTATTTGTTTGAGGTACAAATAATTATCGCTAAAAATAACAATACTATTTATTTTTGTGATTTTAATAAACTTACATAACATTATTGATACACTGGACAAGGGCTTATACAATATATATTAACTTTTAAACGACGATTCATATATGCTAGTCCCTTAAATGGTGCAAGAGCAACATTTTTAAAATAACATTATACAAATGACAAATTACATGTGTCAAAGCAAAAAAAACCAAAAACTACAATTACTTTGTCTTTAAAAATTGTCACGGGTTCCACAACTACTTCATCATTTCTCATATAATTTTGTCAAATGTGAAACCCGATTTCACGGGTGGTTCAAGCGGTTGAACCGTTCCGATAAAAAACAGTCGATTTAAACGAGTCAAACCGATAGGTTGGGTCGAAAAATGTCAAATTAAGCCGGGTCGGCCGCCGGGTTTGATCGGGTCAACCGATATCAGTTTCAACCAGGTCAACCGGTATCGGTTTCAACGGGTCAACCCGGTAGCGGTTTCAATTGATTGTTTTTAATTTGGTAGATGTGCTTTTAATTGGGTGTACAATGTGAATAAATTATTGTACTTTTAAGTAATAGGGTGTTTTAATAAGAGTATTAATTATATTATTTATTTCTCTCTCCATTGACCATGTTTTCAACATTCAACTTTCAACATTTTTCACTTTTTCCACTTTGACCATTTTTCTATTTTATATAGTATAGATTAATGTGACTATTATTTATAGCAAAATGTGAACTCAGTTATCATTCACCTTTATATTAGTCACATTGAGTGTTTGTGTGACTAAATTCAAGACGTTATAGATGGTCACATGAAGTATTTATTTAGGTGTCTAAATCATAGTCATATTTTGTCACATTATTTAAGTGTAGTCACAATTCGATACATATGGTCACACATTAGTACTGCTAGTTATCCTTACAACTGATATTTAATGCTGCTAGTTATACTTAGAACTGCTAAGTATAATTAGATGCTGTGATCATTGTGTAGATGTTATGGCTCGTGTTTTATTTGTTTCAAGACTAACATTTTGCAGGAAAAACAAAGAAAAAGCTGTTTGGATTGGAAAATATGCCAAGTGTTTACTACTGCTATATAATGCATTAACAAAATGACCCATTCCTATATAATGCATTTCGTATAAATTTGAATACAAATAAATGA
Source organism: Chrysanthemum makinoi (assembly GCA_910596185.1). NCBI lineage: Eukaryota > Viridiplantae > Streptophyta > Magnoliopsida > Asterales > Asteraceae > Chrysanthemum > Chrysanthemum makinoi. The sequence continues at coordinate 28,844,262 of OU343220.1, forward strand.
TTATCGAAATAGAAATTGCATTTACAAATATTGCATCAAAGAACATTCTGTAAACCAATTCAACTATCATTTATACCAAAAGATTCATAATGCACCAACAACATATAAGTTATGTATGTTACATATCAATATGTATTTACAAGTAGATAATTCGTCTAAGGAGTTTCCTTGTTGAATGGATACTTGCACAAGAGCCTCCTTGCATCTTCCTGCACTGCATAAGCATCTAGCAAGGTCATAGTAATAGTTGTAGAACCAACTATTCCTCATTTTTCCATATATTGAACGGTCTGTATTGCCTCATCAACTTTTCCTTCCTTCTATAGTCTATTCACAAGAACTAAAGGGAGTAATAGAAATGGTCATATAGATAAGTAAAAGATCTTGCAACATGAAAGATGCAAGTATAAATAACGCATATTAACATACCTTTATATGTTAAAGAATTTGGAATAAACGATTTACGCATCTTTTTGAAAAACTCATGTACCAATTCATACTTTTCACACGCAAGCATTACCTGCAGAAACATATAACACAAAGTAAACCGTAAAATTATCTGATAAGCGAGAAAAAAGTATGAAAGATCAGAATGACTATAAATATCATTATATAACACAATACGTCCATTACAAGTTCGTATGTTATGCTATTAGGTTGTTTGCCCTGTTCCTTTAGCTGCTGTAATACCCAAAACGTCCCTTCTAGATTCTTTTGGCGCACACAGGCATTTAGCACCTACAAATAGTATAAAAAATCCATTCAAATTTGTTGGAAGAGGAAACTGGAATCCAGTGGAACATTTGAGAAGTGGAAACACTGACAGAATTATAGACAATTATATCTAGTTCAAGACGTGGATCCCATTTTGTGTAAACACCAATAGATAGCTTCTTTTTGGGAGGAGATCTCATGGTATCAATCACATGAAAAAGTTCCCTCATATGACTTGCTTGTCCAAGGGTGACAGCAATGCAATGATAAGCAATTCGGTCGGGATACGAGGCCATGTGTTGCTGCAATAGGGCAAACATAAAAGTTTAATATATTCTTAAGAAAGGTCTTTGTGGACCATTATCTTCAAACGTAGAGGTAGCACAACGGATGGGCCATACGGGTTGGGGGACGGGTCAAAACGGGTCGGTTCAGGGTAGGCCAACCAACCAGCCAACGCCTTTGTTCATTTTATCAAATTCTGTAAGTAGCTAATGAAAGACATCTGATTAAAACCTACTTTGTTAAAAACTATTACTGTAATATAGCTTTTGCAAATAAAATGGTTTAAAACGTTGTGACTAGAACCCGAATTGACCTGTTTCAATATTAATGGGGTTAATATTGCCACCTCTATTTAAGAATTAAAATCCTCTCAGAAACGAAGTGTTACCAACATTGTGTTAAAGACATTCAACAATTCAACTGGTCTCTTAGCCTTCCCAAGTGCATCAAGTGCAGCAGTGTAAATGTTTCTAAATTAAAAATGATAAGGACATATATTGATTAGAAAGATTCTAAGACAGAAGGGAATTAAGTAAAGGCAAAACATTTCAGATGCATAAACTAATCATCATAACGTTCAAGACCTAACGACAGGCCACTTGAAATGATGAGAGGGGGAAAGAAAGATACCATGGTAGGCAATGTCCAGCCTTTTCTTTGGGACCAATCTAAGGATGGGCGTAAATCCTTGCAGAATGCTACAAGTATATCCCCGACCGATCCTTCTCCTGCTGGAGGCATTAGCAATTCAAGCTACAAAAAGCATAAACATATCAAAAAACCAAGTACAAGTACAATAGTGAAGACCTATTAAAACTTGTGTTAATCCTATCCACCATCTGATGATCCAAGAACAATCAAATAGATTATGGCGTTGCCTTTTCGCCATATGTCCTAGTTAATTCCTTCAAATCTCAACTAATAAATAATTGGTTTGACGAAATTACTTGCAGGATTTTAAGTACGACACGATCTAGGAGATTTCTTTATGCACTTTATAAAACCATTCACTCGATAACTGTCATTTATCGATTCTCATCGAGCCAAGACCAACTACAATCGACAGTTATATAACGATCCTCAGCTCGGATCTACTGTTACATTCAATTCTTCAGTCAATTAAATAGCACACATTTATTTGAGAAGAATGAATAGTAAACTCAAAGAGTAAAGTCAAAACTTACGTAGGTTGTTACCACAAACTCTAAACAAAACAGGCTCGATTATTGTTATCAATCACGAATGATTTGAGCATAGATGACGCTTGTAGTATGGGTATTTTGATTAGTAAGAATCACGATGCCAGTGTGTATCATATTGAGGAGGCGATGAAAGGGTGATGATTTGGAAAAGAGAAGAGGTTATAGCGGTATATGAAAACTGAATTTAGGAACAAGCGAGAAACACAATTTGGGAAATTTTGGGCGGTGCGGGAGGCGGAAATTTGGATAAACTATAGTTAGATTTAGGATTTCATTTAAAAAAAATTAAATAAATAAACTTTGGCTAATACTCCATTATATATACCACGTATAAAATACGGAGTATTTTTAATTGTCCCTTTTTTTTTATAGGTTTTTTTCTTATAAAGTCGATATATAAGTAGGGGTGGCGATTTTTGACACGACACGAAACACGACTCAAGACCAACATGAAAATTAACAGGTTAGGTTTGAGGCTAAACAAGTTCGTGTTGAAAATAGGTCGACACGATTGACCTGTTTAATAAATAGGTTAAGTTTTGGTCAAGATTCTCTACCCGATTTTAACCCGTCAACCAGTTTAAAAATACGATTAAAAATATTAAATATTAAAATTCATATGTGCAGTTTAATTAAAATAAAATCTAACTAATTTGTTTTTGTGTCACTATCTTATGATATATAATTGATTTTTGAAATATTTTATAATAATATTTTTTTTAACCGTAAATTTTTAACCTACACCACCTATCTCACAAATTATTTCTCACATGTCTCCATGAGAGACTTGAACCTACAACGTCTAGGTTGATGGGTCACTCACATATCGCTGGGCCAAGAGGCCTTTTGTACAACATGGGCACACACGCAAATAACTCGGATAAAACATATGAAAACAAAAAAATCGTACCAAAATGTACGAAAACGTAATAAACGTTTCATAACAATTTAATACGGAGGAAAACGTTCAAGAAAGCTTGAAAACATATGAAAACGCGAAATTGCGAGCGTTCAAAAATGGATGAAATGGTCGAAAAGGTCGAAATCGGTCGAATCTAAAAGCGGTCTAAATCCATTGAAATCGTCGAAAATTGTCAAAATCGGTGAAAACTAGCAAAATCGGTCAAAATCGATTGAAAGCGGTAAAAAGGGACAACGTTATAAACGGATGGCGTAAAAATACAATATAAAGATGTTGTATAGTATTTGTCTTAGTTTACAAAACCCAATGCACATGACCCATTACCCATTTTAATTACCCATTGTCGATCACGAGTCATGTATTGGTCGATAAGGTGACACTTTAAGCCACTACAACCCAATGCACATGACCCATTACCCATGTTAATTACCCATTGTCAACAGTGATGGGTGTGTCATAACATGACACTCTAAGCAACTATAACCCAATGCATATGACCCATATGATGTCAAATACCCAATGCAGGGCGGTATGTATCTGGATTTGTCCATGACACAAGAAGCAAGTATCGAGGGACCTCCGATCATGTTATCGGGATCGAAAGTTTGAACTCAAAGCGAGCACTCGAAAAGCTTAATTTATTTGTAAAGATGTGTTTTCTTACGTAAATTAAAATTGAAATATAACCTAACAATCGAATTCGGTTCAACTTTAGCTCGAAAAGCTCGATACATTCATAAATAAGTATTTACACTTAGTACACTTACATACAAAATATATAAAAACATATCGCTACTACAATTTCGGCTCAACAATAACTCCAGTCGAACTTATATAAGGTTGAGCTCAACTCATACATTTCAAGTTCATTTGATAGGCTTGAGATTGAGCTCAAAGCTCGATAAGAATCAGCTTGAACGAACTCTAGTTACTCGACAAAAGCTCAAATCATTCACTCCTTATTAGGGGTGAGGATCGGGTCAATACCGACCCTACCCGAACCGAGAAATCCCGCAGCTGAATTTCGGGTAAAACCTAAACCGAATACCGAACCGAAATTACTCAGGGTTCGGGACGAGTCAGTTTTGGTCGGTTTTGGTTTTTTCTCGGCCGACCCAAACCGAAAAATCCCAAAGCCGAATTCGGGGAAAACCTAAACTGAATAGTATGATCGGTTCGGTTTCGGTTCACTCAATTTTGGTCGGTTCACTCGGTTTCGGTCTGTTTTGCTCGCCCCTAAACCTTATCACCTATTTTACTTAAACAAAAAAAAAACCAATTTTTTCCCCAAAATTTCAATCTCCCGCTCAAGATCCCGCCCCCTTTTTCCCTAAAATAAAAACCCTAACACTCACACACACACACAAACCACCCATAAGCCCATAAACCAATTTTTTGTTCCGTTGTGATCGTGGGTCGCAATCTAATTATTGCGGTTTTGGCTTCTCTATGTTCAGGTACTTTATTGAATCTTCGATTTCATTTGATTTCGATCAGGTACTTTATTTAATTTGTTCTATCTTCGATTTCATTTTATCTTTTAGTTACTTTATTGAATCTTTCCATGTTCTTTGATGACAACTAAAATTGGGTTCCTGATCGAAATCCGTAATTAGGGTTCTTGGCTTTAAGCCAAATTTACGATTTTTATAAATTTGTTAAAAAAATGTGAATTAGGGTTGTATTTGGGTGTTTTTAGTTTAGTTATTATCTCTAATTTCATTCACTACTCGTGGTATACCTGATTTTCGTGGCCCCACAGGAATTTGGACTCTTCAGGTAGCGTGTTTGATATAACAGCTAATACTAATATGTAATACCTAAGACATCATCATGCTACATGGTGACATGATGTTTAAACAGGTTGTTGACAAACTCTGCAGTACTAATAAATAGGTTTTGAACCAACAGTCTAACCTTTTATGAATTGCTTTTAAATTTCAAGAAAATTGCCCAAATAAATGTTAGCTTATTGTATAGGATTAATAAGAATGAATTCAATGTCCTTCCGTTTCACAAGCATATACGTTGCCTTTTCGATGGGTGTGTAGCAGTCGCAGTAGGGCACTCAGATACGTTTTATGGTTGCGAGTAGTTATTCATGTAAGCTTGTTAATATAATTGTGTGCTTCCTATGCAATTTAAAGACCACAATTTTATGCCTTGCCAGAAGCTTCACTCCTTTTTCATCGTGCAATGCCAAGCATGCCCCATATGGCTTTGGTTGAACTTGAGAGATCTGACATCCTTAAATTCGTTATTAGTCAAGTATGCATCCACTAAGTTCCTCTTTAAAGACAATCTAATCTACTGCCATTTATACGTACTCAGTGTGTCTATTCATAACTTAAAGTACCAGATGTTATCAAGCTTTTTAACTTTATCCTTAATGCTGATATATTGCAGAACATTGATGGCCTACATCTTCGATCTGGAATACCAAGGGACAAGCTGTTGGAAATGCACGAAAATTCCTTCATGGAAAGATGCACTTCCTGTAGTACTGAGTAAGTGTTTATTAGGTTTGCCCAACTCATTGTTAGTTTTCATTATAAACTTGAAACTCTTTCTCAAGTAAGATTACCGGGTTAAAATGTTTTAGTTCTTTTTAAAAACTCCTGCATTCTTCATAAATCTTTTTGGAAATCGATTTCTCATAAGCCATTTTATTATTTTGACCTAAAAGGTACTTTCGAGACTTTGAGGTTGAATCTGTTGGACTGAAGGAGACTTCACGGAAGTGTCCAATTGTGATGTTAAACTTAAGGTCACAGTTCTTGATTGGGAGGTATTATTTATTGCTCTACTGAACCCAAACTTGAAAAAACAAGTATATTTTTCCGTCATCAGCTTTCGGGACTTATTCCAATCACGAATGGAACAACCCTTGGTCTTGACAGGCTAGTGAATGCAAGTCACTTGTATGTTCTCTGTCAAATATATCATATTTAATGTGTATATCTTCTTTTATTTCAGGTACTTGTCAAATAACAATCTGAATGGATCTGTTCCAAATCTTGTAGGAATGGACTCCCTTTTTTATGTGTAAGTTGGTTTACGTGCTTACTGCATGTATTTGTACAAACTATTTTCCACTTTCTAAATCCAGGTAATTTATTATAATGTGATTTGCAGGGACATGAGCAATAACAGTTTTGATATGTCAGATATTCCTTCGTGGTTCAAACTCGAATCATTGACCACATTGTAATCTTTCTTGCACTATTTCTATATCATCCACCACACAAATTCCATTTTCTTAATCTTCTACCGACAGATTGATGGTCCCATTAGATATGTTCCATCCTCAGTTAGAGAAATCGTATCACCTGAATGCTTTCTTATTAAGTTATAAAATTTTGTATGCACATGTTATAGTTTATAATTTCAGAAAATAGAACTACAGGTGACATTTAAACTAATATGTATGAAATGGCTCATATTGGGTTGTATGGATTGATAGTGGGTTAAGTTAGCTGAAATTAAAACGGGTCGAAAGTGGGTTTAGAGGGTCAATAGTCGTTTACTGGGCAATAAAATGTATACCCTAAATCGTAGTTTGTAATAATTAAAAGAAGGTACTTTTATTCATATAATAGTGTTCTTGTAACCATACTTAATACATTAAACGTTTACAAACTACATAAGACAGTAGTCTGCTGGGCTGCTAACATAAAATAACCATTTAGCCCAGTAGACTCTTTATATAAATACATCTATTTTGAAGTATTGAAATGTGGCACTTGAATGATCCTTTTATTCTCTCATTTTGGTTGTTTGTTGATAGGGTGCTAAGTAACAATGATCTTAATGGAACCCTGGATATTGGCAATAGATATAGCAATGACTTGATTGTTGATCTCTCTTACAATTCCATAGCTAACTTCGCACAAGAATCTGGATATAATATGAGTCTCAAGTGAGTCCTTATGTCTCTTTTAAATCTCTTCTTGGTTTCTACTTACCGTCCATTAAATCCGATTATTACCTAAGTATAAGAATGTCACGAAAAATATGCAACGACTTGTCCTAAATGAAGAGTGAGAAGAAGTTTACTATAACAACTTAGTTGTCTACCTACTTTAAATATAAAAGTGTTTCACAAATCTTATGGAAGGTTTTAGACGCTATGTGCAGCCTGTATAAATAATCCAGTCTGAAGGGAAGGAACAGGAGCACCTGGAAGATATT
>OU343220.1:28851675-29029605 GCA_910596185.1 Chrysanthemum makinoi
AGGTGAAGCTTATTGGACGTGGGCTTCTCATTGGGTATTTGGGCTGAACTGTAATATAATCCGGTTTATTGCATGATCAAATGAAAAAGGCTTCAAGTTTAAATCTTGTAATCAGAATTTGTTTTTAACAAATTTTTTATCACAATTTTTTTAATCATTTTGCAAATGAGCGGTATTTTGGTATGGTATAATTTATCACGGAAAGATACATATTCACGGCTTGAGCTAATAATAATTACGTCGAGTTTCTTGACCGGTATTAATTTGGTAAATGAAGTGGCGGTTCAAACAGTTTTATTTGAACATTAGACTTGGATGATTGGATTGATTTTCATAAACCGGGCCTTGATTTTTGCAAGTAACCAAGTTTTGGCCGTACACATGATTGGGTCGAATGGGCTTCTCAAGATCTGGACGTTATGTGAGTTGATTTATGATGTGATTTGAGTCATGCGTGGTATATATTGATCATGAGATTTGTTGAAGTGATTTGATGATGAGACTCAATGGGTTATGAGGTTTGGTACTTTGGTTTATACATTTTCATGTAGAATATTATGATACGGCTTGAATTGATAGTTGAACAAGGTTGACTACGGGGTTTTGTACGGTATTTCTTATTTGGATTTGAAGTGAGGTTTTCCGGGTGCGTCTACTTATTTCGTCTTCTTTCTTTCTACCCTTCCGCGAAGATGACTTGTTTGGGCATTTATAGAGTGTGATAAAGACTTGGCTATTTAGTTTCGTTTGTGATTCTTTCTCGCTTAACCCACAACGTAACTATCACTTCGATGTCTCACGCAGTTGAGGATACGTCAAGAGGATTTGTACATTGGGTACACCGTCTCTTTTTCACAAGGATTAGTACAAGCTTAAGTAACAAAACTGGGGAAGTTCACTTCATGATCAAGTTTGACATATCGGGGTTTACTTCACCATGTGGTCACAGCTACAGCCGACAGAATGCGTGAATGATGTGTTTACCAAAGTGTGTATTGGATGGTTGATGATAATGTTGATGTTGGATAATGAACCGCTGATGAACCACTACATGTTCCCCTAAAAACAGATATTCACCGAAACCAAAGTTGTCATAACACATTCAAGCTGACATTGTTTACGGTTTTGTATTCATTTTGTAAAATCCCGCGAAAGAATCTATCTATTTCTTGGTTTAAATCATAGACTTGTAAAATCCCGTGACAATGGAAACATCACCTAATTTTTAAGTGCATTTCCAGATCTATCTTTTATTCTTGGTTTTGTAAAATCCCGTGAAAGAAACTATTTCTCTGTTTAAACCATAGAGTTGTAAAATCCCGTAATGATGGAACCATCCACGAGAAAGGAAAGTGTATTTCGAGGTCTCGATCTTTGGTGCTACGGTTTTACAAGAAGGATAAAAGGGTACTTCATGAATTGGGTGATTGTTTGGATATTCTTTATGGCAGTTTGGTTTTTACAAGGTTTTACGGGGTTATGTGCTTTTAACCATGGTCAGGATGAAAACCATTATCAGAGTTCACTTAAAACGTCAAAGGAGGCTAGATTTGAGCTTTTAACTAGAATATGTGACAACGGGGTTAATTCACTATTACTTATTTGAGGTTGAAGTGAAATATCGCGGGCGAGTGTACTTAGTATCTGAAGGTATCGGGGATGGTTGGATGAAGATTCTTCAAGAACCTTGTTCGAGCTTATTATAAAAAAAAACGAAGACTTGGAAATCTAGTTATTGTTAGGTGACTCTTACCTTTTGTTTTTACCACTTGGGGGAATTGGGCTCTTATCACCACAAAATAACTATCACTTTAAGGAGTTACGTTGTAGTGCTCAGTGTCACATTCAATTGTGGATCTTCAAGAGGTGAAGTACGTCTTATACTTGATGGTTGGTTGGATGAAGAGTATAGAGTACTTAGAGATTCAATGGAGGATGAAGTCTCGGCACCGCTCTTTGTTACATATGTGCAAGTTTAAGTCACGAGTTCGGGTTAGTTTACTTCAGGGTCAAATTCATCATATTGGGTTTTCTCCATCACTTGTCACAACAAAGAGCCTACAATGATATATGGGGTTGATTACATGTTTGCCAAGAGATGATGAAAAGAGAGAGATTATGACGTTTGAACACAACAGTTCAAGCCTCGTTCCCCAAAGAAAAGAAATGTGTACGCTTCAGTGCGCATTATCTTCAGAAGAAGAGAAATCTTCTTATTATGACCATTCTCATCAACATGCTTCATGCTTTTTCCATGCGCTTCAGTCATCAAATGAACCGGACTACTGTTGATTGTTTTCTTATTCCACTTGCTCAACTATAATGACGATGGCGACATCATGTGCTAATTTTGCGGGGGAGAAGTGTGAAGAGACTACATTTGGATGATTTCACTTATTTAGTCAAGAATGGCAACTCGTGTATGCAATTTTGAGGGGAGAAGAAGTGTACGCATGATTGATTGTTATTTGAGAATAAATGGTCAAACGGCTCCAAACTCATGTAAGAACCGAGCTTCTTCTTATCGGGTCATCTTCACATGGAGTTTCATCTAAGAGCCGTTGGTTGACATCTTCACAAGCTGATATGAGTTTAATGACAAAGTGCTTCTAGTTGCTGGGTTGATTTCTTTGATGAACATCTTTCTGTTCTTGTTTGATTGGGAGGGATTTTAGTTAAGGGGATTTGCTATTTCAAAGTTAACGAGAATGCATTTGGTGAGTTGAAGATCTCAACTTTCTATTCCCCAACTGGACAATCTTGAAGAAGGTCGAGTCTGATTTGTTTCTGCTACATGTTAGAAGACTAAAGACGAGTTGCATTTAAAGATCTAAAGACTTCTTCTTAATTCAAGCATTCATTATAAAGATTGTCAGTTTAGGGGAGAGCACTAATTGGGGGAGGGTGAAATGTTTGATTTAATCCCCAATTAGACTTGCTCACTTACTTCAGCAAGTTGATTCTCACAAATATATTTGTGCTAATAGTGCTCTTCTCAAAAGATTTCAAGTATTTGGGCTTATAATATGATTCGATTATGAAGTGTCAAAACCAGCAAGGGAAGGAGACACGATCTAAACGCGAGTAAACTTGATGAACTTAATACTTCTAAGTAATTGAAGATATCGGAAGACAAATGCAGAGAAACTCAAGGTTTGACTCATGCGAGTAAACTTGATGAACTTAATTCTTCTAAGTGATTGAAGATATCCAAGGAAGACAAATGTCACACCAGAGAAACTCAAGGTTTGACTCATGCGTTTAGTGTTTATTCCAACTATGTGGGGAAGAGATGTTAGAAAGTTTGAAGATATAAGAGGTACACAAAGTGTGTGATGATCTCGATGTTATCGCAATCATCGGGAGAGAGATTGTGTACATTGGGGCCTTTACGTTTCACTTGAGTGCTTAATCGTGATTCGAGATATAATCACTTATTTCGAGTTGAAATCGCGAGAGATAGTCCTCTGCTTGAGATAATCGTGATTCGGCCTGCTTCTTCAATGTTATCGGTTATTCTCTCTATGGGCATTCAGGGGGAGAGAAAAGTATACATCGGGGTTATTCTTTGGCTATTGGACTTAATCGACTACTTCGATGGTATAAGTTTCTCTGTCTTCGGTATATGTTTATGGGTTCGTGAGCTCTAGTCAACTACGTACTTCGTGGGGAAGCTCTTGACACCTTTGGAATGGATCGCCTGGATCTTAGTGGAAAGGAATCTGAGAAGAGTTATTTATATGTGGGATGATACGTTGCTATTCTTCTTTTGGATGATATAACATCGAACGAAGAATCACGGTGATTATTCTTAAAAGGAGCAGCAAGATCGATGATAATGGTGTGCTTTTTTGTGCACCTTGCTAATGGAAGCTTGAAAGAAAGCTTAGAATCTGCTCAACATAAGGATTTTCGGTTTGGGGGGAAGCTGCCAAAGTCTCACTTTCATATGGTTCAATTTCTTTCTTCAGTACAAGAGCCTTGGAAGCTTTGGTGGTGGAAGTTTAAGAGATGATGAATTCTATCTGTAGAAAACTAGAAGGGGGGTTGAATAGTTTGCCAATTAAAAACTTTGTTTTGAAACTTATTCAAAGATCAATTGATATTGATCTTAGGTATGTTAATGAAATATGCAAGCAATATGTAAAGAGTAAATAAGGAAAGAAATGATCAAACCACAACAAGTTGTTTATAGTGGTTCGGTCTACAAGGACTCTTTTTCCTTGCCCTACTCCACTCCTCGAGTCTCACAATCGAGAGTTGAACTTCACTAGTCAACAAGCTCCTTTCACCGGCGGAGAAAACCTTTACACTTCGCTTACACTATTTCCGACACTAAGCTAGATGTCGAGTTCTTTCCAAGGGTACAACCACTCCCACACACAATGTATTTTGAGGACTAAAATACTAACCACTCACACTCACAAGATTATGATAGTTTAATACAACAATGAAGTATGAATCAACACAAGATCATACAACACTAAACAAACAAGACTTCCAACTTCTCGTTTGAAGCTTGAATGTGACTTGATCTTCTTTGCTACAAAAGAGATCACTAATATGATATGAAACTGAGTTAGAAAGGTTGGAGAGAAGATATGTATGAGAGTATGTTAGAAAGGGATGAAAAACTACTTGGCTTGGCATTTCTATTTATAGCCAAATGGGACGCGGAACCCTTAAGGGTTCGCCATTGTACCAAATTGGTACCTTGGTCCGACGCCGGCAAGATATCAAATCTTGCTAAAGTCAACTCTATCTAAGTGAGATTGTGCAAGATATGAAGAGTACAAATCCACACAAAATATCTAATGAAATCTTTCAATGATTTCCATGATGCATCACATGATGTCATATGTTGTATTTCTATTTTTAGAAATATGCAAGTACTTAAGTAGTGTTTGGTTTTAAGAACCTAACACATTCTAAAAACTATTATCATACATAATGATTAGAGTCATATCAAGATGTTACTAATCATAAATGTAAATGCTTGAATGATGAATATATTGTTTGAAAAAGCTTGTTTTAATATCTATTAAACTTGACAAGCTTTAAGCTTTTATACAAATTAATTTTACTTTTGTCGTTAACAAAACTTAGGTAAAGATCAAAAATATAAATAACGTTTAATGACGATATTTGTATTAAGACTATCTTCTACAACGGGGCTGTTCGATATCCTTATCTCGGTACTCGTATCATCATCTTCTTAAACTATATCATCTATTCTATCTTTGTATATATTTATCAAAACCAAAATACAAAAATATAAAACCAACAAAAAGAAAATAGAAAAATATAAAACCAACAAAAAGCCATAAAAATAAGAAAATTGAAAAATACCAAAAATATGTTTTCTCAAGACATGTCTTCTGGTATCGATAACATCTGCGGTTTTAGAAATGTCATTCAATAATGGCACGGGACCATAGATGAAGTTCGAGCAGGAGGTGTAAATATTTCTTTTCAAAACATTTCAAAAACTATGGCTTACAGTTACGTCAGACTGTAACCTGTGCTTTATACTATGGCTTGCTATTTTTTCAGATAGCAACCCGCTTTTCAAGAAAGGAAAGTGCTACGCTAAACCATTTTTCAAATATTTCGTGCACTTATCCTAAAACTAATTAAGTAAAATGGCGATTTGTTCCACACAAATGTTTTTCCGTCTAAAATTCTTGAGAAAAATATTTGTTGTTTTCAAAAAGTGGTGGTAAATGAGTTGCTTGAAAATCAATCGTGAGTTTTCGTAATTGAAAACTCAATCAATGACTTTTAAACTTTTCAGAAAATAAGTCATTGATTGAGGGGAAGAATGTTTTCAAATTTACATCATCTAACGGGCTTTCTTAATTATCCTATATGCTTAATGAAAATGATGTTAACCTACGTTGAAGGACTAGGTGCCTAGGATATGATTAGATGATTAGAGTTTGATGAACACATAATCCCTTTTATGATGATTGATATGTTGAATTGACTTTTATTAGTCGACTTGTTTGGTGATGTCGACCACCATATATCTATATGTGTGTTCACTAACGTATGCAGGTATATTGGTATATAATAATTCCCGATCCGGATCCCACAATTGAAGATGATTGGATGCCGAAAGGAAAGGGTAACTATATCTTGGGTTGACAAATGAAGAAACGGAGCTTAATTTGACTTCTATGAAAGTTGGCATGAAATGTAAGAGGTCTCACTGCATCAGCAGATGGTTTTCTTCATCAGCAAATGAAGAAGCGGAGCTTAATGGACCTCTATGAAGAGTTGGCATGACAAATGCAACGCAGAAGTCTCATCAGCATGACGGTTCTTCCGCCCTTACATCAACAAAGAAGCGACCTCCACCACCTAACATATCTTGTGCAGGAAAGTAGTGAATGATACCTTTTTTAAACAATCTTTGAAAATATTGTTTTGAAAATGGAAAAATATTGTTTTGAAAATAAATCGGATTCAAAGTTTTGAAATCAACCGTACTTTATTTTGTCAAATCTTGATGATTTCAAATTAAATATTTTCAAACGATATTTCATCAAAAAGTCCGTTTGTACATTAAAATGTGGTGATCTAAAGATTTAATGTTATGTCATGGTATGATTTTTCTTTAGAATCAAGATCTTTCAAAATGACATTTTTTATGTTCTTGTTTGATTGTGAAATTGTTTTTTTTTCTTAAGATCTCTTAAAACAATCATACCTGACACTAACAATCTTTAATGTCTTAAATTGGTCCATTTCGATCTTTTTTCAAAATTAAATCTTGCCCGTCTTTCCCCAATTTTTCTAAAAGATTTAAATCAATTTGGGATCACAAATCTCAAATGGTTTGAAATTTTTGATCTCGGGAGAGATCGTGATTTAAATCTCAAATCTGTTTTAATGGAATTGGTTTTAGTCCTTCAAAGGCACTCCTACCTCCATGTGCCAAACGATCTCAATATACTTAATGCACATGTTGAGGAGGAGCATTTATCCTAAAACTAGATGAGTATTTAAACAAGGCACATTTTCTCCCATGTTTTCTAAACCTTATTAAATCACTTGGGATCCAAAATCTCAAAGGGTTTGATATTTTTGATCGGGGGAGAATTTATGATTTAATAATGAAATTTGATAAAAGATGAACGTTTTGATTCAAAGTGCAAGTTCTCTCTAATATGTGCCAAACTCTTTCGTATATCAATGCACATATTGAGGACAAATGGTTTATATTGGCAATGAAGTGAAAAGTACTTCAAAGAACTCTTTCCTCTATGTGTTAAAATGATTTCAAATATCCTATGCACATATTGAGGGGGAGAATTTACCAAAGAAAATCAAATGGCTTTTTCTACGGAAATTGTGATAAAGAAAATATCTCAAAGTCCTCTTGCCTCCATGTGCTAAACAATTTCTAAATCATATGCACATGTTGAGGGGGAGGTTTTCTAAATGATCAAAACTATTAAGGTACAAAATGCTTTGATCTCGTATCACAAGTACCTTGATTGTTTTTCCAAATGATTTTTCAATTGGTTTCAAGGAAGAATGAACACTGTACCAAAAGACCGACCATTTTACTTTATGCATGGTGTTATAAGGATGGTGAGGTTAGGTATTAGTTCCCACGATCCACCAGAACCGGAGGGATCTACCCAGGGACAATCCACTAGATAGTGTAGAGTCTTTAGGTATGATGAAAAAAGGAGAAAAAAGAGAATATGGGAAGAGTGCCGACTGAGACAGAGCTAGAACTGGAACAAACCCAACAAGGTTCTTGTAATGAAGTCTCGGTAAGAACTGAAGGGGTTGAAGAATGAAAAAGAAATGAATGTGAAAAAAAAGGGTGAAAAGAAATAGCCCTCCAATAATTCAACCTTAGGGCAGAAACCGGGTTCAATACATATGCTACTGGTTGTTACTAAGGTAACACCGGTATTGAAGACAAGACGTCATGGACCCAGTGACGCACTGCACTAAACTTCCCAAACTACTCAAGTTCCTCTTAAAAGGACTTGTTTCATTCTCACGGGGAACCTACATTATCTATCGACTTTCTCTTAGAGATTGTTGATATTGAAGAAGGAGACCCTTTCTCCCTAGTCTCCAAGCATAGAACCAAATGTGCACGATTGAGTCTAGAGCCAAGAGATCATCCACAATATCTCATTAGGACACTAAATTAATGAAGACTTGCTGTTTCACACAATGTGGAAAGTAAGAATATATTAAGAGTCCTACGCATTATCCTTGTGGTATTGCCAGAACATCCGAGTGATATGTAAAAGTATTCACGATGAAGATGGAAATTCTTCTAGAGCCAACATCAAACAAGCTCTTGGTGGGTGACATGTGAGATCTTGTAAAAGATCAAGCTTGTCACAACTGGATAGAAACAATGGGGCGATTCAATCTTGAATCAACCTTGGTCCAGGAATGGAATTGACGATTACTTTTGGAAAAACCATTCGATGTGCAAATCTTCTTTTCTCTAGCACATCGAATGCGTATTCATGTTTTCAAACACAAAAAGTATCTTTGATTGAAAAAATACTTTTGGAAAAACCGTTCGATGTGCGAGTCTCTTCTTTTATCTAGCACATTGAATGTGTACTCTTTTCAAATACAAAAAGTATTTTTGATTGAAAATTGATCTTTCTCATAAAACCTTCGTCGTATTGCAAAACTCTTTCTTCAAGCAATACGCGATTGTGTTTCAAATCAATTTTTCATCAATCAGTGAATCTCAATTATTTGGTTCACCCACTCCGTTGTCTTCTTTGAGGCGTTCGTTTGAGAACAGCTAGAATAGCTTAAACCCTGTCAAGGAGATTCTTAGGAATCCTACCGATCAGGGCGGTACTTGTATTGATCAACGGGAACGGGGCCGTGTACCTCAATTCAACGAAAGTGATCAAAGACACTTTCGTGTGTTTTATGCTAATGTTGTTTTGCGGTACATTTGGACGGTTGCGATCGAATTGAGGAGTCAATCCAAAGCGCATGCTCACAGCATCACACTTAATTGAAGAAATCATAACTTGTGCATATCTACAGAACTGCTGATATTTCTATACTATATTCTGCCTGCTGCAAATATCTTGAACCAGTAAAAGCTTCCGCTACTCTGATGAAAAGATGTCATGATCCAGAAAGTGTGAGCATGTCGGTCTAAATGTCACAACATCACATGATGGCAACACAACTATGGATGATCCAGAGAGATTTGTTGTGGCTGATGATCTCAAAGAAAGCTCGAAGATCATCAATGATGTGGATCAGTTAAAGGCCTCCACTTAAAGTACAATTCAATGCGGACTTTAAAGAATCGCTACAAAAGCACAAAGATACAGATGTTGAAGAATTCAAGTCTACGAGCTCAAGACTGATGATTTAATAGAATGCTAGGATTCAAAATGTAAAGCATGGGGTGACCTCCCTTAGGGGGAGATTGTTAGGAAATGGAAATTCCATTGTGAAGAGTCGGTCACCCCAAATATTATCTAGCATAAGTTAGCTCGTAGATTTGTAGTTATTTACGTTGTTCAGTAGTTAATTAGTTAGTTTGTAGCGTAGATTAGTTTAGAGCAACACCGTGGAGGAAGGACGGGTCTTTACCCATCATACCTGATCCACAGGCCATTAGGAGGTCGTGTAGTCTTGTAACTATAAATATCCCTTCCATCCTTGTAAGGGGTGTGGCTTGGAATCTAACCTTTCATTTTTATTGAACCAACTCTCTACCAAGAACACCATCTCTATACTTTCTCTCTCTAAAATGTCTAACATGTATTTCCATCATCCAAGACCACCCGAATCATCAAACACAATAAATATAGGATCCTAACATGTCTTACGGATAAAATTAGAAACCCGAACATTTCTATCTCGCCTTTCAAATTTTAATCAATTTTCGTACAATGGGGGCATTGTACATTTCAAGTGGGGGGATGGGAGATAGAAATGGTTGATTTTATAATTTTTTGGTTGAAAATGTGCTAAAAGTACCCAAATTTTCAAATTTTTATAGCACATACTTTTTTTTCATTGATGATGAAGGCCGAGTTAATGCACCTTATTTGCCTAGTTTATGGAGATTATGAGGCACTATGCTACATTTTATATGCATTGACTCGTGTATTGAAGACCCCTTGACTCTTGACCCTCGATTTTTGTTATGGGATTGAATGCGACTAGTGGTGGGGCGACTATGGACTTAGGAATCTATTTGTTTCGTGTCTTTTTATTTACACCCATTAAATGTTTCCCATGTCTTATCCTACCCTTAGTCACGAATCGAGTTTAGGTGAGGAAGCGAGCAATCATTGGTGTCTTGGCCATGGATTTGGTCATGTATCATTGGTTTTGTCCCCTTCGCCGTAGCTCGTTAGTAATGACAAAATAAACCCATAAGCCTGTGTTGTGTCAACCCATTGCCTTTTAGAATAACTGCATCTATAGACTCTAGTGGTGGAGATTAGTATCTTTGCCAAGCTTATGATAGAATACTTGCCATGACTGAGCAGTTGAGTGATCACCCAAAAATAAACACGTGAATTATGAGAGAGAGAGTGTGATTTCAATTCCCTTTTCGTAAGGTGCTCGGTTTGGAATTTTCTAGCTTAGGTGATTTTTAGACTCATATTTTCCAATTAATCCTGGGAGATATCTTTTTAAAAATTATTTAAAGGGTCTACTTGAGGACAAGTAGGATTCAAGTGGGGGAATATTTGATAACATAAAAT
Source organism: Chrysanthemum makinoi (assembly GCA_910596185.1). Lineage (NCBI taxonomy): Eukaryota > Viridiplantae > Streptophyta > Magnoliopsida > Asterales > Asteraceae > Chrysanthemum > Chrysanthemum makinoi. The sequence goes on from OU343220.1 coordinate 28,862,415, forward strand.
TTGCCTGATCTTTTATATATCAAATTCCCGTGTTTATGGCCTCATTTATATTAATATGGTACTTAATTGGTCTATATTCGTTCATATTTGCATTTCAGGATAAATGAGGCGTTGGAGCGAAAAAGAAGTGATAAAAGGCCATGAAATATTCTCTGAAGATAAGTTACGGCGTAAAGGGTACTTTTGACTACGTCGTAACTAATACAACGAAGGCCTGATAATTATTTGTGAAGGTTACGCCGTAACTGCTTAATCATGTTACGGCGTAAATATGATGCTTTGAAGGATACGGCGTAACCATCTTTTATGGTTACGTCGTAATTATTTTATGAAGGTTACAGCGTAACATGGAATTAGTTACGCCGTAGAGATTATTTCGGATCGGATTAGTATGAGCTGGTGAAGGGTTACGGCGTAACTCTATGGATTAGTTACGCCGTAACTAATTACTTGGGCACAAAGTTTCGAGGTCCAGGGATTAAAAGCATCAAGTTGGCACTAAGTTTATTTATTATAAGGACTGAAGAAAATATTATGAAGAAGGATGGAGGGACTGAATATACAAGTTTTATAACACATTTTATGTGTTAACAAACCACAAGGGCCTAAGTGGTAATCATCTAAAGTTGGAAGATTAAAATGAAAAATCCATTTATTATAAATAGAGTAAATTACACCATTCGTCCTTGTGGTTTGCGTTGACCGCAGGGTTTCGTCCTTTGACCAAAAAAGTTGCACCATCCGTCCTTAAGTGGGAAACGTTATGCACCGTTCGTCCCTCCATCCAACTGGGCCCACCAATTCCCACTAACGTCAGTTAAGTGAGGTTTTTAAAAGGGTGTTTCGGTCATTTCCCAAGTACATACCATTTATTAAATACAAAATAAAAATACCACAAGGACACGGTGTAATTTACTCTAAAAAGAAAATACAAAATACCACCCTTAGCCGCCCACTTTACTTATGCTTCTCTGTCTTTCCCTTTTCTCGCTTCTATCCAAAACCAGGAAAACAAAAAGGAGTTTCACCTCCTTTTTCTTCAATCTTTAACCTTGAGCCATCACATTCATACTCAGTCTATGAGCCCCTATTCTCCCTAGACAAAGTCATGTGCTTGTGTTGAAAAAGAAGGATGAAAGCGACGATAGTCAAGAATGGACTTCATCCAACTCGAGGTCAAGAGAGCTATGGTCAAAGCTTTCACTTATGTTCTTATTTGAGTCACGAAAATCTCACAGGACTCACCCACATATCACACAAATCTGAGATTTATAAAAGTTAGGGTTTCATAATTTAGGGGTTCTTGAAATTGATAGAGGGGTTTTGTAAATTGAAGTATTAGAAGTGTATTTCGAGTTTCAATCTCATCAATTTCAAGAGATTCGAGTCCAATTTGGATTTCTCATTGTTCGGTTCATCCCACCTCACTCGACATCATCATCACCAATATATACAAAATCCCAAAACTATACACACCCAAGTATATGGAGCAACGGTGGTGGATCGGTGGCGGGTGTTGGTTGAGGTTGCGTGTGTGGGTGGAGGTGACGGGTGTAACTGTGTAAGTGTGGTGATGATTGTGGTTTTGAATTAGAAATATTGTTCTCGATTGTTAAATTGAAGCTTTTAGCAGGAAGGAAATATTGTTCTTTGAACTAAAAACATGGATCATGTGCTAACTAGTTGGATTCGGGTGATTTTATCAGGAAGGAGTGTATTATTTTAGCATTGATTAAAGATTTGAGAGAAGATAAATGAGTTTGAAGCTTTGATTTATTTGAACAAATGGGTTTGATGATGAATGTGTAGTATAAAGATTTTTTTTTCATGGTTTTGAATATCTTTGATTTTTATTAGATATAATATGGATTGGAGAGAATATAAATGTGTAGATTATGATGGTTGGTTATTGGTTTTTGAACATGGTATTTTAATTTGATGATGAATGTGTAGATTTGGTGGTGGGTAGTGAATGTGAAAATGATTGTGGTGTTAAAATGGAATGGTGATTATTGGTTTTTGGATATGAAGGTGGTGGTAGCTGATATGTGTGGAAGAAAATGATGGTGGGTGGCTAGTTTGAAGATGAAGTTAAAGGAAGAAGATAAAGTAGTGGGTAAAAATGCAATGTACTTGGGAAATGACCGAAATACCCCTTTAAAAACCTCAGTTAACTGACGTTAGTGGGAATTGGTGGGCCCAGTTGGATGGAGGGACGAATGGTGCATAACGTTTCCCACTTAAGGACGAACGGTGCAACTTTTTTGGTCAAAGGACGAAACCCTGCGGTCAACGCAAACCACAAGGACGAACGGTGTAATTTACTCTTATAAATATGAAATTGATATGTCATATTTCATCATCTTTTGTGGTTTCTGTGTTGGTGCGCCGTACAACAGAAAAGGAGAAAAGGAGCCGAACAGTAGTGGTTTCTTTTTAGGGGCAAACCCTCCGGGGTTTTGCCCCGGTACTCAACTAGGGGATCGATAGTATTATCCTTGGCACGATATGTAATTATTTTCCGACTCTTATAATTATTTTGGTTTTATTATTCAATTATAATTTTGATTCTGATTTAACTGTTGGAGCATTTTTATTTATTGTGTTCTATTTAATTGATTATTAATTTATTATTAGTCAATTAATTATCTGATGTTATGTCTTTGTTTATTTATTGTTTTACATGGTAATATATTTGTCATCCCACTAGGGTATTTTGGAGATGTGGAAATTAGGTATTGGCCTAGTTTAGATTCTTTTATTATTAATGCTTTTGCGTTAATTAATTGTTTCTAGTGTATGCATGCATAGTTTATTGGTAGCTACCCTTGTTTCGGTAGTTTTGAATGGCGGTAGAGGCCAATTGCCTAGGAGATATGACCAACTAACCCTAGGTGAGCGGACTGAGACGGGAAGGGTAAGATATGACCAACTGACGACTCTTTCTACTTGTGCGATTTGACCAACTGATCACCTACCGTTTGGATGAACTTAAGAATTAGGGGGTGCGTGTCTAAGTTCCTAACGGCCGGGCATTCACTATTATAAATCTAGCATGTAGCGGTACTTAATGACTTGGCTTAGGGACCAGGAACAACAGGACTTATGACGGTGCGCCTGATTTCTCCTGTGGTGGCATCTTTGCTGATAGGTTAGGGCGAATTGACCAAATGTTGTCCTCTCGACTTTAACCCCACTTGAAACAGGAATCTAGTGACATTTAGAACCCATGTAATGCGATAATAAACGACCGGCTCTTATTGACTGCTATTAGATTGCCGAATGATCCCGGGTGACCTGTTCATCTTGGTGAGGATTCTAAGAACCATAGGGTAGGCGAATTGACCAAAGGAGTCTATCGACTGTTGCCACTTGTGGAAGAACTAGGTTTAAGAATTGCATCACTATCTTTTCCATTAGCTTGTTTACGAGAACCCAATTGATCACGTGACACCTTAAATATTATCAATCCTTACATTAAAACTTATTTATTTGACTAATTTAATTAATTAGACAGCTAGGAATCGACCGTTCTTGGGACGACCTCGGTCTTACCATTCCCTCACTACATGCGACCGGGTACACTGCCCGTTAGTGCATTAGGTAGGCCATAGGTAGACGAGTTACTATAAATGTAAAACCTGGTCAGTAAAACCTGCATCAATCATTTAGCTCCACTTGACACTCTCAAAATCCTTAGTGTCATCTTTGTTCATTCATTGGTACTCATGAAAGTTCCAATTTCTTCCACAAAAGGCAATTATTAGCTACATCACTCATTACCCTCAAGTACTTAAGCACCCCTTTATTTAAGACACTTAGATAAACTGAAACACTCAAGAAGAAATAGGCATTAGACCTTACAAACATCATTGCTATCTTTTCTTAGCTACTGATAGATGGATCCCAAGGATTAGCCTAGGCGGATCCCTCGTTGGAGGGAACCGTGGGATCCATATGACAGACTCATGCCAACTCTAGCTAAAACAATCATTTCAAGCTCATCTTTCTAACTTAAACACTCCATCTCATCTTAAATGAGTTCCTAGATCAGTACAACTCTGAAGTTGACACTTGTGCATGTTAATCATCACATTCCAATGAATTTTTAGTGGCTTAAGTCTTGAATGAACTTGGCAAATCCCTTGGTTTATAAACCACATTGTTAGGACTTCTAAAGTCATCATCTTCATCCTCATTTTCAGCACTTAGAAACCTTTACAAACCTCTTGAAATCATCTCATCATGATGAAAACTCCAAGTAGCAACTTATCCACCAAAGAACCACCCAAGAAAATTGCTCGTGTTGTACAAGAAATCTCTTCAACCGAATCATCTCCGGTCAAGTCCACAAATGCAAGGATTCCTCTTCCACAAACTCAACCAATCAAACCAATTCCTAAGAGGATAGTACCCACAAAACTACCTATGTTAAACACCACCATACCTCCTAGTCCAAACAATCCCATCTCCACTAAACCATCACCATTGGTTCCTAGAGCTATCTCATTTACAACTCCACTATCATCACCACACCTCTACAATTTAGAGGATTTGCCTCCTAGGCCGTCTCATCCTCCTCCACCGGCTACATTCTCCTCATTAGGAGGAATAATGGTACATAATCAAGGTGTTGAGTCTACATTAGCTGCCCCTTTGCCGTCACCATCATATAATCCCATTTGGATTATGAGAAATTATCAAAGTCAACCACCCGACCATATGGAAGTTGACACTTCTCTACCACTACCATCATTCTTGGTCGAGCCATCTTCAAATGCGCCTCCACCAATCCCTCCGTCGTTTGAGGCTCCGCAACCCGCTTTACTTGATCCTTTACATCAAGCAATTTCTTTTCTTCCACCACCACTACCTAGCCATGACAAAGATTGCTATCATTGTCAACATGTTGAAAGTTTGATACATGAAGTACGGAAAGATCAACGTTTCATGTTTTATCATCTCCTCGAACGTTTCGACGAGATTAAACCTAAACAAACTTGAGCTAGAGGATTTTAGTGGTGTCCTAGTATCAAGCGTTACTTAGATAAGTCTAGTAATTCCAAGTCATGTATCGATCATTTTCTTAGCTTTTAGAGTCAAGTATATCATATCTCTAGTTTTATTAAATGAAAATACATGCTACTTGTTATATTTCTGAGTATATGATTATGTTGTATAATACATATCTCACTTTGATATTAACATAATGTGTTATATCACCATTGCTGAAATTAATCATCAGCCAGACGGATCCCTTAAATTTGCCTAGACAGATCCCTACAAGGAGGGAACTGTGGGATCCGTGAGACAGAAAACTATTTTTCTACTAAGTTTCTAATCTTTGTTTTGTAGTTATTCAATTTACACATGAATACTTTGACACTCTAAAGCTAGGGGGAACTTTATGTCAAAGCAATACATTGCAAAATCACTTGCAATATTAGGATTACATTTCATGACGTCCCTTTGCAAAGTTGCAATCATCAAGGGGAGCATACTCGTCACATTGACGAAATCTTTTGCAAACTTAGTTGCAAATAGCTTAGTATTATATTTACTTGACGCCCTTACATAGGGATGGACTCGTCAAGGGGGAGTTAAGACGAGATCCTTTCCCGTTACTTGCTTTCTACTTTTTCTTTCTTTTCTAAATTCTCACATGTTTTTATTAAAACAATGTGTTAGTTTCCTCTCGAAGCTCTTTTTGTTTCGACAAAAAGGGGGAGAAGAAAGTAAAAACTACAAATTCAAACTTTTACGAATTTTAGCTTTTCCTTAAAATAATTTTATGTTTTGTCATCAACAAAAAGGGGGAGATTGTTAATACAAATAAGCCGTAAAAACGTTTATTTATATTTTACGATCTTCTAATGTTTTGTCGATAACAAACGTAAAATCATTTTAACGAAACAAATAAAATACGTAAATGGTTTGAGCCAATAGTTTTCTAACACACTTACGCTTTCACATAAAACACTAAAACAAATATAAGTGATTTTATGATTTAGTATTACATATGTACAACAACTAGTGTTTACATATTTGGGCAAAATATACACATAACTAGTATGTAGTATATTGGGTAATATAAATGGGTAGAAACTTAAGTATCATAACCCATTGACCAAATACATTGAATGTAGTTGGGTACAACCCAAAGTCCATGGAGCTTGACCCATAACCCATTGCATGACATCATGCTTATATCATATATGGATAATATCCATAACCCATGGTATTGACCCATACCCATTTAACTAGGTGCATTGCACTCATGAGATACATTGTATCTAGTAAAAGACCTATGGATCAACCCATGACCCATGACCCATAACCAAAATACCCATGGGCAAAGAGGAGCGTCCCACGGATCCATAGCTTTATGCTAGACGGATCCCTTGTGGGAGGGATCCGTGGGATCCGGGGAACAGTGGCAAGTTTTGCCTATAAATAGAGAGCCATTTCTTCATTGTTTCTCACCCCTTTCTAACATACTTTCTCCCTGAGTTTAAAACTCTCTAACCCCAGATCCAAGTGATCTATGTTTGTAGTTTTGTTTTTGTGTGATTCTCTAGGTTCCTCTTAAAGGCGAGATCACCACCTTTGAAGTCAAGCAAGCTCAAGTCCATGAGTTGCTATGCTTCCTCATCACCAAGACTACTGAAGTCCTCTTGTTGATGGTTCTTTTCTTTCTTCTAAGAAGTGTAGTGTTGAAGACATTAGTGAAAGATGTCTCAAGTGTCAAGACGAAGACATTGGTGAAAGGTGTCGATCGTCCGTATTATGGACATTAGTGAAGGGTGCCTAGAAGCCAAGTCACAAGACATTAGTGAAGGGTGTCTTAAAGATCTAGTTAAAGGCATTAGTGAAAGGTGCCTTAGATGTACATTCGATATGGTGTGTTTCGATGTACAAGATAGATTAGTATTGGATCCAAGGATATTGATATCCTTGATGATGTTGTAATAAGGAGTTGGTCTCCTTTGGGATTAGTCGTTGGTGTAGTGTTGGGTAGTAGTTCCTCCATTGTAATGGAACTCGGTATCTAGCCTAGTACCGAATAAAGGGTAGGCGACGTTGTGGTAGGTGTGGTTCACCTTGGTGTGAAAGAACCCGGTGGTTAGCCTAATACCAAAAAAAGAGTAGGCAACGTTGTGAAGGTTTCTCCACCATAAGGAGTCGGTGTCGTGTAGTGATTACAAACTCTCGATTAGGTGACTCGGGGAGTGGAGTAGGGCAAGGAAGGTGTCCTTGTAGCCGAACCATTATAAATACTCGCGTTGTGGTTTTGTGCTTCTTACTCTTATATTTTCATTACATACCTCTATATGATTGTTTATCAACATCCAACACACATCCAAATAGATTGACATAAGTCGATCTAAATAGTTTAAAAGAAAGTTTTAATTGGCAAAACTATTCAACTCCCCTTCTAGTTTTCCACAACATCTCATTCCTGAACTTCCAAAGGACCCAAAGTGTTGTTTTAACAACAACATCGAAGTGGATATAGTGATTTGTGGGCAACGAGACTGGATCCGCTACGTTAACAACATCTGGTAAAGATACAATTGGGTGGTTGTGGATATTCCACCAACTGAGCACTTTAAGCCAAGTTTCTTTTGCTATTTTGTATGAGATGAAAATGTGTTCTTCTGTTTCAATGTCGTTGTCACACACTGGACACCTTGTGGAATGTAAGTCTATTCCTCTTCGATCAAGATTAGAACGGGTGGTAAGTCTTGTGTGTTGAATCCTCCATGTTGATATGTTAGTTTTGATTAGGAGAGTTTTATTCCACCTAAAAGGTTGCGGGTTAAGAGGACAATGTAGAATTGTAATATGGTTACGTAGGCTCTTGACTATGAACGACCTATTGTCACTTAAGTTGAATTCCTACATGTCTTGATATGATGAAAGGCAAAGGTTGGAAATTAAGGAGTTAAGCTCTTGAAGATCATGTTGTTCAGTCTGTGATCGAATAGGCCTAGACCAGGCCCAAAAAAATGACAGATGTGGAACGTGTGAGGTTTTTGGGCTATGGAAGTTGATGGGTTGGTAGGGGTGATGGTTAGATGCGAGATCAGGTGATACTAAAGGCAACAAAAAAGGAGCAGTAGCAAGTGATAGAGGGGTAATCACAGTGGGTTTGGGAGCTCGATCAATCACCATGCATTCTGAATTGGACTCCAACCGGAACAATCTAGGGAAAGAATCACAAAGCAACGAACCTCAAATCCATGGATCAAACCAAAAGCGTGTTGTTTGACCATTACCAACTTTACGTTTAAAGATTGATTCAAGGTCTAATCCATAAAGGTGAAGGTCTTCTTTCAACTTAATAATATGACGCCATGGGCCAACTTTATATGAGGGAGAAGAAACCGACCTAAGACCTCCACAATGACCATGAATTGATATAATGATTTTTCTCCATAAAGCTATATCATCTAATAAAAAATGCCACCACCATGTTGCTAGCATTGCTAGGCTGAAGATCTTCAAACTACCAATACCTAGGCCACCTTAATTAAGAAGAGCAATAACTGTGTCCCAAGCTATCCAAGCCATTTTCTTTTCATCTGAGTTACACCCCCAAAAAAATTCATACGGGTACTTTCAAGTTTCTTAATTATGGTGGATGGAGCCTTGAAGTAGAGAAGAAATAGACGCCAAGGTTACCAAGGACGGACTTTAGAAGAGTTAAGCGACCACCATAAGAAAGCAACTTACTTTTCCAATTAGAAAGCCGTTTTTGAAACCTCTCAACCAACGGTGACCAATTAGAGCATCTTGACATGTTAGTTCCAATTTGAAGACCTAAGAAAGTGCAAGGGAGGTGTGATGGTTGACATCCAATGGAACTTGCTAAAGAATTAAGGTCATAATTTGAAACCCCAATACCAAAAAGTTTGCTTTTGTTGAAATTGACTTTAAGACCAGAAGCATGATGAAAACATGTAAGGATTCTAGAGAGGTTTTTTGCATTGGGTAAAGTCCATTGACCGATTATTAGAGTATCATCCGCAAATTGAAGGTGAGAGATAGGAACCTTGTCATTACCCACTTCGGCTCCTAGGAATATTCTCCTGTTTCTTGCTTCTAAAAACACCACATTTAGAGCTTCAAATGCCAAAATAAACAAGAAAGGAGAAAGGGGGTCACCTTATCTAAGGCCCTTTTTGATTTTAAATTCCTTAGTTGGAGATCCATTGATAAGGACCGAGGCATATGCCAAATTAAGGCACGAATGAATCCAACTTCTCCATTTTGCACTAAACCCCATTTGGTTCATGATGGAATTCAAGAAAGTCCAACTAAGCGTATCAAAGGCGTTTTCAAAGTCAACTTTGAGAAGAAGAAGTTTTTCTTTTCTTTTTTTGGCCCATGAAATGATTTCATTAACCATTACAGGACCACTGGTAATTTTCCTACCTTTGATAAATGCCATTTGGGTTTCACTAATAACTGACAGTATAACACGAGCAAGGCGGTTTGCAAGGATTTTAGCAATGATTTTGTATTGAAAAGCAATTAAGCTAATTGGTCTAAAATCATTAATGGTAATCGGATCATCAACTTTAGGAACAAGTGTAATGAAAGAAGAATTACAACCTCTTGGAATGAAAGCTGTGGAGTGGAAATCAATAATGTAAGTTGTGATGTCGTTTCCAAAGGTGTTCCAATTTTTTTTAATAAGCTTAAAGGTGAACCCGTCGGGGCCTGGTGCTTTCTTACCCCCACAATTCCAAACAATTTCTTTGATTTCTTGAGAGGTGAACAGGCTTCAAGAAAGGTGTTATCTTCCGTGGAGAGTTGCTTGAAGAGGTTGCATGAAAAGGAGGGTCTGTTGTGATTCGTTTCTTTGAACTTAGACTGAAAAGAAAGAAAGATGTGGGATTTGATAAGCACAAGGTCTGATATCCAAGACCCATCAATAGCAAGACCATTTATTCTTGATCGGTTTTTTCGGCTATTGATCATACCATGGAAGAAACCAGAATTTTCATCACCCTAAAAATCCATTTTACCTTGCCATTCTGCTTTAAATCTTTGAGCTTTGGTGTTCAATGTTAGCCAACAATCTGACATTGTTTGTTCTGAGATCCACATCGGCTGAGAAAAGAGGTGATAGTTCATGTTTTTGATCAATTTCTTTTATTCCATCACGTAGAACAGTGGCAACAATTGTTTTAGATTCATTTATTGTGATTCTCCAACTTTTGATTGCCTTTTTGAGGTTCTGCAACCTCAATTTAAATCGGACAACCGAGCAATTATCATGGCTACCGACTTGAGTGGACCAAGACTCGGTTAAAATATCATTGAAATCGTTATGAGATAGCCAGGTGCTGAAGAACTTGAATGGTGTTGGACCAAAATCATTTGCTGAGTTAAGAAGTAGGATTGGCGAGTGATCCGAAAATTCCCTAGTAAGTGCTAACGTGTGGGAATTCGGCCATCTATTCAAGACATGATTAGAAACTAAAATTCTATCAAGTTTACTTAGTTTAGAACCCACCCTATTCATCCTAGTAAAATGCATGCCTCCCATAGGAAGGTCTAAGAGACTAGTTGAAGCAATAAACTCAGTGAAGATTGTTGCACTTTGTTGACAAAAGTGAGAACCCAAGCGTTCGGAAGCGGAACGTACCTTATTGAAGTCTCCCATGACAATGGATAAAATGTTTTCTGAGATGATTAAAGTCTTGAGATCTTTCCAAAGATTTTGTTTGCTTTTAAGGTCTTTAGGAGCGTATACTATAATAATTCGACATTCGACATCTATGGTGGTCCATTTTCCAGTGAGAGCGAGGAATCCATCAGGTTGGGTAGCTTTTTCTATCTTTTCTTCCATTTTTATTGTTTATGCTCATAATGTTTTGGGGCATCCCGACAATTATATACCTGCTAATCCGATGTCCACCCCGCCTCATATTGTATCGGAATGGTATTTCCGAGAGGCTTCAAACTTGGCTAAGCCTTCACATAAGCGGGACTGCTTGCATGAATGAATCCGGTAATCCAGGACATACTCATCCTGGAGCTTATGCTCAATTTCACCGGGTCCATGTCGGAGACAGCGGGGCAGTCGGTCAACTCATCAGGCTCGTGATCTGAAGACTACAGGTTCGAATCTTGTCCCCGCCTAATCACTTGAGATCTTTTTTTGGGTGGTTCTGAATAGTGAGAAAGACTTTTTCAAATTTGATCAAATCGATCGATCATTTTTGAAAGCCTTCCCCCAATCCAACATTTTCAGGTGAAAAGAAGATATATATTCTTTTTTATTTGCTCTATGCTTTACCCTTTTATTTATTGTACTTTCTGGGGGTGTTTGGTTCGCTATAATCTAATGTAATTAGACGTAATTGTAATTTGATTACATTACATAGGCTGTTTGGTTCGCAAAATGAACGTAATTGTAATTCAGATTACATTACATAGGTTGTTTAGTTTGAATTGTAATTGTAATTCAGTCATTACAATTACATCAAATGAGGGAATTCAAATTACATAGGAAGTTGGATGAAAAGTTTTGAATTACGTTATAATTCAGAATTTTATGATAATAATAATAATTAATAAAACTAGTAATAATAATAATAATAATAATAATTAATAATTAATAATAATAATAATAATAATAATTATTATTATTATTATTATTATTATTATTATTATTATTATTATTATTATTATAAAAACATCATGTCATTAGAAAATCATATAAAATCATAGGAGTTATAAGAAATTAGAGGAGAGCCGGGATAGTAACTGGGCTCCCACTCCTTTAGCTATAGCAAAGCTAATCCTACTAAAAATATAATCAGCGGCACGCGCTCCAATGTCTTGTGTAAACGAGAATTTTCGGATACGCTTACTTAAAGTCACAGCATCTTTCTCAAGTTCTCAAAAATAAGAGAATGAGAAGGGGAAAAACACGTATCCAATGTATGCACAGTTAGCCTCGTACTTGACACGCTTACGTTGTGCGGCGTCAATCACCGCACGGCCCGGTACAAAATCAACCATGTTAGTTTGCGTCAAGGGCCATGTCAAATCAACACATGCATCCTGACCCCGTCCCAGGAATAGAGCAAAATATCAGCTGGACGTAAGGATTGGTCCCTTGCACCACAGAGCCCAATGTCAACCTCTTTCTGGCCAAATCCCCGCACGAGAACATATGTCAACCAGGGTATCACGCACCACGTTATGCCGATATTTAATACCAATAATACCAGCACAAGATACTGGATGGTCCCCATAAATGTCTCCCGCAAATACCTTGGAACAAGCTGAGCACGACATTTGTGTGGAAAAAAAGGAATGCCTAGCTGATAACATAACGCACCCTCAGTGTTTAAATACTACTAAGTAACTACACTTTAGAACTGATTATAGTTATGTTAGTGGTTTCTTTCAATATATTAGTACTGTTAGAGGATTATAAGGTCGGGTGTAATAAGGGGTGTTGGACGTGTTTTCCACCTCAACTAAAAAAAACTCTAAGGACGCGTCTGTAGTGAGAAAAAGAAAAGTCGGTTACCGACTTGTATATTGGTTGTGTGGGTAAAGTTGGGTTTTATTTAGTATATTTGTGTAAAACTGAATTATATTTAGATAGTGATATTTGTTGTCTTACTACACTATTATGTTGGTGATAAAAAGATAAAACTAATGTAACATTGAGTTACCGATGCTTATATTGATATTCGTCACCGCTGCATGGGTGTATAAGTAAACAAAGATAAAAATGTTATAACAAGTAAAATATTATAATGAAAATATAACATATAGACATAAGTCATAACTACCGTACGAGTTAAATGACGAAGTCAAAGAGCAGATATGTGATGAACAGAATCTATTGCAAATTTGTCAGATTCACACCGTGATTACCGTTTCAATTTTCATTCTACACCTATCACGGATGACGTCACTAATTCCCGAATGTTACTATCTTATTACTTGGTCTTTAAAAAATTTGAAATATCCTTTCAGGTTGTTAAGGCCAATGTTTTAAAACCCGGGTTGACCCGGCTGGTTCAACCGGTTGAACCGAGAACTGGCTCGGAGACCAGGCAGGATAGGACCGGGTTTTTGCATGGTTGAGAACCGGATTGAACCGCCGGTTTTTCGTTGACCCGGGTTGACCTGGTTTGATAAACCCGGCCGAGTCATTACTTTTTATAAAAAAATTAACAAAATGATTTTTTTTCATTAACTTTTTTAAGTTTAATTGAAAAGTTAAAATGTTGATAATTAATGTTTGTTAAAATTTTGTAAAATAATAAATTATAGTTATATATGATCTTAGAATCATCAATTAATATAGTTTTATTATAAAATATTTTATAATTTACAATCACTTTGAAAATTTTGGCTATATTTTTATAGATGTAGACTTAAAAAGCAAAACTTATTTGTATAGTCTCAATTTTCTTCATCGGTTTAATCGAATGTATGAATAAAAACGGATAAATTATTAGATCATGCAATACTAATTATTAAATATAGGAAAAAGTATATATATGTATAGAACCGGTTCGACCCGGCGGTTCAACCGGTTGAATCGGCGACCCGGTGAACCGGCGACTAAACCGGGTCGATAAAAAAACCGGTTTTTAAAACATTGTTTAAGGCCACTCATTCATTATTTATCACATCAATTTTAATGGGTAGTTGAGTGTTCTTATCACAACCAAATTATTTAAGATTTGAACAATAATTACCAACTTAAACTAATGATATTGTTGCCCCTCATTGTAAATAGTAACTCTCAATTGAGTATGTAGGTAACGTTATTGGAGTATTACATCAAGATGCTCATAAATACGTACATACAAAAGTAGCTAACACAAACCAGTCTAAACGTTGTTCTACGCACAGTGTATTTGAAGCGAAACGCATGTGGTGCTAAACATTGTTGATTATCAGCATTAATTTTGCAAGAGTACAATTATCAACAGCTAATCTAGTACACGTACTTATCAGTCTAAAGTATGTCATGAACTAAAAGGTTGTTGATTGAGAAAGCAACATTTGCGTTACCTACATACATGAAATGGTCGTTGGTGCGGAACACAAATGAAAGTGGTTAACGGGACTACTCTTATCATGATTGAAAACATGACTATGATGATTTTTGGTTGGTTCAATTAACGTTTATTAGGTTTCGTGTACATTTGTATAAAACTAGTGGTAAAGGGGAGGAAGACGTGTCTTCGACTCCTTACCACGTGCCTATCTCTATTTTTTTTTTTTTTTTTTTTGAACGGCGGCCTATCTCTATTATCATCACCCTCACCGACGCGTCATTTGTGTTATTTAGGGAAAACTCGGTCATTGTCAAGATCGAGTTGTAGCAGATGTAGGTGTGACTGATTTTGATTTTTATGAGGTATATATATATTTAACTGATGTATATTTAGGTGATGATGTTGGTTGTGTTATTACACTATGTTGATAATGATATTAATTGAAGATAGAAAAACTGATGTGACGTTAAGTTAACGATGATGATCGTAATCACTGTTACCACCAATCTAATATCATATTTCTACCTTAAGAAAAAAATGCTACCAAATATTTGATTTTGACGTAAAAATTAAAGTGAAAGTGTCGAAAATTCTTGAAGTGGTATTGATGATTGGGAGTTGATTTTTTTACTAAAAATCATGCATCTATAACTAATTTACACCGAAAGAGGAACTTACTCTTGGCCCTAACTTCAAAGAATATATCTTGTTCACATTGCTTATGAGCATGCCCATTGCCCCACTAAGTAAAATCAAATTTGTCGTGGTAGTCCCAAAAGACATGAGGGATTTATCCTCTAAACTAAATAACATTGGCCCAATCATGAATCATGATCAAATTAATATAACTACTTAAACGTTGTGTAGTAAGTATAAATTACTACATTTTTCAATCTAAGTTGAAAAGTTATAACTATGCATTGCAATCAGTCAATTACCGACCTTTTATAAAGAGAAAGATCCGTAGCTAATTCTTTGTTAAAAGGCTAAAAAAAACTATACAAGGTTTATTTAGGTTTCCTCATGGAAAACTAAAACTTTTACAATAAGGTAAAATATGATTACTCATGTATAGCAGCAACAATTTAATAACGTTAATTTGTTTATTTATTTATTTTCATTATATGTAGGTGTAAGTGATATTTATAAGTTAAATTGTAATTAAGTATTTTTAATAATTAATAGATTATATTGCTATTTATAATTTAAGGTATTTTGATCAAGCACCACTATTTATTTATTTATTTTGTAAGCTTTTAAATTTGTAAGAAAAAAATAAAGATTAACCATTTTCTATTTATAAAATTTATTTATTTATTTATTTATTTATAAAATTTTAAATTTAAAGTTATTTATTTATTTATTTAATTTTGTATACGTTAAAGATTAAATGGAAAGAAAAAACGCATTATAAGCTGGAATGCTTTAGTAAAAATATATATTGCTTCATGTAAACAATTAATTGGTTAACCATCATATCGAGATTACTTGTTCAAAATTGCAAAGTAACGTTTTCTTTTTAATATGAACTTTACTTTTTGGATAAATTTTTTTGTAAATGAAAAAGCACAATAGAGATACGTCTAAAGTTTACTATAAAATACTTTCTCAACTTTTGGTCAATATTTGTTTTGTGTAAAACAGTTTTTAGCCCATACAATTTACTTCAAAGACAAATATTAAATACACTCGTACTTTTTTTGAACAAAATACACTCGTACTTGAACATGATATGCTTTAACACTTGCAATTTTAAGTAGTAGTTTTGCTTAAATATTGTAGAATAACTTTCCAAATGATATATAACCCTATCGGATCTAAAAAATATCTACTTTCTACTTTAAAAATCCAGTGTGAACTATAAGTCATTAAATAGATACCATTAAGCTCCAAAAAGATAGTAAAAAAAGGTTCAGCACTTTGTTTAATCTTGAGATTATATCAATATCACTATCATGTTCATTTCTAATCACATTATATCTTTACACATCATAACAACAAAACCTACCAAATAAAACCATAGACACCAAAAACGAAGCAAATATTATAAGTCGTTATTTCCATTAATATAATTGAAAAATATGTGTATACCGTTTTAAAACTTTGCACTCTTTATTTGACCTTAACCAAGAAATAAACAAGTATATATATTGAGCCATTACCACCAACACCCACCATCCCCTTTTTGCTAATTTTGCGGTTTAAAAAGAAGACAATATCCCATAACACCAAAACTCTCATTTCCACATAAAAACAACTTTGGAAAAACCCTTAAAACTTCTAAAAACATGGGAAATAGTTTAGGATCAAAAAAGAAGACCACAAAAATCATGAAAGTGAATGGCGAAACGATCAAATTCAAGACTCCAGTAAACGCGGCCGAGGTGATCAAAGACTACCCCGGCCTCGTGTTACTGGATTCAGAGATGGTAAAGCATTATGGGGTTCGAGCTAAACCCTTGGAGCCACAAGAACACCTCAAGGCTAAAAGACTTTATTTCCTAGTAGAGCTGCCTAAACTAGCCGAAGAAAATAAAGCCACTAGAAGGGTTCGGTCAGGAATTAACATGAGTGCTAAGGACCGGCTCGAAAGCCTTGCATTAGCTAGAAGGTCTGCCTCCGATATAACGTTCATGAAAGCACCAAGCATGATGGTGGAAAATGGTACACATAGTGGTGGTCTTGATCCTTACAGGGTTAAGTTACGTTTGCCTAAGGCCGAGGTAGAGCGGCTGATGAAAGAAAGTAAGGACGAGACCGAGGCTGCTGAAAAGATCATGAAACTTTGCATGGAGAAAAACGGTGGTCGTGGTAGTTACAGTGGCGATTTATCGACGCAGAAACGACATGTACAATTTAAAGATGATGCTAGTAGAGAAGGATCGAATAAGGGCCGTGGGGTACGTATTTCCATTATCTCGCTCATATTTTTTATTTAGCAAATTGTTTTTATCGAATCTATACGTGTTACGTGTAATTGATATATACAACTAGCTAACTAATTTATGTTTAGGGAATCAACTTGATAAACATTAGTGACTAGATCTACAATTTCATACCATTTGTTTTCATTTAGAGTTTTGTCTACTCAAAAGTAACTATTCTTTCTGTCATAAATTAAAATATTCTATCTGTGTGTAAAAACAAAAAAAACAAAATGTTAATTATTGTTGATTGTTTTTACACGTATGTTCATAAAACTATAGTCCAATAACAGGTTTTATGACTAAATTTTAACGACTTAACGTACATGTTATTTTACTATAAATAAATGGGTGGGGTTATTCATACGGGTTGCTATAATTTTAGATGTACCCCCTTCTCTTTTTTTTTTTTTTCTTTTTTTTTATTTATTTTTTATTTTTATAATTTTGTTTATATCAAAAAGCTATAAACCTGAAAATGCGAAACAGTAAATATAAAGTTTAATAAGTCAAACATTTAAAACTGTCAGAAATACGGAACAGAAACTGACAAAAAACTGTGTTGTACTAAAAAAGTGAGGAACAAAAGGAATATTCTTTGTGATGTGACCCACTAGAGTATTAATAGTACGTCCCAAATAAATTAATGAAGTCAAAACATTTGGAAACACGGAATGATTATGCTATAAATATGCAGCGTAAAAACGTACGTTTGACTATTAGTTAAGAAAAGAATTTGAATTAATCAATTGTTTATCTTTATTGATAATATTGCATGAGGTTTCTTAAACATGTCTCCCTGTAGCACCCATTGACCCTTCTTTCATGCCATGTTCTTTGCTTTGACATTTTATTTTTGTGTTACTCGATGTTTTCGGTTTTCCGTAAGTCAAAGTTGATCGTCTAGTTCATAGTTATCAATGTAGCCTTCGTTTAGAGAATATTTCGAAATAAAGTAGAATTGTTTGCAGCCGTTCAAGATAATCATGATAATAAAAAATACTCTCTCCGTCCCAAATTATAAGTTCATTTTTTATTTTTCAAAGTCTTTTTTTTCCGACTTTGACCTTAATTATTTCTTTTCATGTTATATAATACTTGATGAAAAGTATACCATTAAAAATTCATTTAAATCACATATCCATTTATATATTTTACATCAAGTATTATATAACGTTAAAATAAATAATTAAAGTCAAAGTTGAAATAAAATGACTTTGGAAAAGTCAAAATAGACTTATAATTTGGGACGGAGGGAGTATATAGAATTATAGCAAAGTTAACATTTTTTTATATCTTATTGAAAGTGTGTATTAAGAACTATTTGAATTCACGGTTTATATTTGTTTATAAAAAAAGTAAACGTATAAACCATTTAATTAAGTTCTAAACAGCAAGAAATGTAGCTTTAGCGTTTTTTCTTTTAGAAAAGAACGTGTTCATATTTTGTCATACACAAGTTAGTTAAAGACAAAATCTAGATGTTTAACTGGTTAGGTTTCACATACTATTAGATAAGCAACGTATGGCTGGAAAAGAATGATTGAAAATACAAGTGGTTAGGTCATACAATAGCAACGAACTTTTTTGATTATTTCGTTTTAATATTAATTTTAAAAAAATTGTGTAAATATAACAAACTTTTATAAAATGTTCTAATTTGCATATTTTAATAACGTGTCATGTTATAAATGATGCCACGTATTAGACTATCAGGTATGCCAAGTTATCAAAATGTGCAGATAGAAACACTTTATGAAAGTTCGTTACAATCACAAAACTTTTTCAAATTTCATATATCAAATCAGTACATTTGAATAAATTAATTGCTATTTAACGACCAAAACCCAAAATACAACTATGTTCAAGTTTAAATTGTTCTTTTTCAGATTTAAATCATGTAAGTCATAGTTGATTTGAGTACCGAGTTATGTCCAACTCGGTGTCCTGTCAATTGCTCAGGAAGTTTTCGTTAGTTTTATCTTGTCAAACTAATATTAATAAGAGATAATTCACATAGTTTTCTAGATTTCTTCCATGTTATGACTTTAACGTCATATAGTTAATAACTTGATTTGATATAAAGATTTGTACCTTATAAATATCTTACAATCATATGATTAACATTGATTGAATTATTCTAAAAACTCATGTATTAATCAATCAAAAAGTCCGAGTTTGCTTTTGTTGATTAGTGGTCAAATTAAGTTTTCTACGGTTGTTACTACATTGCTACCTTCGTCAAAGTTGAAAGTTTTCAATAAACACACATGTACTACTTGGTCAATAAAAGCACAAAAAGTCATGCCTGATAAAAACGTTTTCAAATATTTAATACTTAATAGCGTTTACATCCATATAACATTAGAGGAAAGTTTCAATATATCACTGTTCACGTACATCCTTGTCTACACAAACAACTTCCACAACCAGACACCAACATTTATATATTTATTTGAAATGTTAAAAAAAAATATATATAAATCATTAATAATTTTATTACGGAGTATTTTATTTTGCAGAAAAGAGTGGGATTTCTACCAGTAAGCCAGGAACTAACTGCTGAAGATCCCACATGGATGTGATAAATAGTCATCAAAAACACAGTAGCCAAGAAGAGTGATATCTCTGTATATGATTCACATTGTTCATTTTTCTAGCCATAATATTTGTAGTTTCATGCTTAACTAATCATCTTATTCATTACTATGATTAGTTAAAAAATGAAACTACAAATACAATGGTCAGAAAATGCATTCCTTTGTTTCTTCTTGTAAAAGTAGCTCTCTGGCGCTGTGGAAAGAAATTTTGTATTCTCATTCTGATCGATGTATTTTCGCGATTTTACTACCCAAGTCTTTTATTACTCTAGGAGTTATTTTATTAAGTTTATGCATGTGTATAAGCTATTAGAATTAAGAATACAATTACGTTGAAGTGAAAAAAAGAATAACCAATTAAAAAAAATCAGCATAAACGGCTTAATTAAGACACGTAAGTTTGTAGCAATGAAAACGTTCTCAACATGACAAAGTCCAAAGTTATACTGCTTCGAGCCAGTTATCCTCACTAATACGAAAGCATCGACTGATGTTCAAGGACAAATCATACAAGGCAAAGTGTGCAGACACGATATTTCCATCCGAGCTGCCTATAACAAGATGTCTTTTTGCCCCCACATCTTACATGATCACAGTTAAAAGAAATTTAGCTATGGTTTAAAGAGTTATGATCAAATAAGAAGAAATCTTAAAATAAGAAGAATGAGAAGTAATATAAACCAATCAATTTAAATAGCATATAAGGGCGTTTTTGTCATTTGTCATCTAGAGTAAAGATTGACTTCTTCTTCGGTTTATAACTTCTAAATGAAACGCTGGAGTTTTTTCTTTTTTTTGTTTTCTCAAACATGATTAAATTAAAATTAAAACCATTTTCAGTTTTTCTACAACGAGTTATTCTGCGCCGTTTATCAAATTCCTCGAGTGGTGGGTTCCATCTAATGAGTTGAGATCCCTTGCAAAGTGAAAAAAAAATAAAAAGGCTAGAAAGCATATCATTGATTGTCATGTGTCCTTCATCCAATCCCTCCTTTTTTTCTTATTAAATTTGGTTATGGTGCATTTTGGTCCTTTTAACATGTTTTTTTATTTCACCCCAAAACTTCAAACGTAAATAACTTTCAAACGACAAACTTTTATAAAAACCGATTTCACCATAATTTTTTAAATTTGATTCTCTTTAATTTGGTATGCATTTTGATATATAAATCGTAACTTTTTTTTTCAACTTTTTAAATGGGTGTTGATTTTCTTGAAATTTTTGGTATTTTCGGCTCTAATTTTAACTAGTTTAAAAGCCGAATTTTACAAAACTTAAAACATGAAAATTGTAGGCTTTTGACCATTCTTTACTCAGAAATTTGAATCACTCAAATCTGATATGATATGAGTGAGATATTGCACGTTGATGATGGCTTCTTACTCATATTTAGTGCGTACAAAGTGTTTGATAAAATGCCTAAAAGAGATTTTCTTATAAAAGTACATTCAAATGCACTAATTGGTATACCAAAATACATTTTTTGTTATTTTTGTTATATTTGGTTTATTTTTAACTGATGAACAACCAAATGATAAACTGATGAACATTGTGACCATAACTGATGAACATTATGATTTTTCGACAATTGATGAACATTATGACTTTTTTGAATACCGATAAACTGATGAACAAAATTTAAAAGAATTGATGAATATCTTTTTTTTATTGCTGAACAATACTAACTGATGAACAAGACTAATCGATGAACCGATGAACAACTAACAGATGGACATTGCGATTTCTTGTAGACAATCGATGAACAATATCAAAAAGAACTGATGAACTTTATTTTTTCGAAAATTGTTGAACAATATAAAAAACAACTGATGAACGTTATAAAAAATACCTGATGAACAATATCAAAAATAACTGATGAACTAATGAACATTAATATATATTTTTTAATACTGATAAAAAAAAAGACTAACGGATGAACAAGACTGATTGTACCTAACTGAGGAACAATGTAATTTTTTTATTTGGAAAAATGATGAACAACACTATTTGTTTAAAAAAACCGATGAACAAATGATGTAATTGATGAACATTATAATGTAACATCAAAGAAAACTGATGAACATTATAGTGTAACATTAAAGAAAACTAATTAATGAACAATGTGACTCAAATAGATGAACATTACGATTTCTTTTAAACAACTGATGAACAAATTTTTTATTGATGAACAATACTTTTATTGATGAACAATAAAACTGATGAACAACACTTTTTATTGATGAAATAAAACTGATGAACAACTCATTTTATTGATGAAATAAAACTGATGAACAAAGTTACATAAAACTGATGAACAACAAAACTGATGAACAACTCGTTTTATTGATGAAATAAAACTGATGAACAACTCATTTTATTGATGAACAAAGTTAAATAGAACTGATGAACAATAAAACTGATGATCAACTCGTTTTATTGATGAATAAAACTGATGAACAAAGTTAAATAGAACTGATTAACAACTCGTTTTATTAATGCATAGACCCACGCTTGAAAATATAAATAAAATACGCACTTTATGAGAGGAGTATGATACCGCCAAGCAACAAAAACACAAGTTGACATCAACTTTCAACATCTTAACACAAGGGGCTTATAGTTACTACTTAGACCCAAAGAACCAAAGACTTGTAGAAATGCTAAAAGCTCTATTGCCATCCATTTAGACCAGCATATCCTCCACTAGATTCATCATTATTTCATTTTTCTCAATTTATGATTTCAAAAATTGATAGTAAAAAAAATGGTAAACAACATGTTGTTCATTAAATTGAATTCCATTGGTAAAAGTAAAATAAATCTACAACATTTTACTATTTATTGCAGATTTAAATCTTTGTTCGTCATGGTTTTGATGAACAATTCCATTAAATATAGATAAATAGAAGAACTAACAAATTGAAGTATTAAAAAAGATTTAACTTGAAAAGATAAAATAAAAAATAAAGTAATTCTTTACTTGGCTCGAGTGAGTTGTTATTTATAGAGCATCATTAATCATATTAGTTGAACAATTGAAATACTAGATGTCAAAGCTATTGAATGAACTCAATTAAGTTATGATAAAAGGAAGACAAAACCACAGTCTAGCGCAATTCAATGAACATCAAATTAAAGAAATCAAATTAAGAATTAAAAAATTAGATTCGGGATTGAAGAAATCAAACCTGTGATTGAAGAAAATAGATGGCTTATAGTTAGAAAAGTAACAGATGATGTCCTAAAAAAGGTTCTTAAATATAATTTTAAGTTTCCAAAACTACCCCTATTAATTGGGAAAAGGGGATACACGTGTCAAGTAGAGGTTGCTTTTTAGACTTTTTAATTGTTGAGTCTTTTTATTCGATCCGGTACCTCCATCTAATATGCGTAGATCCAATTAATGAATTTGATAACGCATCTCTTATATTAATATAAATTAATCATTCATATCTCTAGTATGTGTACACAGCCATTCCTGCATCTGTTTATGATTTGTAAACACATACAAACATGCTTTGTAATTTATCTGTGACGCATATTATCGTTTTATGAATAGAAGATCGATGCATGCATCCTTTCAAGATGCATTAAATAATAGATAACAGTGATGTACATCTTAGATGCAGATCATCCGAAATCAATTCGAGTCCAAAATCAATTTGATACATGTGTTAATATTGGTTAAAAAAATTGATGGATCTCTTATGCATCCAATTTGTTAAAACGATGCATCGAATATGTTCAAACGATGCATCTAATGTGATTTATCATCAAATAAAAATATTGATTTATTAAAACGTTAACATGTACATTACTAATTTTCTTTAAACTCATGTTTCTTGTATTCAGCAAGCCAATCTTTTTACATTGGTTAAACATTATGTAGATTCCTAAAAACAAATGTATCTACCCAATCTAAAACTATCAAACTTAGATGCACCTAATTAAATTTTATAAGCTCATGCATTTAACTTGTTTCAAAAAAAGATTCGCAAACTTATGCATCTAACTTAACATAAAATTTTCAAACCATACATCTAACTATTTTTACAAACTCATGCATCCAATTATACATTATATCAATCATGGTAATTCGTAATAATAAAGCCATGCATCTAAATGTACGATTGCATCTAAATAAAATATAGTCGTTCAAATAATTGACAAAGAGCACTAAAATATCACTAAGATGCATGTTCAATCAATTAAAAAAATAAAAGAACAACCCACTTGATGATAGACTGATCAAATCATTTATTACAAATGAGAATTTAGGTGCTTATTGAAACGCTGGACTGACAAACGAAGACAATTTCCAAATAAATATCAACAAATATACAGATTATTAAGAGAAAATTATGGAAGAAGAGCAAATTTACAATCTTACCCTTAAGCCTTTGAAAAAAGATGGTGCTATTTACAGGTTTGCCACTTTTTATTTTTAACCATTGATCTATTGATCTAATGGCTCAAGTTTCTTCTTATCCTTCTTATTTTAACTAATATTCTCACTAGATCCTTACTCATGGTTTAAAACATAAGATGATAATAATATTTCTTGCAAACACAATTGAAAATATCTTCATTAGATAATGTAGTGAGGGGATGTCAATGAAGGTGTTGCTAATGATATCTTAAAAAATAAGACAGAGTAAAGGATTCAGATAAGGCACTTATATAATACTTGTACCATTGCCAATATACCATTTGAAACTACACATAAATAGTCTAACATCAACCCACTAAAAAAACCGACCAAAAACACAAAACACAAAAGAAAAAGTATACTTATCATCATCATAATCCATGCAAAAGCTAAAGATGAAAAGCCCAAAAGTGGAATTAACTGATAATATATAGGGACCAGCTTGACTTTTAAGAAAAGCTATGCATGTGCATTGTGCAATGTTTCAATGAACAAGTAAAAAAGTTGCCATTTTTGAACCACAAAGTTTGATTTACATAAAATAAAGTTCCTATGCAGGAGCCTCTGCATCCATGCACATGATCATGTACAAGTTCTTTCAATTTTGACCAAAAAAAGTCAATAACCTCAGCCTAAGTAATAAGTACATTTGTATGCAAAAACTAACCTATCAAGGGGTCAATGTTAACCCCCAAATTATATGAAGTAGCAATCTGTATATCATTCTGTGATCACCCTTTTTAACGTTTTCACGATGACCATTGATCCGGGACGGTTAGGAAGTAACTTGTCATGGCTTTTCGGAACCTTTTCTTGTATTGTTTAGGTGAAATAATCGTTGGTGCCGCGTTCTTGGGCCCACCAAGAATTCCTGATGCTTTAACCCATGTCTCTAAATGCTTATCCCATGTATACTGTCTCATAAAATCGATCGTCCCTATAACGAGCTCTTTCTTTTCTTCATCCACTCCAACCAGTAAAGAGTAATCTATAACATCAATCGACTGCACAACAATGAAATGTCACATAATGAGAAATAGTGATAAAAAGTAACAAAATTCGTGTCTTTTCAAGATTTTGATAGTAAGCTTACTGCTAAGAAGGATGTGTCGTTCCAAACGGCTCTTTCAAGGTTTCTCTTGGCTTTACACCCAAGAAAGATGGGATTTGTGCGCAATGCCTCCAGCAAATTCATATCAAGAAGTGTTTTATTTGTTGTCGTATCTGAATTGTAACGCGACCTTAGTGACCCTTTTAAATCATAAACCCGCGAAATATTTCTCTCGAAAAACACATTCTCCATTACTAAAACATGCATTTTCGCTTCTTTGCCAGCTCGTAAGTGCTTCACAGTCACCTGCAATCACACCTTCATATTTCAGCATAATAACATCAACAAAAAGAAGATAAACATTAGTAAAAATATAAAACAAACCTGATAGATTCCCATGATCTTTGCTAAACATGTTGGACTTCCTGAATTCAAAGAATCTGTCAAATAGTTAAAATATTCTGGAGCAAATTCTTCGAATGATTCAAGTTCAGTTTTTGTTACTTGTTTTATTATAAACCTTTCATCCAAAGATTTAGCAAAATATACATTGCTTTTCCCTCCTTGTGCACTCCATCTTATGCAGCGACTCAATGACCGAACATAATCAAATTCACCAGGACAGCATTTTTCCCTAAGAGCATCAAACTGTCTAGCAAAATAACATGTCACAGAGAATTTAACCTTTCCATCGGCACCAGATTCATCCTCAAACGGAATTGTTACATGATTAGAACTTTTACGATCAGTGAACAATGGCCCCATTGCCATAGATGGATCTTCTGATCCATAGCTTCCATATGTGTAGTCTTGATCCACTGACGTAAAAGACTGCCAAGCTGAACCATTTCTTGACAGACTTAACATATCCGTAACCCATTCTTCATGTTCTTTAGATGTAAGAGCATATGAGATTATGCTAGTGGGCTCGTTGTCATAAACCGCAACCACTATGTCACTCTGACCACCATTAGGAATCATTAAATGAGCGCCTTCTGGCAGAAAAGACGTGGATGAAAGAAACGAAGTAAAATCCAACTTATTATCATCACCAGGAATCACTTGGGAATAACTTCTTCTTTGTATGTTACGCACAGGATCTCTAACCATATGAACATAATCTCCAGAAGCGTGAAATGATTTAAGTGTTGAAAGATACAATGAAGAAGGAGGTAAACCTTTCTTGATTCTATCTTGCTGTCTGATTGCAGAATCAAAAGAATAAACTCTGGCAGGTGATGGGGAAAGTCTACTGAGCTGCGGGTTGACAAATGGTGGTTCATTTACGCCTGTTTGTGAAGGATTAAACGCAGGTTTCAAAGGTCCAGCCCATGCTGAGTCTATACTATCTGACAAAACGGATGCAGCTGAAGGGGCACGTTCTAGTGATGTCATTTGTTCGATATCTGTTTGTAAGTCGTCATGTTTACATAGATCAAAAGAAATTGATAATGAGTCAGAAATGCTGTCAGATGATCCGTTTTGTTCAGTTTCGTATATCGCGTCCTCGGGAATGGAATCGCTTCTCCAGGACGCAGCATCGGTACTTGGTTTCAAATTAGAACTCCTTCCATAAAGATTTAGTGAACAGATTCGTCGGTCCCAGAAATGCATACCCATGACAAGCGAATGTCTTAAGCGGTTTAATTCAAAAACATCTATCTCTTCACCAGAAGATTGAAGCAGCTCCTTTTACAAGAAAATAAAACAAGGTGAGATGGAAACTTAATTGATTCAATGTATATATGACTGAATTGATGCAACTAAACTTACAAGGTAGTCTTGTCTTTCTTTCATTAGCTGATATTTTAACTCGATAATGTGATTAGTTAACTCATCTGACTCATTCTTTGCTTCAATCCCATTTAGCACATCGAGTATCTCTTCGTATAAAGCTTCTGTCTTGCTCAAAAGCTGATAACCGAAAAAAAAGGACCAACTTTAGTACATAGAACAATTTGATATCAAGAAATATGCGAGATTAGATTGCATATATGCACCTCTGCTACTTCCTTTTTCAACCAATCCTGTTGAACATGGTCACCAAATTGAATAACAGGCGGAGGTAAATGGACTGAAAGAACATCAATTGGAGAGTAGCGGAAAAATGCAACCATATCCCCCATTCTGAAGCAAACAAAACTTTAATTAACCACCCATACACAAACATGTGTATATATGCTAAACGAAATTAGATACATTGAATATATTATTACCCGAGAATCGAAGGCAGTCTCTTTGCAAAGAGTGACCACAGCTAGCAACACGATTAGCAGTAGCGTGATTTGAAAAGCTAAGTTCTAGAAACTTCCCTAGCGACAATCCCCAAGCAGCATCAGACATAACGACTCGATGATTTGCAGGTGGCACCCCGTCTACATGGGTGCATCTCAAACAACGGTGCCACATCCATATCTTTCCCTCTTTCGCCCCAAATAACTTAAGTGATGGAAGACGTCTAACATTAATTGTTAGATTTCCCTGCTGGTGAGTGTAGCATGTCACATGGGCTTCAGCTGGTTCCTTGCAAGATTGACACAATGATGTCTGTCCAAAAAAAACCATGAGAATAAAAATGGTAAATCTTTAATCTTTATAGCGTAAATACAAGAAAAATAATAATAATAATATGTCAAATAAACTTACTTGATCAAAAAGATCATCTTGAAGGTATCTCCCAAGTGGTTTATCGAAGCAGCCATAGAATTTAATTCGCAGAAGTCTTGAACGTTCACATACAGTTCCATTTACCACACAATGGCTAGAAAATGAGACTAATATACTCTGGTTATTATCGGTGGCTGAATAGTATTCATCTAACTGCTTCTCATCTTGATCTGTAGTTGTTTCTAGTTCATCGCCTAATAAATTAGAGACTATTTCAATATCCCTATCAGCCATAGGGGAAGAGCTTTGACTTTCAACAACTACGTCCTGTCCTTCAACAAATACGGAGGAATCGGTGACTTCCAAAGGCAGGGAAACTGTACTACCGGAGAGAGTAGACAAACGATTATCAGCATTCATCGTTTCTGGTTCGTGTATTGAAGGCTTTATATTCATTTTAGGTAAACTAGCACCCTCATCAGCCAAGAAAGAAGTTTCCAGTGAAAGATGATACGCTGCAAAAATTGCATACTGAACCACATGTTTGACCTTCTTTAGTTCTTCGCGAGATGAGCCTTTCAGCAAGACCTGTAAAAACCCATGATAAAATAATAAGTAACAACATAATAAACTGAACATCTTTCAGAAAGCAAATAATTTACGCTTGGAATCTTACCGTACAACCCAAACGCCTCGGACAACCTTCAAAAAACATCAAAGTTTTGGATGGTTTCCTGTTGAGTTGGTTGGCGATTTCATGATCTTCTGTGATCCTTTCCAATCTGAAAAGCTCGCATTGGCCTAACCTAGTGGTGGAAATATGAACTACAGATGGAGTTATGGGAGCACCGGTACACCTAGATACACGCTCCAATAATGACCGTTTGATGTTCAATACCAATGAAATATCCTTGGCTAGAAGATACTCCTGTGCATATGAAGATACAGTTTTTTCCACCAGTAACACATTTGGACGATGAGCCTCTATCCTTGAAACAATCATCTTTAGATGATCCATTTCCTGTTGCAGTAGTGTTTCAATAGAAGATAGTTGATCATGTGATCTTTCGTATTCAAGTGCTCCGCCTAATATAAGTATTCTTGCGTTCTTGTATTGTGAAGTCATCCGTTTGTGCTTTATATTCTTTGTACAAACTACACCTTTAACAAATGCACTGCACAATATAATTTTATAAAGTTATTATTTCATTAATGAATCAATACTACATAAACCACAAATGCTAAAACCTATTCACTAGCAGAGTTAATTATTTACCTCTCAGCAGGACTTCCTGATGCTATACATTTAATTTTTACATAGTCACCAGGATCCATGCTTCCACCTCTGCTTGTATCTGGTTTCACAAAGTTAGCTGCTTGCCATGCTAATGATGTTATTATGTCAAGCCACTTTTCTGTTGAGTTGAATTCTGATTGTAACAATTGTGACACAAGCGCCCTAAAATGCCCCTGGACTACAACTTTTAACGGTTCCTGATGCTCATCATTTAGTTTGTCCTTTCGCGGTGACGAAAATGCACCACTTGAATCTCCCAATTCATCATCATCATCAGCATACGAAAAGAAATTACTATCTCCATCCTCGTTTACGTCATCTGGTGGAGGAGGAAACCAAATACGATCATTTGTTTCAAAATCTAACGGCTTAGGAGATTTCTCACACCGGTCGTTAAAGATGGAAAAATCATCATAAATCCCTTGTTCTTGGCCTTTTAAAACAGCCAAATGTTCTTGCTCAAATGAACCATCATTTGATGACCTTGGCGTGCCTTGATCATCCAAATTCCTAAGTCTACTTGAAGCAATTTGTATCCTAGAAGGACTATCCGAGGGACTTGAACCAACCGATACTAAACTATTAAAGTCGTGTCTAGTACTAACACTACTTGAATCTACATCGGAATTGTCAAGACTATATGGACTAAAAAAGTTCTTAGCAGAATCATCTGCCTCATCTTCATCACTCCTGTAATATAAATATAAATAACAATTCAAAATCAAAAAATCAAACAATAACTCAAAACTAAATTTATCTATAGGAAATAACTATTTTTGTACCTTGCTGACGAGCGGCGTACAGATACGGCTTGAAGAGACCGTCTATCAAATGATTCAAGCGAATCCGAAGGATGAATTTTATTGTTTGCAAACCGTTGTGCAATATCATCATTAGCACAATCCTTACAATATGCAGAAATCCTCATTTCACATTGGCAACACATATTATCACCACCATCCACCATTTCAACTTCACCAATATATAAAGATTCCAACTTCAAATAAAAGAACTAACAAATATCCAATCCTCAAGTCCCCAGAATAAAAAAGATTAAACCTTTTAACCCAAAAGCTAAAAAAACAAATTGGGTTGTTTGGCTGTAACTTATAAAACTAAAAAAACTGTATTTTTTTTCTTTCTTTTGTAAAACTGAAAGATTCATAAAAGGATTAAAAAATCTCCTTTAAGGACTAATATATTTACACACAGATTCTATAAACTATAACAACACCATAACACATCAAATCACACTTTTATAATAATCCACACCTTAATGATCCAATGATCATCGAATTAGGACACCCTTTAGTCAATTATGCATAAATAAACAACACCCACTACTTAAAACCCAAAAACAAACAAACCCCTAAATCAAATTCATCACCCAATAGCATAAACCCCTTCAGCTCAATCCAACAGTAAACCCAACAAGACTCAAATTAATTTATGGGTTTTTCAATTAAATGTGATTGGAACTTATACACAAAGTTTCAAATCAAATGGTTGGATATCAAGATAGAAATTTGTAATGTGTTTAATAAATATAAAGAAATGAAAGTTAGAGTATAATGAAGGTTAAAGGCTCACATCTCAATATGAAAATGAGCAAAGTAAAAACAGCAATGGTTGCTTAACATGATTTAAGGCAATGCTTTCATTTTTATTACTCAACCACATTTAAAAAAAGTGATACTATATACATATACAGTGTATCTATTTTAATAGGGTCCTCCTATGCGCACCCCCAAAGGTAGGGCACAGATTTTCACTTCGATTTCGCCAATCATGGGTATTTAATCATTGGTAATGATTTGTTTCTCGATTTTCGTGCCAAGTTTTTTTATCACTTATACCACTTATTTTTTTACAAGTTTTTTATACATTTTTTTTTACAGTTTTTTTTATAACTTATACAACTTTTTTACAACTTTTTTTTTTGGTTTTACAATTTTACAAGTTATTTTTTGGTTTTACAAGTTTTTTATGATATAAATTCAGTTTTAAAACTTTTAAAAAAACCGTAGTCGAAAAATTTTGGCGCCGTTCGAAGGTTGCAAAGTGAGATTTTATCCCACTTTGCCGTCCATTCGGTTTTCATCATCGCTTCGGAAAGTTTTTAGGCTCAAAAATCATCGCCTCGGAAAATTTTTAGGCTCAAACCCGAAGGTTGCAAAGTGAGATTCGATCTCACTTTACCGTCCATTCGGTTTTTATCATCATCGCCTCGGAAAGTTTTTAAAGTTTTTAGGCTCAAAAATCATCATCGCCTCGGAAAAGTTTGTCACAACTGCACAAAGTCACCATTTCACATGAACTCGCACAAATCGCACTCACAAAATCTGCACAAGCCTCACAAATCTGCACAAGCCTCACAAAACTGACAAGCACAAGACTCACAGTTTCACAGGTTTCACAAGTTACACAAGTTACACGTTTTGAACATGATTCTCACAAGTTACCACTGCAAAAGTTCACATTCGGTACTAAGATTCTCAAAAGTTCACAAGATGTACTAGTACTAAGATTCTCACAAGTTACCACCCCATATGAAAGCAACAACACCAACAATCCCAGCTGAAAGCAACAACACCAACAACAATACCAGGTGAAAGCAAGCTACACCAACAAGTGGTCCAATAACAACACTAACAACACTATAATCCTAGGCAGGCACCCCATATAATCCCAGCTGAAAGCAACAACACAAACAAGTGGTCCAGATCAACAACAATCAACCAACAACAACTAGTGGTCCAGATCAACAACAACAATCAACCAACATGTCTAGTTCACCATTTAACACACAAGAGGTAAACAACTTATCAAAGGCTCGTATTATTAGCTTTATAGCTCATGTTGGTCTGAAATTCAGTTTTGCCTCGCCAAAACTCTTTTTAAGTTTTTTTAAAAACAAATCATCATCATTTTTTTTATTTCATTAAAGTTGCAAATGACTTGAATGGTCACTTTACCATCCAGTAATGAAATTTTTTTATACAAAAACACTAAGTTTTTTTCATTAAAGTTGCAAAGTGAATCACTTTACCATCCAATAATGCCAAGGATAACGCGGGTGCTGCCAAGGATAACGCGTGTGCCTACGTAGGCTTTGCCCACAAAAGAAGTCCTCCTATGCAGCAAACCTGCAAAACAAACATACAAACATATAAGAAAACAATATTTAGATCTAAAAGGCAATGATGATTTTTTTTAAACTTAAAAGAGTTTTTTTAACAACGAAACATACGAATAATATACGAGCCACAAAACCACCATAGCTTCAAGATCTAACAAGTGTAATACTTGTTAGATCAAAGTTTTTAGATCTGAAATCTTATCAAATAATAAAAAAAAAAAAGTAAAGTTTTTTTTTTACCAACCTCAAGTTAATTTCCAAAACACCACAACTTCAATTTTTAAAAAACATTTCAGATCTAAAAACTTAACTACGAATAATATACGAGCCACAAAACCACAATAGCTTCAAGATCTAACAAGTGTAAAACTTGTTAGATCAAAAATTTTAGATCTGAAATCTTATCAAATAATCAAAAAAAAGTAAAGTTTTTTTTTTACCAACCTCAAGTTAATTTCCAAAACACCACTTCAATTTTAAAAACATTTCAGATCTAAAAACTTAACTACGAATAATATACGAGCCACAAAACCACAATAGCTTCAAGATCTAACAAGTGTAAAACTTGTTAGATCAAAATTTTTAGATCTGAAATCTTATCAAATAATCAAAAAAAAGTAAATTTTTTTTTACCAACCTCAAGTTAATTTCCAAAACACCACAGCTTCAAGATCTAAAAAAGATTTCAGATCTAAAAACTTAACTACGAATAATATACGAGTCACAAAACCACCATAGCTTCAAGATCTAACAAGTGTAAAACTTGTTAGATCAAAGTTTTAGATCTAAATCTTATCAAATAATCAAAAAAAAGTAAAAATTTTTTTTACCAACCTCAAGTTAATTTCCAAAACACCACAGCTTCAAGATCTAAAAAAGATTTCAGATCTAAAAACTTAACTACGAATAATATACGAGTCACAAAACCACCATAGCTTCAAGATCTAACAAGTGTAAAAAGATTTCAGATCAAAAAACTGTAACAACGATTTCAAAATGAAACGCGTAAACCACGTAAGCACCACACACGTATACACACAAAAACACAAACACGTCTTTGTATTAACAATATGCCCATTCAGATTCAAGATCTAACAAGTTTTACACTTGTTAGATCAACGATTTTAGATCAAAAATCATAAGATCTAAAATTTTTTTAGAGAAAGAGTGGTAATACCACCGGAGAGATAGATGGTTTCAAAATGACAGGGACGAATAACACCAAAGAAAAAGACAGAGAAACCATGTGACACAACACGGTTTCAAAATGAAACGCGTAAACCACTTAAGCACCACACACACGTATACACACAAAAACGCACCCGTCTACACACTTAATAACAAAAAACGCGTTTTTATAAGTTTTTAAAAGTTAATAACGTTTTTTTAAAAAGTTTTATAAGTTTTAAAAGCTAATAACGTTTTTTATATAAGTTTTAAAGTAAAAGTATTAATAAAGTTATTAAAAGTAAAAAAAAGAGTTAATAACGTTTTTTTTAAGTTTTTAAAAGAAAACTTTTTTTATAAGAAAACTTTTTCTTTTACAAACTTTTTTTTAAAAGTAAAAGTATTAATAAACTTTTTTTTAAAAGTAAAAGTATTAATAAACTCCTTTTTAAAAGTAAAAGTTTTTTAAAGTTTTTTAATAAAATGTATTAATATAAAGGTTGTTGTGTTTTTATATTGTATAGGTGTTCTGGTGAAGTTGATTTAATTAATTGGGTGCGATCTACTTCTGAATCGATTGGTTTTGTTATTGTTATTGGAAAAAGTAAAACAGATAGGGGCTATAAGTACTCTATCGAATTTTTGTGTTCTAGACATGGGACGTCTTCACGTGAAGGTTTAGAAGATGAACTTCAACGGCAGACTAGTACCGACAAATGTAATTGCCCATTCAGATTACTAGCTAAATTTATAAAACGTTTTAATGGTTGGATATTGAAGGTTAAGTGTCCGGGGCATAATCATAATTTTCCAGACTCGTTGCATGGTTTTTCACAGGCCATGCGATTAAATGAAAGTGAGTTAGTTTTTGTGAGGCAGATGACAAAACAGCGTGTAGCACCACGAATTATACTTTCTTCAATAAAAGAGATGGATCCTAATAACGTGTCTACCATTAAAATGGTGTATAATGCACAAGAAAAGATACGCCGCATTGCGGGTGATTTGACTCCGATACAATCGCTTTTAGTACATTTGCGAGGTAAAGGTTATACATATTACCCTAGGATAAATGACCACACAAATGAGCTGGATGAAATATTTTTGTTCACCCGACGTCATATGCCCTGTGGACAACATATCCGGAAATCATGCTGATGGACTCCACATACAACACCAACATGTTTAAACTGCCATTCTTTACAGTTGTTGGGGTTACTCCAACAAACACAACATTCTCAATGGCGTTTATCTTTTTGGACAAGGAAAAAGCCAAATTTCAAATGGGTGTTGGAATGTGTTAAGTTGGTGATACAAGAACAATACTACCCGCGGGTTATCGTCACCGACAGAGATTTAGCGTTGCTTGGGGCATGCAGAAGAATTCCAAACGCTAACAGATTACTCTGCGATGGCATATCAATCAAAATGTGGTAAAGCATTGCGCACACAGATTCATACGTTAAAGGAGTATGAGTCCGTTAGATTGACATGGGATTCGATGATTACGCCCAACCAAAGAAGTGTTCGGCATTATTATCACACCCACGTGGGTTTATTGGTCCAAAAATGGTACTCGAATTGTTATTTAATAATACATTTTTTATTAT
Source organism: Chrysanthemum makinoi (assembly GCA_910596185.1). Taxonomy (NCBI): domain Eukaryota; kingdom Viridiplantae; phylum Streptophyta; class Magnoliopsida; order Asterales; family Asteraceae; genus Chrysanthemum; species Chrysanthemum makinoi. The sequence goes on from OU343220.1 coordinate 28,897,288, forward strand.
TATTTAATAAATAACTACTCGGATTGTTTTCCCACTTTAGTAATTCTTTGTTTTCTCAGATGTTTTCCAGTATTTTCGTAACTGGCTGCGAGATTACGATCGCATGTTTGTGTCGTACATTACCGATCAATATCGCAGCTCGCCAAACAACAACATGTAGAGTTGAGGGTCAACACGCGCGTTGAAGTTATACTGGGCTCCACACATCCAGCTTAGACACGTTGTTGTGTTCGGTCGACAAGATTATAGCTGCGCAAGAAACCGCGATACGAGCCTCTTTGAATATAAGCAAAATCAAGAAACTGCATGCTTGTAAGAGCACTCTATTTAACGAATTGCGGTATAATGTTTCAATGGATGCTTTAATGCTCATACTCGCAGAAAAGAACGGGATGTTGACCCACATGCATGTGGTCATCAAATGCGGTTAGTGTATGGTTTACCATGCTATCACCAACTGTACTGGCTTCAAGCAAACTGTAACGCCCCGACCCGACAAGGGTAAAGGAATCACAAATAATGGTGTCATATCAAAGCAAACATAAATATCCAAAAGAAGTCTTAACATACATACGGAATAATTCAAGTCAACATGACTTCAATACAAAGGTCCCAGCGGAAAAATAAACTCCAACAAAATATCTGAAATAATGAAGTCTTAAATGGAATACTCTATAAGCTTATAGATGACATTAATAATGAAGGGGTTTTGTAGTTATTTTTTCGGAGGGGTTTTGAAGTCTTAAATAAGCTCATAGAGTATTCCACTCGGCTGACATACGTGATCAACTGAAATAATGAAGTCTTAAATGGAATACTCTATGAGTTATTTAAATACTCTATTGATTTGCTATTTTCGGAGGGGTTTTGTAGTTATTTTTATTTATTAAATAAAATACGTGAGATCGATACTTTGTGCTTCTTATTAATTTGTTTAGGTATTAGTCATTAATCTGGTTAAATTTGAAGAAAGAAAAAAAGAAAAAAAAAAATGATATCTTTACATATATAGAGACCTACTCGAAAAGATTGTGTTATATTGTTATGTAACTTTTGATAGTATTGGTAAATATATAACAAGCTTTTTTTTTACTCAAGAAAGTGTAATAAACTAGGATTAATTATTTAAAAATGTTTCATACTTGCCATTATTTGTTATTGTGTGTATTGCTTTTTGTTGTTGTTATTGTGTGTACTGAACTTTAAAATTTTGATTATTATGTGTATTTTGTGACCATTCAGCTATGTAAAATGACCATTTACTCTTCAAAATTTGAAAAAAAGTAAAAGTAAAATGGTCATAAAATACACACAATAATCGAAATTTAAAAGTTCAGTATACACAATAAAAAAAAATTCAGTACACACAAAACAAAAAATGACAAATATGATACATTTTCAAACAATTAACCGTATAAACCAACATATCTTTTCTCAACAATACTATTAAGTTCGTCTTTATAGAAAGAGGAGAGTTAATTTACATACAAAACTTTTTTCACATATCAAGGAACCCATCTCCACCATCCATTTAAAAAGAAATCAATGGCTGAGATTAAAAACATTTTATTATTTTACATATTTTTTATAATTTAAATATCTCTTAAACCGTTAATCGTTAAGCGAAAATATTTACACCGTCACGACGAGCATTTAAATATCTTTCTATAGACGGGTACCTTGATATACTTTCGGAAAAAGAAAAAAAAAATCGGTTTTTCACTTTTTTTGTTTTTTACGTTACTGAAATTTGCATGAAAAAGAATCATATATGATTAAATAATAAATTAATATCGCATTTAATATTAGTATTTGTGACAACTCGTAATTTCAGGTCATTTTACAAACTTTGAAATTTTTTACTATTCATCTCGGGAAGTTACTATTCATCGGTTACTATTCATCATTTTACTATTCATCGTTTTTTAAGTCGATTTGATATTCTGAGAACGTATTTCAAAATTTTACTATTCACGAAACACTATTAATTCCCGGAGAAAAATCACTATTCATGATTCACTATTCATCATTTTTCGTAAACTAGGGTTACGAGTATCAAATCTCGTTAACCGTAGGGTTTAAATTAATTCATGAACAATCATTAAGGACATTTCATATAGACTAGATTTAGTCTACATATCATTAGCAACATCATCGTCATATTAGTTCATGCATGGATTTACATTTTCCATTAAACGTATAATTTCCTATTAAATAAACGCTATCGCGTAATCATTTATTTTGAACATTTGATCCGACACTTCCAAAAATTATCCTGATATATTTTTATACTCATTTTAAAACTATAAAAATTATATTATTAGTTTACCCTATGTTTTAAATTTATTTTGTATATAAATTGTTATGTATACATATTTACGACAGTTTTCGTAAATACTACTCGATAATTATTATTCCACTAAATTTTTGTAAAAAATGTATTTTTATAATTTTTATGACATCGATATATTTTAATTTGTTCCGTTAAAATTTATTTCTAGCTAACGCTACCCCAAATACCTATTTTAACTTACAACTTACAAACTATACTTATACATTTATACACTACTCAATCAAAATACATTTCTCTTTCTTTTGTTTTACCCTTGTCGACCAAGATACATGACTCAACACAATTTGGACATAAAAATCTTAACTAGCTAATACACATGTACCATATAGACCTACACTTGTAGTATTTTTTAATTATATACTCATTATACACATACATACCCATATCTTTTGGTGAAAAAAAAAACAAACCTCTCCATCTTACGCTTGCAAACCGGCCAAGGAGAAAAACCAAGAAGGAAGCCAAAATTTTTCAAGATCAAGCTAAATTATACACTCTAGTATACTCTTAGTTAAGGTTTTGCAATAAAAACCTAGGGTATTTAGGAAAAACCTTGTTCCATAAACCTCATCATCATACTAGTAAGCATTTCATGATCATTTTTAATCTTCCATATTCATACTTTAGTTATTTTTATCATGCTTGAAGAAAACATGCAAGTATATGAGTATCTATACCACTTTTAATGTTTTTAGTACTTATAATTAGTATATACCATCCTATAATTAATCCCTTGAAACATATCATTTTTAATGATGTTTAGGAACCCATGACACCCTAAGAAGGTGTATGGTAGGTTTAGAATAGATTTGGTGTTGATTTGAAGTGGTTAGAATAAGTATTACGCGAGAAAAATCAATTTCGACAACATTAAATAAGGGTCTGATTGTATTTGTGAAATCTGGAAATTTCGACAGGAGATAAAATATTTTGGGCTAGATATTCAGAAAATATACTTTAAAACGAAAACGTGGTCGCTTGAACGGGTTAAAACGGATTTATAACGAAGAAGTTATGCTATTTTCAAGTTTAACGACGAAAACTATATTTTTCGGGAAAAATCAGCATGCTGTCCAGATTTTTAAGGGTAAAAAATGAGTCTTAAGCGTTATCTAAATGAGTCGATTTATCAAAAATATATTAGTATACTTTAACACGAAGTTAAGGATATATAAAACGTAGAAAACGGACTTATTACGACTAAATTACACGTATTTAAATAAGGTTGACGTAACTATTTTCACAAGTATAATACATATATATTTCCTATTAGCAAAAACTAGTTGTCGCTAGTGATCATGTTGAGAGTCGTTTTTAACATCGATAGAATACTTTTTAGAAAACGATGTCTTCTAGTAAAAGTAAGTTCACCTAACCTATTTTTCAAAATGTTCAACCGTTCGTCAAACGGAGTTGTAACGAATAAAATACGGTCACTCAAACTTTGCCGAAAATTACCCTTAAACAATATTTTTGGTACAAGTACCCTACTTTACGTATGTTTTTCTCCATGATCGAGACCTCTATGATCAAAACTTAAAAGCTAAGACTTTGAGATAATGTTACAAGCTTTCCAAAACCATTGAGTTTGTTTCCTAACACTCGATATTCATTATTTTACGACTAACTTTTCGAGGCCATTTAGTCATTTTCATGAATTGTCAAATTAAATTGTTTTACGACGAAAAACTATAATTTCTTAATAAATCACTAAATGACTACCGTATGATATCATTTCAACGTAAGTACTTGCAAAGTAATTTATAACTTGACAATACGTTATAAACTTATTTTTCGATGATAAACTTTATTTTAAAAAATGCACAAGTGGTATGGATATCATATGAGTTGCATGCATAACATTACATCATAACTTATATTAGAATCATATCATTCATAATAGGTCGCGGTTAGAGATCGCGCCACATTTCAGTGTACTCACTTTTGCCATCACATCATTATATCAAGTGAGTTTTCATAGCCCCGTTTTACAAGTTTATACATTATTTCAAACCTACGGGGGAGAATACATTGCACATAATTTTTATTACGATACCAAGTATATCAAATTCATTACATTGCTTAAGTTACTTCATTGCCAATTGAATGTCCCCAATTCATAATCATGAACCGTTAATTTCGGAAGAAGCGAGGGTGAGTGAATAGATCTATTGAGGGTGACTCCTCCATCCGGGTCGGTGGTCCCAACTGGTCAAACTGATGCATTTAATTTAATATCATTATTTGAGTTGTTTGGCAAAACACTCTGTTGGGACGAACATCAGGAACAGTCTAGCTTCGGTATCATGTGCTTATAGCAATTGTATCATTTTTATGTGACATATTTGTCATACATGGCCTATACTTGTGGTAGTCGTATAAAACATTTACATAAACTCTATGAACTCACTCAACCTTTGTGTTGACACTTTTAGCAATGTATTTTCAGGTATCTAAGGCACATACTTCATGGCATGCATAAGGACTTATCATAGAGTCGCGGTGACGACGCGTCTCACATGGATTTTATGCACCTTAAAACATCGTTTGGATTGTATCAAACTTATTTCCGCAAATGTTGACTATCTTTTTGGGACCTATCTTTTGTAAACTCTGAATGTTTTATTATATCAAACGATGTATTTTTCAAACGACACTTTAGGTCGTTCAATATAACTGTGATTGTGGTGCTATGACAGTCATCCCCCAGGAATTCCATTCCGCTGCAAAACAGTTAATTTGGGGGTATGACAGTATTAAATCATATATGATATGTAATATCACATGTGATATGATATGTGATTTTACACTAATATCAAATGTGATATTACATATATCATATATGATCTACACTAATATCACATGTGATATTAAATTAGTGTTTAACTATATATGATTTTTTAATGCAAATTTCAGTAACGTAAAAAAAACCGAAAAAACTTAAAAAAAAAAGTGAAAAATACGGGAAAAAAAAAAGAAAATAAAATGTTGAAAGTATATCAAAGTGTCTATCTATAGAAAGATAATTAAATGCTCGTCGCGATGATATATTTTTTTCGCTTAACGATTAACGGTTTGAAAGATATTAATATTTAAATAAAAATGATGAAAGTTGATTTTTTAAATTGTTGGGATTAATCTCATCTATTAGATAAATAAAAATAAAATGTGGAGATTGATCATTTGATATGCAAAAAAATCTTTTGTCCTTAAATGATCTTAAATCTTATAGAAAACAATGTTTCTTCTTGTACTGCGGGGGCGTTTTAACCTTTTCATTGGGTTTGAACTTTGCTTGATGCCATGGAGGGCAAAAATGGATTCCATAGAACTCCAAGGTTTAGATCTAAAACTTGTAGCAAGCGGCTAATTTATTAATAGAAAATTGGTAAGCGGTTTCTTTCCCCTCACACTATTGGTTCGTACGATGCTTAACTTGTGTCTAATTAATTAAATTCTGTGATCTACTTTTTTTTTTGAACGGCAAACAACTTTTCATTCCATCCAGAAATATGTACAATAGTTTGGACTAGAAAGGTTCTAGCCATTACATTTTATCACCTAAGACATCGCCTTATTGAGGATACACAAAGACTATTATGATCATGTTGTTGGAGTGTCGAAAGCATGCCACATCTCCCAAGTCCACTCCTTTTTTTTAGCTTTATGTTTCACCCATGCAAAAGTGATTGCTTGGACTTCCCCGAATAGCCCTTGTAAGTTTACACGCTTGCCTTGGAAAATCACTTCATTTCTCATCTTCCAAATGGACCATGTTCCGGCTAGAATGATCATCTTTATCAAATCCTTTTTGCCCGCTGAGCAACCAATATGATTATGGACATCGAAAAAATCACGAACCGTGTGGGCATAAATTGGTGGAATGCGACACCAAGAACTGGTCTGTTGCCAAAGTAATGCAGCTGCAGCGCAAGAGTTAAACAAATGAGCTGCGTCTTCTTCCCCATCTCCACAAACTCGTCACAATGACGACCCACTTAGAATCCTCCTCCTCTTAAGTCCGTTGTATGTAGGAAGCCTATCTTGTTCTGCCCTCCATGCGAAAACATAAACCTTTCTTGGAACCCACTTGAACCACGAAAAGGGGTAAAATGGGACCGCATACTTGGCAAGCAATTTCCTACATTGACCCACTGAGAACGACCCCTCTGGGCTGCTCGGCCAGCACCACCTGTCAGCGGTAGGAAGTAATACAATTGACGAGACCAAAGTGCTACATCCATAGTTGTCAAGATCCCGATCCTGATCTTAGGATCTTACGATTTTACGATACTGCAAAGCAAAAACGATCCGGATCCTACATAGGATCTTTGCAAGCTTAAGATCTTATAGGATCCCGATCTTTACCATACGATCTTACGATCTAATCCGATCCGATCTTACTTTTCTCGAATTACAAACTAAAAAACTACAAATTTATGGGTTGTTTGTTTGTAGAATTCAAAAAACAATATGTTAATATTTTTAAATATTTTATAATCATAATTTATGACAACATTTATATGAAACATTCATAGTATTTTATGGTTATAATGTATTAGAATTTGTTGATTTGTATAAAATTACATAAAGTATTAAGAAATAACATTAGAGTTGGATCTTAAGATCCCGATCCGATCTTACGATCACGATCTTGCAAAGACAAAAACGATCCTGGGTAGGATCCCGATCTTGACAACCTTGGCTACATCCTTGAAGTTCCACCTCTACTTATTCGCTGTATCTTGCTATTGGTCAGAATCACTGCACACAATTCAATAATAATCGTAAAGTAATTATTTTGTCTTATTTTAAACTTTGTATAAAGAATTATTTTGTACACGTATGTATATTTGTACATTTTATAAAGGTACCTCTGTGATTCCTTTGACCATAGCACAATGATATCATCAACGTATAGTTGTATACCTGGCTGGTTTAATGAATGGATCTCACTTAATATTAACTAATCAAATAGTACATGTTTATGGAATTAAGAATAAGGTATCGGTGATGATCATGTGACATGTGAATGTGTTCATGTGGTGCGAACATTTTTAGGTAATCATTTGTTTTTATCACAAAGACATGATACTTAGGTGTCGTTTGGTTTAAATGTCCGAAATGATAATCAGTATAGATTTGATATAGGAGTGAAATAAGAATGACTATAAGTTGATGTATCAATCTTATAAATATTGTTTGATAAGATAATTAGATGAATTGTAGTATAAATTCTGAGAGAGGATATGATAAGCCCGGGAATCAAATTTCATAGAAGGCAAGTTGCTAAGGTATGGAGTATGGCAAATATTGAGATATCATATCTATATTTGATATCGGGGCTCACTAACTAAACACTTGAATCATATCCACTATGATTCGCTCATTCCGATTCCCCCTTACAAAACGCACCCTTAGTAATAAAAAGATGCTTTGATTACTTTCTTTGTCAAAAATTTGAGTTAAGTGAAACAACACTAGTTAACCAAAATTAATATGTATACTTCAATCTATAGTAGCTAGGTATTCACACGTCGTGGCGGTAAATACCCTGCAATATAATTTAGATTTAAGATCATTTGAGGACAAAAGATGTTTTACATACCAAGGGATCAATCTTCACTATCTATCTTTCCTCTATTTTTATTTGATCTAATGGATGAGATTAATCATAACAATTTAAAAAATCAACTTTTATCCTTTTTTTTCTAAAGTATTAATATCTTTCAAACCGTTAATCGTTAAGCGAAAAAAAAATATATCAGTATGACAAGCATTTAATTATCTTTCTATGGATAGACACTTTGATAGACTTTCGACAAAAAAAAAATCGTATTTTTCACTTTTTTTTTCCTTACATTTTTTTTGTTTTTTTTTCGAAACTGAAATTTGCATGAAAAACATCACATGTGATTAAATACTAATTTGAATATCACATGTGATATAGTGTTAAATCGCATATGATAAATTTGAATATCACATGTGATATTAGTGTTAAATCACATATGATAAATTTGAATATAACATGTGATATTAGTGTTAAATCACATATAATAATATATCATATGTGACTTAACACTAATATCACATGTGATATTTCATATCATATGTGATTTAACACTAAATATAACATGTGATATTTAAATTAGTGTTTAATCACACGTGATTTTTTCATGCAAATATCATATTCGAAAAAAAGAACGAAAAAAAGACGAAAAAACGTGAAAAAAAAGATTTTTTTTTCTTTGTTCGAAAGTATATCAAAGTGCCCGTCTATAGAAAGATAATTAAATACTCTTCGCGATGGTGTAATTATTTTCTCTTAACGATTAACGGTTTAAAAGATATTTATATTATAAAAAATATGTGAAATAATAACATGCTTTTAATCTCAACCATTGATTTCTTTTTGGATGAAAGGTGAGGATGAGTCTCTTTGTATGTGAAAAAGGTTTTATATATAAAATAACTATCCTCTATAATTTATTTGATTTCATATATTATGCGAAAGAAAAATGATAGATAGGCCTAAAGATGGACCTAAAGATGGACCTAATGCTTAAATGACTTGTACAATTATGCAATTGTACAAGTCATTTAAGCATTAGGTTCATCTTTAGGTCTATTTATTAGGCCCACATATCATTGCTCTTATGCGAAAATAGTATAACATCAACGTAAGAGCATTATTTATGCAATAAGCTTATTATATTATTAACTCATTTTTCAATATAGTATGGGTACGCACACGTTGCGACGACGATTACCATGTGATTAAAGTCCAGACACCAATAAAATAACAATGACGAGTTGATTACCCTGAGAAAAGTAAAAAGAAAATGATCCCGGTCCGGCCGGGTTAACCCCGTTTTTTACCGGTTTTGACGGTCCTATCAGGTTCGTTGTCAGACGGATTTTATTGGTTAGCCGAACCGGTGACGACTCTGGTTCCCGGTTAAATCGGTTGAACCCGTTGGTCCGGTCCGGCTTCTAAAACCATAGGTACCATTAATTTGTTTGTATATAAATTGTTTAAAACTTTTTGTATTTTTATTATTTTATTAGTTTGTACAAGATGCATAATAATATGTATTTTACATTTCAGGAGTGCTTCAAAAATAACATTTATTAGAAAGTTGAAAAATGAATAGGTAGTTAAAGTTGTAGTCGTTTTATTTTAATTTATTTTTTTTTTTAATTATTATATTAAATTATTGTATTTTTTAATTTTTTTAAATGTCTACAAAACTTGTTTTAAAGTGTTATAACTAATGTTATTATAGATGTACTTATTAAAATTTTCATTTATTTATGATGAGTATGCCGCAAGCTATTAATTTCATAGCAAAACCAATACAATTCCATAATAAATTAGTGTGTTAGCTTAATATTTTATGACTGACATTTTAGGAAGTTCCCAAAAGCTTTATAATGTAGATAGATAAAATAAATTCAACTCCAAATTAAAATGTACTACTAACAATTTATAGAAATGGATATAGTGTTTATCTACCCTACATATAATGGAGGAAGATCATTCATCTATTAATTGCAAACTTAAATATTAAGCAATATAACTCTACATGCATGTAAGGGTGATCAATGGTTCAAAACCGGATCGGACCGAGACCAAACTAGTCTAAAACTTTAGACTGAGGATCGGATTGAATGTGTTCAATCCAGTCCGGGTTGGTCCGGTGTGGTCCAGTATTCGGTCCGGTCCGGTCCTTCAGTCAGTCCGGTCAAAAAGGCATAATAGTCAGGTTCTACGTAAGATTGGTCCAGACCGAACCGGACCGAGAGAAAAATAAGTAAAAACTCCGGACCGAGACCGGACCGCTAGACCTTCAGTTTGGTCGGTCCTCTCGGTCTCGGTCGGTTTTAAGTCTGCGATGCTCATCTTACATGAATATTATACAATAAATTTATGCACCAATATATATATTTAACACATTCAATTAATGTAATAAGTAAAGGAAAATGATTGGGAAGACTAATTATGTGCTTAAAGATGTGACTAAAAACATGTGGCATGATCCTGGTGGTTTATAAAAAAGCGGGTCCCATTGCTGTAGCCATCAGGATGATGCCACATATGATTAGTCATATCTTTAGGCATATGATTTAGGTCTCCCAATCAGTACTCATAAGTAAAACACCCTTAATACAAAAATACAATTATAAATCATATGGTATTAAAAAAAAATTATTAGAATAAATTTTTAAATATTCTCTTCAAATATACTAAAACATCCGTGAAATAAAATTTAATACAATTTATCAAAAACAATTAAATGACACGTCTATGTTATTTATTACCTACTTTTAATATATTATAATTTATCATTGTTTGAAGTTACTAGAACTTAAAATTCCTGTTAGGAAAAACGTATTATTACTATATATATAATTTGGCGTCATGAAACGGCGCCCACTTACGTCGTTTAGGGCTATTCGGTTTATGGGCCTGTTTTTTTTGCGTTTCTCTTGAGCCCGTTACTCTGGAAAAGCTTGCGTTTTTCTGGTCCAAAGCTGCCGACATACATTGCTTTCTCCTTGATACGTGGCCTTTGTTAACCTGGCCGCCTCTACAATACGTCGCTTTTTCCAGATAATTCTCAAACAACCGATAACATATGGCGGTCTGCAACGGCCCAACATCAACCGGAGACGAAGCATCAGGTACAGAAGATACCGAACCCACACTTTCATGAGAGATGCGAGGAGAAGATAAGTATCAAAAGAGAGGCGGTAGCTTCAATGAAAATTTTTTTTTACAAACGGCCTGCAAAAGATAACGGACTCACCTGCAAAAGAGGACGTGAGATACAAAGATATCAGCTGATCGAACCGGTAGGGTTTTTTTTGATTATTGGTGTTAACTATTTGTTGGCATCTTAGGTTTTGCAAAGTTTAGATGTATATGTTATTTGTTTTCTATGTGGGTTTTGGGAATTAGAGTATTTGATAACTTATTTACACAACCAATTACAGGAGGATCTAACCGGTTTGTGTTTAATTATGTGGGTTTTTGGAATTAGAGCTTTTCCGGAGTCTGAACCGATTACTGGTAGAAATTACGACAACGGAGTTCTTGCTTTGCTTTGAAGATTGGGTTTAGTATTTGAACTTGAAAGTGAATAGGGAAGTGGGTTTCTTCATGTTGTAGATGTTGCCCGCCAGGTGTTCGATGAAAGACTTGACAGACTACGGTTTGTGGTAAGTCTTCTTTGATCTTATCACATCAAAATATTTAACTAACATTGAGGTTAAATCGATTTACAAAGGTTTGCTTTGGTGTTTTAAGGTCAATTAGTGTAGTGATAAGTGGTTTCCATCAAACTTACCTTTTTCTTATATAAATACACCCACCATGCACTTTATATTGTTGGGTTATCTTCTATTGGATAATATATGCCGAATCACTTAGCTCAACTAGACTATAGTTATCGATAGCATATTATATACCTATATAGTCTTTGTCAAAATACAAAAATGATTAAATGTTGATTAGCTTTTGTTAAAAATGCGTTGTCTGACATTCTTTGATTGCATTTTAATCAAATGATACTTTGCTTTTTTAGCGAGCATAAATAATGATTAGCCGCTTTGAGATTAATCGATTCAAAACATCGAGTCAAAAACTTAAAATAATTTTTTTTTTGAACTGATTAGAAAAGGATCCTGTCTCCTCAGGTGCCAATAACAAACGAAGTCATTCGGCCGCTCAAGATAAGTGGACTCATTAGTTTTTATGTTGTTAGACCGATGCATACGGGATACGATTGATGGTTTAAGTTATTATAATTGTTACTGAATTGCAGGTGTTAACGCGGGGGCTGCAACTGTTATAATCAACTGAAGGTATGTTAATCAGTCCTTCTGTGCAATATGGGTTTATTGGCTTTGTTACTTTTCATTGTTTTCTGAGTTTGGTTACTGGTATGTTGCTGCAGTTATAAGCCGCTAAAAGTGACAAAAAAAGGCTTTTCAACCGCGGGTATTCTTATTCGTGTACCTATTTCGGCTGGAAGGTCTGTTGTATCGACATTGTCACACATAGGTGGTAAATGGTCTCATGAACACAGTTGGAGTGTCGTTGGGTTGTGGAAGTGATGCTGCTCATCTTTCGATAATGGGCTATGACCCTTAGGTGTATTACTGTCGTAGAGGCGCGCTTGAATTCATGGGTGCTGGATTGGCCATGGCATCAGGGTATATTCAAGGAACCTTTGCTGCCATTGACAGCAGGTTTGATGCTTATATCGTCCTTTCTTAGACAATGGTACTTCTGTTACTGGCTTACAACTCATTGCATTTGCTATTTTTTTTTTGTTTTACTTCGTTTGTATGTGGTTTGTAAGTAAACCTTGGCTGTCGTTGAACATGTTTGTTTGTGTTTTCCTCTTATTCTTGCAGCTGAAGTTGATGTTCCAAGGAACAGTCGTTCGGCTGTTCCTTTGCCTAAGGGTATGTTCTTATACGTTTGCCTAATGCAGCTGAGGTATGTTAACAAAGTACTAATTGCATTGATGTATTCTGATGAATTATCATGTATTTGTGCTTGATTATTGAGTTTTTTTTTTACACTTTTTATAGGCAATGTTACACTTTGAGCACCATCATAGTAAAGGTTGCAACTATTGGTCTTTATATGAGCGGCAAGTGCACAGGTGTGTATCATACTTTTATTGTTTGGAATCATGAATTCTTCTCATAGTACGTATGGTTAGCTGCTTTACATTTTATGATCTAATGTGTGGATTTTCTAATCCATTTGCACAATGAATGGATCTTACGAATTTCGTATGTTCACTACAAGGGAAATTTCTTCTTATTTTTTCTGAAATTATGTTATTGGATGTGGCTGTTCATACATATTTCCTTTACAGGGGCATGTTACTTGCTATTATACAACATGTTTTGTCCCTTAAGTGACTATCTTGGAGCTGCTTTCCAGAAATCTATGGTTTTTTTTTTTTTTTTTTTTTTTGCGAGCTCTGATTGACATGCTGAAATTTATTTCTATTTCTGCAACTTTATTATCATGTTTAGGATTTGATCATGTCGCTTTATTGTTGTAATCAATCTTTATATACCATTTTCGCTTTTAAAATATTTTATTTTTTTAGTCGTTAATCAAGTTCTGCTTCAGGATGTCGCCGGGTGCGATGGCTTGCATTTCTGTTTAGCTAATGTCCATTCTTGAAAAGCTTCATCAAAGGGGGTAAGACTTATTGACATTGCATGGTTCTTACTTTTTTAAATATGTTAGACTAATTTAAACATCAAAGCTCAAATTATATGTTAAAAATACAACCACAATGGTTACAATATTGTTTAATACACTATTTTTGGTTGGTCAACCTCAGTGAGTTGATGAGAAGAAGTTAAATCTTTTGTAAAAGTGTCATAAATCTTCAATGTACTGGATTTTAGTGATTCAATTTTGACCCATTTATGAGTAGATGGGTGGGTTTACTTATTGTTTTTGTCCAACGGGTCAAACGGATAAGATATATTATTCTTTTTTTCAACTACCGAAACCCTTTTATGGAATTGATAGTTAGTATGTTCTTGCCACTTACATTGTATTGCCTACGGTTATGGCTGCAAGCATGCAACTATGAGAAAACATATTTTAACTTACCCGGATGCTGGTGCAGGACTCACTTGCACGGAGTGGGCGACACATTGCGACTATTATTGGCGCTACTTTTCCAGGTGCAATATTTTTATGGAGATTTTCCTCTCAGATGTTACACATTCAACGGGTTTGGGTCATAGTGTCTGATTTTTCTAACTTTTGCAGTGACTTAATGCACCTCTAATGGTCACATTATAGGAATGTATTGGATGGTTAAGGGTGGAGCCTTTTTGTCAGAGAATTCAGCGGACCAATGAAATTTATTATGAAAAAAGTGACATGCGTGACTCGCAACAGAACTTACTTAGATTTGTGGTAACATGTAGATTGGGGACTGAAATGGGGATCAGATGGGTGCGTTTGGGATGCTGAAATGGGGGCTGACGTAGGTGTTGAAGTGGGCTGAAATTGGTATGTTTGGGTGGGTTTAGCCACATAAGCTTATACAGCTGCCAAAAATGCGCCCCGACAACATCCACGCACAAATTCCAGGTTTTAGCAGTTTTTGCTGTATATACTATTTTCTTTACACGTTTGATGCAAAACACGTGTACCTCGAAATAAAAAATTGAAAATTGTTCCGTTCTCTTTACAAATTTAACGCGAAACCCGTATACCTGAAAATACAAAATACCCCGCCGCAACGCGGCGGATCCGAAGCGATCCTTGTTAAGTAACATTGTTTGTCAAAAGTTTTATTGTTACATTTTTTTTTTTTTTTTTGAAATGGCTGCATATTATTAAAATTTTTGCAAAAAGCTAGTTTTAATATTATATAGTATTCACACGAGTAGTTGCTATAAATTGATGGATCATGGGCTTTGTCTCTCTTTCATCTATTGGTTTGTTATAGCTTTATTATCTATTTAAAGGCCCTTATTAAATTCTGCAATCTACTTATTCGCTGTAGATTTATTTAGAGTACTCCCTTTCAATAATTTTTTTATGATGGTTACTTTTTTGCGATAGACTGATGTTCATGCTTCATGCCTTCACATACTTAACATTTTCCTATGTCCAATACGGAGTGCTCGAATGATCACTAAAGAGGATTCTTAGCGTTTAGTTTATAATTCATACTATAGCTACCTTTTAATAAATTTTTATGATGGATATTTTTTGCGATAGACTGATAATTCATGCTTCATGCCTTCACATACTTTTACCATTTTCCTATTGTCCAATACAGAGTACGCGAATGTTCACCGGAAAGAATTCTTAGCATTTAGTTTATCATTCATTGCTTTTCTAAAAGAAAAAAAAAAATAATAAATAAACAAATAGAGGGAAAATTATTAAAATAGATCAGTCGTGTTACTGACTTATCACGTTCCAGGTCTAAAATTTTTAAAAGTTCAAAATAAATTAGACGACCAGGCAACTTGTACAACACAACTACAAGCCAACAAGTGTCCAAATACTGTAGGTGGATTGATCTTGATTCGATTATTTAAAGATAAGTGTAAAATGCAGACATGAGTTGTCCAAAAAATGAGTCGCTTTTGGTCTATTTGAACTGTTAAAAATTTTAAGCCTGGAAAATAATAAGTCGTAAAGAGACTGGTATATTTTGTTAATTTTCCCATAAAAATAAAAAAATAAGATTAGTTTATAATTCATAACCTATTGAAGCGGCTAGCTAGCAGATTGATATAGGCAATTAGTCATATAGGAAGTTAATATTCTTTACCAGCTTTTAAATAAGAGCAATGCTAAATGTAGAAAATTAAAAAGAGGTTGAATAGTTTTGGTCTTTAAATTTTAGTTTTGTTTGAAATTTATTATGAACAATGAAATATGTATGAATAAATTCAAGACAATAAGTAAATGAGAGATCAAACTAAACATAAGGATTTATAGTGGTTCGGTAACAAAACTTCTCTTTGCCCTACTCAACTTCTGATAACGCTACACGCGTCGTTCGGGGTCAAAGGAACTTCCTTTTCTTCGAGCAAGTTTTATAACACCCTAGGCAGTGAACCTAATCGTTGTAGTGTAGTATTAGGGTAAGCCACGGGTATTGATATCGTTCTCTAGGGGAATAGTGTCATTAGGCTGAAGTGTATGTCGATTTAAGTCTAAAGGTGAGGGATGATTATTTTTGTATTTTTATATTTTATGAAATGGAAAGGTACGAATCTCGGGGTTTGGATTTGGGGGTTGGTATTTCTACCGATTACTCTACTTATCTAATTAACTAAGCTAAGGGTAGTCTATGTCTAATTATTGTGTGCTCGTATGATAGTTTAAAGATGTGTTTACTTAGGTTTTATTACTCCTTAATTATCTCCTATTGATCGTCGAATTGTCACGTCCTTATTCTTAATTGCGTTGTGTGTCTAGAGTCGTAGGGTATGCGTTTATCCCTAACTCTTTGAACTTACCAAAGGGTCTCGTCTACAAAACCCTCTAGGGATTATAAACTCTAACTCTAAGGCACTCTTTGAGTGGTTTAGCCTACAACTACTCTAAGTGCTATAGTCTAAGGTTCACAAAGATTAATCAAGCATTAATTACACAACGAATGACCTATCGCATTACTAGATCATTAAAAATTAAGATAAGAGACAACCAATCAATATTCAATAATTAAGTTTCATATTCCCTAAGCAAACACACAAGTAAATTAGCCGGACATGGAGAACATGCAAGCATACACACAAATAATTGAAGACATAATTGAATTAATGAAGTAAAACACTTATCTTGATGTAAGATAGGTTATGGAACCCTAAAATCTTGTACAAGACTGCCTTGGTTCGGTTTAGGGTTTTACTCCAAAAGACTACACACTAATACTGAAAAATTCGGATTCTATATATAATATTACAAGTGCGACGGCGTCACCTTATGAGTTGTGACGCCGTCAGGTCGCCGTCATTAGGGTTTCGTCTTGGCCACGTTAGTCTTGCGACGGCGTCACCTTGTGCTTGTGACGCCGTCCTCTTTAGCTTCTGACACCGTCTGGATCAAATCTAGGTCGTCTGAGTTGCGACGACCTACTCTTTTAAAGCCTGACACCGTCACTTGAAAATAAGCAATTTGGCTACTGTCCCGTCACAGAAGTGTTCCGACGGCGTCGCAGTTAAGCAGTGACGCCGTCACCTTGTGTGTTTAGCAGCTTGAGTGTCTCGATTCTTGACTTTGGCCATTTTCTTCGTATATCCGCGCCTTTTCGTCCAAATAAGTGCCATTACAGCAATTTGCCTTCAAGAGACCTAAAAAGTGAAAATGAACGATATTTAGTAATAACGGATACAAAAGTGATCAAATAAGGGCTTAAACGACCCCTCAAAAAGGTACATTTTAAAACCTTATCAAATATCCCTACACTTGGTATTTGCTTGTCCTCAAGCAAATGTGCTTTTAGCCAATTAATTTATAAGTTAGGGGTCATGAAGCATTGGTTTAAAACAGTCCACAACACATATAAGCCCCGCAAAAGTCATAACAAGCACGGAATTACATACTAGCACCTCACATGGGGTGTTTGGATACTCACATCTCTCGGGTGTATATGAAATATATTAAAGTGGAAATGGAAGATAAACACTCATTAACCGGTCCTAGTACATAGATTACCATAGGCTTGAGAATAGATCAAACCTCCTTCGCTTTGGCGTAAGCACCTAGGAAAGACTATCAAAGAGGTCTTTAAAGGGTTGTAACGTTAGGCTTACGGTAGGGAAACAAAGGGTTTGGTGGGATAGGCTATTTAGTGGTGGCAAGTCAAAAATCTTATTGTTACAAGCATACGAAGAATGGCGTTGCTAAGCCAAGACTCGACACTCTAAACTCTAGATAACTGAAACAAACAAACATAAATTTAAAGATAGATGTAGGATGGTAGCCCGTATTTTTTATTATTTTTTTTTACACACTTTTACTCTACCATCCTCTACGGTAACCTCAAAATGATAGGGATTTATAGGCACATCCCTACACTTGAGTTTTTATTACTCTAACACTAATTTGACCCGAATTGAAAAGATCAAAACACTTGGGGTATATTATTACGCAAATAAGGGAATTTAACGTTCCCTTCCAGTCATTAAACTTTAACTTTTTCCCGCGAGTCCCAATCGTCCCAAAACTGTATACAAAGGATATGACTCGACTTAGCAACTCATGCAAGCAACTAGATAATTGAACTAAGGGTTTAGGGTGATAACAATAATGCACTAAAAGTGAGTGCATACAGGGTAGGCTAAGGCGATTTGGGGTGTATATTTGGGGTGGGGTGTAAACAATGCTCTTCATTGATATTCCGGAAAAACCGAAACATCATGAGAACCGCGAAAAGGATAGGCTCTGAGGGGTTAACTAGGGGTATCGTGTACTAAAGATGAGTACAACGCAAAGGGTGTGGGGGAATTACTCAACCGATGTGGAAGAAGTAATTATATTACGGGTATAAAACAAGGGTTATCCTAATGCCTCTTATCATTTAGTTATTCCTAACTACACAAGTGTAGTCTTACTAGCGATCTCGGAATGCATCACAAAACAAGTTCTAGAATCTAATATACTACCGGTTCACTCTCTAAGCATTAAAGATGAATGCTTTAATTCCTACTAATCTAAGGGCGATCCTCACATTTTGGGTGGAATTTAGGTGGTAAAGGAATTTTTGTGCTAGTCATGCAACTTCCTATCCGTGAGACGCTTTTGTTAAGACTAATGGCCCACTCCTACGTGTCATAAAAAATTTTAAATTTGGTGCCAAAATTACCCTAACCGACATTTTCTCATGGTTTATTACACAAATACAATTGGACAAAACAAATAATCAAGGATAAGCATAGTTTCAAAGTTCCCGTTTTATTTTCCCTCCGTACACTTAAACTGAACATTGTCACCAATGTTCCCCGAAAGTATCAAAGTTATGATAATGGAAGGTAATGAAAAACGAAAGAAACTAATACTCCCCTGATTAGCTCGGTAGGATCCGTGTGTGAAGTAGTGGTTAAATCCTTTCCAAGAAGAATGTATGCGTGAAAAGCTCCTTCCAATCTTATGTAACTTCTTCTTGATAAATTAAACCTGCACACTTGAAGAAAACAAACGAAACCTTCGCGTAAAATCGGCGGTAATAATATATATAAGACTCGACTAAACTAGGATATAATGCTTGTGGAATGGATGTTTGCAAATTTTCTAGAAAATTAAGACCTGGAAAATTCCAAAAATTTATAAGTAGCACAGAAAACGAGAAAAAGTAGTAAGTTGTTTCTACTCCTCCCGAGGTCAGTTGCCCCTGACGCCGTCAGGTTATCATGACAGAAACTGGTCTGCGATTTTCTGAAAGAAAAATTCTGGAAAATTTTTACCTTTAAAATCAGGAAAAATATCCTGCAATAAGATCTATTATGACTCGATACAAGCATTTGACTCAAACAAACACACATGTATATCTTTTAAATAATTGTAATTCTCATGTTCACGTTCTTTGAAAACGTGTGTAATCCTCCCTACACTTATCCCTTATGTAAAATACATTTATATGTAATTAAGACGAGGTTAAAGACAAAATAAAGCATTTTTACAAATACAAACATGAGAATAAACAATCAATAAAAGATATACGACACACAATTAAAAATGAAAAACAAATACACATGGGTTGCCTCCCAAGAAGCGCTTGTTTTTGTTCGAGTCACGAGCTTGACTCTACCCTTATTTAACGGATAAAGGGGAGGTTTTCCCTACACTTAAGTTTAAGTGCGGGTGATAGTAGCGATACACACCCTTAGGGTGGAAATTTGCTACGTGAGGAGAGGGTGATGGGTGATTTATATGCTCAAAGGAGTGTGCTCCATTCATTATAACCTTACCTAAGTCTATTGGTGTAGCGGGTGAATCAAATCTCTCTCCTAAAAATGGATCATCTTCTATCAACTTCAAAAGATTCTTAGTTAAGGATCCATCTTGACCTAATAAACCCGGTTTAAACCCATAGTGTTTCTTGTTATCAACCATGAATGGGTGATATAAGTGTGTAAGGTCGTGAGTTACTCATATATTAGCTTACACTCTACATGGACTAGAGTCTACCACCTTTATCAAGCAACTACCCGGATTATTTATTTTGATGGGTGGATTGGGGCCTAATTCAATTCCAAGATTCACATCTAAAGACGGAAAATTGGGTAAGGTTTTTGGTTGAGGCTCCGGTTCATCAAAATTAGGAACTTCCCTAGGACTAAGAGAGAGGTCATGACAACAAGCATCTAAACCTACATTCTCTAGTGGCGTTTGGTCCAAAGGTTCTATATCAATCGGGGTTCCTATAGTCTCTACTACTTCTTCCGGGTAAGTTATAGGCGATGTGTGTTCCTCAAGTGATGGTAGGGCTTGTGGGCTTGGAGTTTCCATCTTATTCTCCATTATATCTAGATCTCCTAAATGTTTATCATGTGTTTTAGTATGATCTGACCCAAATACACTCCTAAGCATCTCAAATCCTTCTTTGGCCATTTCAAATTCTTGGTCCGATTCATAAGAATTGTTCTCAAAAACTTGACCACTATGTTCTATTTGCCTAAAGGATTCCTCACGTGTGTCATATGTTTTGAAATCTATCCCACGCATGCAACTAAGTATTTTAACTTCAACCATCTCACAATCTTGTTTGGGTTTAGGTTCCATGTTCTTAAAAACTAGGTCTTTTTGATCATGGTGCCTAAGATCATTCAATTGATGGTTTATGCATAGGAGGCTTTTCTGAAAAATTCTCCAGATGGTCTTACTAAAAGGAGTTGATCCTGACAACGATCGTTGAATAGAAGCCACACAAACAAAAAATATATCAAATCCATCCAACCTTACACCCATCTCCTTTTGGATATCTCTAAGTTCACTAACAAATTCATTAGAACAATAAAAACCAAACCAATCTGCGAAATTCAATTGTTCCTCATTTGTTAATGATTCAAATGCAACTTCACTTGCCATAGCGACAAATGAAAAGGGTTTTACAAACACAAACACAAAGAAGGGGGATAGACTACAAGGAAGCTAATAAAAAGAAAAAAATATCACTTGATAGGAATCTTGTGAGTAGACCTAAACGAGATATAAATCAAGCCTAAACAATAACTATTCCCCGGCAGCGGCACCAAAAACTTGATAACGCTACACGCGTCGTTCGGGGTCAAAGGAACTTCCTTTTCTTCGAGCAAGTTTTATAACACCCTAGGCAGTGAACCTAATCGTTGTAGTGTAATATTAGGGTAAGCCACGGGTATTGATATCGTTCTCTAGGGGAATAGTGTCGTTAGGCTGAAGTGTATGTCGATTTAAGTCTAAAGGTGAGGGATGATTATTTTTGTATTTTTATATTTTATGAAATGGAAAGGTACGAATCTCGGGGTTTGGATTTGGGGGTTGGTATTTCTACCGATTACTCTACTTATCTAATTAACTAAGCTAAGGGTAGTCTATGTCTAATTATTGTGTGCTCGTATGATAGTTTAAAGATGTGTTCACTTAGGTTTTATTACTCCTTAATTATCTCTTATTGATGGTCGAATTGTCACGTCCTTATTCTTAATCGCGTTGTGTGTCTAAAGTCGTAGGGTATGCGTTTATCCCTAACTCTTTGAACTTACCAAAGGGTCTCGTCTACAAAGCCCTCTAGGGATTATAAACTCTAACTCTAAGGCACTCTTTGAGTGGTTTAGCCTACAACTACTCTAAGTGCTATAGTCTAAGGTTCACAAAGATTAATCAAGCATTAATTACACAACGAATGACCTATCGCATTACTAGATCATTAAAAATTAAGATAAGAGACAACCAATCAATATTCAATAATTAAGTTTCATATTCCCTAAGCAAACACACAAGTAAATTAGCCGGACATGGAGAACATGCAAGCATACACACAAATAATTGAAGACATAATTGAATTAATGAAGTAAAACACTTATCTTGATGTAAGATAGGGTTTGGAACCCTAAAATACTGTACAAGACAGCCTTGGTTCGGTTTAGGTTTTTACTCCAAAAGACTACACACTAATACTGAAAAATTCGGATTCTATATATAATATTACAAGTGCGACGGCGTCACCTTATGAGTTGTGACGCCGCCAGGTCGCCGTCATTAGGGTTTTGTCTTGGCCACGTTAGTCTTGCGACGGCGTCAACTTGTGCTTGTGACGCCGTCCTCTTCAGCTTCTGACGCCGTCTGGATCAAATCTAGGCCATCTGAGTTGCGACGGCCTACTCTTTTAAAGCCTGACACCGTCACTTGAAAATAAGCAATTTGGCTACTGTCCCGTCACAGAAGTGCTCCGACGGTGTCGCAGTTAAGCAGTGACGCCGTCACCTTGTGTTTTAGCAGCTTGAGTGTCTCGATTCTTGAGTTTGGCCATTTTCTTCGTATATCCGCGCTTTTTCGTCCAAATAAGTGCCATTACAGCAATTTGCCTTCAATAGACCTAAAAAGTGAAAAGGAACGATATTAAGTAATAACGGATACAAAAGTGATCAAATAAGGGCTTAAACGACCCCTCAAAAAGGTACATTTTAAAACCTTATCAACTTCCTGAGTTTCTACTCGAGAGTTACTTCACTATTTGAACCGCTCTCTTCTTGGCCGAGAAAACCGTACATCGTCGCTTACAATTTTACCGATACTAAGCAAATATCGAGTCCTAACTAGGTAGAACCAATATTTCTCTTGAGGTGTTTTAATGCATAAAACAATAACCTAACTTGCTCTAGTTAGGTATATAATGGTGAATATGACTTTGGAGTATAGTAGTGGAATATGATAATACAACAAGGTTGGAAATACAAATTACAACACCACAAAAGACTCTAACTTTTCTTATGGTCTTCCTTTGATAGAGTAAATCACTTTGAATGAATTAAAACAAGATAATGATAAAAGGTTATTATGAATGAAAGCTTTTAGTAATGCTTGAGATGTGTTTGAAAGGGGTGAGTCAAATGGAAGCAGAATGACTTGTTTAAACACGAAAAAACTGATTGTTCACAAGCTTACATGGATCCACATATCCTTGTAGGATCCATGAGTCTATAGGATTTGTGGTCTGCAGATTTCAAAATGCATAGCCGTTTTAGAATGTCTTTCAACTTTGTTTGCATTGTTTCCTTTCTACATTGCTTAGGGAAGAGTTAGAGGAGAGCACATTTGATTCTTTCCTAAATTGTTGAACACTCAAAGGTTAAAAATGTTTAATAAGTGGTTTTATGTAAAAACACATATTATGCTTTTCGAATTTGTTTTAGTTTATCACAATAGTGCTAAATCCTTATTTCAATGAAGGATGGGTTTTTTTTTACTTCTCTAAATGGAAGATTTTAGCTAGTTGTAAAATTTATTTTGTAGAACATTTTATTTAGAATGTAGCTGAATATATCTGATATGATTGTTTATAAAATGATGAAAGAGTTTATAAAATGATGCAATTGTTTTAATGCATTATGTATGATAAAAAAATATTTGATATTCATATCGTAAGTGATTTGTGGTAAAGGATAACTATGTCTAGAACATGTTTATGTAAACTTTTATGTAATACGTTGTTGTAGGTCTCTAAGGATCAATCACACATAAGATTAGATTATAAGGTTGCGAGTTTGGTTTCTAGAGAAAGAAAGAAAAGGTTAGAGAGAGAGAGAGAGAGAGAGAGAGAAGTGGTGAGAACAACTCACATTTTTCAGTTTATTACTTAACCATAAACTCAAAAAGTTTTACTTTGAACATTTGAATAATTGCCTTTACGTACAACCGTTAGGTTAACCCGCGTAAAATGAAAAACTACTTTAAACGTATACCGGCACTATGCTTAGTTTAGTCTACGTTAAATAAGTACTCTATGACTTTCATAAGCATGTTTTATAAGTCATTGCATTTGAGTTTACAAGTTTTACTTAAATCACCTAAGTCTTGCATTAAGGTCTTGCATGTATGCACTATTACACCACATTTTACCACCTTTCTTATATATACATACTTACACCTATATATATTTCAAATTCAAATACTTTCCATCGCCCTCCTATCTCTACCTAACCAACCTTTCTAAAAGAAGAAAGTACAACATGCTCTTTTCATCTTGTAAACTACACTCTTAATAAACTATGTTAAACATGAATCTAGGAACAAGTTTATGGCCAAGTAACATCAAAAGTGGTCCTCTCCCCTCCTACCTAACCAAAGTTACGACACCAACACCCCACACCAAGCCCCAATACACTCGATGTCCAATTTTAGTTAACACGTCACTATTAAACCCCAAATGAGATCCAAACCTTGCCAAAACTTTTGTTATAAATGGGTACCACCTAACCCTCATTTCAACACACCAAAACACAACTCACACTCTCTTATTCTCTCTACTAAATCAGCAGCAACAAGGATTAGATAAGAAGTGTTCAAGTGTTGGGTAAATTCGGGTTGGAAGAAAGTTAGGGTTTTTAGGTTATAAGTTTAGGGTTTTCTTGAGTTCTTGTAAACTTTTTGATAACAATTCATCCACAACACTTGTAAGCTTTTCAAAAAATCATTATTATACTTATATAACATTCCATGTTTGATTTCATATCACTAGTATATGCTTGTTGTGTTAAATTTTGATTTGAACTTAATATAAGCAAACCCTAAATCTGGTAGAAATTTAGGTCGAATTGTGTCTACCATTTAACCACTATAAGATGATCTTTGGCCAAATTCCTTTATATCACTACTAGATATATGTCTAAGTATTTCTAGCCAAAATTTATTATTTTTGGAATTTTCTAAGTATTTTTAAGATTTTATATGAAACTGGTTGTCAGAAAAGATTTAAATCTGAGTACTCGACACAAAACGCCTAAACGAAGGACCTAATCTCTAGACCGGAAACTCTAATTAGACTTATTGGAAAGTTAAGACATAGATCTAACTCTAAGAACTTGAATTTCGAAAAGTGGATAAAAACGAGCGAGTTATAGTCCTTTGAAGTCGGGAAAAGTTTATGTCTTAAATTGTAACAGCATGTCAGCATGTTTTAGGGCATAAATGGGTATTTAAAACATGTTTCCACTAACATAGGTCTTGATTTCTTGAAAGTATATATTTTTACCTACGTTTAGGGATTTGAATGACCAAAAAGGGCAAGAAACGAAGAAGTTATGCCCATTTAAAATCAGATTTATTTTCCAATCCGCAACATTTTAAAGGGGTTTTAGGAACTAAAAACGTGTTTTACTTGATTTTCTTAAATGATTTGACCTACGAAATGTTATAAAACTTCACTACAAGTACATAAGAGTGATAAAACTCTATAAAACTCATATGCATATAGTACATGTCGAATCATTCCTAAGACGACTTATTTATCTAGGCCACGGTTAAGATTTTGTTCGTTGAACTACGTTATACGTTCCCGCATTCACCACTTGTTGAGGTGAGTTTCATAGCCCCACTTTTATTTTTTTACTACTCGTTTTGAACTACTTTGGGGTGAGAATGCATTGCTCGTTTTACTTATGGACACAAGTACTTAAAACAATTACGTATTACATAAGTGACACAACTTTCCATTAAGTCCCCACAATCATGAACCGTTAATTATGTAGTAAGCGCAAATATTGTGAATAAATCTATTGGGTTGACACCCTCATCCGGGTGTTTGCCCTACTTGAATGTTATGTCAAATGAACACGTAATCATTTGAGGAACTTGAGTGTTCACAGAAAGGAAAACTTGCAGGGCACAAAACTAGAAACGATTAAGTCTTCGGGGTCATAAGCTTAGTACAATAGTAATACTTTTATGTGACATTGTATTTGTTATAATAGTCACACATGAAAATCTTGTGGTCAATACTACTTTTACTTAAACTTTTGAACTCACCAATTTTATATTAACATTCTAGCATGTATTTCTCAGGTTCTTGACTTCACTAGGTGTACTATATAAGGCATAACATAGAGTCGCATTTTGGGTTTTCATTATAACAAAGATTGTTGCATTACTTATCGTTCGATTTCAAACCAAAAACTTCATTATATTTTGTGAAACTCTTGGGCTATGTATTGTAAAAAATTATTTCAATGAATTGAACGCCTACTTTATAATGATTCATGTAGAGGTCGTTCTTTATATCTTGTGTCTTTGTACTATGAAGTCATACCCCCGGTTACCTTTCCGCTACGACATTTTGGGGGTGTGACAGATTGGAATCAAAGCTCAAGCTATAGAAAACTAGGTTGCATTATTAGGCGTAGACTATAGCCATTTCATGACAAACCTTTCATGTGCATAATCATTATACATTCATACATGGTTATTCATTTTAATGGTCTCATTTGTTTCCAATACATTGTGAGTGATATAATGGTCTCTAAAATGTTTTTCATGACCTTACATAACATTGTTTTATATGACACTGAAACCTGTCATAGTCTGTCAACTCCCCCTGAGTACTTTGCTATCCGTCTCTCAAGATGAGTTTGGACACTCGTCTCATATTTTTGGAACACATACGTCGCCTCGTAACGCACCACCTAGAAACACGCCGGTTAATTAGAACATGAATTTAACCTATCACCTTGTAACATGCCACTTTGGAACACCTACTTTTAGGACACGTCTTTACTGCGTCTCAATCTTCTTTGCTTATTGTGATTTTGAAGAAACATGCCGCCAAGGAGACGAACCTTGAATTCAAAAAATATTGAGCAACTCATGGCCCAACGAGTTGTTGATGCTATTGCAGCTTATGAAGCGAACCGCAACAGTGGTAGTGGTGTAACCTTTATACTCGTGGTAGTGCTGGAGGAGCGGAGCACACAACTAGTGGTTGCTCCCACAAAGAGTTCTTGAACTACAAGCCCTGTAACTTCAGCGGGACTGAAGGAGCAGTTGGTTTAACCAGGTGGTTGGAGAAAATGGAATCTAGGTTCCACGTCTGCAACTATGTAGATGACTACCAAGTGAAGTATCCTACTTGCACCTTGCTAAATGGTGCATTAACTTGGTGGAATGCATATGCATAGTATTTTGGACTTGATGCTGCTTATGAAACAACTCTGAGTGAGTTAAAGAGAATGATGATCGAGGAATATTGGCCCAGGAATGAAGTGTAGAAGACGGGAGTGAAATTCTGGAACTTGTCAGTCAAGGGAACTGACATCACTGCTTACACTAACCGTTTCCAGGAATTGGCGCTACTTTGCCCAGCTATGGTCAATCCTAAATAAAAGAAGATTAAACGTTATATATAGGGACTCCCGCCAACTATTCAGGGGAATGTGATTTCTTCAAAGCCGACCACAATTCAGAGTACCATCCGCATGGCTCACAACTTAATGGATCAAGTTTTACGACAAGAAGCCAGGTTAGCAAACAATGCTGACAGCAAGAAAAAGTGGGAGGATAAATCAAGAGGGAATTTTGGCCAGCAATAGTACAAAAGACAAGACGTAATTAAGGCATACAATGCTGAGCCAGATGTCAAGAAGGGATATGATGGGAATCTACCTTACTGTAGCACATACAATCTCCACCACTTAGGTCATTGCAGCAAACCATGTGGAATTTTGGTCACCAAACCAGCGGCTGTAGGAATCCTATAAATTAGAGGACTCCGAAAGCTGCTTCGAGTGTGGAAAAATAGGGAATTTCAAGAAGGACTGCCCGAAACTGAAAAATAGGAATGAGAAAAGAGCTCGTGGGAGAGCATATGTGTTAGGAGGAGGAGAAGTTCGCCATGACCCTAATGTCGTTAAGGGTAATGATAATGTTTAAGTAGAGAGTTTCCTGCCTTGCATAGTGAGACCTAAGTCGAGGCGTTCTTGGGTTGTATCCCTTGAGAGATTTTCATTGGTACTTTCCTATGAACTTCGTTGTATTGTGTGGATTTTTTGTATGTTAATCCCGGGTTGTGGGATTTATTCGAGTTATGACTATATTTGTCATGGTAGTGACTAACCCTGATACAAGTCCCCCTTGTGTCAGCGCCGTCATGACATTTTAATGAATTCTCTATTATCTTACATCAATGTGTTATGACGATTTCCGTCCATTACACTCCCTATTTCACTACCATCTTATAAACCATTTTGCTATTATCTTACCGTTATGCTATTATCTTATAAACTATTTTGCTATCATCTTATAAACCGTTTTGCTACTAATTTATAAACTGTTTTGGCTACCGTCTTATAAACCATATGGTTGATACTATTTAACTCTAAGAAACATAAAACTAGTTTGATTAAGCCGAGCATTGCATTATTATGCCTTAATTAGGTATAGCTTGATCACCTATGTCTAATTTAGGAAGGATCATAATATGTTGGGAGTAGTTACTTTTAGATTTTGTTTGAACCCTTTTTATTTATATCCTTGAAAAGTGAATTTTTTGTGCGTATATGCGTAAGCAGTTCATGTCATAGACATTCATATCAATGAGCACAATAACTAAGTAGACTTTTACCACAACCTTATCATGTTAGAGTCATCCTCATCCCACACCACATTCTAAGCTGATGAGTTGGATTACATCACTAGTCGTCCTAGAAATAACCCACCGACCAGTGTGGTCACAATTAGTGGTTTTTTCATACGATTAGGGCCTTGTAGACTACAACCAGGACAATAGTACTCATAAAGAAAACATAGAGAACGAAGCTTTACAAGGTACAAATAAGAGGTTTGAGACCCGGTCAGATAAAACCTGGTGTTTCATGGATAGATGTAGGTTACCAAATTTTGGAGGATAGAGGGATTTACCTAAGCACCAGACCACCAGAAGAGTAGCGCTGATGTGAGACGTAAACCTATAGAATTTCAAGTCTAAGATATGGTTATGTTGAAAGTATCGCCTTTGAAAGGCATGATACAATTTGGAAAACGAGGAAAGCTGAACCCGACATACATTTGACCTTTCAAGAGTTTTACAAGAGTTGGTCCGGTAGCATACCGACTCGAGTTTCCACCAGAGCTCAGTAATGTCCATAATACGTTTTATGTTTCAAACTTAAAGAAATCCTTATCAGATGAAACCCTCGTTATTCCACTAGAGGAGATCCAACTCGATGACAAACTTAACTTTCTTGAGGAACCAGTGGAGATTATGGACCGAGAAGTTAAACGATTGAAGCAATGTCAACTTCTGATCGTCAAGGTTCGATGGAAGTCCGGTAGTGGTCCTGAATTCACTTGGGACTAAGAAGACCAGATTTGTTGCAAGTACCCTCACCTTTTCACAGACACCACACCTCTGTATAATACTCACTAAATTCCGGGACAAAATTCCTTTAAGGGGGGTAGATTGTGACAAATCACATTTTTCAGGTTATTACTTAACCATAAACTTAAAACATTTTACTTTGAAAATTTGATAATTTCCTTTACGTATAACCGTTAGGTTAACCCACGTAAAAACTACTTTAAATGTATACCGTCACTTAAATAAGTTTAGTCTACATCAAATAAGTACTCTATGACTTCCATAAGCATGTTTTATAATTCATTGCATTCGGTTTTAAAAGTTTTACTTAAATCACGTAAGTCTTGCATTAAGGTCTTGCATGCATGCACAACTACACCATATTTCACCACCTATCTTATATATATACATACTTACACCTATATATTTTAAATTCAAATACTTTCCCTCCCCCTCCTATCTATATCTAAACAACTTCCCTAAAAGAAGAAAGTCCAACATGCTTTTTTCACCTTGTAAACTACACTCTGACTAAACTATGTTAAACATGAATCTAGGAACAAGTTTATGGCCATGTAACATCAAAATTTGCCTCTCCTATCCTAACTAACCAAATCATGGCACCAACACCCCACACCAAGCCCCAATACACTTAACGTCCACTTATAGTTAACATGTTACTATTAAACCCAAAATGAGATCCAAACCTTGCCAAAACTTTTGTTATAAAAGGGTACCACCTAACCCTCATTTCACCACACCAAAACACAACTCATACTCTCTTTTTTTCTCTAATAAATCAGAAGCAACAATGAGAATATTAAGTGTTCAAGTGTTGGGTAAATTTGGTTTAGAGCTTGGAAGAATGTTAGGGTTGGGTTATAGGTTTAGGAATTTCATACTTATATAGCATTCCATGTTTGATTTCATGTCACCAATATATGCTTTTTGTGTTAAAATATGATTTGAACTTAATATAAGCAAACCCAAAATCTACCAAAAATTTTGGTCGAATTGTGTACATTATTTAACCACTTTAAAATGATATTTGGCCTAATTTCTTTATAGCACAACTAGATATATATCTTAAGTAGTTCCAAGCTGAAGATCATAATTTTTGAAAATTTCTAGGTGTTTTAAAGATTTTATACGAAAATGTTTGCCGGAAAAGCTTTGAATCTGAGTACTCGACACAAAACTCCTAAATGAAGGATCTAAACTCCACACCGGAAACTCTAATTGGACTTCTTGGAAAGTTAATATATAGATCTAACTCTAGGAACTTGAATTTCTAAAAGTGGATGAAAAACGAGTGAGTTATAGTCCTTTGAAGTTGGAAAATGTTTATGTCTTATACTGTAACAACATATCAACAGGTTTCAGGGCATAAACAGGTATCTAAAACATGTTTCCACTAACGTAGGCCTTGATTTGTTGAAAGAAAATATTTTTACCTAAATTTAGGGATTGAATGACCAAAAATGGGCAAGAAACGAAGAAGTTATGCCCATTTAGTCGGATCTATTTTCCAATCTACAACATTTTAAAAGGGTTTTAGGAACTAAAAACAAGTTTACTTGTTTTTCTTATACGATTTGACCTTCAAAACTTTATAAAACTTCACTACAAGTATATAAAGGTGATAAAACTTTATAAAACTTATATGCATATAATACTTGTTGTATCATTCCTAAGACAACTTATTTATCTAGGTCAGGGTTAGGATTTTTGTTAGTTAAAGTACGTTATACTTTCCCGTATTCACCACTTGTGTAGGTGAGTTTCATAGCCCTACTTTTACTTGTTTACTACTCGTTTTGAACTACTTTTGAGTGAGAACACATTGCTCGTTTTACTTATGGACACATGTACTTAAAACAGTTACGTATTGCATAAGTTACACAACTTTCCATTAAGTCTCCACAATCATGAACCGTTAATTATGTAGTAAGCATTGATATTTTGAATAGATCTATTGGGTTGGCACCCCTGTCCGGGTAGTTGTCCTACTTGACTCGTATATCAAACGGATGCATAATCTTTTAAGGAACTTGAGTGTTCACGGAAAGGAACACTTGCAGGGGGACAAATTAAAAACGATTAAGGCTTCGGTGTCATGAGCTTAGTGCAATAATAATACTTTTCTGTGATATTGTATTTGTTATAATAGTCACACACATAAATCATGTGGTCTATACTACTTTTACTTAAACCTATGAACTCACCAACTTTATGTTGACATTTTTAGCATGTGTTTCTCAGGTTCTTGATTTCAGTAGTTGTACTGCATGAAGCATGACATAGAGTCGCGTTTTGAGATTTCATGATGATGGAGATTGTTGCATTACTTATTGTTTGATAGCAAAACAAAAACTTCAATATACTTTTTGAAACTCTTGGGCTATGTATTGTAAAACATTATTTCAATGAATCGAACGTGTAATTTCTAACGAATCATATAAAGGTCATTCTTTATATCTTGTTTCTTTGTGCTATGAAATCATACCCCCGATTAACTTTGCGCTGCGACATTTTAGGCGTGTGATATAGCACAAATGATACTGTGTGTTATTCACTAACTTCACACAATGACTCAAACACACAAATGAAGTGTGCTACAATGTTATATACCGAGTGTCCTATATGTGGGTTAACTGACCTATCTTAATGGACTTGTGTAATGGATTGCTATGTAAACTAGTCCTAAGTCTATTACACTCTATTACATATTCTATGACAAGTTACAAAGTTCCTAAATATAGAATTTACCATCATTTTACAAGCTAACAATCTCGTCCTAAGAGATTGTCATTCCTCAAAATTCTTCTTCATGACTTGGTCTTCTATTACTTGACCTTGAACCTTGTTTGTTGTACTAGGATTGCTTGACTCTTCGTTCCTCTAATGCTTTATGATCATAAGTAAAATCTCTTGTCCATGTTTTCCTTCATTCTACATCTTCAATTTTTGTTCTAGCGTCCTCTCCAACATACTTATACCACTTATAAGTCATTAATTTGCATACAAATGTCTTCATCATTTCTTTCTTGAACTTATTCTTTGACTTCTTGAATATTGACGTGGATGTAACTCTTTGTCTTGAACTTTCTTGATTTGATCTTGTTGTGGATATTAGAACGAGTATTTGGAGTTGAAGATGTTGATGTATATGGTGGTGGTGCATCCATAGCGTCTTTCATCATTGGTACCTGTCATAAGAAGATAGATAGTAATGATGTTAGGCCAATCGATCCTCTTTAACATTTCTTAAAGAATTTTTCCACTAAGATTATTTTTTGATGAATGTCTTGATACCACTCATATTAGGTGGATTGAATTAACCTCTGAATCCTGTTTAGGAACGATATCAATACATCGGATAACTCCAAAGATAGACCTAAGTCACCAGGAATTGATTCATAAAAGGAATATCCTTAGTAAGTTTTCCAATTCAAATTGCCATATTATTCTTATGAATTACTTCACCTGCCGTTTCTTGAATTGGATGACTCAAGAATGCTTATGACAATCCACGTGAGCCGCTGGAGTATACATAAAGCATCACTCCATGACTGTAGATCGTTTATAGTAAAGTTACCACCATATAAGAAAATCATGATTCATGTAGATTACCAGTTACACCATGCTTAATCCATTAAGGATTAACTAGGAGATCCACTTTCAGTGCTGCTTGATGTTGACACTGGCGGGTTTCCATTTAATAATCATGGAATACTACATGATTACCATTATGAACGTTCTAGAAAGATTATTAGAATTTGCAAAGCACTCTTAAGTACAACTTGTGTTCTTATTAGTGAACAACAAGTGTAAATTGGCATGGCTCTAGACTTGATTTGTGCGTTTTGGTTTTAGTGAGCGAGAGCTGGAGCAGACTGCCATCTTTTCAATATCAATGAATCTCGAAATGATATACAGATAGATTACGTGTTTATCTCCGTGAGAAATGAAACAACAATATTTTAAGAGAAACTTGGCTGGAAAGGTTGTGCATTTACATCACTAGGTCCATGATGTATGTCTTTAATATCATAATTATCTTTGTGGGTAATTATAGAATATTTATTGACCTGGTTTCTGCCCTAACTATATGAAGGGTTTTCATTTCTTTTAACCCTTGCATAACTTATTTATTTTTCATTCTTCAACCCCTTTAACGCATATCTGGTCGTTCTTACTATCACCTTGTTGTGATTATTCTAGTGATAGCTCAAGACAATGACATCATTATTCCCTTTTCTCATTCATCAGCTTGACCTACGGACTTCTATTCTATCTAGTGGAATGTCCCTGGGTAGGTCCGTCCAGTTCGGGCTGGACAATGCGTATAAAATCTAACCTTATCAATGATGTGTTCTATCTAGGTGTAAGATTTATATCAGGTTTTAATATTTATAATTTATGACTAACCAATACACTAACACTTACGGGCAATGTTCATGATCAATGTAGCTAGTGAATGATAAGCATGGGTCGTTCGTAAGGAGTGAGTGAACTAAAGCTATATCTAAGGTATGCTAATGATCTATTCTAATAACGCAAGGGGGGGAGGGGTTCAATTTGAGAGATTGGCATGAGTTTGGTAATTCTAATAAAATAATATTAAAATAAGAAAGAATATTTAATAATGAAATAGCATGTAAGGTTAAGGTCTTATGATAGGATAACGTGCTAGCCATGTTCATCGTATCAAGTCATAATGATTCATCTACATGTGCAATTACTAAAATGCAACTTTCGCTGGTAAGTCAGGGAATGTAAACTTAGACTTGAGGAGCATGGATTCGGCCTGGTGAGTATACTCCCAATCAATGGTAGACTAGGCTAGATGGTCACAGTTACCTAGCCCTATGCATATCCGCCCTTAACCCGATGGTCATAGTGTTAAAACGCATCAAGCACGCGTAAAGTAGTTCAATTATCAAATATAATCTTTCTTGGAAATTACATACAAGTGTAACTATCTAAACCCTCGCGAATGGTCATCTATAAGGGTTCTCGTGTTAACTTACTTGCCTTAAGCATGCAATCACTAACTTAGGGATACGACCGACCTCTATTCCTAATGGTAACCCCACATGAAGCTATGTTATCATGCAAACCTGCCACTGTGATATGGATCATAAATCACATAAATGTATCTATAAATATAATCTAGACAATAGCCATAACACTTCAAGCAAGTAAATGAACGAAAATGAGCAAGACAGACATAAGAGATATCCAATGACAATGAAATTAATCAAGTAAATGTATCAAAACAACTAAATAGTTATAAACATGGCTAACACCCAAGGGTGTTAGCCCATAATCTCAATAACAATACACAATCATTGAATCAAAGCTACACGAATAGAAATCATAATGAAATCATAATGATAAAACAATGATTACTAAAGGTAAGGGATAATCGAGATGCCCTCTTGGCGATCCGTGGTGTTTCCTGACCTTCCTTGCCTCCTAAAAATGTCTAATGGCTGTGTGGTATGTGGTGGTAGTGTGTTGAAATCGTAGGTATGAGTCCTCTATTTATATTTTCTATCTGCCGCCCGATACGACGTATCCATTTCCACAATACGGCATATTAAGTGACTTGGCATAGACTCCACTCTTATAATATTCCAGAAAAATATTTTTTGACCGTATCTCTCTCAGTTCCAATATACGGCGTATCATCAATGTTGGATACACCATATTCTTCTCTTTGACTTTCTTATCTCAATTGTAGACCAATTTTAATATATGGCGTATGTTCAAATGGGAATACGCCGTATTGCTTCAAAGTTAGGCAAGGTCCTTTTTCGTCTGAGTATGATGATACGAAGTATGGCATTGTCCTAATACTTTGTATTGGATGTCAGCTAAGCATGAATTTCTTTAACTTCTTCATTTTTTTTATCTAAATAATGCCGAAATATGCTCCTTTTCTTTAATTGCTCCATAAACACTAAGAATCACAAAAGTACACAATTAATTAATGATTCTTATATAAAATGATAGAATTTGTGCAATATATACGGGATAAATTATGCATAAAGATAGTACTTATTTGATCACATCAAATATCCCCCCACTTTAATTCTACTTGTCCTCAATTATACTCTAAATTAAAACATATGAAAAGTATCCTAAACAACAATAAAGGATTAATCGTTTAAGTATAAACTTAATCAATAGTGCACAACCAAACACCTCTCAAAATAAAAATGAAAACACTCAAATCAGTCAACTAATCTATGTGGTAACATTTGGTAAATCGCTCAATTTCTCAGTTGTGATGAGTATTCTATCATATGATTGGAAATGATACACATCTCTTCCACTAAAGTCTAGGAGTAACAAATATAAAAAGGTAAATTGGGTTTTTTAAATGATGTAAGGCTTATGGGTGAAATCATTTTTTTAAAAATAATCCTTACCAACAACAATACTCCAGAAAAGGCAACAAAGCCATAAATGCTCGGCCAAATCCATGAACAAGACACCTATGACTGCTCACTCCGTTACTCGATCAAGCAAAAGGTTTGGATTTATGAAATAATAATATAAAGAATGACTGAGGGTGGGATAAGGCATATGAAACATATATAATTGGTTAAAAATAAAAATCACAAACAAATAGATTAAGTCCACACAAACAAATGCTATTAGTTACTAATCTTACCACAAATCCGAAGAAGACTCTTATCACCGACTAACTCACGCTTTAACACGAAATATTCACACTTTAACACAAAATATTCACGCTTTAGTGACACACGAATTAGACTCAAAGAAATCTCAATCAACATCCTCGACTTTCCATGAAAACATACCTAGTTGGCTCAACTAATGAACCAACTCCCATAAAATACCATAAAAATATACAACAATAGTGGTTGATATCGACCACTTAATACAAACTATACATGTTGGTTTATATAAATGTATCAACAAGATTATAATTGTTCAAAATATAAAATCAGTTTAAGTTCAGACGAACCAATCATCTCACTCTCCATTTCTTCTCTTATATATATATATATATATATATATATATATATATATATATATATATATATATATATATATATATATATATATATATATATATATATATATATATATATTGGGGATAGCTTGGCTATAATTTTTGTAGCCAATTGGCAACAATCCTTCATAAAAAATACACTAGCATTGATCCAGGGACCCACAGAATAGAATCAGGACCCACAAAAATAATCAGGGACCCACATTTTTAGTTCAAAATTATAGCCAATTGGCTACAATTAATTGTAGCTAATATATTCCCTATATATATATATATATACTAGACGAGTACCCGCCTAGCTTGCAGCTGTTTTCTAGCGTCAAATAATTAATGATTTGTGATATTGTGGTGAGTATTTTGTGTAGCGCTTAAAATAGAACGTGAACCGATGAAAATGCAATTGCAAACGGTTGTACTATACGATAATTAAAGTCTAGACAAAATTCTTAACATCTATCAAACAACATATAAAATCATTTAATGAAAATGAAAGTAAACATTACATCAGTTATAGGATAAAAGCTAACAACACACGTTACTTGTTGCGTAAAAACTAACAAGGATAGGATTAATGGTGACTAAAATTAGCGTGAATATGATTAGCCCAAAATAAAATAAAAATTGGCTAATTTTGACTATTTTGTAAAAGATTTGGGCACATTTAGCCCCATCTTTTTTATGAAATGAGCGTATTTAGCATATTGAAAAGTTAAATGTGCACTAACGGGCACATATTTTCTCATAATTGTAAAACATTATAATTGTTTTTGAAGAAAAACTTATAGATAATATATTTATATAGCGACAGATCGTTTTGTGTTAAAAAAAGTTTATGGGTTCTAAACGAAAAATAAAAAAAGTTTGAAGATTTGGGGATTAAACATAACGTTTTAAAGCCCGGTTCGACCGGTGGGTCAACCGTTGAACCGTTCCCGTCAAAAAACGGGTCGATTTAAACCGAGTCAATATGACATGTTGGGTCAAAACTGGTCAAATTAAACAGGTCAAACCACCGGATTTGAAGCGTCTTGTGTCAACCCGGTTTTCAATATGTGTTAATAGTTTCAAATTTTTATTTTTTACTTTTTTGTTTTTCCTTTATATATAATATAGCAGGGTACCCCAAGGCGTTGCGGCGAGTACCCTGTGACTATTAACCGGAGAAATAGATCTCGATGAGACTGATTCACCGGTTTGTATCGTTTTAACGGGTCCTCTCTAGTTCATTTCCGGATGGCTGTTATTGGTTAGCCGAACCGATGGCGACACCGGTTTCCGGTTGAACCCGTTGGTCCGGTCCGATTTTTAAAACTATATGTACCATCAACTTGTTAGCTTGTATGAAGCTTTGTGTGTTTTATTAATTTGTATAATGTGTATAATAACATGTACTTTTCATTTTAGGGTGTTTTAAAAATAACATTAATTAGTTTGTTTAATTATTTTATATTTAGAATTATGTTGTAGCTTGTTTAAATTGTACATTGTGAAAATTTCATTGTACTTTTTTATAAGGGGTGTTTTAATTGATTGTTTTTAATTTGGTAGATATGCTTTTAACTGATTGTACAATGTAAATAAATTATTGTACTTTTAAGTAATGGGGTGTTTTAATAAGAGTATTAATTACACAAATATATTTCTCTCTCATTTGACCATTAAACTTTTTCACTTTTCCACTTTGACTGTTTTTCCATTTTATGTAGTATAGATATATATATATATTATTTTTCATTTTTCCCATTTTTTCATTTTTTACTTTTTTCTAATTTTCTCTCGATTCTTTTAACTCACAAATCTCTCAAAATAAATAATATTGGTACAAACTTTACCATTTCACTAATAGTATTCCATCTGGAAAATAATATGTAAATACTCAATACACGGATGTCATATATAGTGAAAGTAAGACAAAAATAAACACAAATACATATACTTTCACATTCCGTACTGCAATGTGCAATTCCTGACCAAATATACACAAGAAAATGCACACGAACACCGGAAATACATACCAACCAACTAGTAACTAGCAAGCAACCAATGACTTAATCTACAGGATAGGCCAAGGTGTAATGGTGTAACGAAACATAAAAAATAATTTGGGATTAACAAACGAAAGGAATGGCTCAAGTTGTTTAACTAGGGGTATCTTACTCCAATAATGAGAGTATCAAATGGTTTTAAATGGAAGTTAACTAACAAGTGTAGCTAGTTAATAACATAAAACAAATATAAATGACATAGGCCATTTGGGTGAATCCTAAAAGTTCACCAAATTAGATAAGTTACTTCGATTACATAGAAATGCTCATTTTGGTGGTTTCGAGTAGTATGCCAAGCCAAGTTCTAAAGTCTACTACAAATCACTGCCACACTCATATATTTATGGAATTTATGTAAAATAGGGGAAACGAAATAAGCTCAAATCCTCATAATATGTAATATAATGGTTATGTGTGCGGGTTATGAACTTTATATCTATGAAAAACATGGCAATTTTTTAAAATTTAAGCATAATTTAAACAGTTTTCGTAAAATCCTACGAACAAGTAGTATTCTAATTCTCCTCGCCCCACTTAAGATGTACAATGCCTACTTTGTATAAATAATAATTCAAATACGTTAAGGGGACGAATTATAAAAAAAAACTCACATGGCATAGCTCAGATTGATCCTCCATGATAAGAATGCGAGCAAAATTTTATGTCAACACTGCAAAGCCAGCCTATATGCCAGCATGACTACGCAGCTATGTAGTATGTCAAAAACTATCCCTACCACATGATTTCTTCAAAACACGAACAGAAAAAATCATATACGAACCTCGTAACAATCATTGGTTAGTTAAAATTAAAAACAAAATTTTCTAGGGCTGAAGGTTCGTACGTCATATCCATGCTATATCGAATACGCCGTATCACCAGCTTGCATAAAATAATTAACTAAATGTCAGTGTCTAATACGTCATATCCACAAAGGAAAGGAATACGTCGTATTGAAGCACCTAGGCAGATAGTTCAGAATATAAAAACTAAATGAAATTCTAGGCTGTCTCCCGGGAAGCACTTTTCTTTATTTCCGAGTCTTTAAAGTTAGACTCTCTTCCATCTATGTTGTCCTCGTGACTAACTCCACCTTGTTTGTGTCTTCAACGTCTGACAACTCATATCCGTTTTCATTTATCACACGTATTGGCCCGATCATATTACACATTTCATTTAAGAGGTGTTTGAATTTAGATAAGACACGAGCCATTTTGTAACTTATTCTCTCATTTTCATGTTTCAGGGTAATTAATCCGTCGAACCTTTTTACTTCTAAATTCACGCTTTCACAAAATGGTTTTCCAAGAATTACTTCACCTATTCCTTCATCTATATAAGCCCCTATATCCTCCAATATAGCAAAATCTAAAAAAAATAAATAATAATAATAATAATAATAATAATAATAATAATAATAATAATAATAATAATAATAATAATAATAATAATAATAATAATAGGCACATTAGTAAAAATCCCACACATATTATCCTTGTAATATTTCACATTCTTCTTCATTAAAGAATCAAAGAAGCTTTTATACATGATATTCATTGAAATGACTAAAAAAATTAAGCATTCAAGCGTTTAAAGCCTAATATATATGAAATTTGCAAATTATAAGCACAATTATTATGGATCTTTTTTCCTAAT
This sequence comes from Chrysanthemum makinoi, assembly GCA_910596185.1. Lineage (NCBI taxonomy): Eukaryota > Viridiplantae > Streptophyta > Magnoliopsida > Asterales > Asteraceae > Chrysanthemum > Chrysanthemum makinoi. The sequence continues at coordinate 28,937,236 of OU343220.1, forward strand.
AAAAATTTGGGATACCCTCTTATCTTTAAACTAGAGTCATTTAAGAAGATTTTTTTCGGGTTTATTTTCTCTTCATTCATAATTTCCCCATCTTCTAATTCAGACTCATCATCCATCATACCGTTTGGTACTAATGGCTCATTAAGATTTTCTAATTCAATAAAATCCTCCCGCATAAGATCTTGTGACCCATTTAAAATTAATGTTTCACCCATTAGTCTTTCCTCAAAATCAATTTCTCATGGTTCACGAACAGTACTAGTTTCAATTATTTTTACTGAAGCTTTAGAAAATATCTCAACTACCCTTCTATTTATTTTATATCCAGGTCATAACTACAAACATCCTGAATAAAAATTTTCATTTTCTCCCTCACGTAGTTGAAACCCCGTTCCTTATGTTTTTCACTAGGAATATAAAATGATTTTATCTTTTCTTTTTCCAAGTTAGACACAAGATGAAACTCTTTAATTCTGTGAGGCATAATATATTTAATTTCTTTATCTCCTTCCTTGAACTTTATCATTCCTTCCAACTTTTTTTTTTTTTTTTTATCTCAAAAGGTTTGCCAAATACAACATCAGACATGTCATCATCTATAGCAGTTTCTAAGTCCCAAAAAATTACAAAGTCATAAACATAAGTGAAATTTCCACAAAAACATGTATCCCTCTAGCTATTGCATCAAACTCACTAACCCTTTCTCATTTTCATGGATTTAGCACATAATCAAGTGGTTTGTTAGTGATGAAAATGTAAAACGTTAGAGACATAACATTTGCAGGCACCTTAAAGTTAATGTAGGCTTGTTTAATTTCCAAATACCCAAACATGCATGGGTTTTTAATGTTCTCAGGGTCCCTCCTCTGAATTTAAGGTCTGCCCTATCTAGGATAGAAAAAGATTTTTGTAATATTTCATTAGTACTTCCTAAAATCAGATGATCAGTTTCTTTATTTTTTACACCGAAAAGTTACTTTATTATTTCCTATCCCAAGAGATATTCGCCTGTTACATACGTCTATTCTAGCATGATCCGTAGATAATGTGACAACTCGTAATTTCAGGTCATTTCTCAAATTTACTATTCATCTCGGGAATTTACTATTCACTGGTTATTATTCATCATTTTATTATTCATCGTTTTTGAAGTCGGTTTGAGACGTTGAGAGGTTATTTCAAAATTTTACTATTCACGAAACACTATTCATTCCCGGAGAAAAATCACTATTCATGATTCACTATTCATCATTTTTCGTAAACAAGGTTTACGAGTATCAAATACGCGTAACCTTGAGGGTTAAGATGGGTATTCATGGAACATCATTGAGAACATTACATATAGACTAGAGTTAGTCTACATATCATCAGTAACATCATTTCCATATTAGTTCATGCATGGGTTTGCATATTTCATTAACGTATATTTATTTATTAAATAAACGCTATCGCACGATCATTTATTTTGAATAATTGATCCGACACGTCCAACAATTATTTCAAATATATTTTTATACTCATTTTAATGCTATAAAAATTATATTATTAGTTTACCCGATGTTTTGAATTTATTTTGTATATATATATTGTTATGTATATATTTACGACGGTTTACGTAATTTCAAATCGATAATTAATTATTCACTCAATACTTGCGAGAAATGCATTTTTATGACTTCGATATATTTTATTTTGTTCCGTTAAAATTAATTTCTAGCTAACGCTACAATAATAACTAATTATATGTACAATATACATTTTATACATAACTTAAAATGCATTTAGTCATCAAAAATACAAAATCTACTTCACCCTTATCCCATTGCCGACCCCCCCCATGTCATCCTTTTTGTAAAATATCTTAACCAAAGAATGTACACATACTCATATTTTTGCTAGATATTTGTAATATACACATAATATACTAAATAAAACACATACAAACACATATTAAAAGGTGAAAAATGCAAGAAACTCTTCCATCTCTTCTTTGATGATCGACCAAGCCAAGAACAAGAATAAACCATAATTATTTTTCAAGATCCATGTGTTAAACAAGTCTTAGAAGTAATCTAGTTAGGGTTTTGAAATAAAAATCTCAAGATTATTAAGTATAATTTGCTCAAAAACTCTTCAATCACTCAAGTAAGCTTCAACTAATTTTTCCTACTCTTATAAACTCTTACTTGATGTATTTTTATGATTCTATTAGAAAAACATGCAAATATACTATGATCCATACCACTTTTACATGTTTTTATTTCTTAATATGGGTTTAAATTATCCTATTAGTATTCCTATGAAACCTATCAATTTTGGTAAAGTTTAGGAACCCATGAAACCTTAAGAAGGTGTATGGTAGGTTTAAAATAGCTTTGGTGTTGATTGGAAGGGTTTAGTACAAGCTTTGAACTAGAAAAATCATTTTCGACAACATATAATTAAGGGCTGTCCTATTTTGTAAAATCTGGAAATTTCGATGGTTGTGGATTATTTTGGCTTAAATTTTCAGAAAATAGACTTAAAAACAAAACCGTGGCCGCTTGAACGGGTTAAAACGGGTTTATAACGAAAAAGATACGCTATTTTCAAGTTTAACGACGAAAACTAATTTTCTGGAATAGTACTTGCTGTCAAGGGTTTTTCTAAGGAAAAAAATGAGTTTTTAACATAAACTAGAGGAGTCGACTTATCAAAAATATATTAGTATATATTAACATGAAACCAAGGATATATAGATCGTAGAAAACGAGCTTATAATGACCGAGATACAAGCAATTGAAAACCGACGTTCACAACTTATTTCCATCAGCTTTTACTAAAATATTTCTAAGTGTTGAAACTGTCTTTTCGGGTACCCATGTTTGGAGCCGTTTTTCTCAATGATCGAGTTGGTTTTGGTAAAATAGTATCTTTGAGTAAAAGTTAGTTCACCCGGCCTATTTTCCAAAATGACCAGCCGTTCCTCAAACGGAGTTCTAACGAATAATATACGATCACTCAAACTTTCCCGAAAACTACCCATAAACTACATTTTTAGCCCAACTACCTCACTTCACCATTATTTTTCTTTATGATCGGAACTCGTATGGATAAAAGTTCAGTGTTATGACTTTTAGATAATGTTACAAGCTTTCTAAAATCATTGAGTTTGTTTCCTAACACTTGATATTCACTATTTTACGACTAGCTTTTCGAGGCCACTTAGCCACTTTCACGAATTATCAAAGTACATTATTTTGCGACGAAAAACTATATTTTCTTGATTTATCACTTAACGACTATCGTGGGAAGTTGTTTCAACCTATATAAGCGTAAAGTATTTTATAACTTGACAAGATGTCATAAACATATATTTCGACGATAAACTTCATTTTCAAAAAATGCACAAGTGGTATGGATATCATATGAGTTTGCATGCACAACATTATATCATGACTTATATTAGATCATATCATTCATAATAGGTTGCAGTTAGAGATTGCGCCTCATTTCAGTGTATCCACTTTTGCCATCATAATCATTGTATCAAGTGAGTTTTCATAGCCCCGTCTTTCAAGTTTATACTTATTTTCAAACCTACGGGGGAGAATACATTGCATATCATTTTATTACGAGCCCAAGTATATCAAATTCATTTACATTGCTTAAGTTACCTCATTGCCAATTGAATGTCCCCGTATCATAATCATGAACCGCATACTGAGTAAGCGAGGGTGAGTGAATAGATCTATTGAGGGTGACTCCTCCATCCCGGTTGGTGGTTCCAACTGGTCAAACGGATGCATTTCATTTAGTATCGAATGAGAGTTGTTTGGAAAACACTCTGGGGCTAACATCATGATCGGCCTAGCTTCGTGTCATGTGCTTATAGCAATTGTATCATTTTTTTATGTGACATATTTGTCATACAGGACTTATACTTGTGGTGGCCGTATAAAATATTTACATAAAGTCTATGAACTCACTCAAGCTTTGTGTTGACACTTTTAGCAATGTATTTTCAGGTATTTAAGTGTGACAACCCGTACTTTCAGGTTATTTCTCGAAACGATTTATGCTTCACTATTTCAACATTTATAGTAAACTTGGTTTACTTGTTTCAAATTCGCGTAACCTTTAAGGTTTAGCGGCGAATTCATGATCATGACATCACGTACATTTCATATGGACTAAGATTAGTCTACATTTCATTGACATCATTTGCATCATAATAATTCATTCATGACATTTCATTTCACATTTAACGCGTAATTTTTATATTAAATAAACGTTATCGCGTGAGTTATTATTTTAAATATTTAATCCATTACTTTCAAAAATGATCCCGATGTATTTTTAAACTTACATTTAGTTATATAAACTATATTTTTAGTTTTCCTAGTGTTTCAAATTTATTTGGTAAACAAATTGTAAAAGTTAAATTATTACGACGTTTTTCTTAAAAACTACACGAAAATTTTTATATCACTCAAATTTCACAAGGAAAGTATTTTTACAATTTTTATTATCTCAATACATTCTATTTTGACCTATTAAAAACTTACTTGTACCAAAAATCTCCATTTATCATTACTTATACATTTAACTACACCTTTTTACTTATACATTTTACTAAATATACAATATATACACAAGTACATAAGTAAAAAAAAAAAAAAAAATTTTACCAATCTCCTCCCCTTGGCCGACCAAGGGGAGGGTTGGCATTAATTATGGTATGGTTTTTCTTGATTTGTTTAGAAGTTACACTACTAAAAGTCTTACACTTCCAATCTACTCATACATTGCATCTCATATTTCACCAAGTGATAGAAAACTTTTTCTTCTCTCTTTGGTTCTCATCAAACCGGCCACATCAAAGAGCTCACAAGGGATCAAAATTTTCATCAAGCACAAGTGTTTTTACAATCTAGTTATACTCTTTATGAGGTTTTGAAATAAAAACCAAGAGTATTTAGGCTAATCCTTGTTACTTTCACCTCATCATAATCACTTGTAAGCATGATTTTATCATTTTTATGTTTCCTTTTCATTTTCATATTCATCTTTTCATTTTTGGAGCAACATGCAAGACATATGTGATTTATACTATTTTTACATGATTTTAGAGTTATATATATATAAAGGTCATCCTATAATTATTCCCTTTGTATACTTTGGTCTTGATGATGTCTAGGAACCCATGACACCCTAAGAAGGTGTATGGTAGGATTAGATTAGCTTTGGAGTTGATTTGAAGGGATTAGAATAGGTTTTGTCCGAGAAAAACTATTTTCGATAACTATAAATTTGGTTCTGTCCTTGTTTCATTTTTCTGGAAAATCCGACTTTAGTCACGAAATTTTGGCCTTGATATTTAGAAAATATACTTTAAAACGAATCCGTGGCCGCTTGAACGGAATAAAACGGACTTATAACGAAGCCGTGGTGAATTTTTAAAGTTTGACGACGAAATTTATAGTTTTCTGAAATTTCAGCAACATATTTTTACATTGTTCGGGTCAAAAACGAGCCTTAAGCTTCACAAATTATTTCGACTTCTCAAAAATATATTAGTTTACTTCGATACGAAGCTAAGGACGTATTATACGTAGAAAACGGATTTGAAACGACAAATATATGCACGTTTTCAAAAACTTGCCGTAACTATTATTTTCTGAAAATCTATATTATTTTTACGATACAAGTGTTACGGTAGCTATAACGTCCCTGTTGAGGGCTGTTTTTTTTAACAAGGTTGTGAAACTTTTTAGAACGAATTGTCTTCTAGTAAAATCAAGTTCACCGGCCATATTTTTCAAAACAACAAGCTGTTTGTAAAGCGGAGTTATAGTAAATTATTTATGGATGTTCAAACTTGGCCGAAACTCATTTTCTGCACAACAATTCAACAAAATCACTATCTTTAACCCTTAATATCTTTATGATCGAGACCTTTTGGACGAAAACTCCTGAACTGAAACTTCTAGATATCGATTCAAACTTTCCAAAACCGGAAGTTCGTTCTCTAACGACGACGCATAACCGTTTACGACTAGTTTTCCGAAGCCATTTTGTTAATTTCATGATAATTCCGACGACATTGTTTTTGCGACCGAAAAGTGAAAATTTCACCATAAATCATTATAAAACCATTGTAGGATGACATTTTGACGTAAAACTTGTAAAGTCATTTTTGAAGGGTCAAGACGTCAAACGAGTATTTTTCGACGACAAGTAATATTTTCAAAACTCGTAAATGGTATAAATAACATACTAAATGCATGCATAACATTACATTGCAACTCATTACATATCATATCATTCATAATAGGTCATTTTCGAGACTCACGCTATATTTCAGTGTATCCACTTTTGTCATCGTAATCATTGCAACAAGTGAGTTTTCATAGCCCCACTTTTAATTGTTTTATACTACTTTTGGGGGAGATACATGCTCAAACTGTTTTCATTTACTTTCACAAGTACTTTAACATTTATGGATTACCGTGAGTTCATAGCCCCACTTTTACTCTTTTAACTGTTTTACAAACCCTTGGGGGAGATACATGCTACATTTTTAACCGAACACAAATGCTTTGAACTGTATGCTATAACCGAATGTTTTATTATCACTAAGTATTTGCCATGTTCGAAGTCCCTACATCATGAACCATTAGTCACTTGCGAGTGAGCGCAAATATTGTGAATAGGCCTATTGGAATTAACACTCCGGCCTTATTGACCCGTTAGGGAAATCGAAAGCACTATATTTGAACCAAGAAGGTAATTTGGCAAGTTACCTATTAGGGCGATGAAACGATGATTACCAATTTTTATTGGTGCGATGTTTACGCTTTGGTGTCATGAACTTAGTGAAATAAATACGATGTTGTTTTAACGATGAGTGTGAAACAATTTAACTCACACTACGATGATTGGGTTCAAACGAATTAATTAAACCTATGGTTTTACGTCGAGTTAGGTACTATTGTGAATTCATTTGACGATGTGTGGTTGAATATAAACTATATATACATTTCGGCAATGGGTTGTGAACACACAGGTTGCAAGTTTTGTATGGGCCGGACTTGGAACTGAGTGGATTTACAATGCCTTTGCTACATAAACGATTTTGAAAGGCTTTACATTTCAACACAAACTCTATGAACTCACTCAACCTTTGTGTTGACACTTTTAGCATGTTTTATCTCACGTATCTAAGGCATTCACTTCATGGCATGCATTTGGACACATCATGGAGTCGTGGTGACGACGCGTCTCACTTGGGTTTTACATACTTTAAAACATCGTTTGACTGTACTAAACTTATTTTCCGCACAAGTTGATTTCATTTGGGACCTACTTTGTAAACTCTGATTGTTTTATTAAATCAAACGATGTGTTTTCCAAACGACACTTTAGGTCGTTCAATATATCTGTAACTGTGATGCTTTGACAAGTCAATCCCCGTGAATTCCATTCCCGCAAAAACAGTAATTTGGGGTGTGACAGATTGGCATCAGAGCTTCGGTTATAGAGAACTAGGTTGCATCATTGACCCTAGACTATAACTACATTATCATAGCATCTCATCATTTCATCATAAGTGCATGTTCACTCTACATGCGGTTTATACGTACATTTTTCGACTTATTTACTTTCATTTCATATCGACTGTCACATGGATGCCCTTAAATTCCCATCCCATTATCATTTCCTCATACTCTAACATGGAGAATTCCTTGTCATTCCCTATCACAAATTTTTTATATCACCTGATTCATTATCGATAAACGAATGCCTGAGATGAACCTTTAAATAGGGCGAAGTCACTCTCACTCCTTTGTTTCATCACTAACATGTCGAGTTACACGTTATTCACACTAAGTCACTAAACCATTATACACTTGAAGCACTTACGACACCTCATAACCCATCTTTTCAGAACCCGTCGATTATTTTGAAAAATAACCTCAAACTTACCATTTCTTATCACATCTCTTTGGAGTGTTTATTATTAACATCGGATTTTTGCTACGTCTCACATTTCCTCTTGTTGTGAAGAAGATATGGCAATCGAAGAAAGCTACGTTGAAATGACCCAAGCAGCTATTCAAAAGTTAGTGAATGATAGCATAGCTGATGCTTTAAGATTCGAAAGGGAAACAGTATCGCCTGCCGCTGCTGAGGCCGCGCCGCCGCTGAAGCCGCTAGGCTAGTCTGCTATCGGAAATGCCGGAGGATCCGGAGTTAAGAGATGTTCGTACAAGGAATTCAAAAGTGGTGAGCCCACGAAGTTTAGGGGATGAAGGAGCCACGCCATGGTACGATGGTTTGAAAAGTTGGAATCCGTGGTTTTGCTTTGTAATTGCCCGGATGATAGTAAGGTCAAATTTGCTACAAGTACATTACTCGATGGAGCGTTGTCGTGGTGGAATTCATATGCTCAACCGATTGGAATGGAGAATGCTTTCAAGCTTACTTGGGAGCAATTTAAGGGTTTGGTGACTAAGAAGTTTTGTCCTCGGACGGAAGTGAAAAAGTTGGAGACGGAGTTCTACGAACTAGTAACGATTGGGTACGATATTGACACATACATACGGAGATTTCAGGAATTGGCCGCGTTATGCCCGTCGATGGTACCGGATAACGCGAAGTTGCTAGAGGCTTTTATCGGGGGACTTCCCGAAGTTATTCAAGGAAATGTGACTTCGTTTGATCCAAAAACAATCGAGGAAGCTATTAGGGTGACTCATAAGCTCATGGCCCAAGTAGTGAAGAGAGGTAAGTACACCAACACCAACCAAAACAACAACAACGACGATAACCAAATCAACAACAACAAAAGGAAATGGGAAAACGACCAAGGAGATGATAACAACAACAACCAAAACCGCAACACTAACCGTCATCAACAACAAAATAGAAGGCAAGAAGCGGGAATGGTTTATGTCGCTGCACCAATGAGAGGTAGAGGGTATGCTGGAACACACCCACTATGTAATCGATGTAATTTTCATCACTCGGGTCCTTGCCCTGCCAAGTGCCACAAATGCAAAACACCGGGACATCTAGCCAGGGATTGTAAAGGTAAAGCCGTAGTCACATGCTTCGGATGTGGGGAACAAGGACACTATCGGAATCAATGTCCTCAAAACCAAGGTCAACCAGTTGAAGGTGCTCATGGGAATGTATATATGTTAGAAGGAGGAGGAGGAGCTCGTCAAGGTATCAACGACGCGGAAGAATGAAGAAGTTCGGAAACTAACAGTCTTATTTCTCCTTATGTACTATGTCGTACTAAGTTTATGTTTTCCATCATATCCGAATCTTTATAACCTAAGATGTATTTCTGTTTGATAAACCACTTGTTGTAAAATATTCTCATCTATCGTACTTTATTTTCTTTCCGATTTGTTATCATTTACGAGGATTTCAATTCTTTTACTTTAACTATCATTTTAACGACACTTCTCCATGTCTTCTCTCCTCGATGTTCATCACATTTTTAGCATCAGTTGACTCAACACCAAACAACATATGAGTCGATTAGTCCAAGCATTGCATAGTTACTCCTAAATTATACATAGCCTGATCACCTATGTCTAATTCAGGAAGAATCATGCAATGAAGGGAGTAGTAGGCTTATATGTGTAAGCAATTCCGTAATCGAGCCAAATTTTCAAAAGATTTTCTTCAAACCACTTGTTTCCAGTTTGATCCGCGTGACAGTTCTTGTTTGATGAGTTGCAAAGATCGAGCTAGAGACAAGTTGTTACCTAAACCGATTTAGCCTAATCGTATGACAGTTCTTGTTTGATGAGTTGTGGGATTAAGTAAAATCGGTTACCAAAAAGTCTTTTGAGGGTTTTGCTCGAGAATGGGAAGGCTTGCCTCATCAAACCCTAAACCCGTTAGCCCTAACAACGATTGAATTCGTGGATGAATTCCTTTTGGATGGGCGAATGTGACAACCCGTACTTTCAGGTTATTTCTCGAAACGATTTATGCTTCACTATTTCAACATTTATCGTAAACTTGGTTTACTTGTTTCAAATTCGCGTAACCTTTAAGGTTTAGCCGCGAATTCATGATCATGACATCACGTACATTTCATATGGACTAAGATTAGTCTACATTTCATTGACATCATTTGCATCATAATAATTCATTCATGACATTTCATTTCACATTTAACGCGTAATTTTTATATTAAATAAACGTTATCGCGTGAGTTATTATTTTAAATATTTAATCCATTACTTTCAAAAATGATCCCGATGTATTTTTAAACTTACATTTAGTTATATAAACTATATTTTTAGTTTTCCTAGTGTTTCAAATTTATTTGGTAAACAAATTGTAAAAGTTAAATTATTACGACGTTTTTCTTAAAAACTACACGAAAATTTTTATATCACTCAAATTTCACAAGGAAAGTATTTTTACAATTTTTATTATCTCAATACATTCTATTTTGACCTATTAAAAACTTACTTGTACCAAAAATCTCCATTTATCATTACTTATACATTTAACTACACCTTTTTACTTATACATTTTACTAAATATACAATATATACACAAGTACATAAGTAAAAAAAAAAAAAATTTTTACCAAATCCCTCCCCCCTTGGCCGACCAAGGGGAGGGTTGGCATTAATTATGGTATGGTTTTTCTTGATTTGTTTAGAAGTTACACTACTAAAAGTCTTACACTTTCAATCTACTCATACATTGCATCTCATATTTCACCAAGTGATAGAAAACTTTTTCTTTCTCTCTTTTGGTTCTCATCAAACCGGCCACATCAAAGAGCTCACAAGGGATCAAAATTTTCATCAAGCACAAGTGTTTTTACAATCTAGTTATACTCTTTATGAGGTTTTGAAATAAAAACCAAGAGTATTTAGGCTAATCCTTGTTACTTTCACCTCATCATAATCACTTGTAAGCATGATTTTATCATTTTATGTTTCCTTTTCATTTTCATATTCATCTTTTCATTTTTGGAGCAACATGCAAGACATATGTGATTTATACTATTTTTACATGATTTTAGAGTTATATATATATAAAGGTCATCCTATAATTATTCCCTTTGTATAATTTGGTCTTGATGATGTCTAGGAACCCATGACACCCTAAGAAGGTGTATGGTAGGATTAGATTAGCTTTGGAGTTGATTTGAAGGGATTAGAATAGGTTTTGTCCGAGAAAAACTATTTTCGATAACTATAAATTTGGTTCTGTCCTTGTTTCATTTTTCTGGAAAATCCGACTTTAGTCACGAAATTTTGGCCTTGATATTTAGAAAATATACTTTAAAACGAATCCGTGGCCGCTTGAACGGAATAAAACGGACTTATAACGAAGCCGTGGTGAATTTTTAAAGTTTGACGACGAAATTTATAGTTTTCTGAAATTTCAGCAACATATTTTTACATTGTTCGGGTCAAAAACGAGCCTTAAGCTTCACAAATTATTTTGACTTCTCAAAAATATATTAGTTTACTTCGATACGAAGCTAAGGACGTATTATACGTAGAAAACGGATTTGAAACGACAAATATATGCACGTTTTCAAAAACTTGCCGTAACTATTATTTTCTGAAAATCTATATTATTTTTACGATACAAGTGTTACGGTAGCTATAACGTCCCTGTTGAGGGCTGTTTTTTAACAAGGTTGTGAAACTTTTTAGAACGAATTGTCTTCTAGTAAAATCAAGTTCACCGGCCATATTTTTTCAAAACAACAAGCTGTTTGTAAAGCGGAGTTATAGTAAATTATTTATGGATGTTCAAACTTGGCCGAAACTCATTTTCTGCACAACAATTCAACAAAATCACTATCTTTAACCCTTAATATCTTTATGATCGAGACCTTTTGGACGAAAACTCCTGAACTGAAACTTCTAGATATCGATACAAACTTTCCAAAACCGTCGAGTTCGTTCTCTAAAGATCGACGTACACCGTTTTACGACTAGTTTTCCGAAGCCATTTTTGTTAATTTCATGATAATTCCGACGACATTGTTTTGCGACGAAAAGTGAAAATTTCACCATAAATCATTATAAAACCATTGTAGGATGACATTTTGACGTAAAACTTGTAAAGTCATTTTTGAAGGGTCAAGACGTCAAACGAGTATTTTTCGACGACAAGTAATATTTTTCAAAACTCGTAAATGGTATAAATAACATACGAAATGCATGCATAACATTACATTGCAACTCATTACATATCATATCATTCATAATAGGTCATTTTCGAGACTCACGCTATATTTCAGTGTATCCACTTTTGTCATCGTAATCATTGCAACAGGTGAGTTTTCATAGCCCCACTTTTAATTGTTTTATACTACTTTTGGGGGAGATACATGCTCAAAATGTTTTCATTTACTTTCACAAGTACTTTAACATTTATGGATTACCGTGAGTTCATAGCCCCACTTTTACTCTTTTAACTGTTTTACAAACTCTTGGGGGAGATACATGCTACATTTTTAACCGAACACAAATGCTTTGAACTGTATGCTATAACCGAATGTTTTATTATCACTAAGTATTTGCCATGTTCGAAGTCCCTACATCATGAACCATTAGTCACTTGCGAGTGAGCGCGAATATTGTGAATAGGCCTATTGGAATTAACACTCCCGCTCTTATTGACCCAGTTAAGGGAAATCGAGCGCACTATATTTGAACCAGTAAGGTAATTTGGCAAGTTACCTATTAGGGGCGATGAAACGATGATTACCAATTTTTATTGGTGCGATGTTTACGCTTTGGTGTCATGAACTTAGTGAAATAAATACGATGTTGTTTTTAACGATGAGTGTGAAACAATTTAACTCACACTACGATGATTGGGTTCAAACGAATTAATTAAACCTATGGTTTTACGTCGAGTTAGGTACTATTGTGAATTCATTTGACGATGTGTGGTTGAATATAAACTATATATACATTTCGGCAATGGGTTGTGAACACACAGGTTGCAAGTTTTGTATGGGCGGGACTTGGAACTGAGTGGATTTACAATGCCTTTGCTACATAAACGATTTTGAAAGGCTTTACATTTCAACACAAACTCTATGAACTCACTCAACCTTTGTGTTGACACTTTTAGCATGTTTTATCTCAGGTATCTAAGGCATTCACTTCATGGCATGCATTTGGACACATCATGGAGTCGTGGTGACGACGCGTCTCACTTGGGTTTTACATACTTTAAAAACATCGTTTGACTGTACTAAACTTATTTTCCGCACAAGTTGATTTCATTTGGGACCTGAACTTTGTAAACTCTGATTGTTTTATTAAATCAAACGATGTGTTTTCCAAACGACACTTTAGGTCGTTCAATATATCTGTAACTATGATGCTTTGACAGTCAATCCCCAGGAATTCCATTCCGCTGCAAAACAGGTAATTTGGGGGTGTGACATTAAGGCATATACTTCATGGCATGCATAAGGACTTACCATAGAGTCGCGGTGACGACGTGTCTCATATGGGTTTTATGCACTTTAAAACATCGTTTGGATTGTAACAAACTTATTTCCGCACATGTGGATTGTCATTTGGGACCTATGATTTTGTAAACTCTGAATATTTTACTTAATCAAACGATGTATTTTCAAAACGACACTTTATGTCATTCAATATAACTGTAACTTTGATGCTATGGCAGTCATCCCCCAGGAATTCCATTCCGCTGCAAAACAGGTATTTTGGAGGTGTGACAGATAAGAACTGGCGTCCTAAGATTTAGGGTATCTTACTGGCATTAGGCATATCTAATACTATAAAATCAATAGGGAAAAAAATTTATTAACTTTAACTAACATATTTTCTATTACTCCTTTAGGTTTTTTCACCGAGTTATCATCTAACTCAACAACCAAACTAGTGTATTCAAGACCATTGAGACCTAAACAATTAAAATTCGAATAAGGCATCAAGTTAACACTTGCTCCTAAATCAGCCAAAGCATTGTTAATAGAAATTTTCCCAATAGTACAAGGTATAGTAAAACTTCCTGGGTCTTTTTTCTTAGGTGAAATCTCATCCTTTAGCCCTGCCATGAAGTGTTCGCTTAGTGTCACTCTGAATTATTTATTGTTTTCATCCTCTTTTTCGATGATAACCTATTCACCCTGCACATTCATAGAAATAGTTTTAGAATGAGAATTAGTAATTGAAAGATAGTCAGATTGAGGTTCCTCAAAAGTAGTGATAGCCTTGACTTGCTCACGAGGGTTAATCTCGAATGTACTGATAAATTTTTGGGAAGCCTTTCTTGTAAAACCGTTGCAAAGTGCAACTTGATTTTCTATTGCCTTGTTAGAAGCTTGTTGATTTCTTAGTGTGGTCTTCATAGATGTACTGATTTCTTTGACTAAAGTGGCGTTCTCTTCATGCCTTTTTGTTGACTCCGCCATGCATTTATTCAGGGTATCTTCCATTGTCTGCATCCTTTCGTGGTATGACTGGTTGCCATTATCCCTTTGGTAAAATCTTGGTGCGCTTGCTTTATACCTTCCTGAGCCAGGAAAAGGTACACCGAACTGAGTGTAGTATGCCTCCTCTACTGTATTCCCTTCTTCTTTCATAGGGAAGTCATTGGAATGATGAGTTCCATCACAAATCTCACATCTAAATTGCACATCATGCACTCACTCATTAAATTTCTTAGTATCCCTACACAGATTATTCAACTGAGCAGTAATCGCGGCCAAACCATCATTATTATCAAATCCTTTACACCTAGTTGATGCTCTATCGTGCCACATATGAGAATGGTCAGCCATCTTGTGGATGGCTTTCTTTGCATTAGCAGCGCTCATTTTAGGAATTACACACTGAGCATCCAACATCTGACTAGTATCCACATCCAATTCCCTATAGGAAACAATCAATTCCTGCATACTAGTCACGTAATGTTGAGGACATTATAATAGTAAATCCTTGAATTGTTCTCAAGTCTTGTAGAGAGACTCATCATGTTCTTTTTAAAGTTATTGATTTCCTCCATTTTCCTCGCAATTTATGAAGGTGGACATCACTTGTTCAAAAATTAGACTTAAGAATAGCCCAAGAAGTGATAGTCCCAACAGGTTCATTTCTCAACCACCTGTGTGCATTTCCAATAAGGGTTTTGGGAAAGATGCGTAAAATGAGTTGATCTTCATTAACATTAGGAAAGTGTAAAAGGTTTAAAATCTCGAGAACTCGCTCAATATGTTCATTTGCATCTTCATTTTCTACTCCACTGAAAGTGTTGTCTCGGAGTTCCTTAAGGATTTGTCCTTTTAGTTCAAACACAATGGTGTCTTTGATTTTTGGCCGAACAATTGTTGGCTCATAGTCAACTCAAGTTTGAGCCATGTACTCCTCCATAGTTTGATTAGCCATCTCTTTCTCTGCTTTTTCAACTACCTTAGTAAAAACTTCTCGGAATCAGTAAGTAACTTGGATTCCGGTGAACCCAATTGAATAGGTGGATCAGTGTTGAAAATCTTTCTCCTAGAATGAAAAATTGACTCTTGTTCGTTAAAAGGTTTGAAAATATTCTGATTTGTACTTCTAGTCATGCACTACCTGAAAAGAAACAGTAAGCGTTCAGTAGATTAAGCTAAGAAAAGTAAAATACGAAAATCTAATGAAAAATTGAAAATCTGTAGATCAGACATTCGATACGCCGTATACACTGATTAGTATACGCCATATGCTAATATTTAGAATAATATGCCATATCCCACAAAAGAATACGCTATATGCTATAGATATCTCAATACGCCGTATCCACAGACAAGGATACACCGTATTATACACCTAATACAGAATATGCAGAAACATGCAAACAGTCAAAAAGCAAAAAAAATAAATAAAAAATACCAAGAATATGCTAAGAACAAAAAAATAAAATCTAAAAACACAAAATATTACCAAAATATTAAGTTAAAGCTAAAATCACTCCCCGACAGCGAGACCAAAAACTTGATATGTTCTATCTGGGTGTAAGATTTCTATCAGGTTTTAATATTTATAATTTTCGACTAACCAATAAAGTAACACTTTCGGGCAGTGTACACGATCAATGTAGCTAGTAAAGGTAAGCACATGTCATTCGTAAATTGTGAGTGAACTAAAGCTATATCGAAGGAATTCTAATTATCTATTCTAATAATGCAAAGGGGGTCAGTCTGAGAGAATGGCACGAGTTTAGTAATTCCAATAAACTAATATTAAACTAAGAAATGCAATGCAATAGTGAATTAGAAGGTAAGGTCGAGGTCTTATGATAGGAGAACGTGCTAGTCATGTTCATCTTATCAAGTCATAGTGATTCATCTACATGTGCAATGAATAAAATGCTACTTTCATTGGTGAGTCAGGGAATGTAAACTGAGTATCGAGAAGCATCGATTCGGCCTTGTTAGTACACTCCCTATCAATGGTAGACTAGGCCAAATGGTCACGGTTACCTAGCCCTATGCATATCCACCCTTAACCTGATGGTCACAATGTTAAAAAAACATCAAGCATGCATAAAGTGGTTCAACTATCAAATATAATTATCTTGGCAATCACATACAAGTGCAACTGCCTAACCCCTATTTAATGGTCATCTATAAGGGTTCTCGCGCTATCTTACTTGCCTTAAGCATGCAATGACTAACCTAGGGATATTGTCGGCCTCTAGAACTAATGGTAATCCCGCATGAAGCTATGTTATTACGCAGACCTACAACTATGATACGGATCATGAATCACAAAAATGCATCTATAACTATAATCTAGACAATAGACACAACACTTCAAGCAAGTAATGAACAAAAATGAGCACGATAGACATAAGAGATATAAAAAAAAATGAAATTAATCGAGTAAATGAATTAAAACAACTAAATAGTCATAAACATGGCTAACATGTAGGGGTGTTAGCCTATAATCTCAATAACAATACATAATGAGTGAATCAAAGCTACACGAATAGAAATCGTAATGAAAAATGATAAAACAATGATTAATAAAGGTAAGGGATAATGGAGATTCCCTCCTGGTGATCCGTGGTGTTTCCTGATCTTCCTTGCCTCCTAAAAATTTCTGATGGATCTATGATATGTGGTGGTAGTGTGTTGAAACTGGATGTGTGTATCCTCTTATTATAGTTTTCTGTCTGCTGCTTAATACGGCGGATCCATTTCCTCAATACGACATATTGAGTGACTTGGCGTGGGCTCCACTCTTATAATATTCCAGAATAATCCTTTTTTACTGCCTTTGTATATGGCGTATGGCATAACCTTATACGACGTATCCCTCTTAGTTCCAATACAGATCCATCTTAAGTGAATCTTCATATATACGACGTATCATCAATGTTGGATACGCCGTATTCTTCTCTTTGTCTTTGTTATCTTAATTGTAGACCAAGTTTAATATATGGCATATAATCAATGGGAATACGCCGTATTGCTTCAAAGTCGGGCAAGGTCATTTTTCGTTTAAGTATGATGATATGGCGCATGACATTGTCCTCATACACCGTATTGGATGTCAGCTCAGCATGCATTTCTTTAACTTCTTCATTATTGTTCCAAATGATGCCGCAATATGCTCCTTTTCCATAGTTTCTCTATAAACACTAAGAATCGAAATAGTAAATGTTTAAGTAATGATTCTTATATAAAATGATAGAAGATGAGAAATATATACGGGATAAATGATGCATAAAGAGAGTACTTATTTGATCTTATTAACCTTATATCTCCTCAAACATTATTGTGATATATTGGTTGGTTTGGTGTAGGTACCATAGCATTGAAACCATTTGAAAAATCAATCAAAGTATTTATGAGAAATAATGTTTTGATGACAGTTTGAAAGTTTTCATTTTCAGAACTACTCGCCATTCACATGTGCATATATTATTTTAAATATTTTGCGCATGGAGGAAAGACTACGCACAATGAGTCAAAATCATTTAGAGATTGAAAGACTGATCACTTTTTAATCACATTTTCTCCTCATAAAAAATAACATATTCGTGATATTTTTAAAATCAACTGATTAAAAGATATGTGTTTTAGAAAGTTTATGAAGAGACAAACGGATTTGCATGAAATTTGGAACATTTATATCTTTATACCCCTTCAAATATAGAGTATATTAGAAGTACTTTTTAGAAAGCATGTTGAGAGAGTTATCTCGGTACCAATTGAGAAAGATTTTGAAAAATCTTGAAAAATGGTACTCGAGATTAGGATTATCGTAATTAAAATGTACAACATTGTCATTTATTTAAAAAGCGCGGGTTGTAATCTAATATTTGATCACAAGCCATTTTGTCACGAGCACAAAACTTTTGATTTTTTTGGTTAAGTTGCTCAAAGACCTGAGAAAAGTTACTTTCCCATTGTTAGGATAAGTGCGCTAAACATAAAACATATAATGTTTGTTTGGATCAACACTTTCCTTTATTTGAAGTATGAGTTATGAACTAAATCGTCCATAAGTCATAAGAATTTTTAGAAATGACATGTTTTAGAAAATATTATTTGAATAAATGAAACTCTCACTCAAGCATATTTACATTTCTGTATGATTGTTGAATGACATTTTTAGAAACCTAAAAAATATCAATTATACTAGAGACATGCCGTAGAAGAAAATTTTTGGAATTTTCATTTTATATTGTTTTGTATTTTTGAAATTTTATAATTTTGTATTTTGCTTTTGTTGGTTTTCTATTTTTGTATTTTGTTTTTGAAAAGTATTTTTTAAAAAGATACAACAAGACTTTATAACTCTTCAAGATTTAGGCTTCGTATTCCAACATGGTTGGGTAAATACTCAAACCTTTCTTTAGGAGTGACTTTCGTAAACAAGTCTGCCAATTGGTAATCCATCTTGACGAAGTAAAGTTCAACAATATCTTTATCGACGTGCTCCTTGATAAAATGATATCAGATTGCCATGTGTTTGTTGCGGGAATGCTGAACGGGATTGCATGATATGGCTATGGCACTATTTGATTCACAATTGATTGGTATTTGACTGAAGATGAAACCATAATCTATGAGTTGTGTACACATCCAAAGGACTTGTGCGCACCACGTAGATAGTGGCACATACTCTGCCTTGGTTGTAGCAATCCTGCTTTTTCGACGACGAACTGACTAGCTTTTCACCAAGAAATTGTACTCCGCTAGATGTGTTTTTACATGTGCCCTGGTAACCTGCATGATTTGCATCTAAAAATGCAGTGAGTTCTACTCTGGTGTCCTTCGTTTACCAAAGTCCTATGTGAATGGTCCTTCTAAGGTACCGAAAGATCTTTTTACCTCTTTGAGGTTTTCTCAGTATGCCATGCCTAGAACCGAGCACATAAGCATACATCAAAAACAATATATGGTCTACTCGCTTTTAGATACATGAGAGATCCAATCATACTTCGGTATTTCTTGGGAACTACGGGTGTTCCATGTAAATCAGTGTAAAGCTTGGTGTAATAGCCATTGGTGTACTAATTGTATCACATAAGTCCATACCATGTTTCTTTAATATTTCCAAAGCGTATCTTGATTGATTTATAAAGATATCGCAAGTGGATTGATGGACTTGTAAACCAAGAAAAAAAAATTCATTTCCTCATCATTGACATTTCGAATTTCCATTTTATAATTTTTACAAATTTCTTTGAAAATTTTGGATTTGTGGAACCAAAAATAATTTCATCCACATAAATTTTCATAATTAAAATGTCATCTTCGTATATTCTTGTAAAATGAGTAGGATGAACAATACCTTTGATGAAATGATTGGAGATGCGAAAGTTTGAAAGTTCATCATACCACACCCTAAGTTCTTGCTTGAGATTGTATAGGGCCTTTTTCAAATTTTGTAAACACGATCAGGATGTTCCATGCCAACGAAACCTTCCGACGGGCTCACGTATACTTCTTCTTTGAGAACACCATTCAGAAATGTTGTCTTGACATCCATTTGGTAGACTATAAAGTTCTTGTGTGGCGCGTATGCCATGAAAATTCTGACCACTTCGATCCTAGCAACTGGTGTGAATGATTAAAAAAAATGAATCCCTTCTACCTATCTATGAACCTTTGCCATGAGGTGAGATTTTTAGTGGATAACAGTTTGTTCTTCATCCAGTTTGTTTTTCCAAATCTACTTTAGGCCAATAATGGATTTGTGAGCGGGTTTGTTAATTAACTCCAAGACATCAAGTCAGTCAAACTGATGAATTTCTTCTTGCGTCGCCTCAATCCAGCTATGATCTGCCATTGCGTCCTTAATGTTTTTAGGTGTGGTTGTACTCATGGTGAGTGCATAAACACATATTTCAGGATTAGTGGCTAGCTTGTTTCTTATCATGGTTGGTTTAGATGGATCTCCGAGCACTTGTTCTAATAGATGATCTTTTGTCCATTGATACTTTGAAGGATACCGTTGGTAAAATGTATGCATATTGGAAGGTTCGACATATCAAGATGACGATTCAATAGATTTCTCTGACGGTGTTCTGAATGGGTTGATAACCATACTCTTTTCTGGCTTTGCATCATTTGTTTTTTGTTCTTCTTCTTCTTGATGTGGTGTTGTTTGTTATTGCTCATCAATAGCTGGTAAAACGCTCTGTAAAGCACTTGGAATATTGTGAGTTGCAGTAGATGAGGTTATTGGAGTAGGTGTTGTAGAAAACTAGAAAGGGGGGTGAATAGTTTTGCCAATTAAAACTTTGTTTTAGAGTATTTAGATCGACTTATGTCAATCCATTTAGATCGTGTGTTGGATATTGATAGATAAACATATAAATAAATAATGCAAAGAGATAAAGAGTAAAGGAACACAAAACCACGACACAAGTATTTATAGTGGTTCAGCTACAAGGACTCCTTCCTTGCCATACTCCACTCCCCGAGTACCCAACTCGAGCGTTTCTAAGCACTACACATCACAAGCTTCTTAATACGGCGGAGAAGCCTTCACAATGTCACCTACACTTTATCAGGCACAAGGATAGACACCGTGTTCTTCCACGAGGTAGAACCAAACCTATCATAACGTCGCCTACACTTTATCCGATACTAGGCAAGACACTGAGTTCCATTACAAAGGAGGAGCTACTACCCAACACTACAACATAAAGGAGACAAACTCCTTTTTACAACACTTCAAAGGTTATCAATACCCTTTAACCCAAACTACACAAATATACATCGACGCCCCATATCGAATGTACACCTTTGGCACTATACACATAATGCCTTTAACTTGACACAACTAATGGAGGGAGAGAAGAACTATCAACAATATGCACTTCAGCGGCCCCTACTTATACTTGCTTTTAAACTGTTTTGGGGGAGAATACATGCTCGGTTTTACTAAATGAAATGTTTTATTGATTTGAATAAGCGATTGTTACTTGGTTTGATGAAATGTGTGATTTGGTTTGAATACGTTTTTATGTCGACACAAGAGTTTGATTTATATGAAATGATTTGATTAGACCCAGTAATTTTTGTAAGCTATTACGAGTAAGGTAAGGTTAGAATACGCGTTTATGTATTGTTGATTTCTGACTCGGGATAGTGCGAGTATTATTGATATATTGTTAGTACCGATGAACATAAAGATTTATGTGGTTTGGAGGTCTTGGTTGGTGGAAGAAGATGAAGATCTTCATCCTTTTTAGAGAGAGAAACTAGAGAGAGGGAGGAGAAGATAAGGACTTTATTAAAATGAAACACACACAACACCTAGCCTAATGCTTCACCTCACCCCTCATGGAGAGTCATGAGGGGTATTTATAGGCCCTATCTTTGCCACTTAAACGATACTAGTCCCTAAGGGCAAAGTATACTACGCGTCTAGTCCAATTTACGTAACTGACGTTATCTTTAGAAAAAGCGAGGCTAACAATCTCCCTCCAAGATAGCGTCACATGTGAATGGTTACAATGAGACCTATAAATACAAAACAAAGTAAATTACAATAGTAATGAACAGTGTTGACTTTCTTGAGGCTCAGAGTCTCTGTAGTCTAGATACCGAGGCAAACTTGAAGTTCTCCCTTCCGATGACCTCGCAAATGATCTTCTTGTAGCTCAACTTCAACTGTAGAACGGTCTAGTTAGGTTATTACTCCCTCCTAACTAGTGAGCCTTTTTTTCTTTTTCTGCTCCCTCCTGAACCGACAACACTCTTCCAACACGTCTTTAATCTTCAGACACGCAGCGGAGAAAGTAAACTCTTGAAGCACAATGGTTGTCGTTCTGGGAACATCAACATAACTCACTGAGTATTGCATCCAAGTTGGTAAAAAAAACCCCGATGTACACCACACTACTTCTCCTTCTTCAGTCTTAAGCACAAATCCCTTCGTAATCCAATCACGGAAGATGAAATAGCAACTTCTCCCTCCTGATGGTTGCGAGCTATCGGAATCATCATAATGTTGCGTACATACCGTATTACCTTCTTGATGCAATATTAACATCATAGCTTGATCAAAATTCTGTGAGAATATGTTGTAAAAATACTCTCAATATACTTCTCTCAAACCAACCTATAAATCGAACCTCCTTTGAATTCACTGGCTAAATGTAATGACCACATATGGAGATAGCCCGATACGACTAACTTGAAAAAGAAGTAAGCATCCCAACTTGTGACTTGCTGCTTGTTCTAAATTTTTGAACAATCCACAACTTCGTGTGACACTGAGCACTACAACGTAACTCCTTAAAGTGATGGTTACACACTGTGAGCACTACAACGTAACTCCTTACCAGTTATAACCAGATTTTCAAATTTCATAATGTGCTCCAACAAGTTATCTTGAGACCATCGACTTATCTCAAAGATAAAGAAGTCCACCCGTGAAATGTCACTTCAATTCTGCATCAGTAATACCGTACAAAAACTCCGTAGTCATTTTTTCAAATTTCGCGCAAGCCGTGAATATTGTATCCCTCCGTGAAATTATACCAAAAATATACCAACTCATTAACCCAATATAAAATATTGAGACCTATGTGTCGTACCAAATGAAACATTCGGATAAACAATCCAAATGATAGATATCTCATAACATCACAAAGTCCAAATACATGTAGGCCCAACTCCAGTTGTTAGGATGCCACAGCCCACGTGCAAATTTATTCGTTAAGCCCATGAATGTGAAAGTATCCGGTTATAAAGATACACAAGATAACCTAAATAGATCTTGTGATGAAAACGCCTGCACCACATATCATTCTCTTACCTAAACTCTTATCACAGCATCTCAAAACTAACGCCAATCAATACTGTCTCGTTAAATCCACCCACCATCAAATCTCATATCATATAAAAACAAACTCGTCAATCTCAGCTCTTTCATCGAACCACAAACAAACAACAACCCTTCTTTCTTTTTGTATTGCACGGCTGAAGAACAAAGAGTGTTCCATCAAGATCTTTAATTAAGGTCTCGGGTAGGTTGAATGAATTGTGTTTTGTTTTTCAAATTTTTCATGTAACGAATTAAAGAAATAAGACTAACATCCTTGTTAAGTGATTATTTCTTGATGATTCGGAGATTAATTAAAGTGAGTCTTTAGACATAGGATCTGTGATGAGTGATATTCGATTAGGACAATTTGTAGAAGATTGCAAAAAAAATTGAATTGATTCAGAGATCTTGAAAGTGTTTTATCTTTTTGAGTGTTAGATATGAGATGGAGTATAACAAGGACTGATGATGTTTGACATAAACTGAGGTTGAGAGTTATTGGTATATGGTAATTTTATTGTCTTGTGGTCGTGGTATTGATGTAGTATACATCTGTTGTATAGTCTTCGGTCAGTTTACGCATAAGATCTTTTCACCTTTCAGTCTTAAGCGTAGAAAATATTCTTACGCGTAACCATCTCTTTTCTTTAGCGTAAGCAGTGTGCTTATGCGTAAAAGTTTGAGTTATGCGTAACTCTTATGCGTAACAATGTCTACGCATAACTTCACAGTTATGCGTAATATTCCTGAAGATTCTCCTTAAGCGTAAAAAACTAGGGTTTTGACCCTTTGAATTTTTCCGGCGAGTGTTTCCGACCATGTTATTCCGTCCATCTTCAAGCACAAACCCAGAAAAGCATAAAAATGCTTCTTTTTTACCATGTTGACCATATGAAGATGACAGTTTGACCACAAATGTTTCACAGATATTTGGTACAAAAGGTATAAAAGTTACCTGTTTGGACAATATAGACCCAAGACAGATTTACAAGAAAGTTTAAGACTTTTTGTGACCAAAAACTAAGGATACTTAAAAACATGTATACGAAACTGTTTTACCCACAAATCGGAAAAAAAAATTTCCGACCACAAAATAAGCTCAAAAACAGTAACCAAACATGTATAAACCAACATAAATCAATAAAACAACAACCTGGGCTCGTTATACCACTTGTTAGGACCGATGAACATAAAGATTTATGTGGTTTGGAGGTCTTGGTTGGTGGAAGAAGATGAAGATCTTCATCCTTTTTAGAGAGAGAAACTAGAGAGAGGGAGGAGAAGATAAGGACTTTATTAAAATGAAACACACACAACACCTAGCCTAATGCTTCACCTCACCCCTCATGGAGAGTCATGAGGGGTATTTATAGGCCTTATCTTTGCCACTTAAACGATACTAGTCCCTAAGGGCAAAGTATACTACGCGTCTAGTCCAATTCACGTAACTGACGTTATCTTTAGAAAAAGCGAGGCTAACATATATCTATCGTGGTTGGCTACCCCGTCTGGATTTTGGACATCCAACTTGCCATGAACTAGTCTGTCTAGCCTTGGGATGCTCCAACTTGCCATGACGCATAACATTTCGGATGTTGCGTATGTTTAGGGACAGTTATGGCCCGTACTGTCTAGCTTTTGTTTCTTGACTTAGCCTGCATAATAGTTATTTGATATGATATTGTGATTTAGGAAATGTGAGCCTATGGTAAATTTTGAATTGTTTGTGAGTGATTTGTACTTGAAAACCTTGTGGTCTACATTACTATTTTACGAAAGGTAAACTCTGTTTTCGCGACACTGTGGATGACACTTTGGTCGCAAGCCCTTTTGATACTCGAAGTATTTTACGTAAACCTATGAACTCACCAACCTCGTGTTGACACTTTTAGCATGTATTTTTAGGTATTGAGGCGATAGTTTACTTTTTGAGACGCTTGGGCAGTGGCATAACATGGTCATATACAACTCTGATATTGTTGGTATTATTTCTTGATGAACCCAATTTTTAGGGGTGTTATTGTTGGTATCAGAGCCTAGGTTATAGAGAATTGGGAAAATTTTCAAAACCTAGACTATAACCGCTTTTACAAAAACTTAGCCTTATGACCGACATGTGCCTGCCTGCCAAGCTGATGCATCACTTGTGACTTTGATTGCTGACATATTTGTTGAGATGTGTGCCTTGTTTTTGGATTGGATGTGTAAATCCACGTATTTTCGCTATGTACTATAAGTATCTTCGACATACTTATACTTAAGCATCGTACCTGCTGTAGCGTTGCGCCTCTTTCCTTGCGTAATCTCATCACTCGTCCTCGAGTGTGGACATTTGTTTTGGTCTTTTGTAAATGGATTTTGTATGTGAAGGACATGGTGCTTGCGTTACTAAGTCGAGTATTTAAAAATTCATTGAACCTCGGGTGAATACAGACTGATCATCTATATTCAACCAGGGATAGTGGACATAGCCTGATCACCTATGTCTGACTCAGAGGTGAATTTTGCGATACTGGGAGTAGCTGTAATAAAGTTATGTCCGGTTGGTTTTGGTTTAATTGTTGAGAATGGAAAAGTTTTAAATGTGTATACGAGCATGGAATATTATAAAAGTTTTCTTTCACACACGACACACTGGCATCACAATACTTGTTTATCGCGATATTCTTTTTCTTGTATGAAATAATTTTCGTCATCGTCTAGTCATGATATGACTTTGGATTATTTTTTGGAATCGTTGGAACCGTCTAACCTTGTTTCGCATCGGGTTGGGTTAGACTTGATTGGTCAACAAGTTTGCATTCGGGTTGTGCGAAGTTGTAATAAGCTCATCTGAGTTTATTGGAGTGTTTGGAATTGGTCTTGGCTACGTTTGAATTTGGATTGCTAGATTATGTGACTTTGGGTCTCGATGTGAATTTGAATTCGCTTATTCCCGTAGCCTTGTTTTGTTTTAGGTATTGTTACAGATGCCTCTACCCAAGCCTTATCTTCTATCGATGTTTTTCCATCGATGCGGTTTTCTTGATGTCATGCCTTACGCTCTATCGATGTGTATGCTTTTAGGGTAACCATTTGAACAGTTAAAATTCACTCGTAACTGGAATTTGATTTGATATTGATTGGTAGTCGGATTTCTTTTGGAAATTATGACTTTGGATTCGAATGTTGTACCCTTCTGCGTTAAGTACTAAGTGCACTACTAAGTCAATCGATTGATTTCTAGTAGTAATTAACACTCTCCTTCAGAGTCGTACTCTGAACTAGCTAAACTCTCCATTCGACAGAGATTCTATGACCGACAGGAACCTTAAGACTTTAAGGAGTAACTTGAACTGCGATCTTTGGGGCTGACGCCTAATCCTCCATTTGCCATTCGAGAATATCAGTTATCTTTGCTACCTCCTTATGAGATATTGAGTCGTGCCGCTATTGTCTTACAAGCTGTTTTTGATTTTTGAAAGACCATTTTGCGGTCACCTTACAGAATGCTTTATTGCTATCGAGATTTTGACCTTTCCGTTTTACTGTACACAATGTATTATTTTCTTGTTATCCACAAGCTTTTTCGCAAGTCGTTTCACAGATTATTTTGGAAATCGATTTGCCGCTTTGACATTTCACCAGGGGCTGGACCCTAGAAGTGAATTTCGCTTCTCTGTCTAAGTAATTATTGGTCGCCTTACCAAATTTACTCATCTTCTGCTAAACAAGAAACGGAAACTATGGACAACCTTACTCGCTTGTACGTGAAAGAGATGGTTGTACATTGTGGTGTGCTGATTTCTATCATTTCTGATCATGAAGGTTGTTTCACATCGAATTTCGGGTCATCACTCCAAGAGCCATAGGAACAAGTCTTGGTATGAGTATTGGTATCATCCACAGACTATTGGCTGGAGTGAAAGGAACATCCAAATGTTAGAGGACATGTTGCGTGTCTGCGTGATCGATATCGGCAATGGTTGGCATAGACACCTCCCATTGGTCGAAATCTCATATAACCATATCCATGTTGTACGAGGCACTTGATCTCAACAATTTGTTGGATTGAAGTGGGGGATACCCAACTTTTTATCCTGAATTTGTTCATGGAACTGCCGAGATATTGATCAGATCAAAGGCAGAATGCAAACTGCTCGCGATCGTCAGAAGAGCTATGATTGAAAAATGACGTAAACGTTTGAGATTCCATGATTGGAGAAAAAGCTATGCTTAAAATCTTACCATGGAATTGTGTGTTACATTTAGTAAATGTGGGAAGCTTAATCCTCACCGTATGGATCTTTTTGAAATTCTTGCTAGAGTTGGACTGGTAGCTTAGAGACTAGAGCTACCGTAAAAACTTGGCAGTGTTCGTGACATTTTTCATGTGTGTATTATGGAGAAATTCATTGCTGATGAGACATATGCTGTCCTTGTTAGAAGAGATCCAGATTGATGAACGTCTAAGCTGTATTGAGGAACCTGTAGAAATCGTGGACTGTGAAGTCAAATGACTTGATTCAAGTCGTATTTTTGTTGTTAATGTTCGAGGGAACTTTAAGAGATGTCATGAGTTCATGTAAGAACGTGAAAATGAAATCTTGAGAAAGTATTCTTATATCTTTTCAATTCTAATGGATAACTTGAATTGAATCGTGAGGACGCGATTCATCCCGAGATTTTACAGATATGTTCCTGACAAGAAATATCCCGCGATTTTACGAATATTTTCGAGCTCGTTTGACGTGAAAAGCGGAAGTAATCTCGCGAAACGTGGAAATTGGACATAACGCGTACTGGCACAACCGACAATTCGATTCGATTTTGGTTTTATTTGTGGGGAACTAGTCGTATGAATACTCATTCTTATTGAAAAAATTATTCTGAACGCGATTGCGCAATTTTTGTGAAATGAATCGTACGTTTGATAGACCAAATGTGTCCCGAACTCAAATTTTGCAAAAGATTAAGGGAATTACACATATGGTCCCTGTAATAGTTTCACCCCGCAACCCTTATCTTCTAAGTAATTACAAAATCAGTCCTTGTGGTGTATATAAAAGGAAAAATATAACATTTAGGGTTAGGGTTAGTATTAGCACACAACACCCACCCCTCTCATCTTCACTGTTCAGGCGCCGCTGCCGATCTCCGACCAGCCAACCGCCACCTGTCGCCACTCCTGCGATGGTGTTGAAGGTATAAATCATGGTGTTAGGATCAAGCTTAGTTCGTGACTGATGTATTCGATACGAGTTAGGGTTTCATAGCGAGGGTTTGTGGACACGAGTATTGATCATGGGATTACTAGTGCGTGACGCGTTTTCTACGTCGTCTCTCCTCGCCTCTTTCTTTCTCTCTCAGTGGGTATCTCGTAAAACCATATTCTGTAGTTGATTCTGGTTTTTTTCTTTTTTAAACCGAACCTTAATGATATGTTGTTGTTTTCGTGGGACAAACAAGATTAAAATGTTTTGAGTTTTGTTTGTGTGGTGAAAATAGCTGAAAAATCAGTTTCGTATGGTAAAACTTTTAATAAAACAGTGGTTGGATTGATTTGTGGGGCGGGTTAGATTAGAACCCGGTTTTGATTCACGTTTTGAGGATGGTTGTGTTTGTTCTAAATCTGCTTGGTCTCGATGTGGGTTTTAAATCAGTTAAGTGTTTGTGGTGAGATTTGGTTACGCGTGGGCATGGGTTCTAATTATTTTTTTGGGTTGTGGACTCAGTCGTGTATGAAATTGCTTATTTTGATAATGGTTTTTGCTTAATTCAGTCTTAAATGAGTTTGGGATTGCTTATTTTATTAATGAAACAGACTGTGATGTATTGTGTTGTGGGAAAAATATAAACTGTAAAGGGTTTGAGTCGGGTATAACCTGACTATTATTTACGAGTTTGTCCGTTTATTAAAATTTTGGTCTCAACACGGATTTGGATTTGTTGATGTTGTGGTCGTCATTAGATTTGTATGGAGATTTAAAACCCGACTAATGTTTTGCTATTCAATTTGGTGTTTGTATGCTTAAGCTATTTTGTGTTTGGTTTAAACAATTATGTTGCGTTATGTTTATAAAATGCGTTTGTGATTATGTCTATGTGGTGTGCGTCAAGTGGTAGACGGGCTTAAGCTCAAATGAGTGTTAGCTTAATCATTGAGCCGAAGCTCATAAATACTAAGTGTGTTTGTTTGTTGTTAATGGGCCACGAGTCCGTGTGAGTAAATAAAGGGTGCATTGTTAAAAATCTACTTAATTTGTATTAATTATTTTGTCAAAATGCGAATGTAGTATTGAAATGTTTGAATAACATGTTTGACTTGTTTTGGTGATCCATTGATACGTTTCGGACTCTTGGGGGTGATAATTGATATTGAATATTACGGATACTTAACGGACTTTATTATATGGATTGTGACTTGACATTTGGATCGTTATTGGATTTACGATATTGGATGTTGGACTTATTTGAACATTTTGGGACTTAATGGTATAATATATTGGACTCGAGAAGAATTTAATATATTATACACGGAACACTCACAAAATATTCAATAAACTCAAAACTAATAATTACGCGAATGATAACAAAACAAAAATTTATATATATTGTAATTTCAAACTTGGTCTATTTAAAGTCACGATGACTTGGGAACGTGATATAAACGGACGCTTCATGCCGAAATTTATAAAACCTTTCCAAACTTATAAGATTATAAACTCGTAAACGTATTGTGCTTTCTTATAAAACTAAATGGTTTTCTAAACCATTTGGGATTATAGGGTAAATACCGAAACTTACCAATTAATTTATTTATTGGAGTAATTATGTGTCATTATTGTCTTGACATCTTTCTGGTCATTGTCTTCCCGAGTTGAGTCTTGGTCAATTCTTATTGACTATTTCTTATAATATATTGGGATATATTATACTTTGACGTGAGTTGTATATTGAGTCTTTGCTTTCTTACCACCAAACGAAATATTGATACTAAACTTTTTGAGATATTGATACTGGATTTTGAAATCTTTGATACGAGTATCCCACGAAAACTAAGAAGCGTTGTCTTTCGGAAATTATTTTTCTTTGCAATACGTATTCTGAGATAGCGAAATACTATTAGGTTGTCTCGATGTCGTACCGTGTGCTTGTACTTTTGGATATCGTTGTGCCTTTCTTGTAAGGCTGCTATGCTTTGCTCACTGATGCCAGTCGTAATTCTTGCGTTGCTTTGTATTAAGGTGAGTTCATGGCCCCTACTTTTACTTGCTTTTAAACTATTTTGGGGGAGACTACATACTCGTTTTTACTAAATGCAATGTTTGATTGATTTGAATAAGCGATTGTTACTTCATTTCATGAAATGCGTGATTTGGTTTAAATACGTTTTTATGTGGACACAAGAGTTTGATTTATATGAAATGATTTGATTGGACCTCGCAATTTTTGTAAGCTATTACGTGTATGCTAAGGTTAGAAACCCAAACGCGTTTATGTATTGTTGATTTTTGACTTAGGATAGTGTGAGTGTTATGGATAGATCTATCATGGTTGACTACCCCATCTGGATTTTGGACATCCAACTTGCCATGAACTAGTCTGACTTGCCTTGGGATGCTCCAACTTGCCATGATGTATAACATGTCGGATGTTGCATGTGTTTAGGGACATTTACTGCCTGTACTGTCTAGCATTAGTTTCATGACTTAGCCTGCGTAATGGTATATGACATAATATTGTAATTTAGGCAATGTGAGCCTATGATAATTTTTGAATTGTTTGTGAATGATTTGCACTTGAAAACCTTGTGGTCCACATTACTACTTTACGAAAGGCAAACTCTATTTTCGCGACACTGTGGATGACACTTTGGTCGCAAAGCCCTTTTGGTACTCGAAGTATTTTACGTAAACCTATGAACTCACTAACCTCGTGTTGACACTTTTAGTATGTATTTTCAGGTATTGAGGCGATAGTTTACTTTTGGAGGCACTTGGGTAGTGGCATGACATGGTCATAGACGACTCTGATATTTGTATTTAGGACGGCTTTATTATTATGGGCTTGTATTCCGCACTATTTTTGAATAATGTAAACCTTTTACCTTTGTTTATGAAGTTTCTTATTGTAAAACCATTGTTCTATACCTTGTGTTATGATACCAATTCGTAGCACCCATGACTTGTATGCTTCCGCTGAACCCAATTTTTGGGGGTGTTAGAAAATAACGCCGTAATATTTATTCCGCTTGTATTGTCCCGTTTATTCTGCTTCTATTTATTCCGCTTGTATTGTCATTATTAACCCCTTAATATTTACTCAACTTGTATTGTCCCGTTTAGTGTGCACCTATGTGACTATTTGGCATTCTATGAAGGCAAGTGTGAAAGCCATTGTGTTGTTTGCACACAAATCCTTTTAGACTCATACTTGTGCAAATACAGCAACCTAAGAATCTTCTTTCACTGTACAAAGAGGTCCCAAGGAAGACATTGTAGTACCTCACTCACATAAACAGATTCAATACCGATGTAGTGATACATCCTGACCTTAGCTACATCCAACTAAGTTCAAATAAACTTCAAGTTGAATTTGACTCAAACTCCTGATTGATTCCAATGTATATGATTGTATCCCTTTACACTTTATCGATATTTTTAAAAGTATCATACATGGATGTATATTGCGAAACACTTTCTTCCTATCTTGTTCTCGTGATACTTGATTTGTACACTCATAGTGCTTCAGGCACTTTAATAGGATGGTCATGCTTTTCACAAATCTTTTTCACACAAGAGCCCAAGAAAATTATCATTTCTCTAGTCTATTTCAAATTGGAGCTACAATTGCCATCTCGACCAATAAATCATTTTTCCTTACATCCTACTGAACTTGACCTTTGCACACAATTTTACGCTTTTACTGAATCTGAAAACTAAGTCTAAATCCAATGAAAAACAAAGTCGAATGTCTTAAATCCTCAGGTCATTGGGATAGTTCATCACGATCAGATAACACCAATAACAATTATCCATGTGGTCGCTTCTCGATCATGGTCACTTCCAACATTTGCCATCCAAATGCATATGAAACACATATTATGCTTTTCTCATTTGTTTTGGATTATCACAAGAGTATATAAATTATTATTTCAATAAATGATAAGGTTTGAATGATTTCCCTAAATGAAAGATTCTAGCTAGTTGTAAAATGTATTTTATAAAATATTTTATTTAAAATGGAGCGAAATAAATTGATATGAATGTTTATAAAATGATGCAAGTATTTTGATGCATTATGTATGATAAAAAAAATATTTCATCATTAAGCTAGTTTTAGAAATTTATTGTTTATATCTTAAGTGATTTGCGGCAAATAATAACTATGTCTAAAACATGTTTACGTAAATTTTTACGTAATATGCTTTTATATTTGTCGTTAACAAAAGGTTGATAAATCGTTAACTAGAATAACGTCTCTACTCGATTATTTATATTAACACTAAATTTACAAAGATTTTAAAATATCATATTTACACGGTGACTTGCCAACTAAATATGATGAGTAAGAAAGATGAAAGGAAGATTATTATACAACATGATTGGAGTTATTGGACCACTGCATTTGAAACATGTATGTATGAAAATTATTTTGTACAATTTATGTGGATGTAGCTTTTTCCTTCAAATATATAGGAAGACCTTGCACCCAAAGCAAAATCGACTTTATTAACACAGCAACATGCCATATTGCATTTCTTATTCTTTATTCTTTCTTACTTTCCTATAATCGCATGTCAGAATAGAAAACCTCACTAAACATTAACAGTGAGATACCAATAATAATGTAAACCTAAATTGATAAAAGAAAGGGCATACGTGGTTCAATAATTCGTTGCATATATAGTGCAAGAAATAGAGCTCACATTATAAGGAAACTTATGGTGAGCAAAGGTTTTAATCAGTGATACAATAAAAAGGCTCGCTGTATTTGAGTTTTTGGCAATTTACAGATCAACAGTAGACGTGTGAGTGAAAAGTTACTCCGTATAACTTTGAGCTGACACTTGCCATGAAATGTTATGTCATGATTCATGAAGGGTGAAATCTACGGTGAACTATTTTGACCTTATTGTCACTTTTTTTTGCTTTCAGTGACAACTCCGAACGACAAATTAAATATCTTGTATTGTCTTTGATAATCTTTTAATGTTACGTGATAGAGACCTTCACAGTCTCTCGACATTCATGAATATCTTCACCGACTTTTCATTCATGAATCATGAATCATGACTATCTCAAAGCTCATGAATGAGTAAGACCCCCAACCCGTGACTCGTATTTTAATAGGTCATTGTACAACTATAATTTTCTTCAATTTTAAGACTACATTATAAATTATAAATTATAACTTTTATTAATTGAGGAGCAAAACGACGTCATATGCTACAGTTAAGACCCGCTTCCAACCCGACAAAATGTGAGTGTATGCTACAGTAGTTGCTGCCTTTCTTTGTCGTTTCAAGTTATACAAAAACTTAAGATGTGTCGTTTCGGGTAACAAAAACCCGAAAGACATCATCACCGCCTCAATCTTGCCCTCTTATTATACTAAACCTAAAAATCACAAAGCCCAGAAACTTCACCAAGTAACTGCAAACTCACAAATCCTCTCCTTCTTGAAACTTCTTTAAATCTTCGACGAGATAAAAAACCACCTGATCAGATCAAATCCATCTTTGATTTGATCTAAATCTCTGAAACTAATAACAGAGACGTAGACCATTGGCTAGACGATTTCAAAACACAGGTATGTTTGCTTTATATAATTTTAGTAAAAAATATTGATGGGTTTATTATTTTATTATGTGATTATTGATAAAATTGGATTGTGGGTTTGGTTTAATATTGAATTTCAGATATGGGTTATTAAGGGGTTTTGATTTTGTGAATTTGTTATTATAGATTTATATGCATTTGCTTTTGTTGTAGGTTTGCTGATGTTTGGTTGTATTGGATCAGGCTTGGTTTCCATAGCCCACGGCAGCTTATTTTGTTTAGCTGTCTGAGGTTTTTTTACTCATTCATGTGGATTTTCGACCTATGTGAAATCTGCATATATCTTTGGCATAGCATCACCACGAAAATGGTGTTTGCAGCCATGATGTGTTACTCACAGCCATGATGGCCGTTTATTGAACTGCTTTATGTGTGCTATTGTGGCTGTCATGAGTATGAACGAGTCGAGTTAAAAGTGAGATTGGCCGTATCTTGGCATGGCAGCCTGTTAGGCTTGCAGCCATGGCGGGTACATCCACGTGTTCCTAACTGCTACCCTATCTCAGCCTAAAAAGTATGATAACGGGAACCCATAAGGGTTCAAGTAGTATGCAAATTGGCACGGCAAATCATTGTATTTGCAGCCATGGAAGTTCCACTGCTTTTTTACGATCCTTACACACTATCAGGAATGAAGCTTTGGTTGTCTCGCTTTTAGCATACCATGTATCGGTTCAATAAACCTGTAGTCGTACGCCTGTTGGCAAGGCAAGTTAATAGGCTTGCAACCATGGCTTATGTATCCTTTGTTTACTGATCCCGGACAGATTTTTTATTCAAAATGTTCTGTCCTCATGGTCTGATATTTAGTTTTAGTATAATAAGAGTTATGGGTTGTGGGTTCAAGTAGTATGCACATACATACAGGCAATGATGATAGTTATTGTTGCTTACAAATTTCATGATCATGATTTACCAACGGCTGTATCTTGGCGGGGCAACCTTACCCGAGTGGTCGTTGCATCCATGGCTGTTCTAAGCTTTTGCTGCTATATTTGTAGACCTTTGGTATTTCAACATGACTCTTTTGGCGACGTAGGTGTCTTGGTGGGGCAGCCTTACCCTATGTGGTAGTTGCAACCATGCCTGTGTTTCGCCTTTCTGAGCCATTGCGTGATGACCATCCGGTTTAGATACTGATGTGAGCGTATGTATGTATGCATAATGGGAATTCAGGTTCATTGAGTTTAACAAGTGTTTGAGGTTAGACTAATTTTTTTCACTGTGGTTACTTAAATATAATATGATAGTATATAATAATTATGTTTGCATAGGATTATAACTAACTAGATATTTTTATGACTAACTGGTCATTTATGCAAATATGGATATTAAAATCTTATGTGGCAGCGACTTATATTCAGAATCAGGTATGTCTGCGGGTAATTAGGACTTTCTTGGGGTAGTGGAAAAGTTTTAATTTTGATTAGCATGAGTATGAACGAGTCGAGTTAAAAGTGACATTACGGTTTGATCACTTATGCATTTGGTGGAATTTGATTTTATACAAGGAAGTCATTTTAAATGAAATCGGCATGTACGAGAGATATGGTGCTCTTTTTAGATTCTGTAACCAACGAGCATGACAAGTTTTCCCGTCAATCACGGTCCTTTTATCAGTACGTAGATTTATTTATCTTTGATTTCAGGGTACCTATGCTCGGCGTTTGGGACAGCTACACCTACTCTGTATGTTGCATATGCTGATGCGAGACACGATCTTCATCACCACCTCGATTTCTTAAAGGTCAATATGAAGAGTACGTCAAGTTTGTAGCCACACGTCCACAGACACATACTCACTGGCTACCAAGAAAAGCCCAAAGGTACGTTGACGTTTACTGATGCTCTCAATTAATGTCTTGCATAGATCTGACACATTATTATAAGAAAAATGGTTGGGTCAGACAAGTTGCATGATGGATCAAAACTGGTAGTTTTTTTTTACTCTACTTGCAATCTGAATAGTTTATGTGAAAAGATTGAACTATTGGTTGATAAAAGATTGAGCTTCTTGGAGCGACCACAAGATATCAAAAGATTGAACCATAAAAGGTTGAACTATTAGTGGAGAATGGTTGATAAAACTGACATTCTATTTATGTTTAATTCATATATGTTTTGTTCAGTCTTTTCTCCACTAATACCATATTAAAAGATTGAACTTCTTGATTGATATCTTATGGTTGATAAAAGATTGAACTATTGGTTGATAAAAGAATTCAAGCATGATGTTTGGTCTTCCAGTTCAATCTTTTACATATATGTTTTGCCTTCTTGGTCAATATCTTACCAAGTTGGAAGTGCTCGAACACTCTTGACTTACCAAACAAATCCTAAAAGTTAACTCACTTTTACATATATGTTAACTCCGTTCAAATAGTTGATTAAACTTTTACATATATGTTAACTCTTAAAAAACAACCATTTAATAAGTCTTTTGGCTACTTAAAACGATCGCTTTAAAGGGGTGTTTGATTTCATTAAAGTTGTTTTTTTTCTCCTAAAAAATTGCAATTTAATGTGTCGTTTGAGTACGTTTACGTGCGAATCTTGGCTGCTGCAAGTGTCCAGTTTTAAAGGGGTGTTCGGTTCTATAAAAGTTGTATTTATAAGGATTGGTTGTTGAAAACGGGTGTAATGTGAACCCAATGATATTTGTTGTAAACAAGATGATTTTGTTATTAAATGGGTATAAAATGAATCTGTATAAATGGTATATGTCTGAAACTTAATTGTTGTGGTATCCATATAAAGTTTTTTAGAACCAAACTGCATACATAGAACTGAACCATCTTCAATGCGTCATGTACAATCATTAAAATGTTTGTTATTAGTATTTTTTAGTACGAATATTTCATCCATCATGTTTTTGTTACTGAATTGCTATATTTATTTAAACTATTATAATAAACTGTGCCACAAGGAGATATGAATATTATTTAGGCACCAAGCAACAAGTAATCTTGGTGTAGGAACTAATTACATATGTGTCAACTGCAGGTACACTACCATATCAACTCATATACATATGATGTGGGTGTTTGGGATAAGAATTAAGTTTTCTTGGACATAAACAACGGTTAGAGTCGTGAGCGTTGCTACTCCCATACAAAAATAGTACCGGATGGAGAGGTACAGTTGAGATGATGGTCTTAGTTATGGTAAGATTGAAGATATCATACATGATACCACCACCTGCACATTGAACAGTCAATGTTGAAAATGTGCAGTCAATGTTTAATTAGATTGCATCATAGATTGAAGTCATAGTAACTAATCAATGTCACATTAACGTTATACTAAATGAGTGTAGATACCAAAAAATATCACTTGCAAAAGTTGGCACTTTGTAGAATTTTCTAATTATTTTATTGCAAGTACTATGTCTGAGTCTCAAACTTTTACAATTATTAGTCTCAAACTCTTATTTGTATAAATTTGTTTCAAATGCTTGCCATTACACAAGAAAAATAACAAGGGCAAATTTTTGAGAAACTATGTTTTTCAAAATATCCCGCGCAAGCGGCTACATAACTCGTTTTTAATCTTTGTACCAAACGACGTCGTTTGCTACAGTGGAAACCTGATTCCAACCCGTTGTGACCCGAGAATTTGTGAGTGCATTAACATTGTAGGTATGTCGTTTCACCTTTTGCAAAAAGTCATTTTTTGCTCTTTCCGGGTTGAGAAACCCAAGTAGACCGACCCAACTTTTGTTTGACCCCTACCAAATAGTTTTACATATATCCGGTGGGTGGTGTTGCTTTCCACCACAACAATCTCAACACTCACAAACACTCATACAAAGAAGATGCAGGGGAAGATCTTTGTTTCTTAAACAAAATTCATAATCTTTCCAGATTCCGGCCATCCACCATGAGATCCGACCGATTTCTAAACTCAGTCCATTCCACCTTCATTGTGTGTGTGCAAACCAATACCGAAAACCATGGAACTCGAATCAATGGCATCATCAATCGGAGTATCCAAACCAGTGCCCAAAACCACGGAACTCGAATCACTGTGTATGTGCAAAATCATGGATACACATTCCCTATAAACAATCATCTATGAAACTGTGCAAAGTCATGAAACGTGTGCAAAATCATTTATGAATGAAACTATGTGTGGTTTGATTAGTTTTGTTCGACAAAGTAACCACATTTATTAGCTTCAACCCAGTGTATTACAGGTATTAGGCTCTGACTTTGTGTTTGTTAAATTTTGTGCAAGCATTATGTTTATCCTCTCTATATTTAATTTGTAGTTAGTGAAATAAACATAGTTGGAGTATGTATTCTTTTTTCTTATGGCAACAAAATATATTTTACCACTAACCATTGTAACTTTCTACAGGGGATCGGGTGGTGGTAGTGACACATGGCGGTGTCATCAAAGCACTCCTCTAGCGGGAAGCTTCTACAGGAAACGGGCGTACCACATTTAATCGATAATGGCAAATGGATTATCAAGTGAGGAGAGATTTGATTCATCTTAATGGTGTAGAATACTTTATTGATGCATGTTTAGGCTTAAAATCTTGAAGATGGTGCTAACTTTATGAAGATGTTGAAGCATAATTTGTGGCAGCGTCATTACCTCTCGATATTTTTTATGCGATATCACTTTCGGCAAGTATCGGTCCAAGTTAGAATTCAATGAAAAAGTACTTGAGTTAATTGTTTACATTTTTATTCTTAATTCTGAACAAGCATCAAGGTTTGAGTCATTTGATCTGATGCATACTCATCTGCAAGTCAATCTCACATAGAAACATAATGTTAAGAGTTTTTTGGCTACTTTTTTTATTACGGGGTTGTTTGGGTAGGCTTATTTATGAGTATTATGTTTGAACAAGGAAGAAAAAGGTTCGACTTTTTGAGATAATCTAACGACACAGTCCAACCATTATTTCTTGCATTTGTAAATAAGCTAATAACTTGATATAGATACATATGCTAAAACATCAGATTTTATTGTGTCGAGGAAGATGAAGACTTTTCTTGCTTTTCACGGTTGTCCTTCCAATCCGGTGCAAGTCTTTTCATGTTAATTTTATCATCTCTTGGCCTAATATGCATATGGTTCTTATTTCAGTAATTAGATCATTTAATAACATCAAGCTTATTGACTGTCAAGTGTGGAATGCGTTGTAACTATAACTAAGTTTTTTTGAATTCAGGGAGGCTGGAGCGCTTTTTAGGAACGTAAGGGGTAAAATATGGAGTAAGCGTGGGAAACTAACACAGACAGGCAATTAGAAATGTGCCAAAAGGTCACATGCTCTTTTTTTCATTTTAGATATATGGTCAGTGTTAGAATATGCCACTAGGTGGGCAACAACTCTTAACACAAACAAACAACACTACACTATTTACTAAGTTTTGGACATATGGTTTGGCCTATTAGGAAATTTGAATTACCTGCGTATATCAAAGTTGTTAAACTGAAGAATCTCAATATGCGTTGTAATGGTTAAAATTTTTGGAGGAAGTTAAAACGTATGTCTTTTCTGTTCTTGGGATGCGTAAGTAATTTTTGGTTCAGAAAATTGATTGTATAAATGACTGGTAGAGGTGATCATTAACCTATTCCAATATGAAAGGGGCTGAATCACAAACGGCTGGCGTAGCTGCAGAAGCTGCTGCTGAGACCTACACTTTTATGCAAGCGAGAATTAAAATTAATTCAAAGGTATAATGACTTTGCTTTCATATGCGTATTCTGATTGGTTTATGCTTCTTTTGTGCAACTGGGATCTTTTTTGCTTGATCAGGGTAAACGGATTCATTAGTTTTTATGTTAATGTTTTGTCGTTGGCTTTTCTAAATTATAGCGTGTGCGTCTTTAGCTGTGTACCCAGCGGTAAGTGAAGCCACCTCTACCCGCGGTTGGTAGGCGTGCAAAAAAGGTTGAATTAAGTGTTGCATATATTGGGTATACTCTGAATACTAAAAACGACGCCGTATTAAACGTATATAGGGTTATTGTGGTATCAAGGAAAAAGTCACACGCTGACAAGAGAAGATGCTGAGTTGTACAAATGGATATCGCAAACTTCTTTGACCATGTTCATTCTAATCTCGCTTTGCCTACTCTGCCTGTAGTTCAGGTATCATCATTTTATCAATAGTAGCTGAATAAATATAAAGGTATGAGATTACTAGCATTATATTGAATATGAGTACTACGTAACTTTTTTTTGACAGGTGGCATTGGCATCTGGTGCAGGGCTTTTCATAGTCAGAGTAAGCGAGTCTCAGTAACGAATATGGCAACTGAATTTATGGACAGTGGATGCCACGAGGCTGGAGCTTCAACCAGATAGACTGCACCTAAAAATGTTGTCTTGCGATGAAAGAGGTATCAATTGTTCTCCTTGCCACATTTTTTTGATATATTTAAGGTTTCAGTTGAATTCTTATTGTTCAGGATCTGAATTACTTTTGATAGTGGTATCGGATCACATGAAACAAATGATCGAGAGGTTAAGCGAACCTGTTTTGACCCATTTTGAAAGTATGCCCGTTTAGACCTGTTACATGTCTTCAAGTTGTCTAATACAACTGCTTTTTTCAATTCTTGCAAAAAAAACTTCCCAGGTATGCACCCTTGGGCCAACCTTTTGCTATTGCTATTATAAAACGTCTTTGCTAATATGAGATTATACCATCTGAGTAGATTAATCAATATTCAATGGTTGACATTCTTTAGTCATTTTACTCTTTCATATTAATAACAATAAGTTTACGAGCTCCAAAATGACCCAAACATGAGACAAACCCATCTTTTGTAAACGTAAAATGTATTGTTATTGGATTCATCATGCATATTATGTACTGTTAAGATTAATTGACTTTTACACTCTACACTCTACTTGCAGTCTGCAAATTTTATGTGAACCATATATGCATAATGATAATTAACAAATTAAACTAATCAAATTTCAGGCGCGGATAGTCTTTATTTGCCTTTCTTACACACCAGCCTAGCTATCTAAAGTACATAGACGCGTAAACTTTCCAAAATACAGTTACCATTTACAACGGGCACAGGTGCTTTTTCCAAACCCATTGCTGCCTGCAGTCACTATACAACCAACAAAGGAGGATGCTATAGAGATGGATAAGGTATGCGTCTGTGTGTGTGTATCAAAGGACTGTTTTCCCTTTATTTGGTCTTAGATCACAGATAATGTTGACAATATCTATGCCAAGTCTCTTTGTAAACCATTTAAGTCAAACCTAAAAGTCTAAAAATCTATTGATGTGTCATTGATGTACAATTAATACCATTTTTATGCTTTGAAACAACACCCCGCCGCAACGCGGCGGCCCGTTGCCTATCTCGATTATATTAATCCGCGTCCAAAACGACGTATCTGTGAGTGATAAAAAAAACCAAAACGACAATTATTGCAAAAAACCCGCGTCGTTACTTATATAGATTAATAAAATTTGGTTCAGTTATCCCCTAATTATCTTAGATCTTTGTGAATGTTTCAACTCTATTCCAAGAATATATGAGAGAACAAACATTTTATTTTACCTAACTAATTTTCTTACATCTTGGTTGCTCTCAATATTTTACCTTCTCGTCTATAGATAAATCGATTGAAAGTTAAAATTTTAATAAACGACGATGTATATGAGAATCGACACTGATCACTGATGATTAATGATAAAATATAAAATTGAACAACCACAAAAATAAAAAGGGGCTATAGTGCTTGCTATCCTCCTTTTAAGTCAAGCAAGGAGTGGGATAACTATGAAACGTATGTATCTTCTAAAAATATATATCTTGTGTTATTACATGAATAAAAAAGCATGGAGGCCATAACGATTTGTCATGGGGAGAATTGTTTGTTTGGATTGAGCTTTCGGTTTGGTAGGGGGACAATATCTGTAGATTGACGTTTGTTTGTGCCAAAAGATTTTTTTTCCCACTTCTTCTTCTTCTTCTTTTTATTATTATTATTATTATTATTATTATTATTATTATTATTATTATTATTATTATTATTATTATAATTAATCAATGACTTCTTTATATATCAATTTACAAAAGAAGTATGAAATAAATATAGTAAAACAGGGTTATTTTAGTCATTCAGATTACACATTAATTTGCTTTCGTTGTATTTTCTTTAACTATATTACTCTATTGTACATTTATCATGGAAAACGATGCCGTGTTAGAGAGCTTTAAAACAACGACGTTTTAATTTTTAATTTTTTTGCTTGCTTCCATATGACGTTGTTTCATGTTTAGGTTTAACTTTAGAAAAAAACGATGTCGTTTTGCTTGAGATTTAGGTTATATGTGTCTTAAATAGACGGTAATGTGGCTTAGACACAAATTATTCAATAACAAGTGTGCATCGGATCATCATTTAAAAAATTAAGACAAAAGATTAGGTTACTCCTTCACTAGACAATTCAAGAAAATAAAAGAAAATACAAAAAAAATATATATATTGAAGATGAGTGGTACTTATTTCGGGATGGAAATGAGAGGAAGATGATGCGCATAAAGAATTTTTATTGCATGTGGGTGGTTGAAGTTTTGATTATTTTGTTTGATCTTTATTAGAAATTGTAAGTTTATGAACCCTGATCGAGGGGTGTTTAGTTGTTCTAGATGTATTTTAGTTTTGATTTTTTTGTTTGAAATTGTAACTTTATGAACCCTAACCGAGGGGTGTTTAGTTTCAGATATATTTTAGTTTTGATTATTTTGCTTGATCTCTATTTGAAATTGTAAGTTTATAATCCCTAAGCGAGAGGTGTTTACTTTCGGATATATTTTAGTTTTGATAATCTTGGTTAGGTGTTAATTTTGTGTTGTTTGATATGTGGCTGTAAGTAATGCGTTGACTTTATGCCTTTTGTTTAAGCTGTTGTGTGTAGGTGTGGAAGAGCTCAAGGCGTTTTATAAAAGTTCGAGTCGAACTTGATCGTTGAAATAAGGTTTGTTATTTCTTTTGCTGTTTGATTTTTGGGTTCAAATTTTCATGTAGTGCACAAGTAGTTAGTAATAGCATGAGAAAATATTTCAAAATAGGGTTGTGACGAGATTTTTATTTATAGTTATCGTATTTTGGTTGTTGTGTTTTTAAATTGTGAATAATAGTGCTGCTGATTATTAGATAAGTTTCAAAGCTCGTCATGTTAGGCACGTTCTCAAATTTGTTGCAGCAAAGTTCTTGTGTTTTATACCATTCTTATATTTTTCTGTTAATAATGTGGGCTTCTTAAAGTGTCTGCATGATTTGCGTATTTTTTGCACCCAACTATGCGTTATAATGTTCCCGTTATACGTTTTCTCAGTCTGCTGCTAATTACAGTGTTGTGATTATGTCACGAACAAAGTTAAGTAACCAAGAATCAAGATTTATGCTAGACCATTGCTGTTTGATAGTCGTGTATATTTTGACGCTAATTAAAAACTGAAACTGATTATTTGTTTCCGTTTCGTTTGTGTTTACGATAGTTGGTTTGTAATATGGCATTTATGTTTCATATCTTAAAATGTGTAAAAAAGACAACTTGCGATTCTAATAATCTTTTGCAACTAATGTTTTTCGAAGTAACTTTTCGATCACCTATGAAGTTTAAAATTTCATTATATATTTGTTTTTATATTTCTATTTGTGTTTTCAACTTTGCATTGATGTATTTATCGTTGGCAGTTTTGTACACAGCGTAGGCAGATATGCTTGCACATGGAGTAGCTGCGGCGCTGGTATGTATATTATTTTTTAGTATTGGTACTATGAAAAAAATGTAAAAAATGTAAGGGGGTATAGTTTTACGCACACCAATTATGAAAATATCGTTTTCTATTGTACTTAGGCTATACATGAAAAGCCAATAGAACGTATTGATGTTGCCATGAAGAGGATGGGAGAAATCGCAGTCATTGTTTTGTATAATACCTGAAGGAGTTTTGCATTATTAAATAATTCCATATATAAGAGGCTCTTTCTGAAACCCTCTACAACCGCCTTGGCGGAACTTCACCCCTTTCAGACCTTAACTTTTAAAGCAGCTTGAACAAAGCATTCAACGCTTATTGGTTCAGTAACATATGGCGAAGATGAAGAAATAGGAGCTTGCGAAGACCCGTATTTAACCAAAATAGGCATATACATGTTGTTTCGAATGCTTTTCAAATGAAATAGTACAAACAACAGAGATACTCAAAATAGGATCGGCCTTTGAAAGTAGAAGAGGAGACGGGAGACGAATCTATAAGCATCATGTATGTGTGTTAATAATTAGTTTTTAGTGCGGGGTCGGTGCTCAGTCAACAAAATCCATATAGGGATGGTATGTGATAGACTTATATATATACATGTTTATTATTATTTTTATCCGGGACAAGATAGTTTAACTATTTTTTTTATCATACATTTAGGAGAAAGTAACACTGACAAGATGCTTGAGAAAGTACTTACATATTCGGTTACCAAAACTCTCCATTTCTAATAAGCATTTGAGTTAAATTAACTTTCTGATGATTTTGCTAACTGTATTTTTTGGTGCTTTTTTCTGAGGGCTACATGTTCGTGAATGCTGACTTTATATACTTTATATAAACTATAATAGTGTTTGCGTGAGGAGGATGGAAGAAATCAACCTAAAAATTGCGTCTAATACTTGGAGGAAGA
Source organism: Chrysanthemum makinoi (assembly GCA_910596185.1). Classification (NCBI taxonomy): domain Eukaryota; kingdom Viridiplantae; phylum Streptophyta; class Magnoliopsida; order Asterales; family Asteraceae; genus Chrysanthemum; species Chrysanthemum makinoi. The sequence goes on from OU343220.1 coordinate 28,982,037, forward strand.
TCTTTGTTAAGAGGTATGGACAACTAACTAATTTAGTTCCACATACATTAGGCATGTGTACCCTGTTGTTATGGTGTAAAGCAGAATTGCATGGAATTATTGGACATAGAATCATGGGGCTAAATTTCTTTCCAGATGGTGGAAAAATTGAAATTGTAGCTAGATTGTCTAATGACCTTCAAGGTCATCATGTTATTCTGTAGACAAAATTTGAATTTCATTAATGATAGTTATGATATATACCTGTCGTTTAAATATGAAATAGCTTCATATATGAGGAAAGGGTATGCTATCAATAGTTTGATTCAATTTCTTTTGTCTATAAGGGTTGCTAGTTCCTTTCTGACAAATATGGGAATTGTTGAATACAAAATGATGCGGTTCAATTATTTTCCAAAATGTGAACTTCCTCGTAGTGATGATAAAAAATTTGTCGTCTTGCCTAAACAGATTTGTTCATGTATGCAGTTTATTGCTTCAGAGGAAAATATACTATTGCTTCCCTTTGATATTAACATGATTCTGCTCTCAATCATTCCTAAGGTTAAGATTGGAATAATGGATTTTTTTCATGCATCTTTAAGTTTAAGGTTTAACGTTGATTTATTGGTTGTTTTGCCCTAATGCTACTGCTAACACTTCACATTACCGTGCATTGGTCCATGTTAATAAATTTTAATCTGCTTTGAACAAGCGACAAGATTGTGGTTAATAGTGAAGTTGGTACTTAGGGCCACATAGCAGTCTTTAAAGGATACTGCCAAAAATGTGCAAATTCGGTTGGGAATCAATGTGCTATGTTTTGGATTTAAATGGGGTTTTTAAGTTGATGACATGCAGGATATAACTAATAACCTTTTCCAGCTTATTTCTTCGACAGTTCTTTGATTAAGTTTTTGTATGCACGAGTCTATGTATCTTAAATAATTTTTTTCTGTTTTATGTCTATATTATGTTCTGGGCAGTTATGATATATCAAGCTAGAATCTTAATATGTGACTTCTATTATTAGGTTTCTGGAACAATGTCCACTTACTATGCAATTTGTTATTGGATTAGTTCATCTCCACCTATCAAGAAGAATTGTTTACCCTTTAAAGTTGATGGATTTATGTTATGAAGTATTTGCGCTGGACTTCACTAAATCAAAAAGTATATTTTCATTTGCATTCCCGCACCTGAACAAATCTTGGTTTACCTGATTGAATAAGTCTTTTTATAATATACATGTTGACACAATATATAATGGTACAAACATATTCACTCATATATAACCAGATCTCGTTGCTTTATGGTTTTTGTGTTAATATTGTGTGGTTTATTATTTGTGTTATATAAAATTGTTTTTAGTGATTGTTAGATAGTTACACTTATTCTGCAACATGTTTTGTGTAACAACCATTGTAAAATAGCATTGAGTATGTTGCTTACCCATGATGATGAAAATATTGATCAATATATATTCTGATTTAGAGTCTGAGACTAAATTCAGCGAAACAAATAAGCCACTATAGCCGTTAATGACCGAAACGTTGAATGTTAAACAGAGTTGGCGTATGAGTTAGGACAAGTTTTTTTGCATTTTCGTTCACCTTATTATTAAAACTTTTATCATTTTCTACCACTATTCCTTCATGCGTCTTTAAATAAAGGTTATGTAGTGGTATAATTGTTAGGTCACAAGGTTTACCACACAAGCTTATAAGAAAGATAGAGAGGCGATTGAACAAGAACCAAACACACATACACGATATAAGTAAGACCGGTTATGCGTAGGTGATATGTGAAAGGAATAACTTGAACAACCAACCTTCAAATGAAGGTTTACATAAGGTATTTATAGGAGGGAAGCTAGGGCAACACTCCTAGTTCCCTTCCTTTCACCTATGGGCTTGGGCCTAAGCTCATGGGCCTTCTACATAAGCTTAAGGCTAATAACAAACATAAAGGCCATAATAAGCTAACTATTACATGTGAGTAACTAACACTTGAATAAGGTTTAGGAGTGATTCCAACAATCTCCCCCTCAAGTGTTATTACATATGAGTAACAAACACTCAAGTGTTGGTGATGAAAAACGGTGAAGGCGTTGATGTAATAGTAGCTTTGACGTCTTCTGACATTCTTCTTTCTTGGGAGAAGAATTGCCTTGATTTGAACAATCTCCCCAGTGTAGAGAGATAGTTTACTTTGAACGGTTATGCTTTGACGTCATCATTAACTTTGTTCTTTGATCATTGTTCTTTGTGATGAAAGTGATAGTATGTTGTTGTCTGCATCAAATCTGCCTCAAGTCTGATTCGCTGCTACAGTGTCTCCACGTCATTCTTCAACATGCTCACACGCTCTTTTGACGTTTGGGTTTCAGTACTGATGGAGTTCTTTAAGTCTTTAACTTTGTAGATTCTTTGTATTGACGAAGAATCATTCTGACTGTTGTGTTGCTTTTGGATAGAACTTCCATAAGTGATGATGTTGGCGTGAGCATGAGAAGAATCTGCACGATCATTCCGCTCCCGAGCTTCCATAAGAAGAAAACATTAAAACGGTTAGTAATAAGCGGATTCCGGCACTTACAAGTTTGAACTTCGAGAGTGTTGATAGCATAGTGTGAAAACACAACTCTAATTCTTACAAAGGCCGTTCCTGAATCAGAGTCCCACAAGTGAGATAACACGATGTACCGAAGTACACCTACGATTCAGATGAGTCGCTGAGGTACACCGAAGCATCACCTCACGACTGTAGACCGTTTGAGACCACTAAGCGCAATCCACGGGGAGTTGCCGAAGCGACCTGCTGTCAGGGCTGTTTGATGTTGACCTGGCAGGAGTTTCCATTCAATCACTGAGGATCACAAATGTGAACCTCTCATAAATGTTCTCGACAGATTGCTAAGATCTGTGAAGGACTCGATAATGTACCACTAAAATTCTTATTGTTGAATATCAAGTGATGAAATGTCAAGTGTACCTAAGAGATCTTTTGATGAATCTCGTGGCTCTAGACTCAATAGTGCGTTTTGGTTTTCCTGAGCGGAGACTAGGGAGAGGGTCTCCTTCTTCAATACCAGCAATCTCTAAGAGAAATCCGATAGCTTACGTAGGGTTCCCTGTGAGAATGAAACAAGCTTCCGTTGAGAGAAACTTGAGTGGATAAGAAGGTTTAGTGCATGCGTCACTGGGTCCATGACGACTTTTAATCTTCAATATCGGCGTCACTAAGTGACAACCAGTAGCATATGAATTGAACCCGGTGTCTGCCCTAAGTTGAATAATCTGGAGGGCTATTTCTTTTCACCCTTTTCTTTGCGTTCCTTTTTAATTCTTCAACTCCTTCTTTCTCCGATTCTCAATTTCTCCTTTTTACAATCATACCTAAGGACTTCTAAATACTAACTATTTGTGGTGTCCTGAGGTAGATCCATCCGGCTCTGGCGGATCATAGGATGGTTATTCCTAACCTTAGTCACCTTATAACTCCATGACTAACCTATGTTGCCATAAAAACCACTGATGTGAAAAATCTCTCACAATGTTTATGAATGAAAAACATTTTAGTACCACTGTTGAGATAAGATTTTGCATAAATACTCCCCCTCCACACGTGCTTAAGAGTTTTAACGGTTAAAATGCACAGTGAGGATTTCTATCATTTCTGATCGTGAAGGTTGTTTCACATCGAATTTCTGGTCATCACTCCAAGAGCCATAGGAACAAGTCTTGGTATGAGTATTGGTATCATCCACAGACTATTGGCTGGAGTGAAAGGAACATCCAAATGTTAGAGGACATGTTGCTTGTCTGCGTGATCGATATCGGCAATGGTTGGCATAGACACCTCCCATTGGTCGAAATCTCATATAACCATATCCATGTTGTACGAGGCACTTGATCTCAACAATTTGTTGGATTGAAGTGGGGGATACCCAAATTTTTATCCTGAATTTGTTCATGGAACTGCCGAGATATTGATCAGATCAAAGGCAGAATGCAAACTGCTCGCGATCGTCAGAAGAGCTATGATTGAAAAATGACGTAAACCTTTGAGATTCCATGATTGGAGAAAAAGCTATGCTTAAAATCTTACCATGGAATTGTGTGTTACATTTAGTAAATGTGGGAAGCTTAATCCTCACCATATGGATCTTTTTGAAATTCTTGCTAGAGTTGGACTGGTAGCTTAGAGACTAGAGCTACCGTAAAAACTTGGCAGTGTTCGTGACATTTTTCATGTGTGTATTATGGAGAAATTCATTGCTGATGAGACATATGCTGTCCTTGTTAGAAGAGATCCAGATTGATGAACGTCTAAGCTGTATTGAGGAACCTGTCGAAATCGTGGACTGTGAAGTCAAATGACTTGATCCAAGTCGTATTTGTGTTGTTAATGTTCGAGGGAACTTTAAGAGATGTCATGAGTTCATGTAAGAACGTGAAAATGAAATCTTGAGAAAGTATTCTTATATCTTTTCAATTCTAATGGATAACTTGAATTGAATCGTGAGGACGCGATTCATCCCGAGATTTTACAGATATGTTCCTGACAAGAAAATATCCCGCGATTTTACGAATATTTTCGAGCTCGTTTGACGTGAAAAGCGGAAGTAATCTCGCGAAACGTGGAAATTGGACATAACGCGTACTGGCACAACCGACAATTCGATTCGATTTTGGTTTTATTTGTGGGGAACTAGTCGTATGAATACTCATTCTTATTGGAAAAATTATTCTGAACGCGATTGCGCAATTTTTGTGAAATGAATCGTACGTTTGATAGACCAAGTGTGTCCCGAACTCAAATTTTGCAAAAGATTAAGGGAATTACACATATGGTCCCTGTAATAGTTTCACCCCGCAACCCTTATCTTCTAAGTAATTACAAAATCAGTCCTTGTGGTGTATATAAAATGAAAAATATCAAGGTTGTTAAAATCGCGATCCTGCTCGTAGGATCGTACGATCCTACGATCCTACACACAAAAAACGATCAGGATCTTAACAAGATCGTAATCCAGGTAGGATCGCAGCAGGATCGTAGGATCGCGCGTAGGATCGTAGGATCGGATCGGATCGTATAGGATCGCCTATTATTAGTTTTTTGTTTTTTTTTGTTTTTTTGTCTTGTTATATTAACTTATTAAGTATAAGCTCATGTCTTAAAGCCCAATGACTAAGAATTTTTCAAAAAAATTATTATTTTGGTGCTGTTAATTAATTGTCTCTTGCAAGATTAATGAGTGTAAAATCATTATGTTTTTATGGACTATTTAGAAATAGTTTAGATGTGTCTTTTTGGGTTTATTATGAAAAACGATTTCATGCTTTGTAAAATGTCAGAAGCTTATTTTTGAAGTAAACTATCTACATACTTGACTCAATTTTGTTCATATTTTATTTTAGGTTACATATAAAAGCATGAATATTCTAATTTAATTTATTTGGTCATCAAGAAAAAAAATTCAGTAATATTATCAGAATATTCTAATTTAATTTATTTGGTCATCAAGAAAAAAAAATTGTGTTGCCCTCTATTATAAATTATGTCGTTTCATTTTCAGATACAATCCTTTTATCTTTTTGCATTAATCTATATATTGTAACAAAAAAGTTACAGAATCACGTGCTAATAAATTAACATTATCTTTTTGCATAAACGTTATCACGAAAAACCTATAATAAAAAAACATTAAAACAAGAAGTAGGTGCACCGTGCACGTATGTAGTAACTTTGTGCAAATATGCATTTCAATATATCTAATATTCTACTACTACGGTACTTGAACATATAACTTTTTTCTTTTATCATCCATTTAGATTCGTTTATCATATGAAATATTATATAGAAATATAAAACTACAACCCCTATACAAAAATATATACATTTTCATAGGATCTTACGATCCCGATCCGATCCTACGATTACGATCTTGCAAAGCCGAAAACGATCCTAGGTAGGATCCCGATCCTGGGTAGGATCCCGATCCTGACAACCTTGAAAAATATAACATTTAGGGTTAGGGTTAGTATTAGCACACAACACCCACCCCTCTCATCTTCACTGTTCCGGTGCCGCTGCCGATCTCCGACCAGCCAACCGCCACCTGTCGCCACTCCTGCGATGGTGTTGAAGGTATAAATCATGATGTTAGGATCAAGCTTAGTTCGTGACTGATGTATTCGATACGAGTTAGGGTTTCATAGCGAGGGTTTGTGGACACGAGTATTGATCATGGGATTACTAGTGCGTGACGCGATTTCTACTTCGTCTCTCCTCGCCTCTTTCTTTCTCTCTCAGTGGGTATCTCGTAAAACCATATTATGTAGTTGATTCTGGTTTTTTTCTTTTTTAAACCGAACCTTAATGATATGTTGTTGTTTTCGTGGGACAAACAAGATTAAAATGTTTTGAGTTTTGTTTGTGTGGTGAAAATAGCTGAAAAATCAGTTTCGTATGGTAAAACTTTTAATAAAACAGTGGTTGGATTGATTTGTGGGACGGGTTAGATTAGAACCCGGTTTTGATTCACGTTTTGAGGATGGTTGTGTTTGTTCTAAATCTGCTTGGTCTCGATGTGGGTTTTAAATCAGTTAAGTGTTTGTGGTGAGATTTGGTTACGCGTGGGCATGGGTTCTAATTATTTTTTTGGGTTGTGGACTCAGTCGTGTATGAAATTGCTTATTTTGATAATGGTTTTTGCTTAATTCAGTCTTAAATGAGTTTGGGATTGCTTATTTTATTAATGAAACAGACTGTGATGTATTGTGTTGTGGGAAAAATATAAACTGTAAAGGGTTTGAGTCGGGTATAACCTGACTATTATTTACGAGTTTGTCCGTTTATTAAAATTTTGGTCTCAACACGGATTTGGATTTGTTGATGTTGTGGTCGTCATTAGATTTGTATGGAGATTTAAAACCCGACTAATGTTTTGCTATTCAATTTGGTGTTTGTATGCTTAAGCTATGTTGTGTTTGGTTTAAACAATTATGTTGCGTTATGTTTATAAAATACGTTTGTGATTATGTCTATGTGGTGTGCGTCAAGTGGTAGACGGGCTTAAGCTCAAATGAGTGTTAGCTTAATCATTGAGCCGAAGCTCATAAATACTAAGTGTGTTTGTTTGTTGTTAATGGGCCACGAGTCCGTGTGAGTAAATAAAGGGTGCATTGTTAAAAATCTACTTAATTTGTATTAATTATTTTGTCAAAATGCGAATGTAGTATTGAAATGTTTGAATAACATGTTTGACTTGTTTTGGTGATCCATTGGTACGTTTCGGACTCTTGGGGGTGATAATTGATATTGAATATTACGGATACTTAACGGACTTTATTATATGGATTGTGACTTGACATTTGGATCGTTATTTGATTTACGATATTGGATGTTGGACTTATTTGGACATTTTGGGACTTAATGGTATAATATATTGGACTCGAGAAGAATTTAATATATTAGACACGGAACACTCACAAAATATTCAATAAACTCAAAACTAATAATTACGCGAATGATAACAAAACAAAAATTTATATATATTGTAATTTCAAACTTGGTCTATTTAAAGTCACGATGACTTGGGAACGTGATATAAACGGACGCTTCATGCCGAAATTTATAAAACCTTTCCAAACTTATAAGATTATAAACTCGTAAACGTATTGTGTTTTCTTATAAAACTAAAATGGTTTTCTAAACCATTTGGGATTATAGGGTAAATACCGAAACTTACCAATTAATTTATTTATTGGAGTAATTATGTGTCATTATTGTCTTGACATCTTTCTGGTCATTGTCTTCCCGAGTTGAGTCTTGGTCAATTCTTATTGACTATTTCTTATAATATATTGGGATATATTATACTTTGACGTGAGTTGTATATTGAGTCTTTGCTTTCTTACCACCAAACGAAATATTGATACTAAACTTTTTGAGATATTGATACTGGATTTTGAAATCTTTGATACGAGTATCCCACGAAAACTAAGAAGCGTTGTCTTTCGGAAATTATTTTTCTTTGCAATACGTAGTCTGAGATAGCGAAATACTATTAGGTTGTCTCGATGTCGTACCGTGTGCTTGTACTTTTGGATATCGTTGTGCCTTTCTTGTAAGGCTGCTATGCTTTGCTCACTGATGCCAGTCGTAATTCTTGCGTTGCTTTGTATTAAGGTGAGTTCATTGCCCATACTTTTACTTGCTTTTAAACTATTTTGGGGGAGACTACATACTCGTTTTTACTAAATGCAATGTTTGATTGATTTGAATAAGCGATTGTTACTTCATTTCATGAAATGCGTGATTTGGTTTGAATACGTTTTTATGTGGACATAAGAGTTTGATTTATATGAAATGATTTGATTGGACCTGGCAATTTTTGTAAGCTATTACGTGTATGCTAAGGTTAGAAACCCAAACGCGTTTATGTATTGTTGATTTTTGACTTAGGATAGTGTGAGTGTTATGGATAGATCTATCATGGTTGACTACCCCATCTGGATTTTGGACATCCAACTTGCCATGAACTAGTCTGACTTGCCTTGGGATGCTCCAACTTGCCATGATGTATAACATGTCGGATGTTGCATGTGTTTAGGGACAATTACTGCCTGTACTGTCTAGCATTAGTTTCATGACTTAGCCTGCGTAATGGTATATGACATAATATTGTAATTTAGGCAATGTGAGCCTATGATAATTTTTGAATTGTTTGTGAATGATTTGCACTTGAAAACCTTGTGGTCCACATTACTACTTTACGAAAGGCAAACTCTGTTTTCGCGACACTGTGGATGACACTTTGGTCGCAAAGCCCTTTTGGTACTCGAAGTATTTTACGTAAACCTATGAACTCACCAACCTCGTGTTGACACTTTTAGTATGTATTTTCAGGTATTGAGGCGATAGTTTACTTTTGGAGGCACTTGGGTAGTGGCATGACATGGTCATAGACGACTCTGATATTTGTATTTAGTACCGCTTTATTATTATGGGCCTGTATTCCGCACTATTTTTGAATAATGTAAACCTTTTACCTTTGTTTATGAAGTTTCTTATTGTAAAACCATTGTTCTATACCTTGTGTTATGATACCAATTCGTAGCACCCATGACTTGTATGCTTCCGCTGAACCCAATTTTTGGGGGTGTTAGAAAATAACGCCGTAATATTTATTCCGCTTGTATTGTCCCGTTTATTCTGCTTCTATTTATTCCGCTTGTATTGTCATTATTAACCCCTTAATATTTACTCAACTTGTATTGTCCCGTTTAGTGTGCACCTATGTGACTATTTGGCATTCTATGAAGGCAAGTGTGAAAGCCATTGTATTGTTTGCACACAAATCCTTTTAGACTCATACTTGTGCAAATACAGCAACCTAAGAATCTTCTTTCACTGTACTAAGAGGTCCCAAGGAAGACATTGTAGTACCTCACTCACATAAACAGATTCAATACCGATGTAGTGATACATCCTGACCTTAGCTACATCCAACTAAGTTCAAATAAACTTCAAGTTGAATTTGAGTCAAACTCCTGATTGATTCCAATGTATATGATTGTATCCCTTTACACTTTATCGATATTTTTAAAAGTATCATACATGGATGTATATTGCGAAACACTTTCTTCCTATCTTGTTCTCGTGATACTTGATTTGTACACTCATAGTGCTTCAGGCACTTTAATAGGATGGTCATGCTTTTCACAAATCTTTTTCACACAAGAGCCCAAGAAAATTATCATTTCTCTAGTCTATTTCAAATTGGAGCTACAATTGCCATCTCGACCAATAAATCATTTTTCCTTACATCCTACTGAACTTGACCTTTGTACACAATTTTACGCTTTTACGCTGTAACTGAAAACTAAGTCTAAATCCAATGAAAAACAAAGTCGAATGTCTTAAATCCTCAGGTCATTGGGATAGTTCATCACGATCAGATAACACCAATAACAATTATCCATGTGGTCGCTTCTCGATCATGGTCACTTCCAACATTTGCCACCCAAATGCATATGAAACACATATTATGCTTTTCTCATTTGTTTTGGATTATCACAAGAGTATATAAATTCTTATTTCAATAAATGATAAGGTTTGAATGATTTCCCTAAATGAAAGATTCTAGCTAGTTGTAAAATGTATTTTATAAAATATTTTATTTAAAATGGAGCTAAATAAATTGATATGAATGTTTATAAAATGATGCAAGTATTTTGATGCATTATGTATGATAAAAAAAATATTTCATCATTAAGCTAGTTTTAGAAATTTATTGTTTATATCTTAAGTGATTTGCGGCAAATAATAACTATGTCTAAAACATGTTTACGTAAACTTTTACGTAATATGCTTTTATATTTGTCGTTAACAAAAGGTTGATAAATCGTTAACTAGAATAACGTCTCTACTCGATTATTTATGTTAACACTAAATTTACAAAGATTTTAAAATATCATATTTACACGGTGACTTGCCAACTATATATGATGAGTAAGAAAGATGAAAGGAAGATTATTATACAACATGATTGGAGTTATTGGACCACTGCATTTGAAACATGTATGTATGAAAATTATTTTGTACAATTTATGTGGATGTAGCCTTTTCCTTCAAATATATAGGAAGACCATGCACCCAAAGCAAAATCGACTTTATTAACACAGCAACATGCCATATCGCATTTCTTATTCTTTATTCTTTCTTACTTTCCTATAATCGCATGTCAGAATAGAAAACCTCACTAAACATTAACAGTGAGATACCAATAATAATGTAAACCTAAATTGATAAAAGAAAGGGCATACGTGGTTCAATAATTCGTTGCATATATAGTGCAAGAAATAGAGCTCACATTAGAAGGAAAGTTATGGTGAGCAAAGGTTTTAATCAGTGATACAATAAAAAGGCTCGCTATATTTGAGTTTTTGGCAATTTACAGATCAACAGTAGACGTGTGAGTGAAAAGTTACTCCGTATAACTTTGAGCTGACACTTGCCATGAAATGTTATGTCATGATTCATGAAGGGTGAAATCTACGGTGAACTATTTTGACCTTATTGTCACTTTTTTTTTGCTTTCAGTGACAACTCCGAACGACAAATTAAATATCTTGTATTGTCTTTGATAATCTTTTAATGTTACGTGATAGAGACCTTCACAGTCTCTCGACATTCATGAATATCTTCACCGACTTTTCATTCATGAATCATGAATCATGACTATCTCAAAGCTCATGAATGAGTAAGACCCCCAACCCGTGACTCGTATTTTAATAGGTCATTGTACAACTATAATTTTCTTCAATTTTAAGACTACATTATAAATTATAAATTATAACTTTTATTAATTGAGGAGCAAAACGACGTCGTATGCTACAGTTAAGACCCGCTTCCAACCCGAAAAAATGTGAGTGTATGCTACAGTAGTTGATGCCTTTCTTTGTCGTTTCAAGTTATACAAAAACTTAAGATGTGTCGTTTCGGGTAACAAAAACCCGAAAGACATCATCACCGCCTCAATCTTGCCCTCTTATTATACTAAACCTAAAAATCACAAAGCCCAGAAACTTCACCAAGTAACTGCAAACTCACAAATCCTCTCCTTCTTGAAACTTCTTTATCTCTTCGACGAGATAAAAAACCACCTGATCAGATCAAATCCATCTTTGATTTGATCTAAATCTCTGAAACTAATAACAAAGACGTAGACCATTGGCTAGACGATTTCAAAACACAGGTATGTTTGCTTTATATAATTTTAATAAAAAATATTGCTGGGTTTATTATTTTATTATGTGATTATTGATAAAATTGGATTGTGGGTTTGGTTTAATATTGAATTTCAGATATGGGTTATTAAGGGGTTTTGATTTTGTGAATTTTTTATTATAGATTTATATGCATTTGCTTTTGTTGTAGGTTTGCTGATGTTTGGTTGTATTGGATCAGGCTTGGTTTCCATAGCCCACGGCAGCTTATTTTGTTTGGTTGTCTGAGGTTTTTTTACTGATTCATGTGGATTTTCGGCCTATGTGAAATCTGCATATATCTTTGGCATAGCATCACCACGACAATGGTGTTTGCAGCCATGATGTGTTACTCACAGCCATGATGGCCGTTTATTGAACTGCTTTATGTGTGCTATTGTGGTTGTCATGAGTATGAACGAGTCGAGTTAAAAGTCAGATTGGTCGTATCTTGGCATGGCAGCCTGTTAGGCTTGCAGCCATGGCGGGTACATCCACGTGTTCCTAACTGCTACCCTATCTCAGCCTAAAAAGTATGATAACGGGAACCCATAAGGGTTCAAGTAGTATGCAAATTGGCACGGCAAATCATTGTATTTGCAGCCATGGAAGTTCCACCTGTTTTTTTTACGATCCTTACACACTATCAGGAATGAAGCTTTGGTTGTCTCGCTTTTAGCATACCATGTATCGGTTCAATAAACCTGTAGTCGTACGCCTGTTGGCAAGGCAAGTTAATAGGCTTGCAGCCATGGCTTATGTATCCTCTGTTTACTGATCCCGGACAGATTTTTTATTCAAAATGTTCTGTCCTCATGGTCTGATATTTAGTTTTAGTATAATAAGAGTTATGGGTTGTGGGTTCAAGTAGTATGCACATACATACAGGCAATGATGATAGTTATTGTTGCTTACAAATTTCATGATCATGATTTACCAACGGCAGTATCTTGGCGGGGCAACCTTACCCGAGTGGTCGTTGCATCCATGGCTGTTCTAAGCTTTTGCTGCTATATTTGTAGACCTTTGGTATTTCAACATGACTCTTTTGGCGACGTAGGTGTCTTGGTGGGGCAGCCTTACCCTATGTGGTAGTTGCAACCATGCCTGTGTTTCGCCTTTCTGAGCCATTGCGTGATGACCATACGGTTTAGATACTGATGTGAGCGTATGTATGTATGCGTAATGGGAATTGAGGTTCATTGAGTTTAACAAGTGTTTGAGGTTAGACTAATTTTTTTCACTGTGGTTACTTAAATATAATATGATAGTATATAATAATTATGTTTGCATAGGATTATAACTAACTAGATATTTTTATGACTAACTGGTCATTTATGCAAATATGGATATTAAAATCTTATGTGGCACGACTTATATTGAATCAGGTATGTCTGCGGGTAATTAGGACTTTCTTGGGGTAGTGGAAAAGTTTTAATTTTGATTAGCATGAGTATGAACGAGTCGAGTTAAAAGTGACATTACGGTTTGATCACTTATGCATTTGGTGGAATTTGATTTTATACAAGGAAGTCATTTTAAATGAAATCGGCATGTACGAGAGATATGGTGCTCTTTTTAGATTCTGTAACCAACGAGCATGACAAGTTTTCCCGTCAATCACGGTCCTTTTATCAGTACGTAGATTTATTTATCTTTGATTTCAGGGTACCTATGCTCGGCGTTTGGGACAGCTACACCTACTCTGTATGTTGCATATGCTGATGCGAGACACGATCTTCATCACCACCTCGATTTCTTAAAGGTCAATATGAAGAGTACGTCAAGTTTGTAGCCACACGTCCACAGACACATACTCACTGGCTACCAAGAAAAGCCCAAAGGTACGTTGACGTTTACTGATGCTCTCAATTAATGTCTTGCATAGATCTGACACATTATTATAAGAAAAATGGTTGGGTCAGACAAGTTGCATGATGGATCAAAACTGGTAGTTTTTTTTACTCTACTTGCAATCTGAATAGTTTATGTGAAAAGATTGAACTATTGGTTGATAAAAGATTGAGCTTCTTGGAGCGACCACAAGATATCAAAAGATTGAACCATAAAAGGTTGAACTATTAGTGGAGAATGGTTGATAAAACTGACATTCTATTTATGTTTAATTCATATATGTTTTGTTCAGTCTTTTCTCCACTAATACCATATTAAAAGATTGAACTTCTTGATTGATATCTTATGGTTGATAAAAGATTGAACTATTGGTTGATAAAAGAATTCAAGCATGATGTTTGGTCTTCCAGTTCAATCTTTTACATATATGTTTTGCCTTCTTGGTCAATATCTTACCAAGTTGGAAGTGCTCGAACACTCTTGACTTACCAAACAAATCCTAAAAGTTAACTCACTTTTACATATATGTTAACTCCGTTCAAATAGTTGATTAAACTTTTACATATATGTTAACTCTTAAAAAACAACCATTTAATAAGTCTTTTGGCTACTTAAAAACGACCGTTTTAAAGGGGTGTTTGATTTCATTAAAGTTGTTTTTTTTCTCCTAAAAAATTGCAATTTAATGTGTCGTTTGAGTACGTTTACGTGCGAATCTTGGCTGCTGCAAGTGTCCAGTTTTAAAGGGGTGTTCGGTTCTATAAAAGTTGTATTTATAAGGATTGGTTGTTAAAAACGGGTGTAATGTGAACCCAATGATATTTGTTGTAAACAAGATGATTTTGTTATTAAATGGGTATAAAATGAATCTGTATAAATGGTATATGTCTGAAACTTAATTGTTGTGGTATCCATATAAAGTTTTTTAGAACCAAACTGCATACATAGAACTGAACCATCTTCAATGCGTCATGTACAATCATTAAAATGTTTGTTATTAGTATTTTTTAGTACGAATATTTCATCAATCATGTTTTTGTTACTGAATTGCTATATTTATTTAAACTATTATAATAAACTGTGCCACAAGGAGATATGAATATTATTTAGGCACCAAGCAACAAGTAATCTTGGTGTAGGAACTAATTACATATGTGTCAACTGCAGGTACACTACCATATCAACTCATATACATACCGATGTGGGTGTTTGGGATAAGAATTAAGTTTTCTTGGACATAAACAACGGTTAGAGTCGTGAGCGTTGCTACTCCCATACAAAAATAGTACCGGATGGAGAGGTACAGTTGAGATGATGGTCTTAGTTATGGTAAGATTGAAGATATCATACATGATACCACCACCTGCACATTGAACAGTCAATGTTGAAAATGTGCAGTCAATGTTTAATTAGATTGCATCATAGATTGAAGTCATAGTAACTAATCAATGTCACATTAACGTTATACTAAATGAGTGTAGATACCAAAAAATATCACTTGCAAAAGTTGGCACTTTGTAGAATTTTCTAATTATTTTATTGCAAGTACTATGTCTGAGTCTCAAAATTTTACAATTATTAGTCTCAAACTCTTATTTGTATAAATTTGTTTCAAATGCTTGCCATTACACAAGAAAAATAACAAGGGCAAATTTTTGAGAAACTATGTTTTTCAAAATATCCCGCCGCGAAGCGCGGGCTACATAACTCGTTTTTTTAATCTTTGTACCAAACGACGTCGTTTGCTACGGTGGAAACCCGATTCCAACCCGTTGTGACCCGAGAATTTGTGAGTGCATTAACATTGTAGGTATGTCGTTTCACCTTTTGCAAAAAGTCATTTTTTGCTCTTTCCGGGTTGAGAAACCCGAGTAGACTGACCCAACTTTTTGTTTGACCCCTACCAAATAGTTTTACATATATCCGGTGGGTGGTGTTGCTTTCCACCACAACAATCTCAACACTCACAAACACTCATACAAAGAAGATGCAGGGGAAGATCTTTGTTTCTTAAACAAAATTCATAATCTTTCCAGATTCCGGCCATCCACCATGAGATCCGACTGATTTCTAAACTCAGTCCATTCCACCTTCATTGTGTGTGTGCAAACCAATACCGAAAACCATGGAACTCGAATCAATGGCATCATCAATCGGAGTATCCAAACCAGTGCCCAAAACCACGGAACTCGAATCACTGTGTATGTGCAAAATCATGGATACACATTCCCTATAAACAATCATCTATGAAACTGTGCAAAGTCATGAAACGTGTGCAAAATCATTTATGAATGAAACTATGTGTGGTTTGATTAGTTTTGTTCGACAAAGTAACCACATTTATTAGCTTCAACCCAGTGTATTACAGGTATTAGGCTCAGACTTTGTGTTTGTTAAATTTTGTGCAAGCATTATGTTTATCCTCTCTATATTTAATTTGTAGTTAGTGAAATAAACATAGTTGGAGTATGTATTCTTTTTTCTTATGGCAACAAAATATATTTTACCACTAACCATTGTAACTTTCTACAGGGGATCGGGTGGTGGTAGTGACACATGGCGGTGTCATCAAAGCACTCCTCTAGCGGGAAGCTTCTACAGGAAACGGGCGTACCACATTTAATCGATAATGGCAAATGGATTATCAAGTGAGGAGAGATTTGATTCATCTTAATGGTGTAGAATACTTTATTGATGCATGTTTAGGCTTAAAATCTTTAAGATGGTGCTAACTTTATGAAGATGTTGAAGCATAATTTGTGGCAGCGTCATTACCTCTCGATATTTTTTGTGCGATATCACTTTCGGCAAGTATCGGTCCAAGTTAGAATTCAATGAAAAAGTACTTGAGTTAATTGTTTACATTTTTATTCTTAATTCTGAACAAGCATCAAGGTTTGAGTCATTTGATCTGATGCATACTCATCTGCAAGTCAATCTCACATAGAAACATAATGTTAAGAGTTTTTTGGCTACTTTTTTTATTACGGGGTTGTTTGGGTAGGCTTATTTATGAGTATTAGGTTTGAACAAGGAAGAAAAAGGTTCGACTTTTTGAGATAATCTAACGACACAGTCCAACCATTATTTCTTGCATTTGTAAATAAGCTAATAACTTGATATAGATACATATGCTAAAACATCAGATTTTATTGTGTCGAGGAAGATGAAGACTTTTCTTGCTTTTCACGGTTGTCCTTCCAATCCGGTGCAAGTCTTTTCATGTTAATTTTATCATCTCTTGGCCTAATATGCATATGGTTCTTATTTCAGTAATTAGATCATTTAATAACATCAAGCTTATTGACTGTCAAGTGTGGAATGCGTTGTAACTATAACTAAGTTTTTTTGAATTCAGGGAGGCTGGAGCGCTTTTTAGGAACGTAAGGGGTCAAATATGGAGTAAGCGTGGGAAAGTAACACAGACAGGAAATTAGCAATGTGCCAAAAGGTCACATGCTCTTTTTTCATTTTAGATATATGGTCAGTGTTAGAATATGCCACTAGGTGGGCAACAACTCTTAACACAAACAAACAACACCACACTATTTACTAAGTTTTGGACATATGGTTTGGCCTATTAGGAAATTTGAATTACTGGTATATCAAAGTTGTTAAACTGAAGAATCTCAATATGCGTTGTAATGGTTAAAATTTTTGGAGGAAGTTAAAACGTATGTCTTTTCTGTTCTTGGGATGCGTAAGTAATTTTGGTTCGAAAATTGATTGTATAAATGACTGGTAGAGGTGATCATTAACCTATTCCAATATGAAAGGGGCTGAATCACAAACGGCTGGCGTAGCTGCAGAAGCTGCTGCTGAGACCTACACTTTTATGCAAGCGAGAATTAAAATTAATTCAAAGGTATAATGACTTTGCTTTCATATGCGTATTCTGATTGGTTTATGCTTCTTTTGTGCAACTGGGATCTTTTTTGCTTGATCAGGGTAAACGGATTCATTAGTTTTTATGTTAATGTTTTGTCGTTGGCTTTTCTAAATTATAGCGTGTGCGTCTTTAGCTGTGTACCCAGCGGTAAGTGAAGCCACCTCTACCCGCGGTTGGTAGGCGTTCAAAAAAGGTTGAATTAAGTGTTGCATATATTGGGTATACTCAATACTAAAATGACGCCGTATTAAACGTATATAGGGTTATTGTGGTATCAAGGAAAAAGTCACACGCTGACAAGAGAAGATGCTGAGTTGTACAAATGGATATCGCAAACTTCTTTGACCATGTTCATTCTAATCTCGCTTTGCCTACTCTTCCTGTAGTTCAGGTATCATCATTTTATCAATAGTAGCTGAATAAATATAAAGGTATGAGATTACTAGCATTATATTGAATATGAGTACTACGTAACTTTTTTTTGACAGGTGGCATTGGCATCTGGTGCAGGGCTTTTCATAGTCAGAGTAAGCGAGTCTCAGTAACGAATATGGCAACTGAATTTATGGACATTGGATGCCACGAGGCTGGAGCTTCAACCAGATAGACTGCACCTAAAAATGTTGTCTTGCGATGAAAGAGGTATCAATTGTTCTCCTTGCCACATTTTTTTGATATATTTAAGGTTTCAGTTGAATTCTTAAGCGAACCTGTTTTGACCCATTTTGAAAGTATGCCCGTTTAGACCTGTTACATGTCTTCAAGTTGTCTAATACAACTGCTTTTTTCAATTCTTGCAAAAAAAACTTCCCAGGTATGCACCCTTGGGCCAACCTTTTGCTATTGCTATTAGAAAACGTCTTTGCTAATATGAGATTATACCATCTGAGTAGATTAATCAATATTCAATGGTTGACATTCTTTAGTCATTTTACTCTTTCATATTAATAACAATAAGTTTACGAGCTCCAAAATGACCCAAACATGAGACAAACCCATCTTTTGTAAACGTAAAATGTATTGTTATTGGATTCATCATGCATATTATGTACTGTTAAGATTAATTGACTTTTACACTCTACACTCTACTTGCAGTCTGCAAATTTTATGTGAACCATATATGCATAATGATAATTAACAAATTAAACTAATCAAATTTCAGGCGCGGATAGTCTTTATTTGCCTTTCTTACAGACCAGCCTAGCTATCTAAAGTACATAGACGCGCAAACTTTCCAAAATACGTTACCATTTACAACGGGCACAAGTGCTTTTTCCAAACCCATTGTGCCTGCATCCTGTACAACCAACAAAGGAGGATGCAATGGAGATGGATAAGGTATGCGTCTGTGTGTGTGTATCAAAGGACTGTTTTCCCTTTATTTGGTCTTAGATCACAGATAATGTTGAGTTATCCCCTAATTATCTTAGATCTTTGTAAATGTTTCAACTATATTCCAAGAATATATGAGAGAACAAACATTTTATTTTACCTAACTAATTTGCTTACATCTTGGTTGCTCTCAATATTTTACCTTCTCGTCTATAGATAAATCGATTGAAAGTTAAAATTTTAACAAACGACGATGTATATGAGAATCGATCGATCACTGATGATTAATGATAAAATATAAAATTGAACAACCACAAAAATAAAAAGGGGCTATAGTGCTTGCTATCCTCCTTTTAAGTCAAGCAAGGAGTGGGATAACTATGAAATGTATGTATCTTCTAAAAATATATATCTTGTGTTATTACATGAATAAAAAAGCATGGAGGCCATAACGATTTGTCATGGGGAGAATTGTTTGTTTGGATTGAGCTTTCAGTTTGGTAGGGGGACAATATCTGTAGATTGACGTTTGTTTGTGCCAAAAGATTTTTTTTCCCACTTCTTCTTCTTCTTTTTATTATTATTATTATTATTATTATTATTATTATTATTATTATTATTATTATTATTATAATTAATCAATGACTTCTTTATATATCAATTTACAAAAGAAGTATGAAATAAATATAGTAAAACAGGGTTATTTTAGTCATTCAGATTACACATTAATTTGCTTTCGTTGTATTTTCTTTAACTATATTACTCTATTGTACATTTATCATGGAAAACGATGCCGTTTTAGAGAGCTTTAAAACAATGACGTTTTATTTTTTAATTTTTTTGCTTGCTTCCATATGACGTTGTTTCATGTTTAGGTTTAACTTTTGAAAAAAAACGATGTCGTTTTGCTTGAGATTTAGGTTATATGTGTCTTAAATAGATGGTAATGTGGCTTAGACACAAATTATTCAATAACAAGTGTGCATCGGATCATCATTTAAAAAATTAAGACTAAAGATTAGGTTACTCCTTCACTAGACAATTCAAGAAAATAAAAGAAAATACAAAAAAAATATATATATTGAAGATGAGTGGTACTTATTTCGGGATGGAAATGAGAGGAAGATGATGCGATAAAGAGTTTTATTGCATGTGGGTGGTTGAAGTTTTGATTATTTTGTTTGATCTTTATTAGAAATTGTAAGTTTATGAACCCTGATCGAGGGGTGTTTAGTTGTTCTAGATGTATTTTAGTTTTGATTTTTTTGTTTGAAATTGTAACTTTATGAACCCTAACCGAGGGTATTTAGTTTTATATATTTTAGTTTTGATTATTTTGCTTGATCTCTATTTGAAATTGTAAGTTTATAATCCCTAAGCGAGAGGTGTTTACTTTCGGATATATTTTAGTTTTGATAATCTTGGTTAGGTGTTAATTTTGTGTTGTTTGATATGTGGCTGTAAGTAATGCATTGACTTTATGCCTTTTGTTTAAGCTGTTGTGTGGAGGTGTGGAAGAGCTCAAGGCGTTTTATAAAAGTTCGAGTCGAACTTGATCGTTGAAATAAGGTTTGTTATTTCTTTTGCTGTTTGATTTTTGGGTTCAAATTTTCATGTAGTGCACAAGTAGTTAGTAATAGCATGAGAAAATATTTCAAAATAGGGTTGTGACGAGATTTTTATTTATAGTTATCGTATTTTGGTTGTTGTGTTTTTAAATTGTGAATAATAGTGCTGCTGATTATTAGATAAGTTTCAAAGCTCGTCATGTTAGGCACGTTCTCAAATTTGTTGCAACAAAGTTCTTGTGTTTTATACCATTCTTATATTTTTCTGTTAATAATGTGGGCTTCTTAAAGTGTCTGCATGATTTGCGTATTTTTTGCACCCAACTATGCGTTATAATGTTCCCGTTATACGTTTTCTCAGTCTGCTGCTAATTACAGTGTTGTGATTATGTCACGACCAAAGTTAAGTAACCAAGAATCAAGATTTATGCTAGACCATTTCTGTTTGATAGTCGTGTATATTTTGACGCTAATTAAAAATTGAAACTGATTATTTGTTTCCGTTTCGTTTGTGTTTACGATAGTTGGTTTGTAATATGGCATTTATGTTTCATATCTTAAAATGTGTAAAAAAGACAACTTGCGATTCTAATAATCTTTTGCAACTAATGTTTTTCGAAGTAACTTTTCGATCACTTATGAAGTTTAAAATTTCATTATATATTTGTTTTTATATTTCTATTTGTGTTTTCAACTTTGCATTGATGTATTTCTCGTTGGCGCTTTGTACATAGCGTAGGCAGATATGCTTGCACATGGAGTAGCTGCGGCGCTGGTATGTATATTATTTTTTAGTATTGGTACTATGAAAAAAATGTAAAAAATGTAAGGGGGTATAGTTTTACGCACACCAATTATGAAAATATCGTTTTCTATTGTACTTAGGCTATACATGAAAAGCCAATAGAACGTATTGATGTTGCCATGAAGAGGATGGGAGAAATCGCAGTCATTGTTTTGTATAATACCTGAAGGAGTTTTGCATTATTAAATAATTCCATATATAAGAGGCTCTTTCTGAAACCCTCTACAACCGCCTTGGCGGAACTTCACCCCTTTCAGACCTTAACTTTTAAAGCAGCTTGAACAAAGCATTCAACGCTTATTGGTTCAGTAACATATGGCGAAGATGAAGAAATAGGAGCTTGCGAAGACCCGTATTTAACCAAAATAGGCATATACATGTTGTTTCGAATGCTTTTCAAATGAAATAGTACAAACAACAGAGATACTCAAAATAGGATCGGCCTTTGAAAGTAGAAGAGGAGACGGGAGACGAATCTCTAAGCATCATGTATGTGTGTTAATAATTAGTTTTTAGTGCGGGGTCGGTGCTCAGTCAACAAAATCCATATAGGGATGGTATGTGATAGACTTATATATATACATGTTTATTATTATTTTTATCCGGGACAAGATAGTTTAACTATTTTTTTTATCATACATTTAGTAGAAAGTAACACTGACAAGATGCTTGAGACAGTACTTACATATTCGGTTACCAAAACTCTCCATTTCTAATAAGCATTTGAGTTAAATTAACTTTCTGATGATTTTGCTGACTGTATTTTTTGGTGCTTTTTTCTGAGGGCTACATGTTCGTGAATGCTGACTTTATATACTTTATATAAACTATAATAGTGTTTGGGTGAGGAGGATGGAAGAAATCAACCTAAAAATTGCGTCTAATACTTGGAGGAAGATCTTTGTTAAGAGGTATGGACAACTAACTAATTTAGTTCCACATACATTAGGCATGTGTACCCTGTTGTTATGGTGTAAAGCAGAATTGCATGGAATTATTGGACATAGAATCATGGGGCTAAATTTCTTTCCAGATGGTGGAAAAATTGAAATTGTAGCTAGATTGTCTAATGACCTTCAAGGTCATCATGTTATTCTGTAGACAAAATTTGAATTTCATTAATGATAGTTATGATATATACTGTCCGTTTAAATATGAAATAGCTTCATATATGAGGAAAGGGTATGCTATCAATAGTTTGATTCAATTTCTTTTGTCTATAAGGGTTGCTAGTTCCTTTCTGACAAATATGGGAATTGTTGAATACAAAATGATGCGGTTCAATTATTTTCCAAAATGTGAACTTCCTCGTAGTGATGATCAAAAATTTGTCGTCTTGCCTAAACAGATTTGTTCATGTATGCAGTTTATTGCTTCAGAGGAAAATATACTATTGCTTCCCTTTGATATTAACATGATTCTGCTCTCAATCATTCCTAAGGTTAAGATTGGAATAATGGATTTTTTTCATGCATCTTTAAGTTTAAGGTTTAACGTTGATTTATTGGTTGTTTTGCCCTAATGCTACTGCTAACACTTCACATTACCGTGCATTGGTCCATGTTAATAAATTTTAATCTGCTTTGAACAAGCGACAAGATTGTGGTTAATAGTGAAGTTGGTACTTAGGGCCACATAGCAGTCTTTAAAGGATACTGCCAAAAATGTGCAAATTCGGTTGGGAATCAATGTGCTATGTTTTGGATTTAAATGGGGTTTTTAAGTTGATGACATGCAGGATATAACTAATAACCTTTTCCAGCTTATTTCTTCGACAGTTCTTTGATTAAGTTTTTGTATGCACGAGTCTATGTATCTTAAATAATTTTTTTCTGTTTTATGTCTATATTATGTTCGGGTAGTTATGATATATCAAGCTAGAATCTTAATATGTGACTTCTATTATTAGGTTTCTGGAACAATGTCCACTTACTATGCAATTTGTTATTGGATTAGTTCATCTCCACCTATCAAGAAGAATTGTTTACCCTTTAAAGTTGATGGATTTATGTTATGAAGTATTTGCGCTGGACTTCACTAAATCAAAAAGTATATTTTCATTTGCATTCCCATTGAACAAATCTTGGTTTACCGATTGAATAAGTCTTTTATAATATACATGTTGACACAATATATAATGGTACAAACATATTCACTCATATATAACCAGATCTCGTTGCTTTATGGTTTTTGTGTTAATATTGTGTGGTTTATTATTTGTGTTATATAAAATTGTTTTTAGTGATTGTTAGATAGTTACACTTATTCTGCAACATGTTTTGTGTAACAACCATTGTAAAATAGCATTGAGTATGTTGCTTACCCATGATGATGAAAATATTGATCAATATATATTCTGATTTAGAGTCTGAGACTAAATTCAGCGAAACAAATAAGCCACTATAGCCGTTAATGACCGAAACGTTGAATGTTAAACAGAGTTGGCGTATGAGTTAGGACAAGTTTTTTTGCATTTTCGTTCACCTTATTATTAAAACTTTTATCATTTTCTACCACTATTCCTTCATGCGTCTTTAAATAAAGGTTATGTAGTGGTATAATTGTTAGGTCACAAGGTTTACCACACAAGCTTATAAGAAAGATAGAGAGGCGATTGAACAAGAACCAAACACACACACACGATATAAGTAAAGACGGTTATGCGTAGGTGATATGTGAAAGGAATAACTTGAACAACCAACCTTCAAATGAAGGTTTACATAAGGTATTTATAGGAGGGAAGCTAGGGCAACACTCCTAGTTCCCTTCCTTTCACCTATGGGCTTGGGCCTAAGCTCATGGGCCTTCTACATAAGCTTAAGGCTAATAACAAACATAAAGGCCATAATAAGCTAACTATTACATGTGAGTAACTAACACTTGAATAAGGTTTAGGAGTGATTCCAACAATCTCCCCCTCAAGTGTTATTACATATGAGTAACAAACACTCAAGTGTTGGTGATGAAAAACGGTGAAGGCGTTGATGTAATAGTAGCTTTGACGTCTTCCGACATTCTTCTTTCTTGTGAGAAGAATTGCCTTGATTTGAACAATCTCCCGGTGTAGAGATAGTTTACTTTGAACGGTTATGCTTTGACGTCATCATTAACTTTGTTCTTTGATCATTGTTCTTTGTGATGAAAGAGATAGTATGTTGTTGTGCATCAAATCGCCTCAAGTCCGATTCACGCTACAGTGTCTCCACGTCATTCTTCAACATGCTCACACGCTCTTTTGACGTTTGGGTTTCAGATCTGATGGAGTTCTTTAAGTCTTTAACTTTGTAGATTCTTTGTATTGACGAAGAATCATTCTTTCTGTTGTGTTGCTTTTGGATAGAACTTCCATTAGTGATGATGTTGGCGTGAGCATGAGAAGAATCTGCACGATCATTCCGCTCCCGAGCTTCCATAAGAAGAAAACATTAAAACGGTTAGTAATAAGCGGATTCCGGCACTTACAAGTTTGAACTTCGAGAGTGTTAACAGCATAGTGTGAAAACACAACTCTAATTCTTACAAAGGCCGTTCCTGAATCGGAGTCCCACAAGTGAGATAACACGATGTACCGAAGTACACCTACGATTCAGATGAGTCGCTGAGGTACACCGAAGCATCACCTCACGACTGTAGACCGTTTGAGACCACTAAGCGCAATCCACGGGGAGTTGCCGAAGCGACCTGCTGTCAGGGCTGTTTGATGTTGACCCTGGCAGGAGTTTCCATTCAATCACTGAGGATCACAAATGTGAACCTCTCATAAATGTTCTCGACAGATTGCTAAGATCTGTGAAGGACTCGATAATGTACCACTGAAATTCTTATTGTTGAATATCAAGTGATGAAATGTCAAGTGTACCTAAGAGATCTTTTGATGAATCTCGTGGCTCTAGACTCAATAGTGCGTTTTGGTTTTCCTGAGCGGAGACTAGGGAGAGGGTCTCCTTCTTCAATACCAGCAATCTCTAAGAGAAAGCCGATAGCTTACGTAGGGTTCCCTGTGAGAATGAAACAAGCTTCTGTTGAGAGAAACTTGAGTGGATAAGAAGGTTTAGTGCATGCGTCACTGGGTCCATGACGACTTTTAATCTTCAATATCGGCGTCACTAAGTGACAACCAGTAGCATATGAATTGAACCCGGTGTCTGCCCTAAGTTGAATAATCTGGAGGGCTATTTCTTTTCACCCTTTTCTTTGCATTCCTTTTTAATTCTTCAACTCCTTCTTTCTCCGATTCTCATTTTCTCCTTTTTACAATCATACCTAAGGACTTCTAAATACTAACTATTTGTGGTGTCCTTGAGTAGATCCATCCGGCTCTGGCGGATCATAGGACGATTATTCCTAACCTTAGTCACCTTATAACTCCATGACTAACCTATGTTGCCATAAAACCACTGATGTGAAAAATCTCTCACAGTGTTTATGAATGAAAAACATTTTAGTACCACTGTTGAGATAAGATTTTGCATAAATACTCCCCCTCCACACGTGCTTAAGAGTTTTAACGGTTAAAATGCACAGTGAGGAAAGAGCGCACTTTTTGAATTGATTAACTCAAGATAGACAATCCCCCGCGAGACACGGTTACGTGGCATAGTTAAAGAGTTGCATTGTCAGCTTTTAGGTGACAACTAGCTCTAATAACTACCTTGAAGGTGTAGACAATCCTCGAAAGGTCGTCAAACCCGTCAGAGTTCATGTCTACCAAGAGTTTCTCGAATGGTACATTCTACTCAGACAAGTCCTTTGCGAGACACGTTTACATCACTAGCGAACTAGCTTGAAATTATTACCCGTCCCGGACAAGTCTTTTCGAGTAACTAACAGTTAAGATCTCGTCAATTCATGGGTTAAGTCTATAGTACAATGATTCATTTGCTTTATCACAACATATTTCTTATCACGTATTTTCTCCCCCTCAAAAATGGCATATAGAATGTTATTTTTGAAAAGTTGAGAATAAATATGACCATTTCGAGTGTTGCGGGAAGAATGACCACTGTGAACAATTTTTGAACAAAGTTTTAATTCAAGTACTCCCCCTCAACGAATGATATAAACGGTTGAGGTTTTGAAAGTCATAAGGGAAAGTACTTGTTCTTTTGAGCAAAACCTTGAAAAGTGAAAGGTTTGATAGGTTTTACTCAAAAGTAAGAAGCTTTCGCTCCTTTTATAAGGATTGTGGCACTGAAGCGTACCACAGGGTCCTTTATTTACAAGTACGGGTTGTACACTGTAATGTGTGCACAAGTCATCGACATAATTAATCAAACATCCAAAATTATATGAAGGAAGCAATTCAAGGGGTACCAGGAAGTGCAGTGATGTTACCAGGAGTGTGCGCAGGCGTTGAAAGCGGTTATGTTAATCCTGGGTCGACCACCGGCATAACTCTCCAATCGTCTGAACTGATCCCTTCGAAACAACCGTTCATCAATCATTGTGATGATTCGTCTCATATCCCTCCTTTCCTGAATTCCAGCTTAGGAGACCCAATTTTGGCGTATATCCTTCAACATGTATGCCATTCCATCCCTAACCGCTTCAGAGTATGATCCCGAACTTGTGGAGTTCGCTACACGCCATTAAATAGTTTCGTTGAAGTTCACTACGGTAAACAACGCCGAAAGGTTTGCTGATGAGTGTATATTGAGATAGGTGGTTGATATCGGGAAGATCAAGCTTTGGAGGAGTGAAGTTGACAGCGTCGATAAGATTCAACGGCCGGTGGAGATCTTCTACACGTTCCTTGATGACAATGCGTCTTATGAAGATGAGAAGTGACTTGATAAATTCGCGTTGTACTGCGGTTGAGAATTGTCTCATGCGACACTGTACCTTGGCAAGGTACATGTCTTCGATGTCATTGAGAGACAAATTCTCAAAGTCAACTTCAGAGAAAGCATAGTCCCGTTCATCTTGTCGTTTGACTACGATCTTCTTTAGGAATGTGTAGTCCCACTTAGACGAAAGGTCAACGTGTATGATGGCAACGATATCCTTAGGACTATACACATCATGTTGAGACTTCGAACCTGGCGCTTCGTAGTAGATTCGTCGGCGTTGGCGGTGATGAATCCCATACAATGCATCTCGGTCGTATGCTTCCACTGTGTTGGAGAACAAGTGATTGACACATTCCTCAATGGCTATGCGGTTTGAGTAGACAGTGCTGGGAATGGAAGTGTCAACGATGTAGCGTATTTTCTTGAATCATCGCCACCGTGTAAAAGAAAATCCAAGTCTTTGTTGAAGAAATATCTGAAAGGAATCCTTGGTTCAGCTGGTTGGCCAAGTGTTGGTAGAGGTTTGGTCCAATCGGTGTAGTATGGAGGGTTGTCCCTTTGTGTGAAGTCGATGTTTGCTTCTAGGGTTGAGCCAATCCATGTTGTTAGACATAGCTCGAGCAATGTTTTCAAGGTGATATTCGACCTCGAGGGCACTTTCAGAGCTGTCTTTTAGAAGTTGAAACGCTTCATTCTTGATGCGCTTCAACTCAGATTTCGTCATTTTCTTCACATGGAACTTTTCTTGCAGAATTTTAGCATGCTCCAATGTAGAACCGTCTACCAAATTCTGACCTTCTTCAAGGTAGGGAGTGTTGTTAACAAGAGTAGCAAACCATTCAAATTCCTCTGTTTTATCGTCATCTAGCCATGATACGACGTCAGTCTGAGGCGTCTTCTTCTTCTTCTTTTTCAAAGTCCTAGATGATGATTCGGTTTCGAACTTGTTTGGGAGAGGTGGGTTGTTGTAGGGGCTCAAGGACCTCTTCATCGACACCACCCGTATACTCAAAGTGATCATCGGTTTGTCGAGTCGGGGTGGTAACTTCGGAATCGTCCTGAGGTTTTTCAGTAGAAGAACGAGGAGGAGATTTTTGTTGAACAGGAGGCCGTTGTGGAGGAGGTTGCATCAAAGAAGATTCACCAGACTGCTTTTGACGTTTAGGTGCAGAGTCTTTATCCTTATCCTTGTTTTCATCGTCTCTAGGACGTTTAGACTTTTCAGCTTCGAATCTACAAGCTTCTTGAAGTTGGTAGTCCAGCAATGCTTGAAACAATTTTGCTTCATCAGAATTGAACATTGCTGATCGTAACGACATTTGTGTTACAAGCTTGGCCACCAATTCATTATTAGAGAAAACTACCGGATCGGTTGGATTGATTATGACGGTTAAGGGCGTTGATCGAATAGTTTGCTTGGCGATCTGCATAAGATTTGGATAAAGTTGTTTGGTGAACAACTCCTTTGTGAATTTAGGAACGGACTCCAGAAGGTACTTTTTCGTGTATCCTTCGATCATATCGTTCAGTTCCTCTTGACGGTGATTTTTCATGAATTCCTGAACAAACTTCCTTTCTCCTTGCATCTTTTCATTTTCGTCATACAGATGCTTTGTATGTGATCGAGCAAAGAAATTCAACTTCTTGTTGAGCACGTCTTTCTTTCTGATTTGTTTGACAGCTTTCACAATTCTTTTATGAGTCTGAGAAATCCAAGATCGAGGTGGCTTCTTCACTGATCTCGATGATGATTTTGTTGATCTTTTTGATGGTGGTGGTGAAGAGTGAGAAGCGGATCGATGATGAAGATATGAGGAGACTCTGGATCCTTCGGAGGTTGAGAGGTTTCTTCCTTTGATCGTGCAGGACTATCTAGGAGAAACGTATCATAATCAACATCTTTATCTTTTCGGACTTCTCAGTTTCCGGTTCCTCAAACTCATATTCGATAGTATCCTCCACAAGCGTTTGTTGTTGCACAAGAGTGGTGGCACCAGCTCCCTTATCGGGTTGATTAACGGCATCGGGGAGATGGTTGAGTGGGCGGCACCACTTGATCCTCCGGGACCACCCATTTGGTCTTTAGGCAAATTCTTCAGACTTTGTGTTGGTGTCTAAGGAATTTGATCGTCTTCTTGTATACATTTTCCGGTGACTCTTTATCACTCTCCGAGCTTTCATCATAAGGTACAAGTACAGGAGTCTTTCCTTTGCCATGTTCAGCTATTGGACTAGGAGGTTTTGGTACTGATGGAGAGTCATCCTTTGCAGTTTCAGAGTAGTGGACCTCCTCGTCTGATTGTGTTTCTTCAGAGCTCTCGTCCAGTAGCTTTCTTTGCGGTTCAGGTGTAGTAATAGGTTCAGCTTCCTTACGGGAACAATCCTTTTACGAGGAGGATTCCTTTTGGGAAGCTTCCTATAAATATCTGTACTTGTGACACTTCCAGCACTGCCTCTTCTGGTCCTCCGAGTAGGTGTACCCGAAGATTTTTCATCAAGATGACCAACTTTGCCTTCTTTTACGGCTAACCGATACCTTTTATATGTTTCAAGCTTTTTGATTTCGGTAGTTAGAAGGTGATCAGGTAATACCGTACCCTATTTCTTTGTTTACGATTCTTTGATTCTGACAGATAGTATGGGTTCAATCAATATGTCGTGATTATCTGGGTCATTGAGCCTCATGGGGATATCAGGATGAAGTCCAAGAGCTCTCTGGATCAATAGTTTGGTGTATCTGACATAGGGAATCTTGGAGCCAAGCTTCTTGTGAAATAGCATCATGTCCTCCCATATCAGTGCTTCGATTTCAATGTCCTTCTTGTTGATCAACGACCAGAAAATTTGCAGTTCCATGAGCTTGGGATGCTCATAGCCACTGTCACGACAAGAGACCTATTTGGTGATGATCATGTAGAGTGTTCTCCATGGTTGAGGAATATTCTTCAGCTCTACGTGAGAGTGCTTAGTAATGATTCCTGAAGCTTCATCATAACCAATATCTATCAAGAATTTCGGGACCTGTCTCTTCAGTTAGGGGTAGCAAAGAAGTCGGTTGGAACAATGTCGGAATGATGAGAACGACACGTAAGTCGGCAGGAGTGATAGTGACTTGTTTGTGATTAAGTGTCACATTCACTGCACTATGACCAGTGATCCTCGCATAGAATCCCGAATTGTTGAATGTAGACCTCTGGAACTATGGTAGAGTGTGAGCATGTTACGGTAGGGATGATTCACGAGAATATCCACGAATGAGACAAGAAGATTCGAGCATGTGAGGGTATCAAAGTCAACCCTAAGGTTGTTCTTTCCAATCTTTCTCGGATAACCCTTTGGAAAGATATCAGCAATTGTAAGAACTTCTGATGCATCCACATTCATTTGTTCAACCATGTCGTGATCTGAAATAACATTAGCCAAAAGAACCAACATATCGAAAGACATAGTGTTAGTCAACAGAAGGTCTTATTGTCTAGTTATTGAATGTACATTGTCAATGATTGTTACGAGTCCTAAGTCACTTGTTTGTTCAATAGTCTAATGATGTCGTGAAATGTTTCGTGAGTTAGTTAACTTTAAGTTTTAAAGTTTATGTTATCACTTATTGTTCACAACATATCAAACGATTAAGTTTATTAGTGACATTATTGGATTCGTGACGATATGAATTGTTTATTAACAAGTTTGTGCACGTAACAATTCATAATGAAGGTCTATCAAGGCTTAGGCGTAGATATGGCAAAGTTACGCGTAAACAGTAGTGACATACGCGTGAGCGAAAGCTTATGCGTAGGTTCTTAACTTACGCGTAAGAAATGTTACGCGTAGGAAAAGGGGACCTTATGCGTAGGGCTTACGCGTAGGCGTATAAAGACCTTACGTGTAAGGCTTACTCGTAAGAGTAGACCTTATGCGTAGAGGTCTTTGTTTACGCATATCCTTCACAGGATACACGTAGTCCCATTGTAGAACCTTATGCGTAGTAGCTACGCGTAGGATTACTCTTACGCATAACTCGCCTACGGCGTAAGGTGATCCTTATCGCGTGAAGTAACAATCGACCTTGATTCTGAATTTTACGAGTAACAAGCCTGAAATAAAACCATCATATCATCAATCTTAACGTGTATAGTCATATTACACACACATCATGGCATGAAAGCTTGTTAAACATTTATGCGTAGAAAGTCATACGCGTAGGTCAAAACCCTAAGGGTTATGAATTACGCATAAACTTTCTAGCCATGGGATTTGCACCAAATAATTTCTGGTAGTTCTAAGATGTTGTGAGAGTCTATAAACCAAGTTATAACATCTAAATCATGGTGAATCAAAAATACCCAAACTCAAGAACATTAAACCCTAATTCCTAATTCTGATTAAATTAGTGTTTCTGGGTAGTTATAGGGCCTGGAAATCATCAATTCATCAACATATGAACATAACACAACAATCTTTATAACCAAAACCCTTCACATTTGAAAACACCCAATTTGACTCATAAACCATAGTTTTCAAAAATCATCAATTCGTGTTTCTGGGTGGGTTTTGATGGTTAAAATGTTATCATTTATGTATTAGGAACGTTTTGACACTATCCATTTAACCACAAACACACACACAATGATTGTGTGTTCATACGCTTATGCGTAGAATACATAATCACGCGTAACAAAAGTTTTAGCCGTAGGATTTGCTTGAAATTCAAAACCTTAGCTTGTATTATTGTTAAGATCATGAAAACACTTACAAGATGATGATCTAAAGCACGGATTTCTTGAATGAATATTAGGCGTAGGATCTTTTAGGTTAGAAGTAATAAATGTGAGGGTAATGTTAGGTGGAGGATGTTTTTATTAAAATAACTTTAACATTTTGACAGTTTTGGTCCCTCCACCTTTTCCTTTTTCAAACAACGCCATTTAACTTCCATTTTGGTTACCAAACAAAGATTTTAAGAAAGAAACTTTGACTACACTCCCCCTAGACTTAAGAATAATGAAAGGTTATAATTTTTAGTCCGAGGAGTGTCATTGAACCAGAAAAGTTTACCACCATTGATAAAAGAAACAACCAGGATAAGATAACATGCAAGTACACAGATGTTTTGAAACAGTTAAGTATAAATTTTCTCCCCCTCAACACTTGATCGAAAAATCTTGAATTTTGAAAGATAGAGTGTTGACGGAAGAAACGTACTTGCCATGTTGAAAGAAAATTAGATTAGAAGAATATTTTTTTTGTTTTTATCAGGTTTTATATTTTTGTATTTTGTTTTTGAAAAATTATTTACAAAAGAGATTTTGGTGTTTGACAGGGTTTTTAAGACTGTTTTAGGAGTTCATCCAATTCATCTTGAGTCAAACACCTCACACCAATCCGGTGGACTGATGAGTTCTTATTCACTCATCATTTTTACCCATCTAAGACCACAAAAACGTCTAAAAACACTGAAATATGACCATTTATACTGCAGATATCCTTGGAATGTGTTTTTATGTATTTCAGGTACAAAGGATCGAAAACAGGGCAAAAGCGGACAGAAATGAGCTCGGATTGGAAAACGTGCTTTAAAGACGGAGCCAGAGGATGATTTTCTACATTTTTTTAGAGCCCGGGATACATTTTGGAGTGAGAGTGGGAAAACAAACCCGAAACCAAACCCTAAACCCAAATTACCTTTCTAGCCTTTTCACCCGAACCCCGAAGCACCTTTTTACCTTTTTAAATTAAACTTAAAACGTTTTTATTAAAAACAATTATTTTTTTTTAAAACCAATTTTTATTTTTACAACAATTATTATTATTATTAAAAAAACTACAAATATTTTTTTTTGCTAGCATTAACTGCTTTTTTACTACTAAAAATAAATAAAACCTTTATACAAAATTAAACCCCTACCCATTCCCTTCACCCATTCCACCCTTTTTACCATCTTACCCAAAACTCCAAAACCAGAACACACCATTGGCGCCAAGATTTCAACCCCCTCCTCTCTCTCCCCTGTCACTCTCACTTCCTGTCTCTCTCACCCGTGATGAGTCCAGATATGTTCACATGCCCTCACTTGCCATGTTGGCAATCTCCAACACCCATTTTGAGCTCATGTGATGGACGGCCAAGATGTACTCCTTGGTCCCCAAGATAATTTCAATGGCTGTGATTGAAGCTGAAACAAGCACATGCCCATTCTCACTCTCCTCTCATGTGAATTAAACACACGTGCAACAACGGACAAAGGAAGAAGACAGATCCTAGTTTTTGTATAAATAGGAGTTAAAAGCATTTGTATAATCTTGTCTAGAATTTTAGAGTTCTAGTACCATTTTATATCTGTCATTTACTCTTATTGTAAACTTTAATTTTCAATGCAATTTTATTTCAAGTTAATTTAAATTTCAGTTTTGCAATTTATTTGTTTGAATCTGCTATTTTATCATTGATCAAGATTGTTAAAAGATTGTTTTTAAGCTCATGTGAGCTTGTGTTTAAGCTCACAAGTTTGTTTTTAAAACTTTCACGCCTTCTAAGTTTCCAAAATTTAGCTTTCGTGAAGGGTCAATTTTGTTTGAATTGTGCATGTTTTATGGGTCAAAACCCAGTTTTGACCCATGTTTGGATCTCAAATTAGTGTTATCTAGTGTCAACTTAGTGCAATTGGTATCATATTAGTCTTTTCAAGTTGTTGCAAGTGATTTCTTAATCTTAGAGTAGTTTCTTTTTTTTTAGTTGTTGCCTTTGAATCTGTCATTAGCCACTTTTCTCAGCTCCCTAATAGCTTAAATGTAGTTTTTTTTAGATCCTTATAAATAGTATTTCAGTTGTCTTGCTTTGTTTTGGATTTTTAAGTTAGTTTGATAGCTTATTTTGCCCTCCCGCCTTTGTTTTATAACAAAGAACAAAGGACCCAACAAAGACCTTCAACTTTTTTTTATAGCTTAATTTAGGTAGTTTATAGTTAGAATTAGTATGTGATTTCGTATTTGTAAGTAGTTAGCAGTATGGATTTAGTATTTTTGGAATTAGTTTGCACTTTTGAGCTCATGTGTTAGCTTTTTCATAAGCCGCAAAACACCCCCTTGAGCCTTTTTCTTTTCTGTCCCAAGCAGTCCAACAGCAGGCCCATGAGACTTTTATCAAGCTATTTGCAAGCTTGTGAAAGCCCCCTATAAGCTAGATTTAGGGGCAAATGAGCGTTAGCTGGGTGGACTTCTAGTTTCAATAAGCTCAAAGAGCTTGTGCCCGTACTTAGTTAAAATAAGCCCCAAGCAGGTCCTCTTGGACTGTTTTGGACATCGAACCAGCCAGATAGTTTAGCCTTTATAAGGGCTTAGTAGCTTTTCCTTCCTTTTATTGCTTATTTTATACTCCATTTAGCTTATTTAGGTTCTCTCCCTTAGAATCCTTAATTTATTAAGCCATTAGATAGCTTAGTGTAGCTTATTTTGTTCCTTGCGCAGCCCTTAAACCAAACGGTCCTTATAGGCTTTTCTGCTTTTAAAGCTCTTTGACTTATTTTGAGATTTATAAAAGTTTGGTTTTTGTAAAAATATGCTTCATTTGTCCTTATTCAGTTTGCTAAAAGAAAAATCCAAAAAAAAAAAAAATAATAGCAAAAAGGTGCAGGGGTGGGATTCGACCCCCTGACCTCTTGCACACGATACGCCTCACATACACAACTCTCATCCAAAGCGCCCTTGGGTCTTTTCTTGTCACACTTTGCAACAACTAATCTCTTATATACAAACTCAGTTTTTACCTTATTAGCTTATTAGGCTTTTTAAGTGCTTATTTCGTAAAGTAGTACCACCTTTTGATAATTTGCTTAGAACCAGTAGGACTTAAAGTACTTTTCATGAAAATTTCAGATTTTTCTAAAATAGTTTAGTATTTTTTATAATTAAATTAGATTAAATTAGTTTTTAAATCATAATAAATAATTTAAAAGTCGAAAAAAATACCCGGCTTTTTCCAAAAATTATTTTTAGTCGTTCGGAACATTAGGAAAATTAGTTTCACATCCTTAGGCCTTAAATTGCATTAGTTTTACTTTTTGAGGCTCGGGATTAGCCTTAAGGGCGTTTTTGCATATTATCACTCTAGGACTTAGTGTAACTTAATTTTATTGTTCCGTATGTTTAGTAGTAGTTAGTTTGTCATTTATTTTGTTTCCGTAGCCTTAATTACTTTCCCTTTAGTTAATTTGTAGAATAACGTAACCAAAACATAAATTCCCGATCAATTCAAGCATTTTAATAACAAACCTCAAACGTCATCGTCAATTCACACCTCGTTGGGACACGACCCGGGTAATCACTTGCCCGGTATCACTTATCGAGTATTCGCGGGTTTTGCGTGTCGACCTTTTTCCTAAAACGGTTGATTCGTAATTCTCTCGCGGATATTCGTATTTGGTATATTTCTACGATATCAATTTGGCGCCGCTGCCGGGGAGGTTGTGTTGCGACAATATCGTTACGGTTTGACGATTAGTGACTTGAAGAACCTTCCTCGTGAAGTTATTTGCTTTCCAAAAACCCAAAAACCCAAAAATATTTTCCTTTTCAAAATTTATTTTCTCTTTTATGTTTTTTTATTTATCAAAACCCAAAAATATTCTTCTTTATTCCTCTTATCCGTATAATTCTATTTCTCTTATCCTCTTTTGCCGTTTAATTCTATCCTTCGTATCCTCTCGATCACTTAATTCTATTTCTTTAACCCTCTACAAGTTTAATTCTCACGGCGACGATCGATTATAAATCGTTGTTTTCACTAAAGGCCGTATGGAAGAGGATCAGCTTTATTGTCTCAATCGTGATTGTATATGTGAACGGTGTGGAAGAGCTTGTGCAAGGAAATATTGCTATTGGTGCGAATTATCCGACAAAAACTCTCTCGATGATTCTCCAAGTTTTTCCGACCTCCCACCTCAACCAGAGATTTGTTCTCTTGTTTCTAAGCCTAAACCGTCTAGATTTGATCAAAATCTTTCGCAATTTACTGTTAAGAGAAAAGAACAAGAACCGGAGACCATAACGGAAGTGGTGGAAATTGCTAGCTCTGAGAGCACACCACTTGTCCCACCTCCGGAATCTTCGAACGAAATCGTGAACATGATTGAAAACTTCTTAAATGAACTTCGTCAAGATTCAACGGGAAATACAAATACGACTTGTGATGTTGTTGAGCCTCGATCCCTATTCAGAGCGAGATATCTTCTTTCGATCAAGATTATTGCTACGGTTGTGGAGACGTGTTACCAAAAGGATTTCGTTGCTACAAATGTATGTGCGAGTGTGTGGAAACTATCTTCTTGATGGATTATGTTCGATTTGTGCGAGGAATTCATTCGCTTATGATTCTAATCCAAATCCTTTCAATTATCCTCAAAACGATTTCAACTACCCTCCACAGAATTCATACGAACCACAACCGTACTATCAAGGTTTCAATGATCCTTCATTTCAGAATTTCTCTCCTCAAATTCCTTATTGTGCAAATTGTGGGGGTCCTCATTGTGATCACCAATGTCAATCATGGAATCAGAATTACTATGGACCTGATCCTTGTTATAACACTCCTTGTTTTGACAATTTCCAACCCCCACAATTTTCCGTCATTGAACAATTTCCCGTCATTGATCAACATCCTCGTGAGAAAAGTATGCTAGAAGAACTTGCCGAAGACCAAGCGTCTCGCAACGAAAAATCTATGCTAGAATTACTTGAAGAAGAGGAACGAGCCGCTAAGATTCAAAGATGTCTTGAAGAAATACGAATCGAGGAACAAGCACTTGCAAGACGTGCCCGATGGCTCGCGACTTACATTGACGATGATGATGATGATAGTGACGATGATGATGAAAGTTTGTCATTTGAAATCACACCCGAAGAGCAGTTAACTCTCTAAGTATGGGGGATGAACATCTTAGCACTATTCGGAACGGAACCGTCTTGTGTTGAGAACCTTGTCCCAAACCCAAGTGAGTGCGAGGGTGTTTTCGATATGATGTGTGATGAGCCGGTTGATGATGATTCCTCTCCTCCCACCCCTAATGATTACTCGCTTGAGATGATCTCCGAGTCTGAAAATGACTATACGTCGTTTGACGATTCCTTATCGTGTGGAGACATCAAGTATGTTGAGGAAGATCCTTCCGAGCTCGTCGACTTAGAAGAAGTGAGAGATTTTGAACCTGAAGAACGAGAAATCGACACTGATTTTTATTCGGATGATGAAGATATTCTTGTTGTGTCCGAGGAACCTTTCACTATGGCATTCACTAATCCTCTGTTTGACTTAGATTCTGAATTTACCCTAGTTTCAGATAACCCAATCTTTGAAATTCAGAATGAGGATAGTGACTTTTACATGGAAAACCCCGTTATATCTCCTCTTTACGAGATCGAGGATCTTTCTTACGAAGAAAGAGTAGTGGCAATCCCACTTCAACTATTAACCTTCTTCATGAGGAGTTCGCCGGTGAACTCGCTCACATCGATCCTCTTCTCCTCGGGAATTGAGGATGAGCTTTTTGAGCAAAATGCTCCGCATCCTCTTCTATCCATGAGTGACTCATCCACCCATGAGGATTTTACTGTGGTTGACACTAGTGTTTCATTCCTCTCCGAGGACAAAGTGTTCAAACCCGGTATCTTACCTTTCAAGGGAGTTCACTCTCTGACATTTCTTAAGTCCAACACGGATGTTGTGACTTCTAGAGTTGTTGATAAGATTGTTGAACATTCGCTCAATGTTCCTCAATCTAATATTTTGCCCACCCGACCCACCCGTTGTCAATCCATTGACACTCTTCTTTCTTATCCCATTTCTTCTCCATATCTTATCTCCTACGGGAGTGAAGATACCATCTTTGACCCCGGCATTTCTCATTCTTTTGAGCCGGTTATATCTCATTGGAGTGGAACTTTCAGCACATTCAATGTTTATCCAAACCATTTGAATGAAAGTCCGATGGAGGTTCTCTCTTCCACTTGCTCCCCCATGGACCAATGAATTCAGGGTCGAGTCAAGCTAGCGACTCGGTTAACAAAAACAGTAGCATTTCATGGGTTTTCACCCATGTTTCTGACTTCTTTCTATTTTCTAACACTAAGTGTGGGGGTATTCCCCCACCGTTGTTTGCTTGTTTTGTGTTTGCTCTGTTTCGGGATTCCCGTGATCGTGATGATTGATGCTACTGTTTCTATCCAGCCGCCAATATCCGATCTTTTGCTAACGATTATCTAGGGATATCTTTATTAATCTTTTGTGAAAAAAGATTTCGCTTCCACACTTGGCTAGTAGTATTACCTTTTTCCGTTCTATAGTTTCGGCTCCGGCCGGTACTTTGAATATTGAGGGCAATATTCAATTCTAAGTGTGGGGGGGAATTCTGAGCGAATTTGATCACATGTGTACCTTCTAGTACCCTAGCACCCCCCGTTTTGACCTAAATTTTTAAATTTTTATCGTTTTAAGTCAAGTAGTTACATTTAAAAGAAGTGCTTTGCACAAAAATAAAGCATTGATGCTTCGGTATTAATGATAGTTTAGTCTTGATTCGGCTAGAACAAGGGGAATCCCGACTCTGCTAGAGTGTTGATCTAGCTGCTCTCTTAACATTTAGGCTAAGGTTTTACGCGTTGTGCAAATGAAAATGCTAAGCGTGGAGTAGTTGGTTCTCTTTAGAGCTTATATAAGTAATCTATGGCTTTTTCTCCCAGAAGCTAACTAATCGGACTTAAATACGTGCTCGTTGTCAAACTTTTGAACATTCAAATAGTCTTGTTACAATAAAAAGTTTTTAAGCAAAATTGATTTAGAGTCCGAGTTCATCTTTTTATTTAAATTTCCGAGAAAGCATACTTTCTTAAAATCTGAATAATGTTGCAAAATGAAAGTACCGTAAAGTGCTCGAATGCTACAAAAGTTGCAAGTTTAAAGTTCAAAGTCAAAAAAAAAAAAAAAAAAAAAAAGTGAAAAAGAAAAAAAAAATGAAGAAAAAAGTTGAAAAAAGAGAAAGATATGAGTTGCGTGAAAAAAAGCATTATGTTGCTTATGAATAAATGTGCGAAACTTGCTTTTTCTTAAATTTAAATCGGAAGTTGAACTCGTCTTCGTCAAAGTTGTCTAAAAGTTTGATGGTAATTTGGAAATCCTTGATTTCAAAGATCCCGAAAGCTCCGATACTATTCTCGAGGGTGAAAACCTAGCCTCCTTAAAAGGACAAGCTGAGAAGAAAGTCGCCACATGGAGTGATCTCACCTTTGAATCTCGAATTTTTAAATTATTGTCGGTTGTAATCCATTTTGGTTTAGTTTTAACTTAACGGTAGCTTCGTAAATCTTTGGAATCGAATTCCCCGCTAATTCCGGTACTATTCTCTGTGAGGTGTCAAAAGCCGGTCACTTAAAACTAATGTTTTGGGATGTGCCGAGAAGAAAGCCGCTACATGGAAGAGGCCC
This sequence comes from Chrysanthemum makinoi, assembly GCA_910596185.1. Classification (NCBI taxonomy): domain Eukaryota; kingdom Viridiplantae; phylum Streptophyta; class Magnoliopsida; order Asterales; family Asteraceae; genus Chrysanthemum; species Chrysanthemum makinoi. The sequence goes on from OU343220.1 coordinate 29,021,504, forward strand.
TTTCGATCCTTAGACTTTCATCGTTTTCGGTGGTTAGTACTTTAGTTAAGTGGATTACAACCATAACAAATGTCGATTTCAATGGTCAAACTTTTGAAAATGAGCACACTCACTTAAATTGTATAAATTACGGGAGTAAAAAGTTAAGTCTCGACTTACATAGATTGTTTGTATAAGTAGTGTTAGCATTTTACAAAAACGTTTGCACAATAAGTTTAAGCTTGGTTTGAGAGTATCAAAATGAGGATGACGATTATAATTCCCGAAACACCCATTTTCGTGAATCCCGTTCTATGATGCCATGTTTTGATAATCAAGCATGTTATTTATTTACGTTCTAGTTTAAATTTCTTGTAGTTGAATAAAAAGTCGAGCGGGGGTATTCTTGGTATTTTGATCCTTTCATTACTTCATATGATCGGATTGCTAGGGACTAGCAATTGATAGTGTGGGGATTTGATGAGTGCTTATTCACTCATCATTCTTACCCATCTAAGACCACAAAACGTCTAAAACAACTGAAATATGACCATTTATACTGCAGATATCCTTGGAATGTGTTTTTATGTATTTCAGGTACAAAGGATCGAAAACAGGGCAAAAGCGGACAGAAATGAGCTCGGATTGGAAAACGTGCTTTAAAGACGGAGCTAGAGGATGATTTTCTACATTTTTTTAGAGCCCGGGATACATTTTGGAGTGAGAGTGGGAAATCAAACCCGTAACCTAACCCTAAAACCAAATTACCTTTCTACCCTTTTCACCCGAACCCCGAAGCACCTTTTTACCTTTTTAAATTAAACTTAAAACGTTTTTATTAAAAACAATTATTTTTTTTTTAAACCAATTTTTATTTTTACAACAATTATTATTATTAAAAAAAAACTACAAATATTTTTTTGCTAAGCATTAATCGTTTTTTACTACTAAAAAATAAATAAAACCTTTATACAAAATTAAACCCCTACCCATTCCCTTCACCCATTCCACCCTTTTTACCATCTTACCCAAAACTCCAAAACCAGAACACACCATTGGCGCCAAGATTTCAACCCCCTCCTCTCTCCCCTCATTCAACTCTCCTCACTGTCTCTCTCACCCGGATGAGTCAAGATATGTTCACATGCCCTCACTTGCCATGTTGGCAATCTCCAACACCCATTTTGAGCTCATGTGATGGACGGCCAAGATGTACTCCTTGGTCCCCAAGATAATTTCAATGGTGATTGAAGGCTGAACAAGCACATGCCCATTCTCACTCTCCTCTCACAGAATTAACACACAGCAACCAGACAAAGGAAGAAGACAGATCCTAGTTTTTGTATAAATAGGAGTTAAAAGCATTTGTATAATCTTGTCTAGAATTTTAGAGTTCTAGTACCATTTTAATACTGTCATTTACTCTTATTGTAAACTTTAATTTTCAATGCAATGTTATTTCAAGTTAATTTAAATTTCGTTTGCAATTTATTTGTTTGAATCTGCTATTTTATCATTGATCAAGATTGTTAAAAGATTGTTTTTAAGCTCATGTGAGCTTGTGTTTAAGCTCACAAGTTTGTTTTTAAAACTTTCACGCCTTCTAAGTTTCCAAAATTTAGCTTTCTGCCCTGTAAAGGGCTGTTTGGAATTGCATGTTTTATGGGTCAAAACCCAGTTTTGACCCATGTTTGGATCTCAAATTAGTGTTATCTAGTGTCAACTTAGTGCAATTGGTATCATATTAGTCTTTTCAAGTTGTTGCAAGTGATTTCTTAATCTTAGAGTAGTTTCTTTTTTTTTAGTTGTTGCCTTTGAATCGCATTCATTAGCCACTTTTCTCAGCTCCCTAATAGCTTAAATGTAGTTTTTTTTAGATCCTTATAAATAGTATTTCAGTTGTCTTGCTTTGTTTTGGATTTTTAAGTTAGTTTGATAGCTTATTTTGCCCCTCCCTTGCTTTGTTTTATAACTTGACAGCAGATCAACAGCAGATTTCCTTCAACTTTTTTTTTATAGCTTAATTTAGGTAGTTTATAGTTAGAATTAGTATGTGATTTCGTATTTGTAAGTAGTTAGCGTTTTTATGGATTTAGTATTTTTGGAATTAGTTTGCACTTTTGAGCTCATGTGTTAGCTTTTTCATAAGCCGCAAAACACCCCCTTGAGCCTTTTTCTTTTCTGTCCCAAGCAGTCCAACAGCAGGCCCATGAGACTTTTATCAAGCTATTTGCAAGCTTGTGAAAGCCCCCTATAAGCTAGATTTAGGGGCAAATGAGCGTTAGCTGGGTGGACTTCTAGTTTCAATAAGCTCAAAGAGCTTGTGCCCCCTGTAGCTTAGTTAAAATAAGCCCCAAACAGTCCCTCTTGGACTGTTTTGGACATCGAACCAGCAGCAGTAGTTTAGCGCCCTTATAAGGGCTTAGTAGCTTTTTCCTTCCTTTTTATTGCTTATTTTAGACTCCATTTAGCTTATTTAGGTTCTCTCCCTTAGAATCCTTAATTTATTAAGCCATTAGATAGCTTAGTGTAGCTTATTTTGTTCCTTGCGCAGCCCTTAAACCAAACGGTCCTTATAGGCTTTTCTGCTTTTTAAAGCTGCTCTTTACAGCTTATTTTGAGATTTATAAAAGTTTGGTTTTTGTAAAAATATGCTTCATTTGTCCTTATTCAGTTTGCTAAAAGAAAAATCCAAAAAAAAAATAATAGCAAAAGGTGCGGTGGGATTCGACCCCGACCTCTTGCAATAACCACGCCTCACATACACAACTCTCATCCAGCGCCTTGGGTCTTTTCTTGTCACACTTTGCAACAACTAATCTCTTATATACAAACTCAGTTTTTACCTTATTAGCTTATTAGGCTTTTTAAGTGCTTATTTCGTAAAGTAGTACCACCTTTTGATAATTTGCTTAGAACCAGTAGGACTTAAAGTACTTTTCATGAAAATTTCAGATTTTTCTAAAATACTTTAGTATTTTTTATAATTAAATTAGATTAAATTAGTTTTTAAATCATAATAAATAATTTAAAAGTCGAAAAAATACCCGGCTTTTTCCTAAAATTATTTTTAGTCGTTCAGAACGTAGGAAAATTAGTTTCACATCCTTAGGCCTTAAATTGCATTAATTTTACTTTTTGAGGCTCGGGATTAGCCCGGGTTTTCGCGTTTTTGCATATTATCACTCTAGGACTTAGTGTAACTTAATTTTATTGTTCCGTATGCTTAGTCGTAGTTAGATTATCATTTACTTTGTTCCCGTAGCCTTAATTACTTTCCATTTAGTTAATTTGTAGAAACCGTAACCAAAACAAAATTCCATCAATTCAAGCATTTTAATAACAAACCTCAAACGTCATCGTCAATTCACACCTCGGGAAACGACCGTAATCACTTGCCGGTATCACTTATCGAGTATTCACGGGTTTTGCGTGTCGACCTTTTTCCTAAAACGGTTGATTCGTAATTCTCTCGCGGATATTCGTATTTGGTATATTTCTACGATATCATGGACCAACTCATTAAACCTAGCGGGAGGAAAGGCTTTGGTGAGAATATCTGCCAATTGGTATTCTGTACCCACAAAATATAATTCAACAGTACCCTGTTCCACGTAATCCTTGATGAAATGATATCGAAGATCGTGTGCTTTGATTTAGTCTTTGAACGAGTTACACGAGATCGCAATGGCACTCCGATTGTCGCCGAGACATCGGGAATTCTGTCAAATACGTAACCATAGTCTTTGAGTTGTGTTCTCATCCAAATGACTTGAGCACAACAGGCAGACATGGCTACATATGCCGGTTGAGGACAGCGATGTACAATCCTGCTAGCCGATTGCCATGACACTAGTTTATCACCAGAAATGTAAAGCTCACGAGTACTTTAGGTAGTCGAGCATCTGCGTGGTCGCGATCGAAAAACAATTAGTTCAAACCGAAATCCTTCGGATACAGTCCCCAGTTAATGGTTCCCTTTATGTATGGGGGATTCTTATAGCCTCGAGAGGTGGGTTTCAGTTGGTGGTGATAACGAGAGCAAAGATATCACGGCAAAGACAATATCAGTGCGCTGGTACTGTTAGATACATGAGAGACCCAATAATACTACGGTATTTTGTAGGATCTACCAATTTCCCATGTATCAGTCAGCTTCTTGGTATGAGCCATTGGTGTGACATAGGTGTCACAGGTTTTCATTCCAAATTTGTTTAACAATTCAAGGGCATATTTGGAGTGACTCAAGAAAATACCACGGGGTGATTGATGAACTTGCAGTCCGAGAAAAGTGTGAGTTCACCCATCATGGACATTTCAAAATTTTTCTTCATTAGTTTTGCAAAAGCGATTGAAAACTTTTTATGTGTAGACCCAAAATTGATGTCATCCACGTAAATTTGAACATTTAAGATATGTGCCCGTGATTTGTATAAAAGAGTTGGGTCAACCGGACCTTTGGTGAAATTATTAGCAATGAGGAAAGATGATAGCTTATCGTACCATGCCCGAGAAGCTTGTTTGATACCATACAGAGCTTTGTTAGGTTTGTAGGCGTGATTCGAAACTCGGGATCAACGAATCCATCTGGTTGGGTGACATAAACCATTTCTTTAAGTTGTCCATTGAGAAACGCAGTTTTGACATCCATCTGATAGACCGTCATATTCATATGAGCCGCGAAGGCTAGAAATATCCGAACGACCTCAGGCAAGAGCCCAGGAGCAAAAGATTCTTCAAAGTCAATACCCTCTTCACTGACGATAACCCTTAGCCCTAGGCGTGACTTATTTCTGATAACATTTCCATCAGCATCCAATTTGTTTTCCAAATCCATTTGAGACCAATGACGTAGAACCCTGTTGGTCTTTCAACCAGTTTCCATACTTCAAGACGTTTGAATTGGTTGATTTCTTCTTGCATGGATTAATCCGTTGTTCTTGTCATTGCGTCTTTGATGTTGTTAGGTTCAGATTGGCAGACAGTGAGAGCATAAATGCAATGTTCACTCCCGAGTGAAGGCGTTGTCTTGTTACTTGTTTGATTGGGTTGCCAATAATATTTTCGAGGGTGGTCTTTTGTCCATCTATGTGTGGAGGTTTGATGTTGGTATACATTGTGCAGATTTTGAGGATTCAAATGGCTTGTTGAAGATACAGCGACATCAGGTGCAGCAGTCTCATTAGCAAACGGGTTGAAGAACGCATTTGGATCAAAATTTGCAGGTGGGGGTACTTCATTGAACATCATCGCCGATTCATCATTGTTGGAAGCGGTGTGTTCAACTGTTGTGTTGGAGTCAACTGGTGGTGCTTCTTCAATAGTAGTTGTTGTAGCAGGTGTATCAAGTATAAGAGTATTATCAGTTTGAGCAGGCCAGGCAATGGATACACCTGAACACGTTCATCAATATCATCACTAAACAGCGAGACAAATAACCTTTCCATTTGTTGTAGTAAGCTTTGAGGCTTTTTGGTATGTGCTAAAACACATACCTTCATTATCAAACCCGACCCAAAACAACCAAGAAAGAGCTGTTTATTGCTAATATTTGTGGTTTTCTTGAGTTTGTGCTTGTGAAGGTATGGATATGTAAAACATAAAAAGGAACCAAATCAGAACATAAATCTGAGCACGATCGAAGAGCTTAAGCCGAGGAAGAATCAAAATTGAGCAATTATGAAGATTTTATTCTCCGAGGATGATTTTTGGAAGAAATAACCAAGTTTGAAGATATGTCAAGAATGGCCCCTCAAGTTTGAGCATTTGGCAAAAATTGGCCCTTGAAGATCAGAAAAGTGCAAATTGGCCCTTGCTTTATTTGAAGATTGTCAAAATCTATCCTTGGAAGATATTTCAGAATTACATGTTTGGTCCTTAGATTTTCAGCCTTTGCAAGTTTAGTCTATGGTTGCTAATGGATCAACATTAATCATCAAGTCCAAAATCCAATCCAATATTCACTAACCATATACTCGGCCCAATCTCTCATAATCCTAATACCCGGCCCAAAACCTACTATCAATCCACACCCGGCCACGTTAATACTACCCAACCCGAATACACCAATTACCCGGTCTAAACCCAAGTCACCCCCCCTTTTGCCCCGGTCAACTATTTTGAAGAATAATAAAATAAACCAAACGCGCCCTTCCCCTCCTTCCTCCCAAACGCACCTTTTACCCACTTTTACCACCAAGTACCAATCCCAAACACTGTACCTCGTACTTAGAATCTATCAAGGGTTTCTAGAAGGTGACTTGTCAGATAAGGTTGCCCACGTGGAGCATTCTCATTGGCCGTGACACCTCATATGGTGAATTGGTGCTTTTTGATTGGCTATGATGATTCATGGGATTTGTGTGGTACCAAAAATGGCTTCTAGGCCCTTCTTATCAAGAATCAAGACCTTGTAGAGGCTATTTAAAGACCCTCTTGGCTCACAATGAAGTCAATTGCAATCCTTTAGTTTTTCCTTTAGCTTATTGTTATTGTATTCAGTAGTTTTATAAATGTTTTATTAAGCTTTTATTGTATCTTCAATTCCTTGTAACCCTTTTGCAATATCAAAGTTCAAAGTTTTTACCTTTAATCTTGCATTTGTTTTAAAGTAATCAATAAGCTAAATGGAATAATGGAATAAGCTCATTTCGACTTATTATAGCTCTAGTGAGCTTACATTGCACCTCACTGTCCTTTTCATTCACTTACACTCACAAAAAAAATTCCTGGTCAACACACGTCAACTGTGGTGACAAATTGGTGCAGAAATGGTTAATGGTTGATTGTGATAATGGATCTGGGTTGATTTGATGTTATATGGGTTAGGTTAGTGGTTCTTTAGGATGGTTTGCAAGCCATAGTGGCTGGACCTTTTGTAAGTGTGCTTTTAATCTCATTATTAGCTTAATATAAGTATGATATCATTTCCATTTGATCAGTTATAATATTGCTTGTTCTGTCATATGTAGCGTGTTTCATTATATTGGATCTGTTTTTAATGATAGATTAGATCTTAGTTTGTGTTTTAGCTTTGATAAATTGCATAATAGTCAATAAAGGGGTGTTTGGTTTGCATGATAAAACTAAGTTAGAATGTTAGACATGGTTTAGAATCTGTTGCTTTAGTCTCTAATATCACTAGTAAACTCTACATTTCAGTCCAGTTTGTGTAACTTACCTTTTTACATAAGTCAAAATTACAAGTTTGCTGTCCTTAAACTCTTAACTGTTGAAAACAGTTAATGAAATCATCTCACATAGATTTAGAACTTGATAAGTGAGCTTGCTATAGTTATATCACATCTTATTTCATCTTAATCAGTCCTAAATTTGATCCCAAATCTCACTAAAGTCAAATCTCTAATCTGTTTTTCAAAAAGTCAAATGGTGTCAAACTTGTTTTGTGCGGGAACTTTGAGACATCTGCACAGTGCTCATTTCAAGCAGTTAGAGTCTCATATTTGGCACTATTTGCAGTTGCTAGGTGTCTATAGTCCCACATATCTTTTTTGACTCAAGCTTTTCTGATAAGCGGTGAATAAAGCTCAAACATAGGGTCAGTTATGTTTTGATTAAGAAATCATTTAGCTTAAATCTAGTGAATCTGCTTATTTAAGGTTAGAATTAGTTGGATTTAGCTGATATTAGCTTATTTGAGTATAATCTAGTTTCTGTAGAAATTGGGTGGCTTAATTTGTTGTTTTGCTTATTTATAAGTGCTTATTTAGAATCCAATTACAATGCAGCTCTATTATCTTACACATAAGCATCACATTTTATATTTTTCATAAAATTAGATTAACTTTTTAGAATTTTTCTGAGATTTTCATAATTTATTTTTGGTCAACTGTTTTAGTATTTTTCTTAATTAAAAATAGTTTTTAAACACTTTTAATTAGCTTTAATTACAAATAATTTAGAAAAGTTCAAAAAAAATAATTTTTCAATTTTCCCAGTTTAAGAAAAATATAAAAAGCATAAAAAATATTTTTCCATATTTTTCCCCCTTTTATTTGGTATTTTTCATAAGTTAAATTAGATTAAAATAGTTTAAAATTAGTAGAAAATAGGAAAATAATCAAAAAAATAAAAAAAATAGTTTTGAAAAATCTCTTATGATC